>VDFB02271358.1:1196694744-1197350391 GCA_007258455.2 Sequoia sempervirens | reverse complement strand
AAAGTTAAAAAATTATAATATCAAAAGCTTTAGAAAATTGTTATAAAATATTTCATATTAGAAGATATTTAAAAAATATTACCAATAAGACTACTTCTCAAATGCTGAAAATATTATATAATGATAAAAAATAAACATATATTGTTGAGCCTATAACATGGTATCATATGATAATATAATAGAAATAACTTGAGAGTTTTTCCATGTTTTACAAGATAATTGACTTTTGTATTCCTTTGATCTCTTGGAGATGAGCACTTTTCCAATAAATAATACACGCGCTCCTCAACATTATGATCCATAAAAAAAAACATGTAAACCATCTCATCCTATTTTGCTACAGCATGATCCATCATTCACTTGTTAGAGTATTTCAAGGATGATGTTTAAGGTCCATTTATTTATCTTCTAATACAACCACTAAGATGCCATTCAACATGCACCAAATTCTCATTTTGAATGATGAGAGAACAATGCCTTAAAAATCTTAAAAATATTTCTTTAGAATATTTAATATCATGAAAACCTACAAAGACGACAAGGGTGAAGGTTACTACATGATAAAATTCACATACTAACCTCTTTTTACCTAAAAATATTTTATTTTTCTTGTTTTACTTGCATTTCATAAATATCTTAATAGTTATCCACTCAAAACAAACCAAATATTCCTATAACTTCATTTCACAAAATATTAGGATAATCAACATGACTAAATAAAATACCATTCTCAAAAATATAATCTACCAAGATAATATGTAATTATGAGAATGAAAAACCAGGAACCTAAAAAAATATTGAATAGATAAACCAATTTTTTAGATTTAACAAATAATGAAAATGGTTTGACTTAAGCTCAATCCAAGAAGAATTGACAATCTAAGTTTAAACCAAGAAGAAATGGTAATATATGTAGAAACTAAGAAGAAAAAATGTACAACTTCCTTCTCAATCTTTGGTATGTATCTAAACTTTGACGATGCCATTGATATGTCAATAGCCTATCTATTGTAGTCATTAAACACAAAAAGATTAGAGAAAATTGATAGAATTATATATGGGTAAAGTGTTTTTTATTAAGGTAAAACATATTTTGAAGGGACCTGAAACCCTTTTATAAAATGTTGTCTAAAAAGTAAGCAAAGATATCCAATAACCTACCAAAAATAGGTTTGGGAGGGACCTGAAACCCTTAAATAAAATGTTGCCTAAAGAGTAAAAAAAGATAATTGACAACCTACCATAAAAAAACCTACAAGAAAAACATCGAAAAAAAAAGAGAACATCAAAAGACCTAAAGCAACTCTTTAAGAGTGTTTGCAGCTTCCAGCTCTTGTTGGTAGAAGCTTTGACAAAGATCCATCAGATTTAGCAATTCTTTATTTTCCTCTTCAATTTTTTTCTTTTTACCTCGGGATCTAGTGCTTGGCCCCTCCTAAGCTACTTTGATCTATTTTCCCTTGGAACTAATCTCCTCCTCAGTCTTATCCCCAACATCAGTATCTCCAACAATCTTATCTTCCTTGAGCTCTTTCAATTTTTTGTCAGAATATGAATGCCTTCAACACTATTTTGAATAGTGTACTAACTAATTTTGAAGACATGCTCTAAATTATGGTTTATTAGTTGAATTTTATATTCTAATCCCTTTATGCAAGTCTCAAATCTCCCTTCATAAGGCTAATCTCAGTCGTGATAGATTCCAACACCAAATAAATTTATTTTTCCTAATTCTTCTATTTGAGGATGCTCCACATTCCTATTAGCATCAGTTTTGTTTTGCATAGACTGTAACTCAATATTGATTTGATTTTGTTCAAGAAAAAACCATTTAGTAAGTCTAAAATGACCCACCACACCGTCTCTAGCAAGACCCAAGATATTATAAATGTCCTCTTCGTTAGTATTGAGCTGGGGGAATTCCTCTGCAAGATATTGAGGAGAGAAAACATAATGCCCTCTAGCATTTTATGGAGAAGTAATAGGGCTTTTGTTGGTATTACATACATGCATATTAGCCCTTTCATCCATAATACCCTTACCCTTGGTGGGATTCTTGCCTTGAGTTGAATATTGAATAAAAATTTATATTTTAATAGACAAGGAGGTTTTATTTTCATAATGATAATTTTTGAGTTATGTTGTAAACTTGTTCCTGTTGTAGACATCCAAATTTGGACACTTAATTTATCCAATTTATTACTTTTCATCTAAATATCTCAAAGAGTTAATTGGCAATATTATTATTTAATTAATATATTTAATTATGTCGTCCTTACAATTAATTACACTAAATACCTGCTCTTAATCCTCTTTTATCGTCGAATAAAATAAATATTACATTTATTTAATTCCTGCTGTCTTTTCTGTTCAATCTTAACCATCTCTTAATCTTTCATTAAGGATGCACACGCCTCATCCTCGACAGATGTACACATCCTCCAACCCTTGCAGCGGCTCTAACCACATTAACTCTAATTATCTCTAATACGACTAGTTAAACCCACTGTACTTTGGTCAACTTTCCCACCTACAGAATTTTTAATTCCTTTTTATTCACCCTAGGCTCCTCTCTTCCCTATGTGAATTTTTAATTCACTTTTATTATTCCTAAAATCCCCTTTTTAGGGGAGACTTAGTCATTTTGCAACTAAATGCTGCCATTTTGTGCACTCATTGATCCATCAACATTCATCCATTTGCATCTACATTCAAGCATATATTCAAGACTTGCATTTAGCCATATCAAGAGCCATCAAGGAGCATACAAACCAAATCAACATCAAGGGCCAACCAAGGAGTTTCAACTGCAAAAAGGGAGGTATATCCATTTGTCATCATTTAACACTTTTCTCTTTGCACTTACAAATTTCTTAGGCTAATCTTGAGGTGTTTCCTTATGTTTTTCCATTGCATTTTAGTTGCTTAGAATAGGTTAAACATTTGATATCACACCTGTAACTCTCTCTTGGTGGCATTATTGAATCCATTGGTAAGAAAGATTGAATCTATGTTTATGTATCATTGTATTGTATTGTTTAGTATTATAGTAAATAGATTTGTGTCACAATAATAGAAACTTATGCTTGAATTGGGGTAACTCACCCATGAGTAATACCTTTATTAGTGGAAAAAACCTCTGTCAAACCTTAGGATCTATTATTTATTTGTTGATAAATTTTGTTATCACATACATTTTACTATTAAACCATTAAAGTCACTATAGCTTTAAATCAATGACTGTAAACTTTTAAGCATATAATTAAATCCAAACTATAACTTTCTATATGAATGGTGATTAATATTAGGGATACTATTTACCTTTATATTAAACATTTATATTTAGGAGCCTTCCTTAGCATTGATAGCATTGATTTGTTCTTGTTAGGATTTTGTAATATAACAAATCATTCTTGATATTGAAAGTTGTATTTGATCAAGAATTTTAACCTATGCTTAGTGACTTTGTATTGTATTGTAAAGGAACTCCAAGAATGGAATGGTGACTTAGTAGATGAGATTCTCTACATGGGTCTTAAATTCTTCTAGAGTATATTGAATGGTTTGGGAATGAAACAAAAGATTGATTAATATGATTTCATTCTACTTGTTTGGGTCATAACATAAGTGTTTGTCTTCAAAATTTAACTCATCTAATTGATTTATAATGTGTGTATTGATCTACTAATGAAAACATTTTATAATTTTGTATTGATAAGGTTTGAGATAGTGATAAGAAGATGTATTTATTCTCAACCTAGAGGAAATGTGTTATGATAAGAGGAATGTGTAAACTATTATTCAATATGAGATGTATGATGATTGTTAATATCTCTCTTGATAAAGGAATCTATATGCAATGTGTGACATGATGTAAGTTTAGTATTCATATTAAGGTATTAAAAATTATACAATAAGTATGAGTATTATAGGATTTAATTTGGTTAAAGTAAATAAATTAGATATGTTGTATGCCATTTCTTAACATGAAAATAATTTAGAAATGAATTGATGACCAAATATTTAATCAAAAATCTAAACAGGGTCCCCCACTCTATGAAACTTCTCACCTGCAAGGGTGAATGGTGCCAAAACTTGGTTCTGGACACTTCATCTTGGAAAGAGGCTAAAATTTTAATAGATTCAAAATTATTCTCTTGGGAAAAACAACTGGATTTCTCTTCTCTTTCGAGATGTGTTGGTGCTATTTTTCCACCTAATCAACCTAACACTTCGATAATACCTCATTTTGTCCTTGCACCACAAGAACCCCTAGACAGTATCCCCTCCACTTCTTAACATATCTAGGGTGTAACTCAGCCTGAAGTGGATGTATGTCCCTCAAAGTGTGCCTCACACTTTGAATATCTACTAAAGGGTTCATTAAATGAGGAGAATCTCAAGGATATTGTAAATGAAGTTTGCACTAAGGTGGGTGAAGATTTTATTGAGGAAACGAAAGATGAAGTTCTTGTTGAATTTGAATAAAAAAAGGAAGTTCCATCCTTTACCATTTCTCAAACAAATGCAAAGGGCTCATTTTCACCTGTAAAGATGACTCCTTTGGCTAGGGAAAATCATGAATCTTCCCCCATTGGTCAAGCTATTATCTCTTCCACACCAATCTCACAAATAAATTCCAAAACTTTGGTATCTCCCAAGAACAAGAGAGGTAGAAAACCTAATAGTGAGAGAAAAAAATTGAGGTTGTGGCAGGTATTCAAATGACATTAGAAAAAAAACTTAAGATCTACTTCAATAAAACTCAAAGGCTTGGAAAGCCCATGAAATACCCCTCAAAAGGGGAAGCCCAGTTTAGCTGCAGAGAATGATGTCTCTGAAATGAATGGAAAAACAAGGGGAGACGGTTTCTCTCCTCGAGTAAAACGAGGGTATTATCTTGGAATGTTAGGGGCTTAAACACCCCTAACAAATGACACTTTATGAAGTGTCAAATCTTGAGTACCACTTTAGATATTGTGCTTTTACAAGAAACAAAGCTCTTGACCCAATCAGCCTCAGATTTTTTTGCTACCTAGAATAACTAGGGTTTCATTGCCTCTCCGACCTAAGGTGCTTCAGGAGGTCTCACAATTTTATGGAACAAATATACTGTGAAGATAAACAAACTGGCAACTAATGATAATTGGATTCAAGCCTCGGTAAATTGCCAGAAAACAAACAATTGCTTTATTATCTTTAATATCTATGGCCCTTGCTCAACATTTTCTAAGAAACAATCATGGTCTCAACTCTCTTATACCTTTGCACCTCTAAAAAATTCCTTGAAGATCTTCTTAGGGGACTTCAATGCAATCTATTTCCCTTCTAAGAAAATGGGAGGTATCATCCCTCCTACCAAAGTAATGGAGGATTTTAATCATTTTATTCTCAACAATGGTCTCTATGATTGTACACCGCAAAATGTTGGAAATAGGATGTCATTTAATTGCAAATCCTAAACATTAATTATTTCATGTATCTCCTAGATTCTTGGAATGTTTTCAACAACACTAACATTAGGATGAGATTAATATTTGATGAAATAATCATGATTATTGACATTTTTAATTAATTCTAAATGTAAGGAGCATGTGAGGGCGTCCATAGTGAGTTCCTAAATAATAGGGGCACATGGGACACCCACATGGTAAGGTGACACTCACCTTGTGTTCAGTTAACTATACAGAGTAACATTTAACACTTCCGTATGCATGTAAATATCCTAGGAGTTAGGATTTGATGTTTGCATGCTTGAAGTTCAGCTTCGAGATGAATTAAATTGAATTAGTTCAGCGAATGAATTCAATATGGTTCAGTTGTCTCTATTAGTTTCGCTTTCATGTTAGGTTAACTTCGTACAATCAAATGGCCATTAACAGTTTATATAATGTATTCACCCTGAAGTTAACATGGGATTTATTCATTCTTTGAATGGTGCTGAGTAAATGTTTGGGCTTTCAACTAGAAATCACTGGATTAACCCAGGCACCCAAGATGCTTTGACGACTCTCACAAGACAAGATATTTTGAAGGCCCCTACCAAGGGATTACTTATGGGCACCAAATCCCTTGGAGGAAGAGCTTGGAAATACTACCAAGGAAGGAGAAGCCAGCCTAAGCCTTAGATGTTTTTCTCTCAAAAATGTATGGCTGTAAGTCAGTCTCTAAAATAGCCCTAACCAGCTAAATAAGTGAAAATTTTCAAGGGCTTGATCTTGTGCATTGTAATTATCACCTACTCTGGAGATTATATGTTGCATATTGTCTCTATATCTCATCTGCTTATAGTTACGCACGTTGGCCAGCAAGCAAGAAGATTGCAAGAGAGAAGCACTCTAAGGCATCTGGAGCCATTGTAACTGTGAGATTGAATACTGAGAAATGTAATTTGTGGTTTCTTTCCCAGTGGTTTCCACATCTTAGATCTTTCTAATAACTTGTCTAGTTCTTCTTATCAATTCCTCTTCATTTCCAACAGTAAATGAATAATCAAGATATACACCAAAGAATATATGTAACAAAGAAAGAGCTTACTTAGATATTAAAGTTTTACAAAGTATTAAGCTAAGAAAACACCTCATTTTTCAACACAAAATGGTAATTTCACTTGGACCAACAAATGCATAAGTTTTTCTCAAATTTATGAAAGATTGGATTGGTTCCTTCTATCAGAAAATTAGCTCAACACCCCTTGGGATTTCTCTTCTACAATCCATACTCTTGCTGGTTTGGATCACTTCCCAATTTCCCTGTCGGTTTTTTATGACATGCCTATGAAGAAGGGCTATTTTAAATTTGAATATATGTGGTTTAGAGACCAAAAATTCATTCCTCTTCTTAAAAGCTAATGGTTTGAAAGTCTTTTTATAGATGGCACCTGGATGTACCAACTCTGCAAAAAATTGAATTTTATCAAAGCTAAAATAAAGGACTGGAATGTAAATTGTTTTAAGAATATCTTTAAGGAAAATTCCAGAGTGGAACAAGAGTTGTCTAACTTGTATGAAATGGTGATAAAAAATGGAATGGATCCCTCTCTATATGACAAGGAAAAAACTCTTAAAGCTAAATTAGAAGAATTATTGGCAAGAGAAGAGTGTTATTGGAGACAAAAATCTAGGGATATCTAGTTAAAATATGGGGATAAAAACAACAAATTCTTCCATGCCTCCACAAAAATGAGAAGGGAAGTGAATAGGATTGAATCAATCCTTTCCTCCTTTGGAAATACTTTGGTCTCGGAAGAGGACATTAGAGCTAAAGCAATTTCCTTCTTTAAGGGTCTTTTGGCTCCCAGAAAGACAGATAAATCTTTGGAGAACAATGTGATCTTAAATAATATTCCCACATCGATTAAGGAGGAGTACAATAAATTGTTAATGACAAAATTCACTTTGGAAGAAGTAAAAAAATGTCGTTTTCTCTATGGTTGTTGAAAACACCCCAAGTCTAGATGGTTTCACTGCTTTTCTCTATCAAAAGTGTTGGGATTTCATGGGTAGAGATGTTTATCTTGCCTTGGAAGAATCAAGGAGAAATAGAAAAATACTAAAAGAGTTTAATTCCATTGTGATAGCTCTCATTCCTAAAAAATCTTACCCAAAATATTTTAAATATTTCAGGCTTATTACCTTATGCACTACTATATAAAATATTTACCAAAGCGATAACACTTAGATTGGAAAAAAATACTCCCCCTCATCATTTCCAACGAACAGGGGGGTTTTGTACTAGGAAAGGACACCCCGAAAGGAGCTATTTTGTCTCATAAAGTTTTACATTCAATAATGCGGGACAAGTCTTCTACAGTTGTTCTCAAGTTGAATATGGAAAAAGCCTATGATAAAGTTGATTGGGACTTCCTTCTGGTTGTTCTTAAAAAAAAGTTTTTCTAATAGTTGGTGTAAATGGGTCTCATCTTGCCTTGCTGGAGCAAAATTCTCAATCCTAGTAAATGGCTCCCCTTTTGGTAAATTTGCTCCTACACAAGGTGTGCGACAAGGTGACCCTCTTTCCCCTTCTTTATTCATTCTGATGGTTGAGGGTTTAAGCAGATCAATATAACTGCATCAAGGTCTAATCATTGTTGGAAAGGAATTTCTATTAGGCCTTTCCCCACTCCAACCTCCCACTCGCTTTTTGCAGATGACACTCTTTTATTCGGTCAGGCCTCCATAGATGAGGCAAAAGAAATAAAATATGTTCTTTTTGATTATTGCTCAGCATCAGGTCAATCTTTTAATGTAGAGAAGTCAAAGATATTCTTCATCAATGTCAACCCTCTGGTCAAAACTCAACTATTAAAATTCTAGAGTTTCCAATGTGATTCTTTACCATACAAATATTTAGGTATTCCCTTATTTTCAGGCAGAGAAAAGCATGACTTTTGGGACATATTAATCTCCTCCACTTCTAACCGAATCTTTCTCTGGAGATCGAAATGGCTTTCTTTTGCAGGTAAATTGGTATTGTTAAAGGCAATTCTACATTCTCTCCCTATTTATTTAATGTCGGTTTTGAAAATACCATATGAAAAAGGAATTTCCCTACAAAAGTTATTCAAAAGTTTTCTTTGGGCATAAAATGTTACACAGAAAAAGAAACTCCCATTAGTCGCATGGGAAAATGTTTGTAGTTCTAAAACATCGGGGGGTGTTGGCCTAAGAGATCTCTTCTTGTAAAATAAGGCTCTTGATGCCAAATTGATCTAGAAATTGTACTCCAAACCAGACAAAAAATAGTTTCAAATCACGAGACATAAATACCTGGACTCCCTTGACAAAGAAATAATCTTCACTCAAAGAAATCTTCCATTTGGCTCTAAAATATGGAATTTCATTGTTTCTTGTAGATCGGTCATCCTTACTCATCTCTCCTGGTTGGTCAACAATGGTGAGAAAGACCCTTTTTGGGATGATGCTTGGAATGGCCATCAACCCCTCAAACTCCTTGGTGACTGGGATCAAATAGAATCAACATTAAAGGGCCTTTGGGGTGATATGGTAAAAGATTATTTTGTTTTGTATCCAGGGGATCCACTACATAGAATTATATGGAAAGATTTTAGCTTTTTCCCTATTCCAACAAACCTGAAGGATTCCCTTAATTTGGAACTTAAGAGAAGACAAATTGTTTTCTCCGAGAGACCAGATGAAATAATATGGACAAGAGCTAAGTCTGTAAGTTATACAGTAAAAGAAGGGTATAATTCCTTGGTTTGCTTTGAGGGCTCCTCATCCTGGCCTCTTAACCTCTGTTGGGGCTTGAATGTCCTTCCAAAAGTAGGTGCTTTCTATTAAAGATAGAATTTTATTGGGTATGAGGCTGGAAAGATTAGGTATTGCACCTCTCTTCCCTTGTGTAATGTGCGGTCAAGCTTTAGAATCCACAGATCATCTCTTCATCAGATGTACTTTTGCTCATAGTTGTCGGACTTGGCTAATGAGGAGGCTTGGATGGAAATCCCCCTTACAAAATTTGATCCTTCAACACTTCCAAAGTTGGTCAAGACTGCATCCAAACTCTAAATTTGCTTGCTTGTGGGAAATCTCCCCATTCATTCTTATCTGGAACATTTGGCTAGAAAGAAATAGACATATTTTTAGGAAAGAACAATTGGTTTTGGGGAAAACCATCCAAAAATTGAAATTTACATTTCAGAAACAACAATGTCAAGCATCTATAAAAACAAAAAACTCAAAAAATGCTTTTTCTTCCTGGGATTCATTCATCTTAAACAATTGGTCCCTTCTCAAAATGCCTAAAGTGGGTTCCATTTCTCTTTAGGACCCTCCAATGAATAGAGAAATCATCAAATGGCTTCCTCCTCCTAGGGACTTCATTAAATTAAACTTTGATGGAGCATCCAGGGGTAACCCTGTCATATCAGGAGCTGCTTTAGTCCTCAAGGATTGGAAGGCAATTTTGTTGGAGCAATATGCTCCATTCTACCAGATGGGTCTACAATATTGTTGAATTTAATGCACTTAGACTTGGCTTGGAAATGGCAATAAAATTATCTATTCCTCAAATTCTAGTTGAAGGGGATTCCATGGTGGTGGCGTCTACAATTTTGAGTGGTCATTCAAACTTATGGCATTTGAATTATCTCTTATCCCACATTCGATGTCTTCTAAGCAAATTTTCTTCATATAGTTATGCACTGCTACAGGGAGGCTAATAGCCACACGTACCAGTTAGCAAATAAAGCAATTGATGAACAATTATCTTGCAATTTTTTCTCAAGGTAGGAATACTTTGAAATTTTTGAGTAATTACGAAAAAAATGTTTTTATCTAACATGGGCATTGCAGGTTGGTTATGCTTGTTCTTGGATCTACTGTTTTCCTGGACGTCTTTGGCTTAAGGTTTGAGCCCTTCAATAATTTTCTTTGAGCATGTTTGGTGTAAGCAATGGTTGTTATTAGCTCAGTTGGTAACATTCTTCAATAAGTCTTCAATAGTTTGTATGATGATAGGGGCTTAACAAACATATTACTTGGCACATGTTTGTTTCTTTTGGATGGATACTATCATTTGCAGGCTCCTCTGCATTAATCTCCCATGGGGATTCTCTCCTCATGGACGGTTATGGGGAAGCAATCCTGACAGTGGTGCATATTTAAAATACCTTGTACAATGCATTGTATGGCAATTTGAATTATTGGCACGTGTCATTTCCAAAGTCTGTACTTTTGAGAGACATTTGGGTTCATTTGGTGGCTCCAATTTTAGGGAACATTTCTTATAAGGTTTTTTTGCATCTTTCACAACGCTGCTAGATTGGTTGATAATGATAACATTTGCATTCACAACTCTGCTACATTGGTTGATATTAATAACATATGTATTCACACAAAGTGCCTTATGCGACTATCAGTAAGCATGATCTAATCCTACGATAATTAGGATTTGAATGAACTATCTAGGCCATCATTTCTATCAGGCTTATTTAGATTCAAGTTTGGCATGTGTTAACCCTTTTTGGTGATCTCCATATCTTTGGCACTGATTCTAAAAAGCATCTCAAATGGTACCTTGCGGTAATATTGTCACATTTGGTGACACATGGCTACATTTTGGTGTCTCGACTTATGACCAAATATTATCTATATAGGGTGTTTAATTCACACCACCTTTTGGTGCAATGAGCTTACAGTTGCATTAATTGATTTCACCTCAATTTTCTGGCACTACTCATGAGAAATTTGTTATTAATGGGTTGCATTTGGTATTTTATTTCATACTGCAATTTCTCTATTTGTGCAAGGCATCATGCAAACCTCATTCAGAGTCTTTGTCCCAGCAAGGTTTCATGAATTACGGGATGCTAGACCCTTCACTTCTAAAAAACTAAGGCATTCTTGCATTCTGGAATGTAAACCTATGGAAGATGCGATCATTACTATGTTGGGCCAAGACTGGTTGGAGTTCCATACAATGTCTCTCCTACATGGAATCACCTCTCGTTTTGTTTCCAACCTAATGGACATGCTTTGGTGCGGTGAAATGGTAAAATTATTGGCTAGTACTTATCTCCTTTTGCATGTTTTCCCACTTTCTTCTCTGCACAATGCTCTAGAAGTATATGATATTTTGAATGGTTCTAATTTCATGGGTGGTGTTTTATGTCGCCAATTTCTTCTTTTTGACCACTCACTTTCTACTCTTCTAAGTGTAATGGCACATGGTCTTTGGATGATTGTTCTCATGAATTCCTAAGAAGCCTTCATAGGTTAAGGTCGCGACTAGGAAACATGATTTCTAACATGTTACTAAACTTGTTTGATGTGGTGCAATTTCTGATAAGGCACGCTCCTATGTAACCCCATTCCACCCCTTATTTTGCTCCTCCCGCCGACCTAGAATCGTCAGTCGAAAGTGGTGTATAATCTCTTGATCATGCTTGTGGTTTTCACTCTCCATTTTTGGTGTATATCTATGGTTTTTGCTCATGGTTCTAACCCTCCCCACCTTCTACTCAGAACTCTCTTCCTTGCTTGGAGTTCATTTCTCATTCGACTCTGCTCTCTTTAGTTATCTACTGGGTTTGTTGGCTCTTTTTGAAGAATTTGTACATGGTGTTCATTCGATTATCTTGGCCATACACAGTCGTATTTTTGTTCACTACAAACCCTAATTCGGGTTGATTGTTGTGCATCACTTCTTCTTTAAGTGTATACCTATCTTCTTGATGGGAGACTCTCTTAATATAATTTTGTATCTTCTCCTAATGAAAGTCTTGATATGTATTCCCCTTGGCAGATTTTTGCTCTGTATCTGCCCCTGCTGAAGTTTCATTATGTATCTCTCTCTATTTTATCAATAAATTTTGTGGCTTGCCACTTTTTTAAAAAAAAATAATAAAATGTAATTGGGAATTTGTATGCATAAATTTAGGGCGGGGGCCCTAGCTCGGTTGGCTAAGTAATTCCATTGCGGCTCTGCTGGTCACGAGTTCTAGTCTCCCCCGTCCCGTGGTACCGGAGGGCGTGTCGCGCCAGCGCCGCCGGTCACGTTAAAAAGTTTACCAGGCGCACTGCAGTTTAAAAAAAAAAAAGTATGCATAAATTTAATATAATTATATTAATTGTATATTAATTAAAAAATTCTTAATTATTTCATGCTAGGGTAAAAACTAAAATCATTGGTTAGATGCCCATTATAATTGGAAAATGGTCCTAAAGAAAAAAGGTATGAAACTAAAATCAAGTAAAAATTGATGAAATCTAGAAATAATTTTATTAACTATTCAATTAACACTTGATTAGGATAAATAAACACGTATAGATTCATGCTTTCATGTAATACCTAATAAGATGAACTCATGATGACATCAAGTGCCACTTGATTCATGCATGTTTAAATTACCCAGTCAAATTATACTTGACTAATACAAAGATTTATGGATGGCCATGTAACACTTGGCTAAGGATTATTAAAATGGGATTAGTCAAGTGACCCATGAAACATGATACATGCATGAGTTCATTTGATCAAGTAATACTTGATAAATAAGAGACTTTAAATATAGTAAGTTAGATTACCAAACTTATGACTAAAGTATGTGTTTAGTTTCACAAAGAAAGATTAGTTCTGGAAATTATAAAAGGTATGCATACCACTTCTAAGGAAGTAGGATCTTGATTAGATCTATTTTTTTGTAGATATGGGTGCTTAATTTTTTAAGTTAGTATAGTTAAACTTGATTTATGAGAGGCAATATGTGCTTCAACTACAAGTTTTTCCTTTAAAATAAATTAAGGTACTAAATTTTGGTTATGTTGACCTGAAAATTGACTGTGAAAGTGAACAATAACATCAAATAAAGAAAACTCACAATCAAACTCAAAAATCACACCAATAGAGCATAAGGAAGTTGCATAACAATAAATGTAACAAACGTACACACAAAAATTCCTTACACAATCCATTACTCTCCTATTTGCACCTTGAAGAAGGGTGTAATGGTTGCTCTCAAATTTTGCACAAAACACTTTTTGACAATTATTATATGAGTATGAATTTCTAGAAAAATTATGGACTTAGCCCATGAGATGGGGAAAGGCCTGTTTTATAGATTGAGTGATATCGATTGTTGGAGTAATTAGGACATCACTTAATAATTAATTAATCACTAATTAATTATTAGGGCCCTTATATCTTTTATTACTTTAGCTAGACTTAAGAATGTTTTTATTATTATTAGATTGAGCTAAATAAAGGTTAAGTTGTCTCATTGCATGAGATTAGAACACTTGTCACAATCTAATCAAATCCTCATCTAGGGTTTTCTTTTTCCTTTTATGAGGATCGATCCTTCATTGTAATTATTATCCAGGTATTCATTATTTAATACAGAGGGCATATTAGATGCTTTTGTGGATCAATTCTTTCTTTCTTGGTTGCATAGAAAATTAGTTGCTTTGATCTCTCGTTTGTGGTAAAAATATTGGTTGGATGTGATTTTTGGGAGCTACGAGTTTAACTATCAACTCCAACATGGTAGTGGAGCACCATATTTGTGACTTCCTATCCAAATTCTAAGAGATCCAAGAAATTTTGGTCAGTATCTTTTCTTTGATGTATTATAGAGAAAAAAATATTTATGGGTTTTATTCAAAATCACAAAAAAATATTTGGGTATCTATTAGATTTTGGAGATAGTGAAAAGATATAACAAAAAATTCTATCAAAATAACACATTGTGGTTATTTTCCCTACAAGTGAAGTTTATTTTTTTACCAAATAACATGTTATGCTTTTTGGAATTAAATATGTTTTATGGGTTTTATTAGAAGATTTTAAATATTTTGTGGGTATCTATTTTTTTTGCATGCAATGAGAATTTTTTTTAGAAATCAAATTAGAAAGGTCATGTCTATTGACTATTGGCTAACGAAATTTATATTATTTTTCAAAAAATCATAACTTGAGCATACAATGTCGAAATCAGGCAAACAAGATATCATTATAAAGTTGGCTCCATGTGCTTTCTAGTGGTGTAGGTCTCATCTTCAGATTTTTCTGCTGGTTTATTTTATTCTCAGTCAAAGTTAGATCATCATTTTCTACTTCCAAGCTCATAAATTTTTACTTGCATTTTCGATTTTTGTGATTCCAACGATGTTGGAAAGGTATTTTAGAGCTCTCCAGATCCATTCATGCATTTTTTTCTAGAATCTGCTCTAGGTACATTTTATTGATTTTTTTATGATTTCACATTTATTTCAATTACTTGGATGTCTTGGCATTTGTAAAGGATTTGTTTATGCGAGATGATTAATTTGATATAATTTACATGCACTAAGGTTATTAGTCTCTAATTTTATCATTTGAGGAAGTATCATGGTTTTTTTGTTTATCCTTCTATAGTCATCTTGGCAAAGGATAACTATGAGTCTTGGAGAATTGACATCTTGACACATCTCAAGTGGCTTAATATTTCCCTTATCTTTATGGACTCATACCTACACCAGACACACTAGGGATTTATTCAACATGGGTTATTATTAGTGATCATGTTGTAAGGGTTATATGTTCTAGTGTTTATCTTAACATTATGTGTGTTATATCAAAGACATTGATTGTCCCCACATACTATGGACTCAACTATGGGAGATCCATGGAGACCCTAGTATCTCTCCATACCTAGAGGATCCTATTGTAGATTATCTCATTCCCCTTGCAAATACAAATTGCCTACCATTTGATTATGATACTTTAGAGGAGCTTGAGTATATCACAGGTCTTGCATGCTTTGATGGTTCAGAGACTTGTCTTCATGTTCCCACTTTTCAGATTGAGACTACAACATCATATTCTATTTTTCTTGATCATATTAACATCACCACATCCTTGGCCCCTATTGGTTCAGTGCAACAAGGAATTCATCATCTTCCAGACATAGCTACTTGGGATTCGTATCTTGCAAACATATATCATCCTTGTTTGTAGAGTCCTATATTGTAGATTTAGAGGATTACTTTGAGGAAATTCATCTCCTCTTTGTCAATAGCCACATCATCATTATTGGCCCATCATCTTCATCATCTTTAGAGCTTGTTCTACATCAGTCTTCATAGGTTTCAGGATTGACTTCACCTCTTTTTAACATGTGGAAATTTAAGCAGTTTTCAAAGGCACACATAATTTGGATTTGGATTCCTAATTCACCCATATTTTTGGATTAGCTTCTCCAATAACCAGTGGATCTAATTCTTCCTAAGGGGAGAAATGTTGTTTGTAGGAAGTGGATCATGTTTTGTCTTCAAGTGTTCATCATTGGCACACAAGCTCTTTTTTTATGGGGGGGATTTGTATCCTCATTTTCTCTCTCCTATTGGGGGATATCTATTGTACTTGGGTGACATAAGTAGTCCTTGGGGGGTTAAATTGAGTCCTCTTTCTATCCTTCTTTCACTAGTGCAATTATTTCATTTTTTCTCTTTTGGAGAGGAGTTTTTTCCCTTGTGGTTTTCTCCTTTTATTTGGTTATGAGAGATTCATTTATTTGTACATGGGTACCTTATCAAGCCTTGTACCCAGGACCCATCCATGCATCCATTATTGCATTCTTCATCAGGTTGTTTAGTTTCTCCCTAAGTTGATCTTAAGGGGAGGTGTTGGAGTAATTAGGACATCACTTGATAATTAATTAATTATTAGGCCCCTTATTACTTTAATTACTTAAGGTAGGCTTAGGAGTGATTTTTTATTATTAGATTAGGCTAAATATAGGTTAAGTTGTCTCATTACATGAGATTAGGACACTTGTCACAATCCAATCAAATCCTCATCTAGGGTTTGCTTTTTCCTTTTATAAGGATTGATCATTCATTGTAATTATTATCTGGGTATTCATTATTCAATACATAGGGCATATCATATGCTTTTTTTGATCAATTATTTCTCTCTTGGTTGCTGATGCAGGAGCATTTAGGCGAACTTGTAATCCACATCACCCAAAAAAATATTTCAAATTGATTAGTTGTTTCAGTCTTGGTTTTCATTTTTGGAGTGCGATTTAATTTTGGATTTGTGATCTTTGGAGGCGAGTAAAACAACTTTTTAATCATTTAATTTGACAAAATGCCATTTTTGATTTGCATTATGAAGAATTGATACTTGTTGAAATTTGATTTTCAGAGGTCGATAGTGGCATGTGAATTAAAATCAAAATTTCTTGAGGTTTTCACTCTATTTCAATGTTAGGAAGAGATAGAGAATTCATGCTTCATTTTAGTTTATGGTCTACACATGAGTTTAAATGAAAAATAAAATAGTGGAAACAAATTCATTATTTATTTTTAGCCCAAATGAATAAAAGGGGATTTTGAATTTTGAAATAATCGAGTGGAGTGTAATGTGAAGGGAGAAGGTCATGTGGGGTGAGAAATAAATGTAGGAAAGAAAGATCAAATTTTATGCAACCAAGAGGAATTGTGATATGTAAGAAAATAAAGATTAAAGTAAATAAAATTTAAAAATGTTGGTGCCAAAAACAAGAATAAGAAATAAGTCACGTTGGAGGTGAAGAGAAGTCAACATTGAATAGAGAATGGAAAACTAAAGGTCACACATATAAGGAGGATAAAATAATGAGTGAAGAAAATACTAAAATAAAATACAAAAAAATGTTACATAGGCAACAATAAAGGGGGATTTTTCCAAATAAAAATGGAGAGTAGACTGGAGATGATTGGAAAGAAGCCAACACCATAAAGAAGAAAAGGAGGGGGTCGCAACTCAAGGAGAAGATGGAGAAAACCTTAGAAAAATCACTATGCAGCCATAAAGTGCATAGAGGAGGGCACAATTAAGGAGGAGAGAAAATGGATGAGAAGAAGTGAGAATATAGCAAGGGGTCACAGCCGGTATGGTGTGCAGATGAAATCCAAAAGAAATAAAATATATATAGAATGATATACGCTGAGCATATCAAGGGAATTAAAAATGCATAAAATATAATCAGAGTAAGCAAATGAAGTCAGATTAAATTTAAATTTGTAGAGGGTAATGCAATTGCACAAAAAATTACAGTATAGTGGGTGGATGAAGTGCAAAACAAAATAGGAAGATTGAAAGAGTGGAGGAGCTGAGAGAAATGCTTGAACAGAGGAAATTATTATATTGAAAATTCAATTAGAATTTGTAGATTGATAATTGTATCTCACCTGTGTTATGAGAAATAAATAAATCATTGAGTTACCTATGTGTGTTTTGGTGTCAATTTTAATTTGAATTAAATTGAAATTTTTTGGCTATAAATTTTCAACAGTCCAGTAAGACTATTGAAAAGGAAATTATTAGATTTTTAATTAACACATGCAATTGTCAAATTAAATTTGAATTGAATACAAAATTCACATGTTTGATAAGATTTGTGAATTTTGATTTGTATCAGTTGCATAGAAAATCAATTGCTTTGATCTCTCATTTGTGATAGGCGTTTTTGTAGCAAGTGATTTCTAGGAGTTGTGGTTAACCATCAACTCCAACATCGATCAACAGTCAAGATTTTATGGACTAGGTAGATAAAATAGTTTAGAATGGTTGAGAGGAATGGGTTGCATAGTTAACTAGTTGCATGATTTGAGTGAACTGAGTGTAAGAGGTAGTGAAGTGGATTGATTGATCAGAGAAGTGGAAGTGATTGTGAGTCAGACATAATAGATTGGACAAAAGACTGATTTGATTGAGTAGTGGACTAAAAGTGAGTTTGAGTCAACTGGTCAGGTGGAAGATGCATGGGAAATTAATAGAAGAATTAAATAAATAATTATTTAATTCGTGTGCACATGGGGAAATAAACAAAATAATTAATTTAATTAATTTTTGGGAGAATATAATTATGGAAGAATAATTAGAAATAACTATTTAATTGGAAAAATGAAAAAATGGGAAATGAATTAATTAAATGATAATGAATTATTTAATTAATCTAGAAAAGAGGAATAATTACTAAACTAATTAAATAATAAAAAATATTTAATTAACATAGAAGAAAACTGATGATATAGTGAATTAATTAAATAATTTAAATAATTTAATTAATAGTGGAAATGGAGGGAAATTTTGATTTTTTTTTTTTGTAAAAGGGGTAAAACTTTATTGATAAATGGAAACCAGCATTACACACAAGTCAAAGGCAGAAGCCCGAAGAACGAAAAACACAACAGAGCCAAAAACCCAATCAGTCAATGCCGCCTTTGTCCTCCGTGAGAATCCTCTCCAAATCCGGACTTAGCGCCAAGGGCAGCTGAGCCCAATCTTCAATCTTCCAATCCTCCTGATGCTCTGAAGCCCACTTGGCCAGACAATCAGCCGCCCTATTCCATTCACGCGGAATATGGACAAAAGACACCCTCTCCATAAGATTACCAATCTGCAAAATTTGTTGCACCAACACCGCCAACTGCCAGTGCACATCCGATGTTCTTCCTTTATTGAGTAAATTAACCAGAACCTGTGAATCAGATTCACAAATAACCTTGTGCCACCCCAGCTCATAGGCCCTCTCCAAGGCATGAAGAATCGCCCAACCTTCCATGAGGTTGATAGTTTGTGTCCCCTTATGAATGGAGAAAAGAAAAACCACCGAACCAGAGGAGTCCCTACCAACCCCCCCAACACCAGCAGGACCAGGATTTCCTTTGGAAGAACCATCAGAATTAACCTTCAAAATACCAACAGGGGGGAGCAGCCATCGCCCTTGCCGCTGAACACGCTGCCCCACCCTCCTACCTCTCTGGCCCCATGAAGCATTAGGGGTAAATCCCTGGATACCCAGTCGAGCCACCATCTCAGCATCTTTCTTCTCAAGCGGCAGCTCCCCAACACCCTTAGCTTGAATCGTCTCCTGAACCATCCTGAGAACTCTACCCCACACCTGTTGAACCTGTAACAGTTCCCCCTTGAAGATCCTCCTATTCCATTCGAGCCAAATCTGCCACAACAAAAAAATAGGCCCAGCCTGCCACACATCCTGCAAAAAAGAGGCCATCGAGGGAGGCCTGCCCAGGCTAGTCCAAAACTCCATTAAGGAGGAAGCATGAACACAGGGACTATTCCAAACACTCCACCAAGAATGCCAAATCTGCAAGGTGAAAGGACATCGGAAGAATAGATGTGAAGAGTCCTCAACCCCATTCCCGCACAACACACACTTCGACGGGCCCTGAAACCCACGCTTCTGAATATTGTCCCAAGTTAAACACCTATTCCAAGTCAAAATCCAGGCAAAGCAATTGCATTTTGGCCAAGAAAACTTATGCCACACCTTTTTCCACCAAGGATCTTCCGCCCCTTCAACCCTTTGAGAAAGCAACCTCCGATAACCCGACGCGACCGTGTAGTGACCTTTCGGATTAGGCGCCCATGCAAGAATATCCTTATCTCTGAGGGGGTTACACTGTCTACCTGAGAGAATATTATGCAGATCCCGACAATCCTCAGCCATACCAATCACTGGCCACTCCTCAGGAGTCTTCCATCTAGCACTCATAAGCTGACCTTGAAAAGAAAGCACCTTAAAATCACTTACCCTCGTCCAGCCAGCATCACTAAAACTCCTGCTCAAGGCCTCCAAATGAGGGAACTGAGAGAGGATGGGAGGATGGCCATCCCAAGAGTCGTGCCAGAAATGAACCTCAGTCCCACGCCGACAGATCCAAAATAAGCCATCCTTAATGAGCACAGCTCCCTTTTTAAGGGTAGCCCAAACCACTGATCCCTTACCAACCAGGGGATAACGCGGGATATCTTCCCCAAGAGTGCCTTGAGCATACTTAAAGGAAAGGATCCTAGCCCAAACCCTGTCCTCCGTGCACCACCTCCAATAAAGTTTTGCTGCCAAATCCAACCCTTCCAGAGCAGGTTGCCTCAACCCCAAGCCCCCCAACTGCTTAGGGCAACATACCATGTCCCATCGAACCAAACTCCACTTGGAAGACATGAGGTTGCCTGCCCATAAAAACTGTCTAGCCAATGAATCCAAATCAACCACAAAACCTTTAGGAGCCACCTGCAACAAACATCGATAAATGGGAACAGCCTGGATCATAGATTTTAGCAACTGAACCCTCCCAGCAAAGGACAGCCATCTGGTGGTCCAGTGAGTAACCTTCAACCGAAGTTTATCCAAAATAGGCTGCCATGACTCCCTTGATAATCTACCCACCGCAATAGGAAATCCAAGGTAAGACAGAGGAAGGGTCCCAATCTGGAATCTAAGAACTTGAGCTATTCTCCTCTGGATAGGATCTGGAGTATTGAAGAAATAGATGGAAGATTTGTCATCATTAATTGATTGACCCGAAGCCTTAAGGTACATATCCAACGCCCTGCGAACGTTTGTTGCCTCCCGAATAGTGGCAACCCCCATCAAGGCAGTATCATCCACAAACTGCAAATGTGATTGAGGGGGTAAATCATCCCCCCACCTCCATCCCTGAATAAAACCCAGCTCCACCTGTTGTCTCAGAAGGCGACCCAATCCTTCCACAAGTAGAATAAACAAGTAAGGGGAGAGAGGATCACCTTGCCTTATCCCACGAGAGGCCTCAAACAACTCAGAATGCTCCCCATTAGTTAAAACAGAGAAAGAAACAGACGTGACACAACTCATAACCCATTGAATCCAATCATCACCGAATCCGAAGCTAGCCAGGATCTTTTGAAGAAAGGACCATCGGACTCTATCATAAGCCTTTGCCATATCAAGTTTGATGAACATAGACTTTTCTCTAGAAATAGCCATAGAATGGATGGTCTCAGTAGCTATAACAACCCCATCAAGAATTTGTCGGCCTTCCACAAAACCACTTTGCTCCTCAGAAATGAGCAATTGAAGCCACTTTTTCAACCTATTAGCAATTAGCTTTGTAATAATCTTATACACTACATTGCAAAGGGCAATCGGACGGAACCGACTCAACCTGTCTGCCCCTTCACACTTGGGAATAAGTGCCAAAAAGGTGGCATTCATGGCCTTTAACATTTGCTTATTCCGCTGTGACTCCTTGACCACCTCTAATAAATCTATTTTGATGATCTCCCAGAACTCCTGGAAAAACTCAATCGGGAAGCCATCAGGGCCAGGGGCTTTTCCTTTCTTCATCTGAAACACAGTCCTCTCCAACTCTTCTAAAGTAATCTCACCCATAAGATCCTCCTTCATCTCACGCGACACCAACTGAGGAATACATGAAAGAACCTGTGCCTCCTCCACCGAACTCCCCTGCAGCTCCTCCCTAAATAGGGAAGAAAAAAAGTGAACAGCTTCCTCTGAAATACGTTGATAAGAATTCAAAGTCTCTCCCCTATCAGTGACCAAAATAGGAATAGCGTTACCATGCCTTCGCGCCCTAACAGAATGGAAGAAGAAGGCATAATTTTTATCCCCATCCTTAAGCCAATCAATCCGAGATTTTTGTTTCCAAAAGATCTCCTCCCGTAGCTCCCATTCTTCCAAAACTTTCAAGGCCCTAGATTCCTCCTGTAACAGGCTCTCAGACACCCCATTCTCCCTAATTACCCTCGTTATACCATCCAGCTTAGCTTGTGCATCAGATTTGGCATTAAAAATATTTCCAAAGCAATTCCTATTCCAATGTTTAAGCTTATACTTAACAAATTGAAGAAGCTTAGTAAAGACATACATTGCAGTACCAAAGGCCGGTCTACCCTCCTGCCACCAGCGAGCAATGAAGTCATGGAGATCAGGATCCCATAGCCACATAAGTTGGAATTTAAAGGACGGCTTGAAGGGCCGCCTAGCTGAGAGGATAGAAATCTTTATAGGCCAATGGTCTGAGCCCCTCCAGTCAAGAATTTCCGAGGTAGAAAACCACCTATCCCCAACCCAGAAGCAAGAAACCAGAAACCGATCCAACCGCTCCGCAATGCAGTTTTCACCGGGCCTCCGATTGTTCCAGGTAAAGTGTCCATTACCAGGCTTGATGTCAACTAGATTCAAAAAAGAGATATTGTCTTGGAATAGGAAGGCAGAAGCCTCCAACCGCATAGTACCACCCCGTTTCTCAGCAATCTCTGTGATAGCATTGAAGTCACCCCCAATAATCCACGGAAGAAAAGGATCCATACTTCATACAAAGCGAATATTCGACCACAAAATTTGCTTGCCCTGCATATCCACCAGAGCATAGATGTTGGAAAACAGAACCAGCTCACCAGATTCATGACAAGAGGCTACCATAGAGATGGAGGACCTAAAGGACACCCACCACTGGGGACAAATCTTTCGAGGGTTCCATAAACAAGCCACCCCTCCCGAGGAACCCTGAGCACCAATGCACTGGCATTCCCCACTCATCCAAATCTTGGGCATAATACCCATCATATCCTCCACAGAAAGTTTGGTCTCCTGCAAAAAGAGAATATCAGGAGATTGACTTCTAACCAAGTTCCGAACAACTTTTTGTCGAGGGCCACTGTTCAAGCCCCTAACATTCCATGAAAGGACAATCATTTCAAAGGGCTTGGGAAATGAGAATCCAGAGTCTTGACTGACCCTGACTCCACCAAATTTTCCCCGATCAATTTGATCTTCTCCAAATCCTTCTTCCTCCCCAGTTTAGTGGTTTTCTCCGCCCCTCCTTTCTTAAGATCCTTTTGCAGGATACCCAAAAGAGGAGATGCCTTACTGTTCTTTCCCCCCTCCAAGCCAGACTTCCGCCCTGAAAAAGACAAAGCTTCACTCTCCTTCGCCACAATACTACTTGATTCTTTCTGGGCCACGGTCTTTAGATCTGATACAACCTGCAAGGACCCATCATTGTGTGTGTCAGGAGCAGCCTCGGGACTAAGCCACTCTTGACCCAGACCCCCCCCATCCAGCACGACACCCTGTGAATCCAAACTCACCATTTGATGGTTTGCCTGCTCCAACACCTCCAACTGCCCCTGCTGATCAGTGCCCAGAATTCCTTGATCCAAATCAACCAAGCCAGGATTCACTTCCTGCTGACTCAAATCCTCCAAAATCTCGAATCGATTGAAAGTATCCTCATCCTGCCTCTCTTTTATAGTCCTTTTATGCCCCTTATTTCTATTCCGAGATCTGATAGTAGTAAAGCCCTCCTCCCCGGTATCACCACCCAGAATAGGGCCCTTGCCCTTGTCCACCCTAGGCTGACCATTGGAGGGTTGTGAAGAATTAGACTCCAAAGGCTTGGCCCTTGGGCATCTCCGAAGTAAGTGGCCGTACTCATGACACAGACGACACCTAAAAGGTAAGGTCTCATAATCGAGTTGTTGAACCCATGAATAAGATCCTGCACTCACTTCCAGAGAGTCTGGCAATGGTTTACTTAAATCAATTTCCACACAGAATCGAGCAAAAGTCATTACCTTTTTGAATTGTGTCTGCTGAGAAGAGCCTACAGGCTTACCAAGCATTGAAGCGAGTAAATGCAGAACATCCTCACGCCAGCACTCAACCGGGAGTCTCGGCAATCTAACCCAAACTGGGACCCGACTTGGAATCTCCTCAGCTGGGTTGAAACCCGCATGCCACGGCTTGATAAACAGGCCCACCTGATTGTAAAAATAAGGACCTCCTTCAAAAACCCTGATCCTATCTGCCATGCAGTCAAATGAAACCATAAAGTAGTTGTTTTCTAGGAGCTTAATCTCCATCTCTCCCTCTGGCAGCCAAGTTCTCTGGGCCCAGGCCTCCAAAAATTGCAACGAAATCTTCAATCCCAAAAATTTACAATACAACGAGTCACGTGAGTAGTACTCAATATCATCCGCGAGCATCTCCATCGGGATCACAACATTCGGCCTCTCCTTGCACCTTTCTAGGCAACCATTAATCTTCAAAAAATGAAACCCGCCTGTTGGTCCCGTCTCATTCTTTTCCAAGGTCTGAGAGAATAAATTATTATCGAAAAGTCGTGACCCATGAGGCAAAGGTTTCGAGCCAAAAGCATTCCAAAAATTCAACTTGGTTCCAAACCCCGACGACTCTCCATGCTCCATTGAGGAAGAGAAAAAAAGCAACGCACCACACCCAAACCCCAACCAGACAAAGGAAGAAAAACCCCACACCAAGGCGAGCACCCCACACACCCCCACCAACAAAGAGCCACACACAAGCAAACCCCCACAGCACCACCCAACACCACCACGAAAACAAACCCCCGGCACCCACACCCCACGGCACCCTAAGCCCAAACCTGCAGACCAGGCCGAGCCAAGGCGGGCACCAAGAGACTTGCAGCCGACCCCATGGCAGCCCCCAGATCAAAACCCCACTCCACACAGCAGAAAATGCCCAACCTGCAGAAGAAAATGCCACAAACGGCAACACAGCACACCCAGGCGGCCACAACAAGACCAAACAGCAGCCAAAATGGCACCCCAACAGACGAAAAGACCCCCCCCCCTCAGCGTACAGCACGCAGATCAGAAGAAAGAGCTAGGGCACGGGCGCCCTAGCTCGGCTCACACAGACACGGGAACGCCATCCGCCAAAAAACCATTCACTCAGAATGACCAGGGAAATTTTGAAATTCAAATAATTAAAATTATTTAATTATTTAGGATGAGAGGGGAATGATGTTAAATTAATTAAATAATAAAATTATTTAATTAAAATTAGAAGAATGATCAATGTGATGTGATGACAAAAAGTGTTAGCCAATTTTTGGTGTCAACAATAGTAAGAAAAAGTAGGGTGCAAAACTATAATTTCTTTGAGGGAAAAGGGTATATAGGAGGGTTATTTCCTAGGAAATTCCTCAATTAGCATCAAGGCTTTTAGGAAATCTATGATGGGGTTAAGATGGCATTTGAATACAACAATGATAATATCTTCTTGAAAGCTTTGAATAGAAAATCTCAGTTTATCTGCCCAAATATGGAGGTTGCTTTTAAAGAAAAATACTACTCAATTTCCTTCCTTTGTTCACATGAATGCATGTTACTCATCCCAAATCCAACAATGGACCAGTTGCTCAGGGAAAACCAAGTGTTCTTTAATTCATGTTCTCATTCATCTCCAAATGCAGTGGTGGGTCATGACATTTGCATGGGAGGGAAGAAGAGGAAAGCGCAGGACTCGGGAGCAGACTATGATGAAGGAAAAGATAGTTGTGAAGAAGGCCAGGGAAAAAATTCAGTGGCTCAAATGGATGAGGATTAGTTTGTAATAGAATTAGGGTTTCATTGAAAATCTTGTAATAGTTTTGTTTAGGTTCTCGGTTTTCTTTTTTGTAAGTTGGGATTGTAAGAAACAAGTTAAATGCATAAGTTAGATAATTAGTGTATGCATAAGTATAAAGGACTGTAATTGGGAATAGTATGGGATATGATATGGGGTAGTAATTTTTTGTTTTTCTACAACACTCATATAGATAGAATGTTGGGCAGTTTTTTGCTGGATATGATCCAATACTCTGATAAATTCTATGTAAAGTTTATATATTAATATATATTATAGGCATATCTTTCCTTTTATCAAAAAAGAAAAAGAAAAAGTAGGGTTCATGAGTAATTAATTATAGTTATGCATAAGCATTAAGATACATAGGAGAACCATAATATTTGGCTTTGAGGATGGCGTTGGGAAAACTCTACTGCCCACACATGCCCGCGACCTGTAGTTGGGCCACAACTACATGTCGTTCTTCTCCTGTGCATGCTTGAGTGTGGGTGGCGATCAAAATTTCTTTGCGTGCTTCGGTGTCAGGGTGGGGTGTTTGGTGTGATTGAGGGGGGATTCTTCATTGATTCTTCATTTATGTGTACTTTTTCCTTCTATGTGTTGTCTGAAGTCTCTTGTTTGGTTGCTCTGGTGGAATTAGCGTCCCCGTGTTTGGGCATTGGTTTGTCTTCAGTCTTTCAGGTTGTGTGTTTGGGGTAGTGTTTTTAAGCTCTCTTGGTAATGGATTCGAGAAAATCTTCGAGGGCCAAGGGGTCTCTAGATTTTTGTATGATTGTTGGAGTGAATTCTTCCCCCTCCTCAACGAGGGTTTTTTAGAATAGTCTATTTTCTAATGATTTGAGGAGTGGTGGGTTTGCTCCGGTGGGTGGACCTCAGATCCCAAAGATTAATGGCTACCTTGAATGAAGTAAAGATAGGCCAGTGCTGGTGATTCAACTAGAATCAATTGCAAAGGACATAGAGTAATTTTTGAAACATGCTTTGATTTGCAAATTTATGGGAATGCAGGTTTCGATCCAATTTTTAGAGAAATGGGCTCATATGAATTGGTCTCCCGAGGGTGAAATGGAAATAATTTTGTTGGAAAACAATTATTTCATGGTGGTTTTCAATTGCATGGTTGATCACAACAGAGTCTTTGAGGGTGGGCCTTACTTCCATAATCAAGTTGGTTTATTTATTAAACCCTGGCATGCTAGTTTTAATCCCTCAGAGGAGCTTCCAAATTGAGTACTATTTTAGGTGCGTCTTCCTCAATTTCCAGTGGAGTGTTGGCATAATGACATTTTTCACATGGTTGCTTCGACCTTGGGAAAACCAGTGGGCCCTTCTCAACAAACACAGGATAGAAAAATTATGACCTTTGCTCTCATTTGTGTTGAGATTGATTTGAGTCACCCTCTTCCAGATTCTCTTGAAATCTGTGTAGGGCAGTATTCCTGGGTGCAACATCTTGATTATGAGATTGCCTTTTCAGTGTTGTCTCTGTCATGAATATGGAAATCTACAGCGTAGATTCCCATGGGCCAAATCCCTTCATCCTCAAGCTTGTCAGCCTCCTTTAAACCCTCCCAGAGTTGATAAGGGCAAGGCTCCCATTCCAAGTGATGTTATAGGTGCTAAGGGGTTTATTCCTCTTAACACTCATAACAAAAATCATGGTCAGAAAAGGACTTTCAAGGATCGAATGGAAGGTGACACCTTTAATCACTTTGAGGTTTTGGATGATCTCAGTCAGCAGGAGGTGAACCTGGGTTTGATGGCTTTGGATCAAGGTGCTCTGGAAGTGGTTCAAGAGGTATTTATTCTAGATAACATTCTTAATTCTTAGGAGGTTGGTGCTTTGCAAATGGAAACTGATCTCAATATGTTGGTTTCAAGGAAGCTTAAGACCCTTGTAGATGTGAAGATGGGTGAGGGGGAAATTTCTCATCCACTGGTGAAAACAGGATCTAATTTGGTAAAAGGAAATAAGACTTCTCCTTCTCTAGGACTTCTTTAGAAAGAGAAAAGAAAAGGGGTTGTTGAGAATTCCTCCAAGGCAGGGAGAAAGAAGGACTTAGAGAAAATAAAGATGATGGGGGAGACTTTGGTGGAGTCAAGATTTGTCAAGAATCCAAACTCTCATTTTTCTAACCCTCTGAAATGATCATCCTCTCATGGAATGTAAGGGGCTTGAAAAGTGGCCCTTGACAAAAGACTATTCGTGATTTGGTGAGAGTTCATTCTCCTAATGCTCTTTTTATACATGAGACTAAGTTGTTTGTTGAGAGTATGGTGGGGTTGATGCCGAAGCTATGGAGACAGGGTGAATGTTAGTGTATTAGGGCTCATGGTAATGTTGGGGGTGTGGCTTGCTTATGGAACCCTCTGAAGATTCGTCCTCTTTAGTGGATGTCTTTTAAGTCGTCTATTTTTACAACCATTTCAAGCTTGGAGACGGGGGAAACTATTTTTCTGTCAAAATCTATGCACCTATTGATTATCCTGGTAAGTAGCACTTGTGGTCTCATATCAATTTTATTTAGAGCCTTGCTCCTCTTTTGCCTTGGATTATTGCTGGTGATTTCAACATCATTATTGAATTAGATGAGAAGATGGGTGGTATTGAGAGGTTGGAGCCATCGACTTTCCTACTTCGTGATAACATTTTTTCCTTAAATCTTGTTGAAATCAAACCCTAGAATGGTCAATTTACTTGGAACAATAGCAGGTTGGGGGAGAATTGTATTGCAGAGAGACTTGAACACTTTTTGGTTTCCTATTTCTGGATTGAAGGATTGTGGTCTACTAGCTTTGAGATTCTGGACTGGTGAGGCTCTGATCACTGGCCTATTAAATTATCTACTTCTTTGGCTCATGTTACTTAGTCCCCCTCTTTCAGGTTTTAGCTTATGTGGTAAAGGGATCCCTCTCTGTAGGAGTACGTGGCTGAATGGTGGCAGATGGGGAGACCTGCTTATGGCACTATGATGTATTCCTTTGCTAAAAGGTTGGAATATGTGAAGTATCAGATCAAATGGTGGAACAAGCAATGTTTTGGAAATATTTTTCATGCGAAGAATTCTTCTCAAGCTGAATTGGATGTCATTACCTAGGAGATAAGGGAGGTGGGTCTTTCAGAAATTTTACTTGGGAAAGAGGCAAGGGATTTGAAAGCTCTGGAAGAGTGTGAGTTGCATGAGGAAATATATTGAAAACAAAAGGCTCGTGTCTAGCGGTTACAAGAGGGGGACAAAAATACTGCTTTCTTCTTCAATTTGGTGAAAGTCAAGAGGCATGGTAGTTCTATTCCTATTCTGGTGAATGATAAGGGTGAACAATTTTCCTCTTTGCATGATATGTCTAGAGAAGCTTCACAGTTCTTTTCTTCTTTATTTAGTGAGGATTCACAAGATGCCTTGGTGGAATAAAACTAGGTTTTGTCTTGTATTCCTTCCTTGGTTACTAGGGAGATGAATGTGCATCTTTTGAGCTACATTTCACTGGAGGAATTGGAGGCTATTGTTTTTCAGATGAAGAAAGGGAAAGCCCCAAGCCCTGATGGATTTCTAGTTGAATTCTTTCAAGAATTTTGGGATATCATTAGGTTGGACCTATTGGAGTTGGTTCGTGAGTCTCAAAGGAATAAGCAGATGTTGAGGGCTTTGAACTCTACCTTCCTTGCTCTCATTCCAAAATGTGAGGGGGCGGATCAGTTGAGTCAATTTAGGCCTATTTCCCTTTGCAATGTGGTTTATAAAATTATTTCCAAGCTGATAGTTGAAAGGTTGAAGCATTGGCTTAGATGGATTATCTTTGAGGAACAAAGTGGCTTTGTGGTAGATTGGTAAATTATGGATGGATTGGTCATTGCTACTAAGACTATTCATTCTATGGCATCCTCCAAAGAAAAGGCTATGTTCATCAAGCTGGTTATGGAAAAGGCCTATGATAGATTCAAGTGGTCCTTCTTGCGTAAAGTTCTTGTTACCTTTGGTTTTGTTGAGGAATGGGTCCAATGGGTTATCAATTGTGTTACCTCCACTTCCTTTTCAATGCTGATAAATGGCGAGCCTTCTTCTCTTTTTGGTGCTTCTAGGAGCCTTCATCAGGGGGATCCTCTTTCTCCTTATTTATTTATTATCTGTTGATGCCTAAAATTGCTAGGAAAATAGCCTCATGGGAAACTCAGTTAATGGGGGGACCAATTGCGCTAAACTGAGTAACCTACGGGTTTCAAAGAAGCTGGCTCTTCCATGTATTGGGGGTTTGGAAAGGGAAAAGGAAGCAGATATATTAGAATAAAATATAATCTAAGGTGATGCACCAATAGTTAAGTATGTAGGCATAGGAAATCTTCCTTTCAAATGAGATTTGAGGGCCCATTTAGCAATCTGCATGTTTGAAAATACCAAAAAGCATAGATGAAAAACCTAAGAAGCTCATCAAATAACATAACATAACTTCCATATACATTCATTGAACAAGAAGAGTTCAATACATGATCTGAATCAACAAATTTATATTGAAATTATAGAAGTCTTGCAGATAAACTACTCAGTACAATAAACAACACAGTATAATGTCTTATTAATTAACTAAGAAACAGAGAGGCCAAAAAAATTGGCACAGTCTATGAGTCTTAATACAATAATTAAAAACAATAAAAAGGCCTATAGTCTTTCAACACTTTTTCTGTGTATTTTTTCGGACCCTTTTTTAGAGAGTCGAAGTAGTATATATAGATCCCTCCACCACTTGAAATCCACTAACCAAAAAGATTCCCCAGGCATGGGCCATGCTGTGCATCGCAATGATTCTCAAAGACCATTGCAACAGAAAGATTTTGAAACATGGTATTCAATCGCCTCGAACAAAAGGAGCCCTTTTGCAATGATGAATATAGTTTGAAAGCAAAAGTAGTAGAAATCTCTAGATGAAACGTGTTGCCCACCCATAGACTTGGTTAGGACATGTGGCACAACGACAGGGATTCACATTCATTCATCCTTCCCTTGCAATCAAAATCCCCATGAAGAAGATACGTGGCATAGTGAATGCATTAAGCTTTGACTACGGGGCTCACCCAAAAAGGTGCCTATGACAGGATGCAATGTGGCACATGGGCAGAGCTCAAAGGAGAAAAAAAGGAGTGAGGATCCTTAAAGGCATGTGCTGCAAACACGTGGCTTAAGTGAAAAGCTTGAAGGAGGAGCAAGGGAAGAAAAATTTCAAAGGCTTGAGCAGCTGATACGTGGTGCAAGCGGACAAAGGTGCTACAAAAGGGGGCCCAAAAATATTCAAACATATGAAGCACGAGTCGGGGCCGATGCTAAATCAATAATAACCACCCAGAGGGAGCTTTAAGGATTTTAAATCCACAACTTTTAGTGACTATTAGGGGAATTTTTCATGCGGAATGGGAACCCAAAATTTTTGGTTCAAAGACTAGAGCCTTATCCATTGGGAAATAATTAGAGCTTTAAAAGTGTGGTTTGCAGAGGCAGCCAATCGGCCTCAAATAGTATCGATAAGGTGCGCAAATTCTCTTTTTCCTCATGCAGATTGATAATTTGTTTGAACGACAGCTCCATGGAGATCCCGGTCCCCGACTTAAGCTGAAAAAGAAGCTGCGCTATCTGATGGGTGGTGCTTTCAATGTCCGATGTTGTGGAAGGTTGACTGAATGATTGGAAACCAGATAGATCCCACTACTTTCCCTTGATCTTTGTTGCAATGTGCTTCGTTGTGGCCACTGAATCGTCAGAGAGAAAGGGGGAGGGCAAGCACATTTGAATCAATTGGGAGAATTGCATTTGCATATTATTCATAGTTTGACTCAGTATTATCAAGCAATTGCAAACCTAGAGGATGGTTGCATGACAACAGATGAATTCCTTTGCCTTTTTGGCAACCGACCTTCGGTCATCAATCCCTACCCTTACCAAGTTTGCATTTTCCACAGTGTAAAATTTGTCCAGCAACTTCTCGACCTCAGGCACATTTTTGGCAATGAACTATGGAACTTGCTCAATTGTTCCATGCACCTCCCTGCTTAAATTTGTTGCATCCACCATGAATTGGAGTGTCGGTTGTAGGGTCAAATAGAAAGACTTGACTTTCTCCAATAGGGGACATATAACTGTTGGGCCAATAAAAGGAGATTCAATTGAGGAATAGGGGGTTGGGAAGGAATTTTCAAAAGACTTATCTCCAACTCCATAGACCCGATCTCTTCCATCAACTCGTCTATTTCCTGGTAGATGCGATGAGTTGTTCTTGTAGAGTTCCCAACTCAACATCCTTGCTTTTCAATAGCTTCGTAACTTGACCTCGAGTTCTAGATTCCTTTTCCAGGCAGATATTTATTTCTTGGATCTCCTTTTCAAATTGAGCATGTCGGTCCTGGAGTTCTTGTCCTTCTACTGGATTTCCTATTCCAATTGAGCTTGTTGATCCCAAAGCTCTTTATTCTTCTATTTCATTTCTCTCTCCGCTTGAGCCAATTGGTCTTGAAGCTCCTGGTTTTTCTGCTACAGTCTGGTAACCAGGTTGGGATCCTGGGACTAGAACCTTGTAAGTTCCTCTTGGATTTTGGCCTTTTCCGCCTGTGCTTGTTGAGACAAGTGTGCAATTTCAGTGTCCTCAGCCTTTTCCCTTTTCTGTAGGTTCTCCACTCTTTCCTTAATGTTCTTGAGCTCCTCTTCCCTCTTTTTCAGTTGGCGACTATGCTTCAAAAATTTTGTAATCACCACTCGTTGAGTCTCCTCCATTAGCTCAACTTTGTCTTGTGATTGGGTTACATGTAGATCGATCCCTACAAGATGGATTGTATAATCCTTAGGTTGCATTTTCCCTCACGGTTTGGTGATGTTAGGATTCATGGTTGTAAACATTAATGACCCTTGAACTTCATTAAAGAGGGTTTACACGCATGGCTTGGCAAGCTTCACTGCATCTTTTTCTTTTCTCTTTTGGGCTCTTATAGCCCATGCTGCATTAGTCCTTATATTTTCACCAATAAATTTTGTTGGTGACCTAATCAGTTCACCGACGAAGGGTGCACCGGGAGGAAGAGAAAAAGGGAATGAAATCATTGTGGTCTCAGATGATGTTTTCTTTTGCAGAGCAACCATCAATGGGGAGAAAGGGGGAATGTTATGCCAGGATCCAATTGGGGAAGTGGTGAAAGGACTCATAGGGAGTGGTGGTGGTAGTGGAGACGCAGAGGTTACCATCTATTGGGAAAGTTGAGTCGGAGTTGATGCAATGAAAGAAAAAGGGTTCGTAATGGCAGATCTGGATTGGGCCTCGACAAAAGATGGAACAAACTGTTGGGGAGTAAAAGTTGTCTGTCCGATTAGAGAGAAGGGAGATTGAGGGAAACCTCCCATGGGTGCGGAAGAAAAAAATGATAGGCCGACACTTGGAGTAATTGGAGACACAGATGCAATAGGGCCAACCAAAGACTAAGAAGTAAGAAGAGAGGGAGAGAAAGATATTTGAGTTGTTGTGGGCTCAGATGATTGGCTCATTGCAGGTGCTTGCGAGCTTTCTCTTGGAGTGGCATTAGTGCGCAATCTCTTTTGGGGTGGATAATTGTCCACCTCTATGGCCTCCTGATATTACTGAGCTACTTTGGGTCTCTTCATAGCCCATGTATGTGGTAGCGTAGCCATCGAATGGGATGCAGTCACTTGCATGCTCAGTGGAGCTTTGTCAGGTTGTTCCGCTACTTTTCCACCTCCCTATACCGGGGCCTTTTGTGCCTCTTTTCTTTTCATTATTGTAGCCACTTCCTCTAGGTCTACATCCTCATCTATGCTTGCATCAATATCATCATGCTCTCTATTCTAGAGATCATCAAATCTATCATCCATGTCAGGCTCCAGGAACATGGTATCAAGGCATTTGGTCTCTTGATGATAAATCCAGAATTGGGCAATCTTTTCATCACTCCATTGGTAGTTCTTGGCCAATTGATTATAAAGGGTGGCTTCAATTTTACACTTATCACTGGGCTTGGCCAAAGGAAAATAGAAAGATAGCCAGGGCAACCTCTTATCATTAATGGGAACATAGGCCAAGTCTATAAAGAGATTCAAGTACCTTGATTGTGGGCTCTGTCAAGCTTCCCAGTAGGGTCAAGAGCTATGAGTCACTTTAATGTTTAGACTCGCTAAGTCATTATCAAGATTATACTCCCATTTATCACAAATCAATACTAGCCCCAAATGAGCAAGCTTCACAGCTAGCAGACCATGTGTTTGCTTCTTTTCCATTATTACCATACTGAAGCTTAAGGGGCATTTGAAGAAACCTTTCTTATTCTTCCCCCCACAAAACATGACGTCTATAATCACCAGTTGCCGAAATACCTCAAGGGCCAACACCCTATTTGTAACATAGACCAGGAGCTAAAATGGTTCCTCAGTAAAACCATGCAACCTAACAAATGAAAAATCCTCCCCAAGGAACTAGTCGTAAGGAGGAACAAAATCTTGCATCCACCTTACTTGCTCGGTGTAGAACCGATAATAGCCACCCTCACCCTCCTTATTAAAATCTTGCAAAATTAGAGTTAGGAAAAACTTAGAAAATGCATAGTAATCATGAGTTATGGAAAGGAGAGGAGTCCACACATAAACTAGCTTCCTTACCCAACTTTCATCAAAGATAGACAAACCCATACGGTTCCTAAAGAATTCAGGGTTTTGGTGCAAAAATGTGTGAGCAAGGAAAGAAGAAAACCTAAACCTATATTGTGTGTGATATTCCTTGAATTGGTCTAGCATCTCCCGAACAATGACCTCCACAAATTCATACCATAATAAAGAATGTTGTCCTCATAACTAAAACCGCAAACCCATTTTGAACTCTTGAACCTCCTTGTCATTTTTCATGTCGCAAACAAAAGCCAACATAGAAAAGACATCCTGCAGGTCCGAGTTAAAAACATTGTGCCCAATCGAAAACTGTGGTGGGAAATTATCTTCCTTAGGCATTTTTGTTTCTTGATTATAAAAGCTTAGAGCATTTTTTTTGGTTCTCCAGATATTTTTTGAGCCGCCTACAGTAAATCTCTTTATCACACCTGTCCCTTGTCTTGTGGGGATTCATAGCATATCCCTAATAGCTTCAACGTTGATTAGCACCCTCAGGTTCTAACCTTCTATGATGTTGGTATCTGAATTGAAATTTTGAGTGCATTCATGAACTAGTTCCAGGCAGTGATGTACCAAGGGGACCATATATTGTGGAAGTCCGTAGAACCACAACTTGTACACCAAAGACTCTTGGTTATTAGTCTATTTCATTCTCTTGCAGGTTGCTTCCCTAAGACTCTTAGGGTTGGTTTTGAGTTCAGGATCATGAATATTGTCCCAATCTTCTGCAATTTGGGCTTTGCTCATGTGGTTTATCTTCTACATGGCCTACGTGTGAGGCCACTTTGGCTTTTCCAACATCCCAGAAAAAGCATAAGAGATGTTATTGAAATCATTAGCCGTTGGCATCGTCAAGATGGCGTTAGATAAGCTCCCAACTACTTCTCCTTGTGCTTCCATCTCAGGATCCTGGGCCATTTTAGGATTCTTTAGACTTTTGTGAATGCTCAACCTCTCTGCAATTCTCACTTAGACTCTTTTTCAACAAACTGTGAACTCAAAACTCTTCATAGTGTTGTTCTTTTGCATGCAACACTAGCCTTTTCTCAAAATGGAGTTGGAGACAACGGTTTCCTTTTCACAATAAATTTGGCATGTACCACTAACTCTTTCATTCATGCGAAATGAATTCTTACCTTTTGAAAAGACAATAATTCATAATGATGATTAGTCATTATGTCATACGGTGCCATCTCTTGAGAAATTGAGTCGGTAATTAAAGGTATATAAAACCTTTCAAATGCTTTTTCATTTAATAACTTAAAAATAATGATTAAGCAAAAGGGAATAATGAGTACACAAAAGATTTTGAGTTGATCTTGGAGACTGAAAAGCATCCACAGCTTGAAACTTAGCACTTGACCGTGCGGACTATCACTTGCGCCTGCCACAAGTTTTAGCTGATTAATTACCTCTTCTTAATTTGCACGCAACAATTCACACACAACAAACACAACCTAGTGGGATTTTCAAGTTTTCTCTTTGTGGGATTTTTGAGTTTTCTCTCGGTAGGATTTTTGAGTTTTCTCTCAATCATCGTCATGCTTATCGCACACACTATACTCCAACTACCTCTATAAATAGACCTAAGGATAAAAAAATAATTTACACTTCGTAATTGAGTTTATTGATAGATGCAATGGATACTCCTATTAGGATAACTAGCAATAGGTCTCAAGTCGCTTTCCTAGGCGAGATTTCCAGTAGGCATTTAAAGTGTATGACCAAGAATAAGCATTCAGACTGGCCATAATTGCAATGAAATGGGTGTTAGGTAGAGATTGTATAGAGTATGAGGACAAGTATAGAGTAAATACTGATATTTGTTCTCATTTTGTTGCCTCTTTGCTTGACATTCAAGTGCCGAAACAGATGATATTGAGGATAACCATGGGAATTTTTCCAAAGCGTTACCTCAGATGCCTTGGTGAAGTTGTGATGAACGCAGTATATGGCCTTGGTATACCAATAACAAGTGATCTCTACCGACATATTGAAGAGGATGCAGTGGTGCCCTGGGTGCCATTTTTGAGTGGATTTCGCATTATGACTATTGGGGAACACTGCCAAAGGGTTTTACATTCCTACCACTTCCTACTGAGATGCTACAATGTAGTGATTTTCTACGACATGGAGTGGTATACTAAATTCAAAAACCTAGTGTTTCCTCCTCCACTTGTTGTTGTTGTTGATGCTCTTGTTGCCCCTACTGTTGTTCCTATTGAACTTGCTGCTCTTGTTGAAGATGAAGCTCGTGCTACCCCAGTTGACCTTGCTGAATGAATGAAAACTTTTCTCCCCCTTTTTGTATATATATCTTAGAAATATTTTAATATATATACTCGAAAAGATTGGCCTAAGAGCCATTTTGCATTGTAATATTCCAAAGTACATATTACCATATAATGAATATATAGATATTTTGTCAATTTTTTGTTTCTTTTGCTTTCTCTAGTTCTTGCATCACGGGTTCCATTTAAAAATACTCGGCCAAACGAAACACCCAAAAAATATTTATATAATTACATATTTACACCAATAAAATGATTAATAAAGCTAATTAAACAATTTCAAGTGAATTCCATTGACAGGAATTCTCATTGCTTCTTTCTCCATTTTCTCTAATTCAAATGCATTATGTTGCTTGCATTGAATAATTCAAAAAGGGCCCTTCCCATAGACTATCAAATTTGTCGTGTTGGTCAGGCTTTGCAGCTCTCTCATTGAATTTCAACACTAAGTCTTTGCATTTAAGACCCTGGTCTGAGGCTTTCTTGTCAAACCACTTCTCAACCACCCGTTGACGGTTACACATGGCCATCAAGGATTTTTCTCTTTTCTCTTGTACCTCCAACAACTCAGCCAACCAAACCTTCATGGCTCCATTTTGCTCCACCTCTAGAGACTTAAGCAACTATAGTGTGAGAATTTCCATAGAGCTAGGCAATAGCACTTCCTTCCTGTATACCAGCTCGTACGACGAAGTCTTTAAGACTTGATTGTGGGTTATTTGGTCTGTCCAAATTGATGCTTTGAGGTTCTTATGCCACTCTCTCTGGTGTTTCGACCCAATTCTTTTGATGAATCAGACTAAATTCTTATTAGTCAACTCGACCAAACCATTTCCTTGTCAGTAATAGTTCGAAGATGTCTTTAGGAATATGTCGTGTTTAAGTGTGAATTGACATACCTTCGAACCTAGGAAATATTTCGTGTTGTCGGAGATGATGGTATTTAGCGGGTTGAACATTGTTACCAGCTCCTTGAGGAAATTCACAATCTTTTCCTCAGTTGCATTCTTTAGGGGCATGGCCTTGGCCTATCAGGTGAAATAATATGTGGCTATAAGAATCCATTTATGCCTGGCACTGGACATGGAGTTAATCATCCTGATAAAATCAAGGCCCCATTGTGTAAAGGGTTCCTCAGCCACTATTGGATTTAGAGGCATTGCCGAGTTCTTCCTCCTTGTAAAGAATTGGCATTCTTTGCAGGATTTGACTAGAGAACATGAGTTGTTGAAAAGTGTAGACCTGAAATACCCCACACACATAATTTTGATGGCGGTGGTCTCTATAGAGAAATGTCCATCCGTAGGACTACTATGAAATATATCCAGAATTTTTTGCACCTGCTCTTGAGATACGCACCGCAAAAGAACACCATTGAAGTTCCTTTTGAAAAGGACCCCTTCAATGAGCACATATCTGTTGTTCTGCAATCTATAAAACATTTTCTTCTGAGAATGGAGGCCTGACAAATATTTTCCTATCTGCATAAACCTCATTCTATCTACCAACTAGCAACCTTCAGACTCAGATTCATTCAATAGAACTAGCTTAGGTTGTTCTTCCTCAGTTGCCACTTCTTCGTCACATGCCAGATATTCAAATAATCCTCTCCCACGCATGGTATTTGTAGGTTTGACCTCAATGTCATATTCAAGGATCTTAGTTATCTAGTTGTCCCTTTTTTTGGTGATTTCTCCTTCCATAATGTACTTGCGCACACTAGAATGTGCGACATATACAACCAACTTATTGCAAGATACGAGGTGTTAGGAATTTTTAAACCCCTTAACGATGGTGAACGCTTTCCTTTCAATGAAGTTATAGTTCGTCTCATAGTCCTTTAAGGTCTGGGAGTGGAAGGCTATTGGATGTTCTCCCTTTCCTTCATCATCCTTCTAGGTTAAAACAGTAGCGATGCTAGATTTGCTACTAAACACATACATTGTGAAACCCTTTGATAGGTCTAGGTTTACCAGCATAGGAGTTGAAGAAATAGCCTCCTTAACCTTCTCAAAGGCTTCTCTGGCCTCTTTTTTCCATTTGAACAATTGATCTTTCTTAAGCATCAGGGTGATAGGTCTAATTAAGCTTGCAAAATCCGAGATGAATTTGGTTACAAAATTTACCTTTCCTAGGAAGGAATGAACTCCCTTTTTGTTGATTGGTAGGGGAAGTTCCCTAATTACCTTCACCCACTTTGGATCGATTACAATTCCATCTTTAGACACATGTCCCAATAGTTTTCCTTGCAGCACTCTGAAAACACATTTTTTTGGGTTCAGGGATATCCCGAACTCCTGGCATTTTTTAAAAACCATTTCAAGATGATCAAAATGATCATATTTTGAATTAGATAATACCGTTAGATCGTCCAAGTAAATCAAGATGATCTTATTGATCAATTCTCTAAAGGCAATGTCCATCGTGCCCTGGAAGGTAGCTCTCGCATTTGAGAGGCTGAAGGGAATTTTTGCATAGGCAAACATTCCCCACTTAGTAGTGAATGTTGTTTTGTGTTGGCCCTCCTCTTTGACCCAAATTTGGTTATAATTGGAGAAGTCGTCTAGCAAAGATTTTTTTTTTGAGCCAACCACTATTTGCAAGATTGAATCCATGGAAGGCAAGGGGTAGTGGTCCTTCAGGGATGCTCTATTCAAATCCCATAAATCAACACATAGGCAGATGTCCCCATTTTTCTTTTGGAAAAGGACCAAGTTGGAAACCCATGTGCTATAATTGATTGAGAAGACAATCCAAGAGTGAATTAGTTTTGTCAACTCTTGCACTATTAATGACTCAATCTTTGGATTTACTGGCTTCTGCTTCTGGCGAACATTGCCCCTTTTGCTAGTTCTATGGTATGCTGGATGACTTCAAGATCATATCCCTTGAGGTCATCATATGACCAGGCTACTACTCCTTCATATTTTTCACAAAAATGTATGAGCCTTTCTTTATCATGTTGTGGAACATCTTTTCCGACCTTAAGCTTCCTCTTATCTCTGACCTGAAGATCTACATAATCACCATTGTCTGCTACAAACTTCCTCTTGTCATTCCTTGCATTGTCACAATCAAATAGATTTTCAAGAGTGACCAGTCCTTTTGGAAGCTTGTTGGTCCTCAGTTGAATAATTTTCCCTTCATAAGCTTCTACAATTTTTAATTGGAGCTGATCAACAAATTCTCTTGGATGTTGAATGAAAGAGGCGATTTGTTCGTCATTTTCAAACACTTGCTAGCTTTTGTCATTATCAAGGATTGCAGGTCAGAAAATCACTCGCATAGAGTGTATGTTATCAATTAGGTCTAAAACAAGGTCAAATTGAGATCCTATTATTGTTAGGCAATCCACAACTACATTCTACTTTCTGGGGACTGTTTGGATATTGAAGGCTTCAAAGCTTTCAATCAGGTCCTAGAATCTATGTCTATAAGATCTCATGCAGACATTCTTTGTTGCAGAGAGTTGGAAAAATGAAGAAGAACATCTCATCTATTACTTTTTGTTTGTCATTGATGTCACCATGATATATGAGTTGCAAATGTAAGATCAAGACTAAAGTTACTCCGATATTCTACTCCGGTATCTGAACCAATATTTTGGATGAAATCCTCTGGTATGTTGGTCTGCATTTGTTTTCTAGTGAGCATTGTTGCTTGTGGTTTTGGGAAATGGTTTACAGATGTTGGGAGCACGTTCTCTCAAGACTTCACGTATTTGGTGCTCGTACAAAATGTTTTTTCTTTTTAGTTTGAAATCTATTTTGGCCGACCTCTTTAGTAAATTGAGCAAAGGTGAAAAATAGTTTTGTTATGCAGATATATGTGAGACCTATTTTAGGTCTGTGCCAACTTGTTGAAGTATGTGGGTTATCTTTTTCAAAGCTTGTAGCTGACAAATTGTATTTTTGGTAAATATGAAGTGCATCTAATTAGGCCGACCTAATTGGTGCTTGTGAAAGAGATTGGATATATATAACTGACATTTTTTGGAGAAGATGTATGCGAGTGCGTGATGATGTGAAGTCATGCAAACATAATGAAGTGTGTCAAGTCCATCTATTGAGCTTTATTTGGAACTGAATCTGCACTTATTAGGTGTAATCTATCAGTTCATTTTCTGGTGGAAAGCCATTGAATCATTGTAATTTTGTAGGCAGTGAGCCTTTGTTTCTGGACAATGAGTCCTCACAATGAGCCACCCATTCTATAATATTCTATAACTAGTTATACAATATTGTGAGCTAACACTCACCATGGTTTTTACCATTTTGGGTTTTCCACATAAAAATCCTGGTGTTCTTGTGTCTCTGATCTTATGTTCTGTTAATGCTTTTATTTATTTCTGCTATTGTTTGCATTGGTATAATTGGATGGTATCTAATTAGAAAATTTAAGAAGATATTGATTCACCCCCCTCTCAATATCTTGGATCTTTAACAATTGGTATCAAAGCAAGGTTCCTTTGGTTAAGCCTAACAACTTGATGGAGATCTGAAAGATGGAAGAAATGAATGACAAAGGAGAGCTCTAGACTGCTCTTGAGGATCTTGATAAAGTTGAAAGAGAAAATAGAGATATGAAAGAGAATCTTGAAGAAGCAAATGAATGTGTCCAGAAACTTAAGGAGTGGTTAAAAAAATTCAAAGATAGGAATAAGGAAGTAACTGATTAGTTGAAGAAGGCTAATGAAGATATTTTTGGTTTGAAAGTGCAAGTGGAAGAAAAGAAAAGAATAGAAAAGTGTCTGAACAAATTGGTACAAAGCAAGTCTGAAGATTGCACTAAGCTTGAACAAGAAATCGTGAACCTAAAAGTGGATCTGGAGAAGGCGAAACTTTATGAAAATAATTACAAATCTAGCTCAGATAGGCTTGATGAATTAATTGAAGAATAGAAACCGAGTAAAGATAAAAGTGGTCTAGGAAATGATGCTGGTGAAAACTCTAAAACTAAGAATGATCAGAAGACTCCGGTTAAGGAAAACAAAAAAGAAATTCCAGAAACTCTGCTAGGAGACCTCCAATGAGACAACCTAGTGCACAAAGGTACCCTTCTTTTAATGACACTTGTTTTTCATGCAATAAATTTGGTCATAAGGCAATTGAATGTTGAAGCAGGATGAATCAATTCCCTAGTCCTTTTTTTGGACAATGCTCTGCATGCAAAAGATTTGGACATAGGGAAAGTGAGTGCAGAACTTCGATGGTGAATTAATTTAATGGAAGAATGAACTAATCATTTAATGGATATTGTTATACTTACAACAAGTATGGAGATAAAGTTAATAAGTATAGAACAATATTCAACAAATGTCAATCTAATCAGAAAAATATTGTCTGCTATAACAACAATAAACTAGGACATGTTTCAAGAGTCTACAAAAGCAAGAAGAGTAAGGAGACCAATCTAGTAGAAAATAATGAATTAGTGAAGAAGATTGAAAAAGATGAGATTAAGCAAGAGATGAGAAAGATTTGGAGAAAGAAAGAAGAACTAGAGACAATTGATGAGTCTATGACCTCATTTGGTACAAACGATTTTTTCGGTAACTAGACCTAGCAAGGTCGTAGGGGGAGCTTTATCAGAAAATTGTAAGAACCCCCTGGATAAATGGTGTGTCAGAGGCTGGCACAAAGAAAATAGATGAAGCTTGAGTTTTCAAAGGTTTTGAAAAAGGAACCGGTAGAGAATTTGAAGGAATGATTCTTTGCGGAGAAAATTAGGGTTTGTCTGTGTAAAAAGGAAAGGAGTTTTTAGCAGCTTTTTGAAGTTTGCCGCAATAAATGCGAATTAGGGAAAATTGCTATTTTATAAAGAAAATGATCAAGGCATTTAGTTTATTCGAGCATTTGAAGAATTAGATAACTTTTGGAGCATTCTTGAAGATAATTGGAGTTCGAGTTGTGGAAACCCTGGCTACGGTTCAGTGTGCAGAAAAAGGTATTTATAATTCTTGAGCTATTGTGATTTGGTGAATTTGTTTGAATTCAATAGAATGGCAACTCCCATGGTTGTGAAGGTATTGGAGAGGCCGAGGCCCTCTTATAGAAAATACTCTTCAAAAGTCTTTGAAGATGATTCCATGGGCGCATTTTCGTCAATTCCACATGGTGTAATGTTGACAGAGGATACTAGGATGATGATTAGAGATAAGTTTGAAAAGTACAATCATTTACAACTGATTGACCTTTGGGAGAAAGAGCTTACTGGTGATGACTTTAGGATAAAGCCCGAGTATTCAAATGTGGTTGATAAAAGGTTGTATGTCTGGAACAATTTTCCTAATTTCAACTGTGATGATAAATTTGTGAAGATTCTTTTGAGCAGAATCCATGACCAATTTCTTTGGACTGATAGGCCACACTTGATAATGAAAGAAGTGATTAGGGTTGTAACTGGTCTTTGGGATAAAGGAACAGTACCTTTGTTAAAATCTATAAAGAACGAAGTAGTGATGAAACTCATAGGAGAAAAATTTGGCAAAAGAGCCCTTGCAACGAAGACTATTACCAATCCTACAGTGAAGTATGCATCTCTCATGATAGGTCACAAGATATATTTCACAAACATGGAGAATTTTGTTTCGGCCACAACAATCTATATTGGCTATGATATGGTAGTGAAAAGTGAAAATTATGACCTTTGTGAGCTTCTTCGACTACAATTGTTAGAAAATGTAAAGCAATCAAAGGCAAAGAATTATGCATTTAAGTTTGGTTTATTGATCATATGTTTATTGTTTTACTTCATGAAGAGGCTTTCGGGAAAAAGTGAAGATGTATTTTGGAACCTATCCAAATCGGTAGGACATCATATTTTTGAGCACATGCATAATCTTGGAAATTTGAACACTCAAGAGGATGCCCTAACAACTTTCTTTGCAATATTTAAAAGAAATATGAATGAAAGAGATAGAATTATGAGGAAAATTGTGGAGAAGTATAAGCATGAAATCATATTTCATGTCTCCACTTATGAATGCATGATTGAGGCCGTAGAACCTTGAACTATCTGGATTCAGCCTCTTGGATATGAGATAACAGAAGAAGAAGCTAAAGGCTATGTACAGATGTTGTTGAAGAATCCAAAGGACCCCAATGAACCTAGAATTGGGACATATGCAAAGAAGTCTATGGAAGTTCATATGGAACATCAAAATCCTAAGATTAGGAAGAAAGTGGAGAAAACACTTAAGGATGTTGGTTTTACTGATGAGGAGATTTCCCTTGGAAGGGCTAAGGCTGCAAAAAGAGAGGCAGAATCATCTGGCCTGAGAAGATCTGGTAGAAATACCTCTACAAAATCCTCTGCAAACCCTGTAGCTGTAACTGAACCTGGAAAGGATGATAAAGGTAAAGGTCTTGTTTCCTCCAGACCTACCACTAGATCCAGGAAAAGGAAAGAGACTCCTCTGGTTGCCCCTGCAAAGAGAGGAAAGAAAGAAAAGGAAACAAGAGAGAAGAATATGAGTGTTACTAATGATCGAAACGAAGAAGAAGAAGATCCTGAAGCAAAGTTGGTAAGGAGAAAAAGAGGAGGCTTACCCTCCGGTGAAGGTGCATCCATAGATCCCATTGGTTCTAAAAGAGTACATATTATGTCATCTTCTGAAGATGAAGAAGAACATGATTTTGGTATACATGTGCACACCAAGCCTGAATCAAAGAAGGCCAAGGTAGCTGATGAAACCTCTGCTAACCAGAAAGATGAACAAGATATTCCGGTAAGTTTTGGTCCTTGAAATAAACTTGAGCCAACTCTTAAAGCTTTGTTAACTTTTAAAAATATGCTTCAACCCACAACTCAATGCTATGATGAAGTTGGAGAAGAAGACAAGAAAACACTGCTTTTAGCTATTATTGAGTATGTCATTGTATTAGAAGTAAAATGGGATAACATAAAGAAAGATGTTCCTAAAAGCATGTGGGATGGTCTGATGAAAAGAAGATCTGAGGTCATAGTGTTTGAAGAAAATATTAGAAATGCAACATATAATAAGATTGGGTCTTCCTTGACCCTTGATGATTTGGAATCCCTGAAGAAGATATGTGCTAAAATGTTCTGAATGGAGGGTAGGGTAAATATGTTGGTGACAAGAAACAAGAAGCTGATAAGGAATGTGAGGAAGGAAATAGCTAAAATTATATAAAAATATGGTATGCTCAAAACCGATGATGATGTTGTTGCTAAAAATGTTGAGGAAAGTGTTCCTTTGGAAATAGGTAATGAAAATATTTTTGACAATTTTAATGTTGAAATTAATATTGGTAATGAAATTATTGAGAAAAATGAAGGAGAAGATGAGCCTAAAATGCATAATGATGCTCCTCCAGAGCATAATGAAGAAGAAAAAGTGAAAAAGAGAAAAGTAATGAGGATGAAAATAATGGCAATAATGAAGGTGATGGTCAAGGCAATGAAGAAGAAAGTCAAGATAATCATGAGAAAGAACAAGACAAGATGAAAACAAGGAAGAGGACAATAATGACAGATAATAATGATAAAGATAAAAAATGAGGATGAAGGTGAAAAGGATGAAGAGAAAGAGGAAGAAGAAGAAGAGGTACTAGAGGAAGAAAAAGAAAAAGAAAAGGGTGAGGAAGAAAAGACAGTTGGGGAATCCTCCGAGAAAAATGAAGAAGAAAAAAAGATTGTAAAATCTTTGAAGCATCCCAATAATTTTCCTTCTGGTGGTGATATATTGAAAGTTTTGTTATCTAAGAAAATTAGATTTCAACTGATTATTCCCCAAGAAATTTTGAAACTTTTTGTGATCAAGGGTCATGTCGATGTGGAAAAGATGTCTTCAGTTCATAAAGTTGTGTTGGGTGAGGCAATGCAAGCATCTAAAAGAAAAGAAATTCTTGAAATGCATCAGAAGGGAATGGAACTGATAGAAGATGCTCTGAAAGCATTACAGGAAATTATACCCGGTGCATCCATTGACACATCTCTCACCCCTGTTGAAAATTTGAGATTATTATTAGACTCCTTCAAAGATCATTCCTCCAGACTTAATGAAAAGATAAGACAAGAGATAGAAGAAAACTTGGTGGAGAAAAGGTTGTTGACTTTGCATGAAAAATGTGCTCTAGCACACTCCTGTGTTGAGAAGATTTTGGAAGTCGTGAAAGTGTGTGAATCTGAAGTAGATGTTATTCTATCTTACTACTTGAAGTGGTTGGATGCCACTCAAAATATTAAGATTGTCATGGGCTCCATTGAGTCCCAGTTATCTACTGTTTCTAGTACTTATAGTGTTTCTAAAGATAAAGATAGATCAATTTGGAAGGCCATCGCTACCCATAGAGAAAATTTCTTTGCCTTGCAAAAATAGAAAGAAGAAATCATCAAGAAATTTAGTCTATTAAGTGATATTGTAAGAATGGAATACTCTTCAGTTGGAGAAGCTCTGGCATTCACTAAATTTTTTGAGAAAATAAATCTGACTCTTGGTACTTCAAATGGTGCTAAGGAAACTCTGATAGAGTTGGAATCTTTGAATAAGATGTTAACTGCAACAAAGGAAGGCTGGGAAAAAGGGAAAATAGTCTGGGAAGGTATTCTGAAGGAGCTTCGAGGCTTGTCATCTTCCAATTGATACATGTTTCTTTGTTTTTTAGTTTTTTTTGGTACACCCTTTGTCCTTGATGTCAAAGGGCGAGTGAAGTGGTCGATTGTTAGTGAAGCTTGTCTGCTACAAACTTCCTCTTGTCATTCCTTGCATCGTCACATTCAAATAGATTTTTGAGAGTGACCAGTCCTTTTGGAAGCTTGTTGGTCCTCAGTTGAATAATTTTCCCTTCACAAGCTTCTACAATTTTTGATTGGAGTTGATCAACAAATTCTCCTAAATGTTGAATGAATGAGGCAATTTGTTTGTCATTTTCAAACACTTGCCAACTTTGGTCATTATATGGGATTTCAGGTTAGAAAATCACTCTCATAGAGTGTAGTTATCAATTAGGTTGAAAACAAGGTCGAATTGAGATCCTTTTATTGTTAGGTGATCCACAGCCACATTCTGCTCTTTGGGGACCGTTTGGATATTGAAGGCTTCAAAGCTTTCAATCAGGTCCTAAACTCTACATCTATAAGATCTCATGCAACAATTCTTTGTTGTAGAGACCCCTTGAACTTGATTGACTATTAGCTCAGAGTCTCTTTGAACACAATTATTTGTTTAACACCCATTTGCTCCGCAAGACTTAGGCCTTGCATGAGGCCTTCATATTCAACTTCATTGTTTGAATAGAAAAAATGAAAGTGAAAAGATCTGAGTGTCTTTTCATTAGATGGGGATGCCAAACATATCCCGAATCCTGCACCAAATTTTCATCTTGCTCCATCAAAATGCAACATCCATAGCTCTGAGGCATGATCACACTTGGGTTCCTTCATCACCTTTGGAATCACTTGATCTTTGTTATAGATGACATAAGTTCCCAATACAGTGGCATGATAATTGTTGAAAGGATCATTGTCTATAAATTCACTCAAGAGGACCTCTTCTTCATCTATTCGGTCTTCGACCACTTTCTCATCCTCTAGCAACTCAGTACAATGCATTTCATCTTTTGTAATAGAGGTATGAGTAGCCTCAAAGTTGATCATGGCTTCATCTGCTACATGTTCCGAATGCAAAGGTTCAAACACTGTCTTTATTTTAGCTCTATGCTTGGTCCTAAGAATCAAGTGCGACCAATCTAAAGAAAGATACCCACCTATCTTGGCAGTGAACTCCTAGGATAAGCAAAGAATGAACATGGGAGGGACATCAATGATCACGATATCTTGTGGGACTATGATACTAGGGAAGGAGAACAAAGTCAAGGGGAGGTTCTTGATGACACCTACAGTTTCAACCTTATTCTCATTGCATTGCATAACCACTCTATTTAAAGGTTCATAGCTAAGTTCTAAGGCTTCAACTATTTTCTTGGGCATGATTGTGGTGTTGGCACCAGAGTCAATCATAAAATTGTGCAACAATTTCTTACCCACAATAAGAGTTAAGAAAAAGGGTTTTGGTTTCGGCTTACCTTTATTCTTGATAGTAGCTCCCTCTCCATTATTTGTGAGGACTTTGGCCTGAGGTGATGAATCAATGACCTTTCCCTTGGATGGTTGCTTCATTAGCTCTATGCTTGCATCTTCTAGTAGGGCCCTCTGCAGTAACGACTTCTGCTCCAGAATAGCTAAGATATCCCAAAGAGATACATTAGCAAAGACTTTCTTCAATTGTTCCACCATATTGAATGGTTGTGGATTCAAAGACTTCTATTCCTTATAATTTTTATAACAATCTCCTTGAGTAGCTAAGATTGTTGTGCAATTGCAGAGGTACTAGGAGCTTGGTCAGGAATACTTTTGGGCTGTTGAGTGATTGGTTTTCCTGTGAATCTCCTCTTTGAGTGAGTGTTATAATCTAATTTCACTTGCAGGGCCTTTGATGTGGACGCATTATTCCAAACACTGCCTCTTCTTCTTCCATCCATGAGAAGAGCGCGTGATTGGGAGCTATCTATGTTTCTTACTCCAGGGATATTCCTTGAATTTGCACGGTGAGTACCGCATTTTCCATTTTTGGAGAGGCATATACATAACCTCTTGAATCTAACACAATACCTTGACTACATTGTTCCGCCACTTTGCTGTAAATTTCCATGCGGACAATTTCGGGGCATATGTGCTTCGTTGTAGGGGAAGCACAAGGATTGATGTCATCAACAAGATTATTTTTCCCCGCTACCAGTTCTCTATTCGAACTTGGGTGAAGATTTTGTAACGAAGTGGGCACCAACACTATCTGATTATTTTTTGAGTCTACGGATTCGTGCACACACCTCCTTGGAACTGGTTTTGCTAGTAGGAAGATCTTCTGTCTTGATAATTTTGGTAAGCTGGCTTCAAAGGCATGGACTATTGTCGCTTAATACTAGTTATTTAATTTGAGATGTTTCGCAACAACTTCTTGACATCACTCATCTCATCTTTTGAAGAGTTAGATATAGAAGCAACATTTTGCGGCAGACTTGGATATGTGTACATAGATTGGGGAGGATTAGACGCACTGGTAGAAGCTATCTCCTGGGAAGGAATTGACAACTCTACAAATATAGGCATAGCGGGCTGAGGAGGTAACTTTCCAACATTGATCAAATTATTCTCCACCTTAACAACAATGTTATACACATCTGGAAAGGTGTTCCCACCAAGGGACTGGATCATCACCGAAATGTTAGCGTTGAGAGACTTTAGATAGAACATGAATGCCAAATCGGCAGGCGAACGAATAGCAGGTTGGATCCTTTGCCAACTTATGTGAAACCCAACATTAAAGTTGGTCATGGCCTCCTAAGGAGCCTGCTTTATGGTCACTAGCTGCTGAAATAGTGAAGACTAATCTCCATTGTTTGAAAACTGCTCATAAAAAGGATCTCCAAGCTCATCCCAGGTACCGATAGTATTGGCTTCCAAAGTGCAGTACTAATATAGTGCCTTGCCTTTGAAAGAGGTTGCAAGCAATATCAATGCTACATTTTGATCGGCTACACCATGCACCAAACACACATCCACCACATCTTATAGGTGATCGAATGGTGTTTTTGAGCCTTCGCCAGTAAATTTTTGTAAAGATTTTAAAGCAGACGTTGGGATAGGGGCCCAAACGGTCGGTGCTACTGGTGTTATAAGAGGGCTTACAACATCCCATGCTATAAAATTTATGTTAGCCATTGGTAACGAGACCGGAGGAGGGGTTGGGATGTTTACTAGATGGTTTCTTGCTTGTACTATTACAAGCGGTGGCACTAGCAGGCCAGGGTTGTTCATTGTCTGGGATCTAGTAACAGGTCTATGGCTCATACACCCACTTTAAATTTAGATACATTCAAACGCAGTCCCATCAAGCATACCCAAAAAAAACTGTTGATACCTAAAATTGCTATGCAAACAACCTTATGGGAAACTCAGTTAATGGGGTGACCAATTGCGCTAAACTAAGTAACCTCCAGGTTTTAAATAAGTCGGATCTTCCATCTACTAGGGGGTTGGAAAGGGAAAAGGAAGCATATATATTAAAATAAAATCTAATCTAAGGTGATGCACCAAGAGTTAAGTATGTAGGCATGGGAAATATTCCTTTCAAATGAGATTTGAGTGCCCGTTTAGCAATTTGCATGACCGAAAATACCATAAAGCAAAGATGAAAAACCTAAGTTCATAAAATAACATAACATAACTTCCATATACATTCACTGAACAAGAAGAGTTCAAGACATGATCTGAATCAACAAATTTATATTGAAATTATAGAAGTATTGCAGATAAACTATTCAGTGCAATAAACATAGTATAATGTCTTATCAATTAACAAAGAAACAAAGAGGCCAAACAAATTGGCACAGTCTATGAATCTTAATACAATAATTAAAAAACAATACAAAGGCCTACAGTCTTTCACCACTTTTTCTATGTATTTTTCAGAACCCTTTTTTAGAGAGTTGAAGCAGTATATATAGATCCCTCCACCACTTGAAAGCCAATAACTGAAAAGATTCCCTAAGCACGAGCCATGCTGCCCATCACAATGATTCTCAAAGATTGTTGCAATAGAAAGATTCTAAAACGTGGTATTCAGTCACCTCAAACAAAAGGTACCCTCCTGCAATGATGAATGTGGTTTGAAAGTAAAAGCAACAAAAATATCCAAATGACACGCATTTCCCACCCATAGAGTTGGTTAGGACACATGGTGTAGCGACGAGGCTTCACATTCATTCATCCTTCCCTTGTGATCAAAATCCCCATGGAGAAGACACATGCCGTAGCGAATGCATTAAGCTTTGTCTACGGGGCCCGCCCAAAAAGGTGCCCATAGCAGGATGTAATGTGGCACACGGGCGGAGCTCAGAGGAGAAATAAAGGAGTGAGGATCCTCAAAGGAACGTGCTACAAACATGTGGCTTAAGGGCAGAGCTCGAAGGAGAAGCAAGGGAATAAAACTTTCAAAGGCATGTGCAATTGACGCGTGGTGCAAGCGGACGAAGGCGCTACAAAAGGGGGCCCAAAAATATTCAAACATATGAAGCGCGAGTCGAGGCCAATGCAAAATCAACAATAACCACCTGGAGGGAGCTTTAAGGATTTTAAATCCGCATTATCCTTTCTAAAGGATTGGGAAGATTGCTGAAGTGTAATGTGGAGTCAGGTCTTCTTCAAGGTTGGGGGTGGAGAAATGGTTTTCCTCCTCAATCTCAGTTGCAATTTGTGGATGATATTGCTTTGATGGGTGTGGCTAAGGTTAGAGAAGCCACTAATTTGTGCAAGGCCTTGGATACTTATCTTGCTGCTTCTGTTCAAAGGATTAATGAAGATAAATCTTCCATTCTCTTCTTCAATACTCTGTTGCCTATTTAGCAGAGGATTGCTCGTATTTTGAGGTTTCAGATTGGTTCTCTCCCTTTAACCTATCTTGGCATTCCTATTTCTTTTAGTACTCTTTCTAGGGGATCTTAGAAGAATATTTTGGACAAGTTTCATGCAAAGTTTAATTATTGGACTCATCAATGGTTGTCCTTTGTTGGTCATGTTTAGCTACTTAAATCTATGGTGTAGGCTCTTCCCATCTATAGGTGTATGCTCTAGGTGGCTTCGGTTGGGTTTGTTAAGGACCTTGATTCTTTGGTTAGACAACTCCTATGGGATGGTAGTTTGTCTTCCTCTAAGTGGAGCCAATCCTCTTTGTTTGGATTTGAGGCAATCCTCTTTGGTTGGATTGGCATTGGCTGCAAAGCTTTATTGGAGGTGGTGTTTAGAGCAGGATCACAACTGGGCCAGGATTTTATCTCACTAGTACCTTCGGGGCGTTCCAAAGGAGGAGATTCCCCACTACCCTCTAGCTGAGAAAGGTTTGGTGATTTGGGGTACTCTTAAGAAAGGGGCTGCTCTGATCAAGGAGGGATTGTTCTAGATTTGTAATAAGGGACCTGAGGCTCTATTTTGGTCTAATTCTTGGGACGGGTTTACCCCCATTTTGCGTCAGCATCCTAACATGTTAAATCTTTATCAACACTTCTTGGAGGTTGGTTGGTCACAGGTGATTGATTTTAAGTAATTGTATCCCTGTGGGCAGATGGAGGTGGCTAGGGGGAAGGACCCTTGTGACTGGCCTACTATTGGTTCGGAGGACCATGCTAATCATCAAATTATTTTGGCTAGTAGACAATGCAACTCTCTTAGGGATAAGGATATTCTGGCTTGGAGTCTGGAGCCTAAGGGTGCTTTCACTGTGGCTAGTGGGTATTAGGTGTTGCTAGCTCGTAAGTTTGGTGGGGTGGAGGTTTCTTGGTGGAAAAATGTGTGGAATAAATTCTCTTGGTCAAAGTCTAACTGCTTTGTGTGGACTCTAGCCTGGAATCAATGTTTAACTTGGGATAACCTTTGGAAGTCGGGATTCCAGGGCCCTTCTGTTTGTGTTTTGTGTGGTTACAGTGAGGAGGATTCTAATCACTTGTTTTTCCATTGTTCTTTCTCTATTTGGATTTGGTATCTTTGGTGGGGTGTTTGGAAACATCCTTGCATTCATGCTTCTTCTCTTGTTGAATTATGGAATAGTATAGGTAGACCTACCTCCCAGACTTCTTTCCTCCAAATTTTTTGGCGCATTGATCCTACCTTCATTCTTTGAAAAATTTGGCTGGAAGGGAACTGTAGGATTTTTTGTGGGCATAAGCTGATGGTTCAACAAGTTTGGCACAAAATTGTTGGTATGATTCAAGAGACGATGGAAGCTAAATGCAAAATGGGGTATCCTTTGGAAAGGAGGGATGATGAGATTGTGAATAAAATGGGCTTATAGGGTTTGACTTCAGGCTCATCTTGTGTCAGGAGAGGTAGGCGGGCTAAGAAGAAGTTTCAGAGCATTGGTAGATGGTTGCCTCCTCTAGTGGATACTTTAAAGATTAATACAGACGGTTCCTCCAAGGGTAATCATGGGCCTGCTGGGATTGGTGGGGTTGGAAGAGACTGTTCGGGCTGGGTTATTTTCTTCTTCTCCTTTCATAAAGGGAAGCATTTTAACAAATTTATGGAGGCATTGGCGATTGTCTGGGCTATTGAACATTCTTGTGCTTTAGGTTGGCATAAGATTATCTATCAATTTGATTCATAGATTATTGTTAATTTGTTGAATGAACAAAAGATGACTAAGGTTAATTAGAAGCTTGCTTTGGTTGTTCATCAGATTTTATAGTTGTTCTCTTCATTGGAGGTGGTGTCTTTTACCCACATCCCATGCGAATGGAATAGGGTGGCAGATTGTTTGGCCAAGTGGGCTTTAGAGTAGGATGATGAGTAGAAGATTGAGGGCTAGGGGCAGTTATCCCCTGATTACCATCATGAATTAGAGAGGGTTCTTTTTGATGATTTGGTTGATTGAGGTGATTTTAGCTTGGAGGGTTGTGGTTTTGTTTGGGCTATAGTGTTTGATGAGTCTAAATAATGGCTCAATTTTGATAGGGTTTATCATATATTTTTTGTTTTTATTATGGACTTTAACACCTGGTTATTGACACTCTCCATGTTATTTCCCTAAATTTATGAACCTTGGGCATGAACTTATCCTTGTGACTTTTGATAATATTGACCTGCTATGTGAATTATCTATATTAATTTTACTGGTGGTTAAATGAATGTTAATTTAAGGTAATTATGGATATGCAATTGTTCTGTGCGTGCTAATGTCATTATGCAGGTTCACATTAAGTTGTAGATATAAATGAAGCTTGCAATGTGGAAGAAGTTCATGCTAGCTAGTCGGTTGCTAAGGAAGTCAAAAAGATGGTCATTAAAGAGGTCAATGGAGGGAAACTCTCAATAGAGAGAAACTTCCAATGGAGGGAAATTCCTAGCTCATGTGGAAGTTGTAATTACCTTTTAAATGATCATGTTTGTTAGTTGAGCAAATCTTGGAGGTGTTGTTGTGGTGGATCCTTGTTGAGGCAGGTCTACTTTGACCAAATCTGGCGCATGCATAACTTCCTCCCTTTTTTCCATGCTTTCAATAAATGGCGTCCTCCTATTTTGTTGGAGTTGACTGCCTAGATAGTTAGGGTTAATTAGAAGCTTTTACCTCTATAAATAATGGTTAGATGCCCCTTTTCACAAGGTTGGATGTTCTGAGATTGTACCTGCATTTTCAATTTCAAGTAATATAGTTATATTGTTGATATGTTGTAATCATGCTCCAATGAATAAAATGATATTTTGATTTGTTGCATCTGAGTTAGCTTAGGGAAGACTCATTCAAGGGGGGCCACTTGGTGAGAATTCTGTCCATTTAGTTTAAAGCTAATTTTCTATTCAGTAATTAGTTTTGGTCTCAACAGTTGTTTGTTCCTGTAGCCATTGGAATTTTGTTATGTGACTATTCCTACAGCCAAGGCAGACAGAGTAACTTCCTGTCTATTTGCTAAGATTTCTATTTCTATCATCCATTCCAGTTTAGTTGTTGATGTTTAGTTTAGTTGCTAATTCATGCTTAGTACTTATGTTAATTTCTTTCCAACATTTTATATTCAGTAATATTTCCTTTCTAGTTGTTGGATAAGGATGACTACAGTTGAGTCCTAGTGTACATACAATGATGACCCATTTCAAGTTCACGTCCCTAGGTTGACAATGAAATGAACCTTCATGATGAGCAAAATAACTACTTAGTGTAGATGTCTAATCTCTAAGTTACAACTTTAAGGGCTTAGTTATTGAACCATTAGAGGAGGCCAAAATTTTTGGCACCATTGTCGGGGATGGTGTCAAATTAGGAAGTTTCTTGGACTCATTTTTAGTTTCTTTTTTGTTTTAGTATCTTTGAATTTTGTTCCTAGAATACCCATCATTTGAGAGAAGTAATGATTTTCTATTCTTTCACCAATTCTTTGTGTGAGTTGGATCATACTGAGTTGATACTGCATACATAGAGGCAGGAGAAGAGATGCTCATGGGAGATTCCTTCCTAATGACCCTAATCCTGATAACCAACTAGTTGAGCTTCAAAATTTGCTAAGAGATGATGAAGAGGAGGAGGCAAATCCTTTTTCTAATGCATTTCCCAATCTGACCAGTTCTGAAACTTCGTTTGAAGAGCAAGTTGTCCAAAACTTGATTGAGGATCCATTTTCTTTGGCACTCCATCAAGCAAATATGGGTGGTCAAAATCTAAATAGACCTAACCATCTTTTCCATTTCCTATCACCCACTAGAATGAAGTTGATAACATCAAGAACATCCCTGCTTCAATTCTACCTAAGTTTTATGGGATGGTAATAGAAGACCTTGATACTTTCTTGTTTGATTTTGATATCCTTTGCAGAAGCTATGACTATACTACTGATGCTCATAGGCTTAAACTATTTCCTACCATGTTGAAAGAAGCTGCATTAAGATGGTTTATGAGCTTAGGTAGGAATACTATAGAGACTTGGGATGATATGAAGACAAAGTTTCTTGAGAAGTATAAAGAATACTGTAGGGGAAGTGACATGACATGAGATGGCATCTTCAGGATGCAATAGAAGGAAGATAAAAGTTTGGAGGACTATATTTCAAGGTTCTTGTTTTCCCTGCAGAAATCTCCACATCATGCACTCAATGAAGAGTCTCAAAAGTTGTCTTCCTCAAGGGGATTAGTGAAACTTGCATTGACGCTCTAGACTTGATAGGAGGAGGAGATATCACCCAAGTTCCCTGGGATGATATTAAGAAGATATGCCAGAACTACTCCAAGGTAGTTCTAAAGAAAGGAAGAGGTTACCAATCCTCTTTGGGTAAATTCTCTACTAATGGAGTCTCAAGGATGGAAATTACTCATTTATTGGAAGATTTCAAGTAGGATATCATAAAGAATATGGCTACTTAGCTAGACACTTCAATCAAAGAAGAAACAAGAGGAGGCAGAGGCAATGTTGGTAGAATATTGTCCTCATTGCAAACAAAAGAAGGAATGAAAATGCAAAATGGTAGCCAACATTGACAGCAAGTAGATTCCACCAGAATTTAGGTCAGTTTAGGTTGATGGTGATTAGGTTTTATACATTGCACAAAGAAGACCATGGGCTCCAAGACAAGGTATGCCACAAGATCCATTATCTTTTAGTGGACCTTATTTTAATTCCTATACATCTGGTAATCAATGGAAACTCCCATACCCATCCAAATTTGGAGGGTATCCACCTTAGCCTTGGAACCATCCAAACACCTGGCCCAATTATCAAAACTCTCCACCCTAGTGGCAACAATTCCAGGGGAATTGATAGAAACATCCAAGAAACTAGCAACAAACATCCCAATGGAGGGGAGGACAACAATGGTCAAATTAGGCAACCGGTTACATGCAGTTTCCTCCATAGCCTTAGCAGCCTACCATAATGCCTCCTACTAGCTCAAATTATAGCACACCTAGACCTACTCAGTTACCAACTCAATCCACACCTAACCCAAATAAAAAACCACAATAGCAACCGATCTACTCTGCATATCCTAATCAATTTCTTGCATATGTTGTGAGTGTGAGTGATATTCATCTGTGTTCAAGAACTACTTTGTTATCGCCTTCCACTCCTATCATAATAGAGCTTCCTGTGGAAGAAGAGGAGCATCAAAATCTATCTAATATCCCTACTCAGTCAAGTGTGCCTAAGAATCCTAAACCAGTTCACTAGTATAATCAAGACCCACCATTTCCTCAAAGGTTAGAAGTTGTTAAAAAAAATAAGAGAAGGAAGAAACAACCTTTGATATTCTGGATCAGTTGAAACACATATGTGTTAAGATACCTTTGTTACATGCTATAAAAGATGTCCCCATTTATAGCAAGGCAATCAAGGAAGCATGTCTCAAAAATCAAAGGAGGAAAAAGAAGGACCCCACTACTATTCATGTGGTGGGATAGTTAGCAAATATCATGCTTGGGAAAGTTACCATTCCTAAATACACTGACCTAGGTAGTCCTATGGTAGGGGTCATTATAAATGGAATCCAAGTAAAGAATTCTCTAATAGACTTGGGAGCATAAATTACTGTGATGACTAAGGGTATCCTGCAACAACTGAATGTTGCAAATATGAGACCTACTCCTACTGTCCTGCAACTTGTTGATAGTTCCATTGTCAAACCAGACAGTATAGTAGAATACCTTGTTGTAACTCTTAACTCTTGGGAGTACCCAGTAGATTTCATGATCCTTTCCCCTAAAACCACATTGAGAAGGTACCCCATTATTCTGGGTAGGTCATGGTTAGCTACAAAAGATAATTACATTGGATGTCAGTCAGGGGACATGACTATTTCTGATGGGAGAAGCACTAAAAATATTTTTTTGTATCCTCCTGCTCAACCATCCCATGATATGGACAACCCCATATGGCCACATGTTGGAGAAGAGGCTAAGGAAGTCAATTCAGTGGCACAACTCATGATGATAGGCAGAAGTTCTTTCATGCGGCTCTAAGAAGAAGATCAAGTATTATCCCATATAATTCAGAACCATTGTGAGGTGCATGACAAATCATCCACTCATGAATCTGGTTCTATAGGTCCACTGCAGACACTTTTGCATGCTCCTCCTATACTTGAACTTCCTACAACAACAGATATGCTTCATACATTGTTACCACATGAACTAAAAATGCCAAACATCAGTGAAATAGCCATGATTGAGTTGACTACACAAGTACAATTTTCAGAAGGGAAACATTTGAACATTAACAACAAGCTGAGTCAAGAGCATTAGTTGTCCTTGACAAACCTATTGAAGAGACATCAACATGCATTTGCATGGGATTATAATGACATGAAAGGATTATATCCCAAGCTCTGTACTTATAAGATCTACATTAGAGATGTCTGCACACTAGTAAGGCAACCACAGAGAAGAATCAACCTTGCATTGAGGGAGATTGTAAAAGGGGAACTATAGAATTTATAGGATGTAGGATTTATCTACCCTATCTTAGATAGCCAATGGGTGTCCCCATTGGTAATTATGCCTAAAAAGGGAGGTAAATGGAGAGTTCATGTTGACTATAGAGAGCTAAACTATGCCACCAAAAAGGATCATTTTCCCCTTCCTTTTATAGACCAAGTATTGGATTCACTTGCAAGTAAGCAGTATTTTTCCTTCCTAGATGGATTGAATGGTTATAATAAGATACAAATTGCACCTGAGGATCAAGAGAAGATAACTTTTATTTGTCCTTGGGGGACTTATGCCTATTCAATACTTCCATTTGGCTTATGTAATGCACCTGCAACCTTTCAAAGAGCAGTTATTAGTATATTCTCAGATATCTCACATGATTGTATGGAGATCTACATGGATGATTTTACTACTTATGGTGTTGATTTTGCAGAAGCATTAGAAAACCTAAGGAAAGTTTTGCAGAGATGTGAGGACCATAATCTATCCTTGAACAGTGAGAAATGCTTTATGATGATGCAAGAGGGAGTAGTCCTTGGCCATTATATCTCTCAAAAAGGAATTCAAGTGGACCCAACCAAGATTGAGGTGATTACCAATCTTCCTATTCGTTCCAAGAAAAAAGATGTTAGAATTTTCCTAGGACATGTAGGATACTATAGGTGCTTCATAAAATATTTCAGTAAGATGGCAACACCACTTTATAATCTTCTAACTAAAGATGCTGAGTTTTAGTGGATATAGGATTGTGATAAAGCATTCTCTGATCTAAAATAGCCTTAACCCATGCCCCTGTGCTCAAAGGCCCTAATTGGGAACTTTCTTTTCATATTCACACAGATGCATTTGATTATGCCATAGGGGTTGTCTTGGGGCAAAAAGAGGGAGCAATTGAGAATGCAATCTACTTTTTCAGCAAGAACCTACAAGGAGTTGAGTTCAACTACATAGTGATAGAGAAGGAGATGTTGGTAGTCATCTATGCTCTTAACAAGTTCAGGAATTATATAACTAGATATGAGATCTTTATCCATACAAACCATGCAGCCATAAGATACCTTATGAACAAGTCATTGATTTTAGGAAGGCTATCAAGGTGGTTGTTGTTGATGCAAGAATTTGATCACCATTGTAGACAAACCAGGCAAGGAAAATGTTGTAGCAGAATTTCTCTCCAGATTGACTACATCACAAGACACTCAAGTTATTGATGACTCCTTCCCTGATGAAAGCTTGTTTTCCATCAATGTGCACACACCTTGGTATGTAGATATAGCCAATTATTTGGTTATAGGGAGAGTTCCTCCTCATTTCTCTCCAAAAGAGAGAAGGGTTCTTATTAAGAAAACTTTTCCATTCTCATGGATTGTAGGATGTCTATTCTACACTGGACTAGATCATGTGATGAGGAGGTGTGTAAGAGAGGATGAAACCTATGATATACTACATGCATGCCACAATGAACCTTGTGGAGGACATTTTGTAGCTAAGAGAACAGTCATGAATATTTTTAATACAAGGTATTACTGGCCCACACTTCATAAGGATGCAGGAAAGTACACTAGGAAGTGTGATAGATGTCAGAGGATGGGTTGACCAACTAAATCTAATGAGATGCATCTATACCCTCAGGTAGTCATCACACCATTTGATAAATGTGGACTTGATTTTGTAGGTCCAATTGATCCACCATAAAATGGAAAATCTTACATCCTGGTTTGCACTGACTATGTGACCAAGTGGGTTGAGGTCAAAGCTATGAAACATTCCAGAGACAATAAAGTTGCATAATTCCTCTATGAAGAAATCTTCACGTGCTATGGAGTTCCTAGAGAGATAGTTACAGATCAAGGGGCTCAGTTTACATCAACTCTTGTCACAACATTGGTCAATGAATATAATGTAAGGCATAGGAAATCTACACCCTATCACCTCAATCCAATGGCCAGTCTGAGGTGACAAATAGAGAAATAGAGGCTATCTTGACCAAAAAAGTGGCTATTCATAGGAAAGATTGGGAAAATAGGTTGCCAGAAGTTTTATATTCTTATAGAACCACTTGGAAGACAACCATTGGTTTTACTCCTTTTGAATTATTGTATGGAAAAACAACCATGATGCCTATAGAGTTTGAACATAAAACTCTTAGGACAACACTACATCTTGGGATGGACATATCTGAGGCACATAAGGATAGGATCATGCAACTGAATGCCTTAGATGAGATGAGAAAGTCAACACTTCATCATGCTAAGATGGTGCAAAATCAGAGAATCAAATGGCATGACAAATACATAAAGGAAAAGAAGTTCCAGCTAGGTGACTGGGCACTCCTTTATGATTCCAAGTATCAAGATAATGCAGGAAAATTGCAGACTAGGTGGTTGGGACCATATGAAGTTGTTGAAGTCTTCTCCAATGGTGTTGTTCAACTCACAACCATTGACCCTGTCAGATTCAAGCTCCTGGTCAACAGTCGTCGTCTCAAGTTATACCATAAACCAACTTCCAAACAAGAATTCATGCAACAATTTACTCAACAATAGACCTCTAAAGTTCTTGTAGCTGAAGGATGTAGACCTAGTGTCCATTCTTCTGACTAGTCAAAATATGCATGCAATCATAATAAAGATTTCCACTTTTTGTGGGAATCAATTTCTCCATCAATAAATCCATCTGCCCATCCATTTACATCCTTTCTCTCTCTTCCATAACTCCACCATCACTTCACTTCACCATCACTTCACTCCATCATCACTTCATTTAATAAGCTCAACTGTACTTTTAAAGCAACCCGTACTTCCTTCCACATTCTTTGCAAACTATACTCCAAATTTTTAGGTACGTGCGTAACAACTTGTTGTATCTTAATTGTCTTAAATGAATTTGTTTAATTATTGTATATTAATGTTGATATTTCACATAGCACATATTTGTACTTTTCCATGTCACATCATAATTATATCCTAGCCTATGTGGACACATGCTCTAATTTAGGTTGGGGGGAAGTGTGAACCCACATGTCCACGTGTCAAACATGTCATCCATGCACCAACATGGTAGCAAATTTGAAATGATATAGTTGAAATGACAAATTGCATGTATGATATGACACTTATCACCACCATTTTCTTTGGTGATATCCCTCATTTATGCTTTCTTTACTGCCTTAGTCATAATTCATAATGTCACCAAAAAAGATAAATTGGAGAGTCATATGACATGGCATTATCACCGAAGAAGAGTTGCTGGAAGCAAAAGAAATTGGGTTTTCAGAAGAGGGATTGTAGGAAAGAAAATTTTGCAAAGGTGTTTGCCAGATTGTGGGTAGAAGCAATGGGAGGCTAGCTGATAAAAAATGAACCTGCAGTTCATTAGGTGATACTATAGGATGCACTCTCTTTGGATGAATTCAGAAATTGTGGATGGTTGGACTACTTCCTAAAACTGGATAGTTTCAATGAGGACATTGCTCTAGAATTTGCACAAACACTTTCTAATGGTAAGGAAATGGTAAAAGGGCTAGAAGTTATAGCCACTAAGGAGAGAATTGTTGAAGTAACGGGTTTTCCTACTGAGGGAGAACCCTACCATGCTTCCAAGGATGCTAGGTCAGCTAGGGAAAAATTCACTAAGCCTAGTGATCCTCCGCTTGTTGCAAATAAGTAAGGAACAAGGAGAACTTCTCTGCCAGAAAAATGGAAACAAGTTGTTGTCTACATTATCAAATATATTACATGCAAAGGTTGCCAATCATGCCTTCATTCTATGCATTTGAAGCTTCTGAACCATATGAGACATGATAGAAGGATGAATGTGCCCAATGTGTTGTACAACCTTCTTGCAACCATGGTAGTTGAAATACAAAAAGCTAGGGACAATTTTGTCTCCCATCGCTATCTAATAAAATTGTTAGTAGAAAAATCTTACAAGAGGTGTCTGGTATGTCATGGGAAGAATTTTTAAGCATTGATCAATTTAGAGTGGAAAATGTAGGTCTTAGAGATCATCCCCAAGCTCATAGGGTTAGTAGGGGTGAGAGGGTTACTAAAACCACTCATGGAGCTTCAACTTCTGGCACGAACCCTAGCATAAACCCTCCTGCAACCGAATCAACAATAGAAATTGGCTCCTCTGAATCAAAGTATTTAGATGAAGGAATTTCATCCTCAGACCCGAATTTCAATGTTCTCCCTAAAACTCCAATTCGTACTAGGACTGCCATTAGAAAAGAGAAAGCACAAATGAGAGAGGCATAAATTAGAAAAGGGAAGGCCAAGAAGCAAACATCAGAAAAAGTAACACCATGCCCTAGGAAACAAAAAGTTGATGACACTAGTCATCCTGTAGTCATTGAGAAACATAAAAGCCCTTCAAAGATATCAAAACCATTTGAGCCAGCTACTAATATGCCTCCAAAAAGAATCCCTAGACTCAAAAGGACACCTAGGAAGGACACAAAAGCTCCTAAGGGGGAGATAAACATAGAAGTGGAAGAAGATTATGAGGGACAAACATAGGGTTGGAAGAGTTTGTTGCTATTGTAGAGCAGGTTGAAAATCAAGAACCACTGCAACCAAAGCAAGATGAGCATCAAGAACCACTACAACTAGAGCAAGATGAACAACAAGAACCACTGCAACTAGAGCAATTTGAACAACATGAGTCAGTGAGAGGAAAGATCTTGGTAGGGAAACATAAACTTCCCACTTTTTCATGGGCATTTGTAGCCCTCAACTTATGGAATGAAATGCAAAATAAAGAGGAGGAGTGGAATAAGGAAAGACTTAAGCTACTGGAAGAAGTTAAAAAGTAAAATGCAGAAATTATTGCATTAAAGGATAAGGTAGATAATGTGGTAGCTATAGTACCACAAATGATGGCATGCAAAACTCCTCCAAGGGTTTATGCATTGCATTTAAAGGAGCATCATGTTTCTTTCAAACTGTCAAGGGTCATTTCAGGTTTAATCCCTTCTATTGAAACACCACAAGAATTTTTCTAGGCCTACCAATCCTCTCCTCTTGAAGTTAAAAAATTATTATGTGAATTGTACTTGCATAATTATGTTGTTCCTAATGATCATGACTGGAATCCATTGTTATACATTGGAGATGTTCAGTTGAGGGCATTCATGTAATGGATCCAAAATGAAATCAGTTGGGGGCAACAATTTAAAATATACAGGGAAAGAGAACTTGCAACGCTTGGAAAATTTCACTTACCAATTATAAACCTTAATCTCCAATTTAATTTAATAGGATAAGATTATTATAAAATGGTGCGGGAAAAGAGGAATAATTCAATTACTTTCATCACTATATTTATATGGGATAACATATATCCATGAATCAAAGAGTATCAAAACAAGGTTATGCCATTCAAGATATAGCCATATAGGCTTACACTAGATTCATCATATCAACAATGCATGTAAATTCATATACTATAATGCAATTAAGGAAATAGAAAAATCATATATGCAACCACAACATAACCATAACACAGATTTTCATGAGTGGAAAACCCTCTTAGGGATGAAAAACCACTCGAAAAAGTGCCTCACTGGCTTAATGAAATGCCTTACCAACTGAGCCTTACTGGCTACAAAGTTTCAATGGTTACAAGATGCCTCATGGGAAATGATCATATAGTCTCATTGAAATGACCATTCATTACATATTTCTATATCACAAAGAACATATTGTAGTTCTTTTACAAGTTACTTAAATCTATAAGTAACAATTTCAAGTTTCCCCAATGCATCATCCTTGCATAGGAAATTATGGTAATACCAACACTATCATGAATCACTCCCAAGCAATTGAAAATAAGACAATTTTACTTCCAATGACCTTTCAAATATTACACTAGTACACTTACAAACATAGCCAATTACATAAAGCTTCAAGAAAGTATCCCTAGTCTTGTTAAAATGTACACATGCCTATGCAATTATAACCAAAATGTTTACCTATAATCTCAATGATTCATAAAGGTTTTATCAATGAGAGAGTAATACTATAAAGGAATTTAGAAATATAGCTCATGTATGTATGAGAATACATGTATAAGCTAATGAATATATATGAGTATATGTTCTTATGCAAATAAATCTCAAAATCAACAGAGGAAAATTCCTAATTTCTCCGTACGTGTATAATGACCCATAATTCATGAGAAAAGTGTCATCATTGAAACTAACTTTCATAAAGTAGGGTATGATTCAACATTCATTTATCTTTTTATAAAATTCACAATTGATTCTCAATACATAATAGGCATAGATGAATTGCATTCTAATTCTATATATATATATATATATCTAATGTTATAAATTGTCTCAAATTTCATATTCCTAAGAGAATTGCTCACAAGAAAAAAATTCTACTTGGGTTTTGATAACTCACTTTTGACTCGGTTTAATCATTCCTCTAACATTTCAAGGGTTATAGGTAATTAAATGCAAATGTGTAACTTCTTATTTGTTTTCAAAGTATCGAATAAGTTGTTCCCAAGTTAAATGGTTCAATCTAAAAATAACAGATTTACATGACATTTGTAAAAATAAAATAAAATACTTTCAGGCAGAAATGTATACATTTTGAATGAACAAAACTTACCCAATTCACTTAAAACAATTATAAGTAAGTGTATTCTTGCTTTCAAGATAGCCAATATTCCATTTCTAATTAAAATAATGGAGTTATATAATTTTAAAAGAAACAATCACTAGTCAGAATTATATATATATATATATATATATATATATATATATATATATATTAGGAAGTAAAGTCTACCCATATCCGCATGCACATATGCATATATTTGGATAGATACTCAAAGGTAAAACAATCCATTACAAAAACATATCTATTTAAAACAAAAATATTTATTATTGCAAGTCATATTTCTACATCTAATCTTTTTGAGTTTTAAATCTTGCTCTCACATTTATTGTATTTGTATTCTTTTCTATATATATAAATATAAATTTATATTTACAATTGAAGTAACATACAATCTGTTCTTTTTAAAGGGAAAGATATATACATATATTTAATTAAATGTGTATATTTACATACTTATAGACACTTCAAGAAATCACACTTTTAGCAAAGTAATAAATACAGCTTTAGCCATGTAAAGAAATATTTACTTTTTTTAAAAATGCAGTCATCTAATTCTCAGCATAATCCATATAAACACATACAAAAATATATTTATACACTTACTGAATATTACAAAAGTGACTTACACATCTACAACTATGTATTTCCCAGTATTTTTTTTTATATGTCAACTCTTTAATAATTTTTGTTAAAAAATTCATGCCATTGCTATTGACCTATATCTTTAGATACCCTTTATCAATTAAATTGAACTTAGTTGCATCCAAATAGATCTTTCAAATAGTGAAAACATAAAAGATGCCACTATTAATCGATAATTTCAATTAGAATGGATGTAGAAAGCAACCCTTATTTTAAGTTTTATCATTTAACTTTTGATACCTTGGGGCAGTGGAATATGCAACCGCTGAAATAAATATAAAAGACTAAAAAAATTCCCATGAACCTTTATTTATCTAACTTATGTTATTATTATGAGATTCCCAAAACTCATTAAAAAATTCAATTTCTAAGTCCCTAAATTTGAATTCATATTTTCTCTTTTTCACACTCTAAGGATTCAAACTCCATATATATCTAAGCAAGACCAAGGCTCCAGGTAAAACCATAGTTTAGGAAATACAGACTTCTTAATTTTCTTCTTAATTTCATTTTTTTTATATAGATATGACAACCACTTTAGCATTGTTTTAAGATGATATAATGATATCTATGTTTAATGTTGTATACATATTACTATAGTGAAAAGATCAATTTGGGAATTGCTAAAATTCCAACTATGTCAATAGTGTTTGCAAGAACATATACATTTTTCGTTATTTAAGAGTATTGTCTAAACTCTAAATCTCAACATTGAAGCAATAGGAAATTTGAATGCAAATTAAATTGAAGTGAATTTATGGAAGGAAGGCATACAGGCCACAACCCCCAAGAGGGAGCATTTCCTGTAGAGGGCAGTGCCCTCTCCACAGGGCACAGCCTGTGGAGGGCACTGCCTCCACAACACAACCTTCCCCAAAGGGGGAGGTGCGGATGTGTAGGCCTCCACACAGTAGTTTACAGAAAGATGCACCATTCTATGAATCCCGTGGGTGCAATTTTTAGATTCTTCATTCACTCAAACAAGTTTATATATAAATATTATATATTTGAGTATATTTGTATATATATATAGTATAGAAAATACATGATATTATCAAAATCTGATCCAGTATTTTAACTAAAGGATAAACTGGAATCACTATTTGTTATATAATACATTCAATACAAATATTTACAGAAGTGCATGCATATATGTTTATATATGGAGCACAAAATATGTATATAGGTATTTATTTTAAATGAATAAGAAAGAATGTATAGATTCGTGCAGGCATACTAATAAATATCATATAGAAAATAGAGCATTTAAACACAACCCCCAAATACGATTCACATACACAATTGGGTTCCAAAGAAGAATTTTATCTTTCCACAATACAGTCCATTATTCACACATTTTGTAATTTAAATGGATTGGAAAGGAGTTAAAAACCTGGAAATCATTTTTAGTTTGAATTTTCCCTTCCTGATGTTCGTTCTTGCTTTCCTGAAGTCGCTTTCTGTAGAATTCCCCTCCTCTTATTTCTCCTTCTCCTGTATTTCCTTCTTTTCACCATTTTTAGCCTACTAAATTCACTGTGCTTCAGAAACCCTCTTCTTGGCATCCATGTTTTCAGTTATTTTGCATAGCAATAAAGAAGTTTAAAAAAAAAAAAAAACAATTGTGTTTTTGTTAATGAATTTCCTCTTTTTAAAAGTTTTCTTTTTAGTTTTCAAAAACCTAATCTTTAAAATAGAATAAAATAAAATTTCTTTTTATGCATCATATTTATCCTCCACAAATAATTGAAGAATTACCTTTTTATTGCAAATGGTAAGTAATTATTCTCAATAATTAATAAGGAAATACCATTTAATTGTATACGAAATAACTATCAATTACAAATAAAATAATTATCCTAATTAATAAGAATTGTCAATTAATTACAAAATAAAATCTTTAATTAAAATATAATTAATTCGTTTATTTCTTTGCACTTTTATTTCACCACAAATTATTTTAATTTAAACATTTTAAAATTCGAACAATAAAAATAGGGGTCGTGATAGAACTTCATACTCCCTTGTCTATGAGAGATGAATCAAGTAATCCTTCAGACATTTACTACACCTGGCGCAAAATTCTTTATAATCCAGAGTACAAAAACAAGATTATGCCTGTTAGGGATGAGGCATACCAGGAATATGAGCAGGTGGCTGCTACTACAGGAAACACAATGTTGGGGTACATATCATAGAGATGGAATAGTTTACTAGATCAGTTAAAATAGGTTGAACCCCATTCTTTGCAAAATTATTTTGTAGCATGTAAACATAGCACTAGGTACATACAACTTGGAAGGGTGAAGCAACACTATTGGCTTCCATTGACATTCTAGCCACCTACTATGTTGTGGCCAGTACTAGATTACAGATACTATTAGTATGATATAGATACAAAGAGGCCAAGGTGGAGCAGATTGGAAAACAAGCAGGGATTCTACTGGGATCCAAATTCAGATACTACATATACTAATCGAGGACAAGCAACAATTGGTGACTTCAGAGCTTTGACAAGGCAAAGGAATAGAGTTCCCTTTGCTGGAGGAGCAACAAATCATTAGGTTGGGGGGAGATGATGAGTCTAAATAATGGCTCAATTTTGATAGGGTTTATCATATATTTGTTGTTGTTATTATGGACTTTAGCACCTGGTTATTTACACTCTCCATGTTATTTCCCTAAATTTATGAACCTTGGGCATGAACTTATCCTTGTGACTTATGATAATATTGATCTGCTATGTGAATTATCTATATTAATTTTACATGTGGTTAAATGAATGTTAATTTAAGGTAATTATGGATATGCAATTGTTTTGTGTGTGCTAATGTCATTATGTAGGTTCACATTAAGTTGCAAAAATAAATGAAGCTTCCAATGTGGAAGAAGTTCATGCCAGCTAGTCAGTTGCTAAGGAAGTCAAAAATATGGTCATTAAAGAGGTCAATGGAGGGAAATTCCTAGCTCGTGTGGAAGTTGTAACTACCTTTTAAATGATCATGTTTGTTAGTTGAGAAAATCTAGGAGGTGTTGCTGTGGTGGATCCTTGTTGAGGCAGGTCTGCTTTGACCAAATTTGGCGCTTGCATAACTTCCTCCCTTTTTTCCATGATTTCAATAAATGGTGTCCTCCTATTTTGTTGGAGTCAATTGCCTAGTTAGTTAGGGTTAATTAGAATCTTTTCCCTCTATAAATAATGGTTAGATGTCCCTTTTCACAAGGTTGGATATTATGAGATTGTACCTACATTTTCAGTTTCAAGTAATATAGTTATATTGCTGATATGTTGTAATCATGTTCCAATGAATAAAATGATATTTTGTTTTCTACATTTGAGTTAGCTTAGGGAAGAATCATTCAAGGGGTCCCACTTGGTGAGAATTCCACCCATTTAGTTTAAAAGTTATTTTCCTGTTTAGTAATTAGTTTCGGTCTCAACAATTGTCTGTTCCTGCAACCATTGGAATTCTATTATGTGGTTGCTCCTACAGCCAAGGCAAACAAATTAACTTCCTATCTATTTTTTGAGGTTTCTATTTCTATCATCCATTCCAGTTCAGTTGTTGATGTTCAATTTAGTTGCTAATTCATGCTTAGTACTATGTTAATTTATTTCCAGCATTTTATTTTCAGTATTGTTTCCTTTCTAGTTGTAGGATAAAGATGACTATAGTTGAGTCCTAATGCACATACAATGCTGACCCATTTCAAGTTCACATCCCTGGATTGACAATGAAATGAACCTTCATGATGAGAAAAATAACTACTTAGTGCAGATGTCTAATCTCTAAGTTACAACTTTAAGGGCTTAGTTATTGAACCATTAGAGGAGGCCAACAATGTTCTTGTGCTTTTTTTGGGCTCCTATTGGATCCCTGATCTCCTTTACTATGATCTTCTTGATTTCAATAAAGTTTTTACCCCTTTTATTTAATATATATATATAGGAGAACCAAACATGGATCTATTCAAAATTTGTGATGTGTAGTGAATAGTATTGGTTGTGTGACTTTGATTTGTAAATATTTAGAGAAAGTAGTGTGAGGAATATTACTTGTGATGATTAAGGAGGAGTGACCTCATGATGAGAGATGTCACTTTACTTCTCTCTTTGACCCCACAATTAGACCACAAGTAGTGTATTAAAAATAAGTTTAGACTATAGCACAAATGGAGTGTTGTAGGTGAAATTGAGAGTTCATGGAATTTTTTTTTCAAGAGGAGAGGGAAATCATTTTGATTCCAACATAAAGAGAGACTAAATATCAAATACATTAGAGAAAATTAGGTTATAAAGAGAGTAGATATTTAAGTGGAGAGGGATCAATTGCTATTGGAAGTAAATTGGATATACTAGGAGTTGGGAGAGTAATTATTGTAGGATTTGGTGAGAGAGAGGAGTGATAGACCATGAAGGGGATCATAGAGAAAATGATATAGGAGATAAGGGATACAAGGATTCATCATTAAAATTCACCACTAGTGATGGGAGTGGTAGATTCAATTGATTAGTTGAGGGATTCCTAGGTATAGGTGGTTATTTATGGGAGGATTTTGAGAGAATGGATGAGAGACGAGGTAGTGAGTTATATCCACACTTTTACTTATACATGACCAATATCATAAGACCAATCAATTCCATCAATAAATCCTAAAAAGGAGAGACCATTGTGGATCTCATTGAGACTACCACATTATGAGAGTAGCTAGGACAATGATAAGCCCGATATTTTATAGTATTGGTGGAGCAAAGATTTTGTGTAAATGTGAGATGGTTTTTTATTATATAAAAGTCCATGGGAATCACTTAGGATTGTAAGTCATCATATAAAATATTTATGAATATTTAAATGATCACACATTGATTGTGTGTTATTCTTTGGATTGTTATGTCTATATTGTTTTGTTTATCATTAGATAATACTTAATATTAAATGAACAAGGTAACACTAACCATCACATTTATAAGAAGAAGAATGAGTATTTAAAGTCAAGGTAGAAAGAAAGGAATAAATAAGTGTGATTGTAATCATAGTAATAGCTAAATACACCAAATCCATACAGATTTAAGCCATATTTAACTACCTAAGCTACAATCCCAATGAAATGTTCGAAAGCTTCAAAACCAAGCAACCATTAAAATAAACGTGAAATAAACCATGAAAGCATAAAGGAAACCTAATCTAAAACTCCAAACCTTATCCCATTGGGGGATTGGTGTCGTATTGATATGGAATGACAATCCTTTCCCAATCCCTTGGATAAAATGAGCATCTAATCGAACTCCATTGATGAAAGCTTAAGCTAAAATTGATGAAACTATGCTATGAATGGATGAAAAGGATGAAAAAGCTTGATGATGGATGCAAGGATGAATAAAGATAGTATTCAAACATGCAACATAACTTTGCTTTGATGAAAGTGGATCCCTTTCTCTCCAAAACATGAGGTATTTATAGGAGAAAATGGTGAATCAAGGGTCAAGATCAAATAGATCAATCAATGGTCAAGATGTAATCAGGGGTGAAGACACAAATCAAGGATTCTCATCAATGGATGAGAATGCAAGATCACATGGATAAAAGAATCAATCAATGGCTCACAATGATTCAAACAAACACACTTTCAAGGTTGTTAGAAAGTTTGTTAGGAAAAAAATTCCATTTTTGGAGCCAAAATAGAAGAATATTCCAAGGGAATATTCCCATGCAAGTGGATGAGTGAGGAAAATTAGTAATTAGTTAATTAAAACAAAGTTTTAATTCTGAAAGTTGAGGAATTTTAGGATTATCATTAAATAATTAGTTTATTTAATGAAAGGGGTTAAGTGACATTTAATTAAATGATTTAGATTATTCAATTAAATGAGAGGACATAAGGGGGTTTAATTTAAATAATTTGCATTATTCAATTAGACAAGATGAAATGTTAGTGTTAAAAGGGGGGATTAACCTAATACAATTAATTAGGTTAATAGATGAAAATGATGCATTTAATTAAATAACTAGGCTTATTTAATTAAATAGTTGAAAAGAAGATGAAATTTAGGACGAAATGATGTTAGTGACCAAATTCAAGTGTGTAATATCATTTAGGACAATTTTAAGTGTCTACAATAAGCATCGATAAAGAAAGTAGCGATCAATATTATCTATATAATACGAATGGAAAAACTAATTTAAGACCCTATCCCTTATGGCCTTGTTGATCCTATTAGTTTTTGATGGTTTATATACTATATTCTATGTTCTTTTATGTGGGATAGCAAACATGAGTGATGGTTGTTGCTACACCATGAAGATGTTCACATTCTTGATTAATCCTATCTAACGGTTGTTGTGAATTCTTGTGATAGTTAGATGAGCTCCATTATTTGTCTATGTAAATATGAAATGATCAAGATGCTCAGTTCTTGGTAATATTATTATGTATATTAAGTAGATTACATTATGTTAGATGATCACATATTATAGATGTGAGTGGGTGTGATTATGAAGATAATTATTGATATTCAATGTTACTTATAGTGGTATGCATTATAAGTTAAATATTCTACTAACATTAGTGGTGATATTTTGATAACAGATAGTATTCACTCAATTATTCCTTGAATCTATAATAGGTAGAATACGAGTAAGGAGTGTTACTGTGTAGATTAGTGGATCTAATTTTCTAGTTGATTATTATTCTTGGAATTTTTAATTCATAATTCATTTGTTTTAATTATTATTAATCATGAGTAATACTGACACACTTTTTTTGGTTGAGTAAATAGGTAAAAATTGGCCAATGTTGATAAGGGGGTCACATAGCTACTCCCATTATTGCATCCTTGTGAAATATTAGTCTTGTCGTGGGCATATGATTTAACCTTGTTTTGTGTGGTATGGGTTATGTGTACGTGAGAGTTGTTTTATTAGTCCCTTAAGTCACTTTATTAATATGGTCACTTATTTTATGTTTTATGTAGTCTTTATGTGGGCTTATTTGTTTAAAAAGTTCCCTAGGTGATAGGTTTATGGGATAGAGGTTTTTTTATTCCATAAAACCCCTTTAATAAAGTCTTAAACCCACTCTAATTACCCACTTATAAAAGTGACAAAAATTATAGTTGAAAGGATTGTTGGGAAGTTGAAAAGGAGGTTGCCTTTTCCCCTTCCATTTATTCTCTCTATTTGTGTGGAGGATGGGGTTTTCTCTCTTTTTCTTTTTGGATTGTTCTTGAGTTCATGTTTTGTTTTCGTTCTTCATTTTTTTGAGTTCTTGCCATGTTGTGAAGAGGAAGGAGCAATGAAAGAGAATGCTTGGAGAGATTTTTCCACAAGTTGGATAGAAAACTTTCTTGGTGAGGTCTAATCTTTTAGTTATCTATCTTTGTTGATTTATAATGAGTTTTTTGTCAAATTGATCTTTCTTATTAAAAAATCTATGTGAAATTTGACATTGAATCTCTTGTTTTTCTACAAGTAGTGTGTTGGGGTTTGCATTGGTTGAGTCTTCCACCTTGCTTAGTTTAATTTCATTTATACCCATTTTGTGTGTTAAAATAAAGAAATATGAATGCAAGATGTTGTGATATTCAAAGTATGTAAAATGTAAACTTGTCTAGGAATCCTTGTGATTAGTGGATTTAATGTGGAAATTTTAGTAATGTGGATTTTATGTGTTACACTTTGGCTGTGGATCCTACATAGAAAATATTTTGTGGAAGTACTATGTTACCCTAGCTTGGGGGTGGATTGAGTCTCAATCCTATGGATGGGTGGAGAGCCCATTGGCCCATATTATTTTTCTTCTTTGTGTATCTTTGTATTTAATGTACATGTGTTGAATATGAAAGAATATATCGGGACTTTCAACCAATGGATTTCAAGAGAGAAATAGGTTGGTTTTGTTGAGGTAACAATATTGCTGCCCCTATGCCAAACAATAATCTATTTAAAAGTAGTTTCACATATTTGATCATAAAAATTCATAAACATGCTATTGAAGCATATAATTTAATGGGTTTTTCTAATATTAATCTCAAAAAAACATATTAAAAAATTGTATTAACCCAGATCACCAATTATGATTTATTAAGAAAACATTGACATCCTTATTCACAATAAAAATTTGCCATAAAACTGTCTTAGAAATATGTTTACACAAAATGAAAGACAAAGAGTTAGATGATAAAATTTAAAGGGTTTCTGAAAATAAAATATTTGTAAAACATATCCAAAAAACAGAGAAACCCAGTAAACCAAATAAATTTACGGTTAAAACATTACCGTCTCCTACTTTGAAACTAAAACAATAAATTGAAAACAAAAATAAATTAGGTGAAACCAAGTTAGGGTATCATGAAGGTAGGAGAAATATTTGAAGGAACTCTTTAATCATAAATATAGAAGCATGAGAAAAAAACCCTTACATGGATTCTTAAGTTAGTTTTTAAAAATGAGCTTCTAGTTATCCATTAAGAGCCTTAATTGTATAGTTCTTAGAAATATTGGTTCCAAATTGTTTTTGATAAAGTAAGCAACATTTTCAAGGTGTTGTACCCTTCACAAAGAGCCACAAGGGCCAATAGAGTCTAAGATAAAAAAAAATGTCAAAACATAACACCGAACCAAAACTAGATGCAGACTAACAACACACGGACCAACAACAAACCAGCAATAGACTAGCTGGCATTCTCCCAGTTCTTTGACAGAAGCTGAACCAAATCATCACTGATCCACTCCTGGCGGTCTTCAGTCTTCTTCATCTCCATCTCGTCCTTCATGGCAGCCAACAGGGTACTAGTGACACAGTGAACCAATTTGATCATGAAGTGGGTCAAACCATATATTTTTTTGTCCAGTTTGTCCATTCTTTCTTTCAACACACCGAGCTCCTCCCCGTTGCCTGTAGTGTAGTCGGGATCATTATGCTCAATATCCAATGGTTTTGATGAGTGAGAGGCTGAAACCTCCTTCTAAGATTTACCCTTTTCAGGAATGGATGAGGGACCTTTGGCTTTCTCACCTTCCTCGCCCTCCGACACCTCTTCAACTCTGCTATCTTTACTGTCTGACAACTCTTCAGTGTCCAAATCTCTAACCTGCACTTTTTTCCTTTTCTTTACCAACCTGCTAGAGCGCCGAATGATGGCATCACAACCAATAACCACAGTCTCCACAACCACCGTATCATCCAATGAGTCCTTGCTCACAACATTTTTCCCTTTATTCGGAGGCTCCTCCTCCTTACCTTTCTTTTTTGGGGAAAGCTTACTAGAAGTCTTAGTAGGGGTAGACTTGAGGTCACACAGGCTAGCCGCTACACTGGTTTGGGAAGCTCCTTCGATACCCTTAAGTTTTTTGGTAGTAGGTTTGGGTTTCTGAGAATCAATAGGGACTGGGTGACTCTTCCTGACAGGGCCTTTAGATTCGACTGAAGATAAGATGGTCGCAATGGGGGGCTCAATTTCCTTAATTTGGATGGCAAAAATGGGTTTCAGAGGGCATAAAGCAAGATGAAAATGGTAGAGTCTTAGGATAAGACCCTGGTGGAGCGGTAGGGGAGTAGGTTCATTGGGATTTAAAGCAGCAAACTCAGCACATTTTTCGATCAATTTTTCAAGGTCCATTAGTAGGAAAAAGGGAAATCTCAGTAAAACTTTATGCCTAAGGTGATTTAACAAGGGAAAATGGTAGAAGTAGTAGGTCTTGTACCTACCTTCCAGTGTGACATATTTCATCAGTGTAAGACACACCTGGTTCCACGGCTGAGGAAGAGCCTCCCGTTCAAACCTATACTGGTTGCACACTGGCTTCTCGTCCCCCACAAGTAATTTGTTCACACTATCATTATCCTGGGTCTTAGAATGTTTAGGATGCTTCATGCCAGAGCACTGGAGACCCGTTGCCTGCGCAATCACTTCCTCATCCACTGTAAAGGAGATTCCTCCTAGAGACACATGTTGATTCTTCCAAGAGTTGACGAACTGGGTCGATAGATTAGGGTCATGGCCCACAAGTCTCTCCATCAAAGGAGCAATGCCACCTTCGACATAGATGTGCCAAACCAACGGATCCTTGCACAATTCATTACAATTATCCGGCTCTGTCCGCACCCTGATTTTATTTATTCACTTATTTTTAGGATTTTGTTCTTGTTAGAGAGTTTAATTATTTATTTGGTTTATTAGTGGATGAATAATATCTCCATTTAATTCAAGAATAGGAATATTTTAATTTATATCAAAGTGATTGAAAAAAATTATCGTAGAAGAGTCTAGGTATAGTAAGCAAAGTTAGTAATTGAAATCACCTAGGAATTTTTGTAAGAAGAATAATAATTTGGGTAGAGTTATGAAGTAAAGAAATAAGGTTTAATTTGTGAACTATAATGTTAAAGCTTCTAAGTCCATTATAGTTACTAACGAATGTTAACAAACTAAATAGTCATGAATTAGGTGTGTATGTTTCGTTGTGTGTCTATACTACAAATATACATAATCAATCTCAAGTTGTTGAGTTATTCTAGTCCTATAATGTTAGTGTGTTCAATATTGGATGGTATAGTTCTTGTTAGCTTATTTCTTCTAGGTTTATGCTTGTAATATTGGTTTAAAGTATTGTTTAAATTATTGTCTTCATTTCTAATGATTAGGCATTAAATAGCTCACTTGGAAAGGTAAATAGATTGAGGTTGATTCACCACTTACGATGCATCTTTAGTATTTGATTCTATTACACATCTCAACCCTTATGTAGTCTTGATTTTACCTTCACTAACAATTTTAGATGTTCTATTTGATTCTGATTTAATGGTACAAAATATTTTTTGGGGGTTAACTTAATGTTATTGTGAAGATTTAATACTAACCTTATCAAAATATGTTCCATGTTTATGTGTAATTTAAATGAATACAAAGGATGTCGACAATTAATGTAAAGTTGGAACAGTAATGTTTGATTTTAAAAATGAAAATTCATTCATTTTGTTTGTATTAACATTAGGTGTATACATTATTGGAATCCTCATAAAGTAACGGTTACAAAAAAAATTTAGTGACATTATCATTTATTTATTCCCTCTTGTACATTTAATTGTTGGATTAGCAGAGAAAATATCTAACTTGAAAAATATTCTTTTGGAGCATAGAAGACTTCATCATTATTTCTATCATTAGACAAGTTATAAATTTAGTAGTTTATCTTTAATTATTCTATTTTATTATTTACTTCTCTTATTTAGTTACTTTGTAGTATTCTATTAGCTTAATTTTGGGGAGGGCATTACAACTAAGAGGGAAAAAATAATATATTTAGGAATTGATTTATAAAATAAATATAATTTATTTGTAGTATAAGAATAGTATAATTAGGAGAGATCAAGTAGGAGAGGAAGAATCAAGATTAATAGTCATGGAAAAAGAAAAGAAAAATCCATGTTATCATAGAGAAAGAAGAATGCAAGTGCTTACACGTAATTATAATAGTGGGGATATGCATTTATAAACATAGAATTAAGGAAAGGAAGAATCTATGCTTATTGGGAAAGGTACCTCAACCACGCATCCTACTATTCACATTTTTAATTATTTCTATTTTTTATTATTTTTGGCATATTTTTTAATTATTTCTATTTTTATTATTTTTGGCATCGTATGAGAAATGTGACATCTCATTTTATATTGGCATTATTTTGCATGTGTCATATACTTTGGGAAGTGTGTAAAAATTTGTAAGAGAATCTTATGATATTATAATGTGGGAATTATTTATGATGGATTTTAAGACACATAAAAGTATGAGGATGTAAGAAAGAATCTATAGTGACATGTAAGAAGATGGTTGTTTTTTTCCTATAATAAATTAGGTTTACCAAGTTCATGATAAAAGTTCTTGAAGATTCTAGAAATATTCTTGTAAATCCTAGACACATGCCATGAGGTCCTTTTTGCATGTTGACAACTTGGCTCATAGTTTGAGTGATAGGGAGTGGGGTTGGGGGAATCAATCACTGATTCCTGCTCTAGGCCTTTCCTTGTAAGACCTCCTTGGTGTTCTGCTTTACCATTCTAACCTATAGGCCCCTACTCATGACAAGGTGCCCCTGGTTTGTCTGAACAACCTCTCTTCTATCAATAAGCTGTCCTTTTACCAAACCAACCTTGGTGCTTGCCACATTCTCTCCATTGGCCCTTATTCTTCTTTAAAGACCAAATATCCACAACCTTGTGTTAGTTTCTTGCAGGGGTGTATAAATGATAAGATGGCTTCCAGATGATCAAACTAGGGTTCTTGTTCCATCCCAAGACTCCAATTAACCATCGCTTTCACAAAATGCTCTCCTAGGGTTTGGAAAGGCTACAAGCCTTGAGCCCCCAATTAGGCCTCTGAACAGAGGTAAAATGATTTTCTCTACTAAACCGACCAAAGGACTTAGGTTCTTTTTTTAATGTTTGATTTTCTCATGCCTATGCCTCAAAGATTCCAAGGTTTTTAGCCCTGTACAGGCCGTCCACCATCCAAATACAAAAATGGTCAAGAACCCTAGGGTTTTAAGTTGCTCAAAACTGTTTTAGGACTGTCAAAAAGTTCTCCTATCAAATGAGTTGCTAGAACCTTCCCCTGACCACCATGCACTGCTAAGACCTCCAACAAAATTCTGCAAAAATAATTTCTTCAAGATCTCACGTCCCCTGCAAATTATAAGTCTTTTTCTCCAAGTCTGCCCAAACCGGACCTGCACTGGCTCGCCTAGGGCAAAGCTTTACAGGCATCTCCTGCACTGCCAAAAACTCTACTAGCTACCATATTTACAAGGATGGAGCCTAGACACTATTCCCAAGAGGCCGTACAATTTGTACGGTGGGAAGGTGCTCTAGGACTCCATTATTTCAAAACTGCCTGTTACAGGCCAGAAAACACATGAAATAGAAATATTTACAAATATAAAATGAATATGATTTACAAAAACAAAAGGACAGAACACAAAGCTTTCTCAATGTCAATACTACATTCTACAAACAAGATGACAGTGAGTTTACTCCATTAAAGCTCAAAAAGAATGCAAAATACAGAAAAAACTGTCTCCAAACGCTGTTTCCTTCAGCTTGCAAAATGTCACACTAACAAAAATGCCTCCAACCATAACATATGGTCAAAGCATTCCTTAAAAATGCCTTCACAACAATTTAGATGCTTGGGTCGAGCTCCTAGATGACCTAATCGTGAGTGTTATAAAACACACTGTGTTTTCTAACACCTTGCCAACTTTTGACAACTTAACACAATGATGTTGTTAAGCTATTGAACACTTGTCACCTTCTTTCCAAAAGTTCAAAAACAACCCTAAGCAGCTAAAACAATGGTCAACATGACCTTATGATAGCACAACAAAAATGAGAACTTCAACAAAACTCCAACAATAGTCCTTTCCCAGGTGCTCCTGCACCATTCTCCCCCTCTCAGCACAAACAACTAAGGATTGGAAGGAGGGATCAATGTCAGGTCAATGCCAAGTTTCTTGAACTGATATGCTTGTACCCATGTAGCTTCTGATTCAGCTTGTTCTTCCATTTGATGAGATGCTCCATGTATACCTTGTTCCTTGTAGACTTGTGCACCCTTGACTCCAAGATCTTCTCTACTTGTAGCTTGTCTTGATGAGGGAAGGGTACATTGCTGATGTCCTTGAGAACTTCCTGACTGGTTTGATCCACATCCTTGACTGATCGCATGTACTTGATCAAGTCAGCTACATTGAACACTAGAGAGATGCCTAAATCTGATGGTAACTCCACCTTGTATGCATTCTTGCCATATTTGGCCAATACCTTGCATGGACCCACTCTTTTCATCTGTAATTTGGTATGAATTCCCTTCTGCAATCTAGATTTGTTGAGGTGGACCATAACATAGTCCCCAACTACAAATTGTACATCCTTCCTTGACAAATCAACTTTCTCCTTTAACTTTTGGGTTGCTACTGTGACTATTTTCTTGACCTGCTCATGAATCTCTTTCATGGTCTGAGTGAAGTCCTCTGCATGTCCACTCCTGTTCTCCATTGTTCCAAGGTCTCTAAGCTCACAAATGCCTCTTGGGTGCATCCCATACACAACCTCAAAAGGAATTTTCCCTGTAGTTCTATTGACATTGTCATTATAAGTATACTCAGCTTGTGAGATAACCATATCCCATGTCTGTCCATACTCCTTGGTTAGACACCTTAAAAGATTACCTAACACTCTGTTGACCACCTCTGTTTGACCATCGGTCTGAGGATGGTAAGCTGATCCAAATGACAGATTTGTACCCAATCTGCTCGATAGAGTCTTCCAAAAGTGACTCATGAACTTCACATCTCTGTCAGAAACAATGCTTAGAGGCAAGCCATGGATCCTTACAACCTCCTTGAAGAAAAGGTGTGCTATGTAGCTTGCATCATGAGTAGTTTTGCAGGGAATAAAGTGACTCATCTTACTAAATTTGTCTACCACAATATAAACACTGTCAAAACCAGTTTTGGTCTTAGGAAGACCTACCACAAAATCCATGCTCACACACTCCCATGGTTTGTTAGGAATGGGCAGGGGTTGATATAAACCAGCATTGCTAGCTCCTCCCTTAGCTTTCATGCATACAACACACTGTTCCACATACCTTCTAACATCTCTTGCTAACTTAGGCTAGTAATAGAACCTTTGTACTAGCTCTAAAGTCTTATTTATGCCAAAATGCCCACTAAGACTGCCATTATGCTTTTCTTGAATCAGATTTTCCCTCATTGACCCTCTTGGAACACATAACTGATTTCCCTTAAACAACAACCCACTTTGCAATGTATACTCAGAATATTAGCTATGAAAATGATTCTCAAAATCAAAACATACCTTGTAAGCTTCTGAGAAGTCTTCATCCTCTCCATATAGATCCTTGAAACTCTCTATGCCAATGCTCTTGAGCTGTATCTCTTGCACTGTCAGCAACCTTCTGCTTAATGCATCTGCAACCTTGTTCATTTGTCCCTTCTTGTGCTTGATAGTGAATGTGAAGGCTTGGATGTATTCCATCCATTTCAAATGCCTATTACTTAACTTCTCTTGGGTGTTGATATAACTAAGTGCTTGGTTATCAGTAAAGACCACAAACTCTTTGGGTAACAAATAATGCATCCACTTCCTAAGGGACTGCACTAAAGCATATAACTCTAAATCATAGGTAGAGTACTTTTGCTTGGCTTCATTGAGCTTTTCACTAAAGAAGGATACATGCCTACCTTCTTGACTAAGTACTCCTCCTACTGCTACTCCACTTGCATCACACTCAACTATGAACAACTTGTCAAAACTAGGCAATAATAGAATTGGTTGAGTTGCCACTTCTTGTTTCAATTTTTCAAACCCTTTATCAGCCTCTTGAGTCCACTTAAACTTTGTTTTCAGACCACCTTTGATAGTATTAGGACTGGTGCACATATACCACTAAAATTCCTTATGAATTTTCTATAAAATTGGGCTAATCCATGAAAACTCCTTACCTCTGTTGCTGTGGTTGGTGTAGTCCAGTTTAGGATGGCTTCCACCTTGCTTGGATCCATCTTCAACGTTCCTTTGGATACTACAAAACCTAGATACACAAGTTCTTGCTTGAAGAACTCACACTTCTCAAGATTGATTGCCAACTTCTCCTCTTGCAACCTTTTAAGAACCATCTCCACATGCTTGAGATGTTCTTCTGCTGTCTTACTGAAAATCAGTATGTCATCAAGATATACTACCACAAATATCCCTGTGAAATCCTTAAGCACTTCATTCATGAGTCTCATGAATGTGCTAGGGGCATTTGAGAGGCCAAATGGCATCACTTTCCACTCATATAACCCATCATTTGTCTTAAAAGTTGTCTTCCACTCATCACCATCCTTAATTCTGATCTGATGGTAGCCACTCTTGAGATCCAACTTTGTGAAGAACTGAGCACCTCCAAGACAATCCATCAAGTCTTCAATTCTAGGAATAGGAAACCTATACCTAATGGTGATCCTATTGATTGCTCTAGAATCAGTACAAAGTCTCCACTTACCTCCTTTCTTGGTTGCTAAAACCACTGGTACTGCACAAGGGCTGATGCTCTTTTGAATCAATCCTTGATCCAACAATTCTTGCACTTGCCTAGCTACCTCCAAATTCTGATCTGGTGTGAGTTTGTATGCTGCTTTGTTAGGTAATGAGGCTCCAGTTATGAAGTCAATTTGATGACTTATTGCTCTCTTTGGTGGTAAAGTTTCAGGTGTACCATCACTGACTATACTCTTGTACCTATCAAGCAACTTTTGGACTGCTTGCGGTAGGACTGTCTTTTCAGCCTTAGCTTCCTCTTTAGGTTGTATCATAACCACATATCCTTCATTCCCTTGGTGTAGGTCCTTGAGGAACTCTTTACCACTGCTCAACATAATGTTTGGTGTCTTGGACTGTCCTTCATCTTCTTCTAACAGTGGCTGCAACTTGAAAGTCTTCCCATCCTTCTTGAATGATACGATGTTCTCTTTCCCATCATACTTAACACTTCTGTCATACTGCCATGGTCTGCCCAATAGTAGATGGCATGCATCCATGGGTAAAACATCACAAACCAACTTTTCTTTATATCCTCTAATAGAAAATTCCACCGTTACTTGCTCATTGACTAAAACACTCTGCCCTTTGTTTAACCAAGTGACCTTGTAGGGGTTAGTATGAGGTGACTTTTCTAATTTCAGTTTCATTACTGCCTCCTCTGAGATTATGTTGTCTGTTGAACCTAAGTCTACTATAACCTTGCACACTTTACCTAGTATCTTGCATCTTACTCTAAAAAGAGCTCTTCTTTGCTTAGGTTCTTCCTTGACCGGTTGTCTGATCAAAACCCTGTTAAACATCAGATTCTCTCCTACCTCAGATTCTATATGATTGATCTCAAATGCTTTGGGACTCATGGTGTCCTCTTGTGCATAAGCCACTCTCTTTTCATTGCTTGATGAGGAAGCTTTCTCCGGGCACCTATAAGTAGGGTGACCTATTTGACTACAATGATAACATTTCATGTTTGCAAAATAAGAATTGCTTCTGCCTGCTCCTCTTCCTCTGTTAAATCCTCCTCTTGAAGATGTTTCACCTCCATGCTTAGTGAGTTTTGATTCTCCTTGGTTTCTTTTGTCATTGCCTCTACCTTGGTAACCACAGCGCTGTCCTCTTTGATCTCTTTGATCTCTGCCTTTGCCTCTACCCTTAGAAGTTTGATCTTGCTTCCTCTTGTTCCTTTCCTCAATCTTTATGGCCAACTGGTAACATTGATGTACTATTTTAGGACTCAAAAGAGCCATCTCCTCTTGGATGTTCCATTTCAAACCATTAAGGTATCTAGCTACCTTGAGACTCTCATCCTCTGTCACATTAGATCTCATACAAAGTTTTTGAAACTCCTCAGTGTAAGTGTTTACATCTTGGTCTTTCTGCCTTAGACTTTGCCTCTTCTTGTGTAATTGAATCTCATAATCATCTGGCATATAGGCTTCCTTCACCTTAGCAACCATTCCTTTCCAAGTTGATATGGGTTGTTTGCCTTCTTTTTCCCTCTCTGTCTGAATAAACTTCCACCATGTCAAGGCTGATCCTCTCAATCTTGACTTAGCAACCTTCACCTTCTGTGCTTCAGTGACTCCATCACACTCAAAATGGTTCTCCATGCCTTCTATCCAATCCATGACCAGGTCTGGTTCCATCTTTCCACTAAATAGTGGTATGCCTTCAAGTGCTTTTCCACTCAAGGCTTTCAATGCCTTCAAGAAAGGCTCCTCCTTCAAAACAGGGTCAAGTGTAGGGGTCTTATCTTCCTCTGCAATCTCTTCTTCCTTTGGTATCCTTCCCTCAAACTGTGCACTCCTCACTGCTGCCTCAAGTTGGGTTATTCTTTCCCTCAATTGTTTATTGTCTTCTTCCTGCCCTTCAACCATCTTGGCCAATTCTGCATTTTTCACCATGGTGGAAGAATCACTAGACTCAGGGTCTGACATACAAGTTTCTTTCCCAAATCTTTAACTTGCTCTGATACCAATCCGATAGGGAGTGGGGTTGGGGGAATCAATCACTGATTCCTGCTCTAGGCCTTTCCTTGTAAGACCTCCTTGGTGTTCTGCTTCACCATTCTAACCTATAGGCCCCTACTCATGACAAGGTGCCCCTGGTTTTTCTGACCAACCCCTCTTCTATCAATAAGTTGTCCTTTTACCAAACCAACCTTGGTGCTTGCCACATTCTCTCCATTGGCCCTTATTCTTCTTTAAAGAACAAATATCCACAACCTTGTGTTAGTTTCTTGCAGGGGTGTATAAATGCTATGATGGCTTCCAGATGATCAAACTAGGGTTCTTTTTCCATCCCAAGACTCCAATTAACCATCGCTTTCACAAAATGCTCTCCTAGGGTTTGGAAAGGCTACAAGCCTTGAGCCCCCAATTAGGCCTCTGAACAGAGGTAAAATGATTTTCTCTACTAAACCCACCAAAGGACTTAGGTTCTTTGTTTAATGTTTGATTTTCTCATGCCTATGCCTCAAAGATTCCTAGGTTTTTAGCCCTGTACAGGCTGTGCACCATCCAAATACAAAAATGGTCAAGAACCCTAGGGTTTTAAGCTGCTCAAAACTATTTTAGGACTGTCAAAAATTTCTCCTATCAAATGAGTTGCTAGAACCTTCCCCTAACCACCATGCACTACTAAGACCTCCAACAAAATTCTGCAAAAATAATTTCTTCAAGATCTCACGTCCCCTGCAAATTATAAGTCTTTTTCTCCAAGTCTGCCCCAACCGGACCTGCACTGGCTCACCTAGGGCAAAGCTTTACAAGCATCTCCTGCACTGCCACAAAATCTACTAGCTACCATATTTACAAGGAGGGACCCTAGACACTATTCCCAAGAGGCCGTACAATTTGTACGGTGGGAAGGTGCTCTAGGACTCCATTATTTCAAAACTGCCTGGTACAGGCCAGAAAACACAGGAAACAAAAATATTTACAAATACAAAATGAATATGATTTACAAAAACAAAAATATAGCACACAAAGCTTGCTCAATGTCAATACTATGTTCTACAAACAAGATGACAGCGAGTTTACTCCGTTAAAGCTCAAAAAGAATGCAAAATACAGAAAAAACTATCTCCAAACGCTGTTTCCTTCAGCTTGCAAAATGTCACACTAACAAAAATGCCTCCAACCCTAACATATGGTCGAAGCATGCCTTAAAAATTCCTTCACAACAATTTATATGCTTGGGTCGAGCTCCTAGATGACCTAATGGTGAGTGTTATAAAACACACTGTGTTTTCTAACACCTTGCCAACTTTTGACAACTTAACACAATGATGTTGTAAAGCTATTGAACACTTGTCACCTTCTTTCAAAAAGTTCAAAAACAACCCTAAGCACCTAAAACAATGGTCAACATGACCTTATGATAGCACAACAAAAATGAGAACTTCAACAAAACTCCAACAATAGTCCTTTCCTAGGTGCTCCTGCACCATTGAGTTCACTAGATTGGAAACCATTTATGATTGCCTCGATTACATTTGCTTATATATTGAGGCCTTGGGGTAGTGGATAATATGTTTGATTTTCAAGTATCATTGTGCTATTGAAATTGCTCCAAAAACTTAATATTGGTGATGCCCCTATAAATGCATAGTGTAAGACTTGTATTATAACCTCATATTTTTTGAATAATACAATTGGTTTTGCTTTGGAGTGTAGATTTTTTTATCTTTTTTGTTATTGTATAATATTTCTTGTGTAATTTTTTTGTAACTGTTACATATTTTTTGCCTCAGCTCAAATGGAGGAGCTGGCTGATTGTTTTTCAACATTAAGTGGAATTACAGTTTGAATTTTAAATGATGTTTCGCATTAGTTTTTGCATTGAGTAACAGTTATGCATTTTAGTGAAGTAATGGAGTTTCGGAGTGCCATTCAGATGTTGCAAATTTTAAAGAAATATAGAATTGAGTACATGAGCAAAATAGCATTTCAGATGCTTTTATTCATTTCGTAAAGAACTCATGTTTTTACAAGGCTTCATTTGATTTTACAATCAGGATAGTATTAAAACATTGCATGAAATGCATTTTCTTTTCAACTGAAAATCAAAATTGAAATCAAAGATCCACACAAACCATGGATATAACTATAACTGTGACAACACATTTCTAACAACACATTGCACTACTAAAGATGCGAAAAGAAAACACATAAGTTGCAACATAGTCATCATTGCCTGATTATCGACGCTTGATGTTGAATGGTGCACCTCGTCATCTCGAGCTTCGTCGACCTGTAAGAGAAAAGAGGGGTGTAAGTGGCTCCGACTATGATGTAACTTATATGATGCACCTACAATAGTACAACATACTATTAGCAATGCATTGAAACAATCAAATCCTATCAAGTGCAGTATGAAAGAAGTAAGTTGAAGGAGAAGTAGCAACATCATAATCATCATGTTCCATTTTTATGCTAACGTTGTTTGCTTCCTTGTGCAGGTATAGGTAAAGTCATGAAGCTGAACATTATTCGAAGACCAAGCATGTGGAGTAAAACGGGCTCCCACAAGGGTAGAGCCCGACATGCTGCCCTATTCATCAAATGGGGCTGATTTTAAAAGATACTTCATCATATACAACAAATGAAATGAAATACAGATGAAAGAATAAAATAGAGAATCCATCAAGTAACAAAACCAACTGTGCATTCATAACGATCAGGAGTCTTTCTGAAGGCTACAGGTGAACAGTGAGTTTAGTTCACTTAAGGAATTTAGCTGAGTACATTTACATCAGAAATTGTTGAATAACTTCATTTTCTGTGCTGATTATGTTATGTAAGCTTCAAATCAACATTTCTCTTTCGGATAGTGAACAGGCATACATTATGCCTTATTGTTTTTTTCTAATTTCATCATCAAAGAGAACAGATTTTAGAAGCAGTTTGTGCTGTGAGATATAAAAATGCATGAAGAGTACCATGTTGCTCAAGAATTCAAAAGACAGATAAGTCCCTAGTTCCAGTTGATGAGTGAGTACATAATGCATTATGAATTGAAATAATAAAGCGATCATTCCAGAATATTAAAGAAAGAGTAAGCTTTGTCTTTCTAGGAAGTTTGTGAGGTGTCAAGTAAGACATCACTTGTAATAGGTCAAGCCATGAATTAAATGCAAGCAAATATACAGTTTTATCACCATTTCAAGCAAATATGGGAGGTAGAGTTCTGTCAGAAAATAAGAGTGCATGCTTTTGGCTTTGAGAATTTTCAATACTCACGATATTGTTTTATTCCAGAAGTTGAAAATAAATCACTGTTTATTTTAGCTCGAGTCCATGTGGAGATGACAAACAGAGTAATGAAAGATATAGAAATGAGCATCTTTTCTTCAAATATCAAATGCCAATATGGAGTTTTTTGTTACAGCTATTGATGTAAATACACAGATTTCGTTAACTCTTACAGGTGCTTTCAGTTCTGAGGGTAAACAATGATGAATAGCAGTTACCCACATGAGGATTTGCTTTCGAAAATATAGAAATATGATAATCTATGATACCCACATGAGTTTCTCATAAAAATAGCAGTAGACCACAAGATATGCAGATTTCTGTGCTAAATCAAGCTTCAGAGGAGAAGAAAAATATAGTTTCTTTAATAATTTCAAAGATCCACTTTCAGTTTAGCTTCAAAATGCAAAGTAGCTACAGAGATAACCCATGTGAAATCTTGAATTGAATAGCAAGAATATTCAACAAATGCGAGTTCCCTGAGTTGGGTCGAAATATAGAAAGAGGAAGAGACAGTTTTATTTAAATTTCTGTGATACCCATATACATAAATGCTTTCAAATAGACATAATAATAAGTTTTTTTGTTCTGGGTCGAGCTCAAATTTCAAAGAATTACTTTCTGCAATGCACTTTTGGTTCGGCCTAAACATGACCAAAGTCTATGAGTAGAGAAGGAAGTTCTCTAAGTTTCTGAAGATTAACGATAGCGAAGGAAGTTACCAATTCATATTTCTGATGGAGCTCTCTAGCCGCAGCCAAAGTTGCAGATAGCTTCCAAATGCAGGGGTTCGAGTTCTCAAGTGTTGGCCGAGCTCTCACAGTAGAATAGAGCGCTACAATGATAGGTATGAGCACAAAAGAACAGTGAAATGATGACATTAGACTGTGTGTAGCCGCGACCTTAGGGTCAGAAGAATAAAATATGATGCCATTAAAAGCTATGAAGCTGTGTGCAGATGGATTACCCTCGTGTTTGGAGGAGAGGAATAAAATCCATAAGGCGAGCTTCCTTTTAGAGCTTCGAAATGAACATGAGCTCACAGGTTGGCCAAGCAAACAAAGGTCATAAGGAGTGCAGGGAAAAATCCGAATAAACTCATAAGCTCGTGACAATTCACTACCTTAGTGGTCAGTATTCTTTCACAAAAAATGAAGTAGGACTTTTGTACAAAGTAAAATGAAGCTTACCCATTGAAGGTTCAAAAATTTGAAGGCAGTAGTGAAGATTCTCCAGAAACATGAGTTCAGATTCAAAGTCCATCATGGCAGGTTTCTCTCAGGCAGAGCTCGTGTTTTTGCCAAGTGATCATTACGAAATGAATCAATTAGGGTTTGAATTCTTTTGTGCATGCCCTAATTCGACCCAACACCATAAGCATCCAGAAAGTTCGGTCAATGCACATGCCAATTTTCGAATGGAGGCCGAAATTCATAATGTTTCATTGTGACTTTATTAAAATCCAAGTTTAATACTTGTGTGGGGGCCGAGTTTCTTTGTTAGGTCGAAGGTTAAGTCTTTTAGACTTATTCATTCCTTAGTATTTTTGAAGGGCTTGAATATTGAAAATCAATTAAGGGTGAGTTGTGAATACCCTATGATTTAGGGTCATTTATTCTTTAGGGTTTTTATTTTTGATTGATTTTGAAGAAATCAATTGTGGAGTTGAGGATAGAGAGAGATAATAATGTGTTTTATTTTAATGATTTTTTGAGAAAATCAAATATTGTAATTGGTGAATAAGGAGATTTTTCTTTTTTGCAAAAGATTTTTAATCTTTAATTGCCAAAAATAGACAAATTGTAAAAATCTGCATCTTGTAAAGCAGAAGCATAAAGCGATATTCTATAAATAGCTTTACGTCTTCTTGCTATTTTTAGCAGATCTTTTATTGACTTTTCCTCTTGGTCAGATTCCAGACTTATCTTGGAGAGATAAGGTGTTTTTTGTGCTTTTAAAGCAGATTCAGCCTATTTTTAGAGGCTTGACAGGTTCATCATAAAAGCATTGTGCTTTTTCTGCTTTTAAGCAGTTTTTTGAGTTTGTTTGAAGCCTTTTTCCTTGAGCTTTTTTCTGAGCTCGGATTAGGGTTTCCTTGAGAGTTCTTTTGATAGACTTAGTCTTTCAACTCTCCATTTTCAGTAGTTCAGATCGGAGTTTCTTGCTCATACACTCTTGAGCTTGTAAACCTTTTTGGTACTCAGTTTCAGATTCAGGCAAAAAAAAAACTCTTTCAGTTTTAATAGAACAGCAGATTTCTCCTTCTTATCTTTTGTCTCAGATTTTGTAATGGCAATCTGATGTAATTGTGTTTTCAAATCAGAATCCTTTTGCATCTTGCTATTATAAGGTTGTGTTTCAGAATTACATGTTTCAGGTTGTGTTTTGTATTTATTTTCAGATCTTCATGCAAATCACTGATGAGATATGTGCTAATGAGATTGTGAGAATTACTGTAATAAATGAGCTGTTATGAGTGGTTAAGTCTAGGTTTTCATAAGTTTGGTGAATCATCTGTTAGTCATAGGATTTATTTTCAAGTCATCTTTTATCCCTTTCCTCAGAGTTATTCTAAAATAGAATTCATCATTTAGAGAACCAACTCACTTTGGAGATTCCTCTTTCTGCAGATCACCCACATCTGAAAGAGGTTTCCATGTTTCAGTAGTTTGCTGAATATTGCATTCAGTAGGGTGCAAAACTATTGATAATAGTAACTATAATATTAATTATTTGATACATACCTCTAATCTTATATTAGTGTAGAAAGTGTATTTTGCACCACCACTTATTTTAATTTGATATTAGAGATTGATCGCGTCAAGTCCTAGGTGTTAGGGACAATGTTTTTTGTAATAATATTAGATTGAGTGGGAGCTTTCTTAGAATGAGATCTTATTGTATGAAAATATAAATCACATTAAAAATAGAGATGGATATATTTGCAAGCAATAAATTTGAGTTTTGAAAGCTTAAGATGAATGATATGCACATAAATAGAGAATTATGGGCTACTTTATATGAATCTAAACCCACTATAGTGTCACAAGTTTAATAAGATATATGAGAAAAAAGTTAAATGGTCTCATTATGCTTTTCTTGGTATATTTTGTGTTATTTAATGTACATGAAGAAGCCACCACACAATCTTGTTAGGAGAAGTTAGGAGACTTGTGCTAGGTTAAATCCTTGGTTAACAATCCTTTTCTAAGAAAGGAGTTATACACCTTGAGAATGGATGATAGTGGTTTTAAGGTTAAGCATTTTAATATGTTTGTTGGCATTTCACTTAGCACCTCTAGAGTGCTTATTGGAAACGTACAACTATGCATAGTATTAACTACTCTTGAAATTAGGAGGGGATGCTCCCTCTTTTGTTGATGGTTGCATAAAAAGTAAAGTGAACTAAATTCCTATCTTTTTTACTCAGTGGCCGAGCACAAGGTTATAAAACTCAATGCATTGCAGCTAAGGTTTTCTCTAGTTTCTGCAGATCTTAACTACAACTAAGCTAAAACTAAAACTATCCTATCTCCTCAAGTATTTTAGAGTGAGAGGATCTAGGAGCAATTGGGAATGGTTGGATCACTTAGAAAAATTGTCTCTCATAATGCATCTGAAGGCTTTGAACTTTTAGATTTACACTGAAATACAGTTTATGCAAGTAATCATCAAATGGTAAGCTAAATCTTAGGATTCCCAAGGAGGTGAGGTGCTCTTTCCGAGGTGTAGGTTGAAATATAGATTACTAGAAACAACATTGAAGGATAATCCTAATCTCTAAATTCCCTTGGAGGCAAGGTGCTCTTTCCGAGGTGTAGATTGAAAGAAAGATTATTGAAACAACAAACATGAAAGATCTTGAGAATTTTGGATCAAAGGCACATGGCTCTCTTGATTTATTATCTCAACTTCAATCAAAGATTACACTTTGGGAAGAAAAATGCATGAAATAGGACAATCACACAACATGCGATCAACCAAATACACTTGACAAGTATTGAACACAAATACCTGAATAACAAGAATGCAAGTAAACCGCTCAACATTTAGCTATAACAAATATGATTCAAGAACATATACTAAGAGAACAAAAAATAGGCTATCCAACATCAGTGTCCTACTACCGTGAAGTAAAGTTACAAAATAATGAGCAAAGGATCTTATTTATAGAAGCTCAAAGGAGTAGGAAACCCTAAAGTCTCATTGAGTTAACATTGAGTTCTTTCCAATCAACAAGATTTATTCCTATGTCTAAAAGTAGGTAACCTAATAGTTAACTAGAAATACTACTTCAGTTAACTGATTCTAAACTAAAACTAACTCCAATGTATAAAAGGTGTCTCCAAAAATAGACATGCATGAAAGGTGGGACAAGTTAACTTGGAAAGGGAATCAAGTTAACTGATGTGTCTTAAATGCTATCTTTAGAGAGGTAGGACATACCAACTGGCAGTTTACACCTCATCAATTTGAGTGATCATCTCTTCCAACCAGTTGTTAACTACCTCATCATCGAGAGATTGTCACATGCCTCAACTGTCAGTTTACTCCTTGTTAGCAACTTGCGCAATCCTGGAAATATCTGCACACTTCAACTGGTAGTTCACTGGTTGGTAACTTTGGTGACTCTGTAACTAAAGTGATGACCTCTGTTTCTCCCACAACTTTACGCTTCTAGCACTTCTCTTGATTTTTCTCAATGGATGAGTGTTGCATGATGAAACCGCAAAGTTTGACTGCGAACACTCTAGCTGTAAGAAATGCACGCAAACTTGCTGCACACCCAAAATTCCAATGGTATTTTAACACTCTAAACTAGCCTTTGAAAGGCTATCAGATATACGAGGTATGAAACCATGTGGACTTTGAGTATCTATGCTTGTCAATTTGTCCAAATCAACCACTAGATGTGCTCGATGTAAATCGGTGTCAGCCGTCTTCATGAAAACAGGAAGCAAGACCGATTTGGTCTTGAATTCAACTTGAGAGAGCTACATTCTAAAATCTTGTAGATTGACTGGGCACACGCCTACACTTGAACAACTTTTTATGGCGGCTAAAAATAGCTTCCCCAAGGGGCAATTTTTATGAAAATTTCTGAGACGTGGGTTTTGTTGAGAGTATCTTTTTGAACAAGCCCACAATGCCAGATTTTTGAAAAGATGATTTTTCCTTTGACATGCAACTACCCCTTAGGGCAGAAGCTTTTAAAGGCTCCAAAAGCTCCTTTTTCCTAAATTTTTTTTGCACATGGGTATTATACACGCCTATGAGTTGATTAAACCCAATTCATCAGTTTCTAAGAAAAATGACTGGGTGCTGCCACAATATTGTGTCTCACTTTTGGGACTTGCTAATTTTTGCCTGAAATCATTTTTTTTTACAAAAACTAATGATTTTAGCGTTGAGAGGTTCCATCTAAAGGGTTTTAATTGAAGAGGGATAGATAAGACCCCCTTAGATCAAATCCCCTTGGATAGAACTCCTCTAGTATTAAATCATACCCATAATTGAGTCTCCTTTGCACCTATCAAAATGCTAGAAAAAAAACATGTTTACTTTACCTTTTAAGGCATTAAATAACGTCATTTAGAAATGATATTTTTTAGCCCTCGAAATGAGCTTTCCAACGAGTATAGTTTTGATATGTTTTCATTTTATCTTGTATTTAATTTTCAATTTTTACGGAACATAGGTTTTTCTCTAAACATCAAGCTATTTGTTCTACAAAGGTGGAAAAATAGTAAACCATTATAATTTTTTTTTTAAAATACCCTTTCTCTAGGTATTGATGTCCTTGTTTTACTAAAAAAAGAAAAATTGGATTTCGATGTATACACAACAAGTTAGGTTGTACGACACACACATGTCCAAATTATAGTTATAGTGGCTTCAAAAATTAGTTAAAGAAAATATATGTAACCAAAAATTATGAAAAAATATCCATTCCCTAGATATTGATGTTTAGAATCTATATTCAAAAAATTAGAATTTTATCTTTTATAGAAAAAAAATTATGTTGTACGACACAAACATTACTATATGAAAATGTTGTTTTTCTGTTTAAAACTAGTTATTAAAGGAGATGTTGAAAGGTTCATAATTTTTTTCAAATTTTTTTAAAAAATATATATTTAGAATCTACACAAAAATTGTCACAAATCACTATTTCAAATCATCCTCAAATTATTCATGGTTTAGTTGCTATAGGTCTCAGAAGATGAAGATTCAGTTAAATTTTTTGATGTAAATGTCCATATTAGGCAAAAAGTGAAACACAATATTGTGATTTCACTCGACTTTTTACAAAAACCCTAAAAACTGGAGGTAGCGGGGCAGCTTTTTTGAAGAAATTTGACACATGGGTTTTGTGGCCAATCTTGTGCTAATCATACCTAGAAGGCTAGATATGTGAAAAAATGTCGTTTATTTGGACATGCAAGAATATGTAAGACAAGAATAGAAGAAATATGTGGGAAGAAGCTAGAAATTATAAGTTTTTGCCTTGGAAAATGATGCTTGGTGATGAAATCTTGTGAAAGAAGTCCTTCTATGTAACTTGCACCTGGAAATACGAAGAATGTTGAGAATGGCTTCCGTCAAATCTTCAAATGGCATTGTAGAGAAAATATCCATGCTTGAGCTCTTCAACCTGTAAGGAATAATGAAGAATGGATGTCTAGGCTTTGATAAATATTAATTTGAGTTGGAAGCATCAATTTGGGCATCCAAACCCTGATCGAAGAGTTAATTTTCTTGATTGGGAGTTAACTGGAACAATCTCCACCAATTTTGGGATGCCTAGGCTTGAGAAAGTCTTCAAAAATCCTAAGTGGGAGTTGACTTTGGATGCCACCTTGCTAGCGTTGGAGATTTTCAACTTCTGATTGATAGAAAGTCTCTGTTCAATCCTGAATTCTGGTTGCTTGATTGATCATGAATCCTTACTAATAGATCTACTGTGGAGTTGGATAAACTCTAAAAAGATGTTACTAGAGGCTACAAACCTTGAAAATTGAATCTAGTGCCTTGAATTCTTGGGCGCCTTTTCCTAGGAGAGTGCTTCTTTTGACAGAATTAGCCAATTTCTTAGATGCTTTTCAATTCCTCAATTTGACCTCCCATGCCTTAATCCGCAACTACTGGCGATTGACGATTCCCATGAACATGCTAAGATATTGAATGGAAGACCAGTTCAATTCTAGAATGGATGACTGGTATTGTATGTTTATAAAGTTGATTCAGGGGGTTAAAAAGTTTGGGTGCCCCTAACTTGCATGGGCGCTTTTGTTCTTTTGATGCACAATCTTCGCTTTGTAACCCTTCACGGACAACTCCAGTTTGATCTTCATCCTCGAATATTTGATTGTTCTGTCGAATCTATTGATGGTATCTTTGTGAAGATTGATCAAAACAAAGGACTTCTTGGAAGTCATGAAGCCTGCAGACTGCATCTGATTGCCCAAAAAGTTGGGCGACTTTTTCTAGGAAGGTGCATTTTCGTCAACACTTAGTCAAATTTTCACTTTCTTCAACTCACCTTCACTTTGAGCATTTCACACTTGATCTTTGTCTGTGAGCGCTTGACAGGTCCCGTGAGCTTTCAATTGGATTCCTCGTGAAGTTGAAAGGATACTAAGAAGATGCCTTAGAGAAGACAACTTTTGAAAACCACATCTAGATGCTCAAAATGATGGGCACCCTTGGCCAACACAGGCGCTTTTTCCTTGATGTTTATTAATTTTTCCTCTGTTTCACGTGCTCGTATGATTAACTGTTGTTGTCATTTGGTATGTCTCATGAACTGGCTGTAGGATCCATCGCGAAGCTGGGATGAATCTGAGGAGATCATCTAAAGATTGCCAATCCAAAGACTAGCATCTGGTAGCTTTGTTTCTTGGGTGCCCCTAGGCTACAGGGGTGCTTTTTTCCTTGTTTGACTGTTGTCTTTGATGACTTTCACTTCTAGCATCCTCTGCCTTTGCCTTCGTTTGATAGTGTTTGATGAATTTGGTAAACTCGCTTGATGATTTGTTGGAAAGCCAATAGGATTCTGAAGAGGATGACCAGTTTCACAATTGTTAACAACTACAGTTGGCCTCTTGAATCTATGGGCGTCCTTGGCCAAGAAGGGTGCTTTTGGCTACATCTTCATTAATTTTCATGAAGGTTTTTGCCTCTCGCACTTTGTGTTCATTATCTCACCAACTGCATTGATCACCGTTGTCGACGATGCAATCGTGTTCACTGTTGTGATTACATTCACCATTTTGCATGTACGAACAATTGAAACTATTGACCAAGGCATTGACTGCAAAGGCATCTCCCTTCTAGCAAAGCATGCATCTTCCAAACTTAGCTTTTTTTGCATTTTCAACTTTTGAAATTTTCCTCCGTCACGAAGCATCTTTTCGAGCATCTTTTTCCATAAAATCTTCATTGAAGCATTTGAAGCTTGGATCTCGATACTTGGTATTGGCCATTTTGCCATTAATGACCTCAAAGGTCCTATCTTTTCTCCTGAAAAAAAAAGTGGAAAAGACCTCACTGGAGTAAAACATAATTTTTGGTGATTTTGACTTGACGAGTGTGATCGTGAAGTGAGATTGACCTATCAAAATCATTTTAAGTCATTTCTAGAAAGATCCTATTTTTTAGGGTTTTCCTAAAAATAGGGGTCTAAAACCCTAATTTTCAAAATTTCCAAAATTTGCAAATATCCTCCTTGACATAAACCCACAAAAATCCCATACTTTGTTTGACCTAAAATTGGATTTTGACAACAATTTTACATGATTTATACCATTTTTACCAAAATGCCTTATTGAAGCAAAAATTTAATTTTAGGTACAATAATGTTCAATATTAATTTTTGACTTGGTTGCACTTTGTTTGAGTGAGAAGAGAGGATGATCATTGCATGATACATCTATATTCTTTGATAAACTCATGTGATCACTTAGTGATGGAAATAAGACTACCATCTCAAAACTCAAAATGGATGAGGTAGTGGCTTGTTTACTCTTTAAGGAGATGAAATGAAAATATTTTGAAAATTAATAATGAGAACCTATTTATTCATGGATTACTGAAGGAGAAAGGAAATAAGAAGGATAAGAAGAAAGACAAGTCTATATCCAAATATCCTAAAAATCTAAAGACTAAGGAGTTTGATTCCCATGTCTTTGGCATTTTTGAGACCTAACAAAAGTGCCTCTTTCTCAGTTTTAGTGAATTCCAATTGCAGGAAACACACAACTAGGTACAACTGTCCTTTAGGGGAGATGATCACTTCCCCTACTCTTGAAACTGCTATTGAACAATCCCCATTGAACTGCATTGTTCTTAACTTTGTATCTTCTGTCAGCCTCTTTTCAGAACAAGCAATGTTCTGGTCTTCAATTTTTATCTTTGAGAGAGTCACATAGTTACCATGACCCATTTCAGGCTTTGCTTCTGCTGAAACATATGACTTGAGCACATCCTGCTTCTTTACAACTGAGAATCTGATCTAGTTATTTTCGATGATCCTGAAGATATTCCACTTGAGAGATTTGTACCTTGGTCTTCATCATGGAAGCTACGATGTCAAAATTTGTTGAAGACGGATCTTGAGCAACTGGCATAGTGTTCTCACGTGAAGGTTTGGGTTTAGAAGTGGAAGGAACTTCTTTTCCCTTTTCGTTTGATTTCCGTCTTTCTTCTTCTTTCTTGCTTTGAAGTGTTGAGCATGTGTAAACACAAGCATTGAATTTTTTTCATGATTCACCGCAAGAGAATACTGACGGTATGCTTCTTTTTCTTGATTGATGGGTTCTCTTTCAAAGTATCTCGCAGTGGAGTCACCATCGAAGTTGTCTGTTTGTGGTAAGACAACATTCAAACTTGTTGTTGGTACAAAACTAGAACTAGGAGTAGCTTCAGTGTATCCCATGATTTGGTTCATTCTTAGATTCTTAGGACATGTGGATCTGGTATGTGCATTAGTCTCGTGGAAAGAACAAAATACTATATTGTGTGCAACTTCAATCATTGGTCTTGATGGAGATGTTGGCAACCGTGCCTAAAAATTATCTCCTTTTGGCTGGTACGGTTGTTGAGCTAGACATCTGATAGAATTTGTTTCCATCAAGCTAGAAGTGATCATATTATCTTCCAACTTGATGGCATGTTCTTGCACACTCTTCAACTTTGTTTCTTTTGTCATCTCAAGGAAGAAGGTTATCTCTGATGGAAGAGCATTTATAAAATAGCTCATTAGAATCTCCAGTGATGGATTGAGTGTAGAAGAAAGTCGTGTAACAAGACGATTAAATCTTTCCATAGACTCCCTCATGTGTTTGTTGTGCTCCATCTTTGAATTTGCAATTTGAGAAAATAGAAAATGACTATCTTTGACAGGCTTGAATCTCACCAAAAAATTCTCGCTCATAGCTGCCTAGCTTGTAATAATCCCTGGCTCCAAGTGATTGAACCAGTTGGTAGTGTTTCCCACGAGATTCTCCACAAAGAGATGTACTGTGATGTCTTCATATGCCACGTGCAAGACAACACAAGCCGTTGTGAACGTAGAAAAATGTTCCTCTGGGTGTTGACTTCCATTACTGTGAAACCTAGGAAAGTGCTTCCTTGACCCTTTAGGTAACTCATGACTTACCTAAAAATCCAAAGGTATAATGTTATTACCCCAAGGTAATGGGGGTGGACGTCTCTTTCCAGCATTATTGTCGTTATCACCCATTGCTTCTGTGTGGATCATGCAATTGAATGCCAGATAATCATTCCCATGAAATAAAGTGTTAGATTTATTGAAGTCTTATGCCTCGTGCCCCACGGTGGGTGCTAGAAAACTGTTGGCGTTTCAATTAGCACCTCTGGAGTGATTATTGGAAACGTACAACTATGCACAGTATTAACTGCTCTTCAAATTAGGAGGGGAAGCTCCCTCTTTTGTTGATGGTTGCGTAAAAGGTAAAGTGAACTAAATTCCTATATTTTTTACTCAGCAACAGAGCACAAGGTTATAAAGCTCAATGCGTTGTAGCTAAGGTTTTCTCTATTTTCTGCAGATCTTAACTACAACTATGCTAAAACAAAAACTATCCTATCTCCTCAAGTATTTTAGAGCGAGAGGATCTAGGAGCAGTTGGGAATGGTTGGATCACTTAGACAAACTGTCTCTCATAATGCATCCAAAGGCTCTGAACTTTTAGATTTACGCTGAAATAAAGTTTATGCAAGTAATTGAATCAAACGGTAAGCTAAATCTTAGGATTCCCAAGGAGGTGAGGTGTAGGATGAAATATAGATTACTAGAAAAAACATTAAATGACAATCCTAATCTCTAAATTCCCTTGGAGGCAAGGTGCTCTTTTTGAGGTGTAGATTGAAAGAAAGATTATGGAAACAACAAACATGAAAAATATTGAGAATTTTGGATCAAAGGCACATGGATCTCCTAATTTATTATCTCAACTTCAATCAAAGATTACACTTTGGGACAAAAAATTGCATGAAAGAGGACAATCACACATGCGATCAACCAAATACACTTGACAAATATTGAACACAAATACCTGAATAACAAGAACACAAGCAAACCACTCAATGTTTAGCTATAACAAATATGATTCAAGAACATATACTAAGTGAACAAAACACAGGCTATCCAACAGTAGTGTTTTTCTACCGTGAAGTAAAGTTACAAAATAATGAGCAAATGCTCTTATTTATAGAAGCTCAAAGGAGTAGGCAACCCTAAAGTCTCATTGAGTTAACATTCAGTTCTTTCCAATCAACAAGATTTATTCTTATGTCTAAAATTAGGTAACCTAATAGTTCACTAGAAATACTACTTCAGTTAACTAATTCTAAACTAAAACTAACTCCAATGTACAAAAGGTGTCTCCAAAAATAGACATGCATGAAAGGTGGGACAACGAGTTAAATTAGAAAGGGCATCAAGTTAACTGAGGTGTCTTAAATGTTATCTTTGGAGAGGTAGGACATCCCAACTGACAATTTACACCTCATCAATTTGAGTGATCATCTCCTCCAACTAGTTGTTAATTGCCTCATCATCTAGAGATCATCACATGCCTCAACTATCAGTTTACTGCTTGTCAGCAACTTGCGCAATCCTCGAAATATCTGCACACTTCAACTGGTAGTTCACTGGTTGGTAACTTTGGCAACTTTGTAATTGGAGTGATGACCTATGTTTCTCCTACAACATTACGCTTTTGAAACTTCTCTTGATTTTTCTCAATGGATGAGGGTTGCATGATGAAATTGTGAAGTTTGATTGTAAACACTCTAGTTGTGAGAAATGCACACAAACTTGTTGCACACCCAAAATTCCAACGGTATTTCAACCCTATAAACTGGCCTTTGAAAGGCTATCAAATATACGAGGTATGAAACCGTGTGGAATTTGAGTATCTATGCCTATCAATTTGTCCAAATCAACCACTAGATGTGCTCGATGTAAATCGGTGTCAGCCGTCTTCAGGAAAACATGAAGCAAGACCGATTTGGTCTTGAATTCAACTTGAGAGAGCTGCATTTTGAAAATCTTGAAGATTGATTGGGCACATGCCTACACTTGAACAACTTTTTATGGCAGCTAAAAATAGCTTCCTCAAGGGTTAGTTTTTATGAAAATTTCTGAGACATCTTTTTTGACAAACCCACAATGTCAGATTTTCGAAAAGATAAAATTTTCTTTGACAACCCCTCAAGGAAAAAGCTTCTAAAGGCTCTAGAAGCTCTTTTGTCTTGAAAAATTCTGGCACATGGGTATTCTACGCACCTGTGAGTTGATCAAACCTAGTTCGTCAGTTTCTAAAAATAAACTTTTTACATAAACCCTAAAAAATGGAGGCAATGGGGCAACTTTTTTGAAGAAATCTAGCACATGGGTTTTGTGGCCAATCTCGTGCTAATCATACCTAGGAGGCCATATCTACGAAAAAATGTTGTTTATTTGGACATCTCAGAATATCTAAGACAAGATTAGAAGAAACATGTGGGGAGAAGCTAGAAGTTATAAGTTGATGCCTTGGAAAATGATGCTTGGTGATGAAATCTTGTGAAAGACATCCTTCTATGCAACTTGCACCTAAAAATACAAAGAATGCTGAGAATGGCTTCTGTCAGATCTTCAAATGGTGTTGGAGAGAAAATATTTGTGTTTGAGCTCTTCAACCTGCAATAAATAATGAAGAATGGATGCCTAGGCTTTGATAAATACCAATTTGAGTTGGAAGCATCAATTTGGGCATCCAAACCCCGATGGAAGAGTTAATTTTCTTGATTGGGAGTTAATTGGAACAATCTCCACCAATTTTGGGATGCCTAGGCTTGAGAAAGTCTTCAAAAATCCTAAGTGGGAGTTGACTTTGGACGTGACCTTGCTAGTGTTGGAGATTTTCAACTTCTGATTGATAGAAAACCTCCATTCGATCCTGAATTCTGGTCACCTGATTGATCATGAAGCCTTGCTAACAGATCTACTGTCGAGTTGGATCAACTCTGAAGAGATGTTACTAGAGGCTGCAAATCTTGAAAACTAAATTTGGTGCCTTGAATTCTTGGGCGACTTTTCCCAGGAGAATGCTTTTTTTACTAGACTTAGTCAATTTCTTGGATGCTTTTCAATTTCCTCAATTTGACCTCCTGTGCCTTAATCCACAACTGTTGGCAATTGACGATTTTCGTGAACATGCTGAGATATTGAATGAAAGACCAATTCAATTCCAGAAAGGATGACTAGTATTGCACGTTCAGAAAGTTGATTTAGAAGGTTCAAAGTTTGGGTGCCCTTGGCCTGCAGGGGCACTTTTATTCTTTTGAGGTATAATCTTCACTTTGTAACCCTTCACAGATAGCTCCAATTTGATATTTGTCATCAGATGCTTGATTGTTCTGTCGAATCTATTGATGGTGTCATCACAGAGATTAATCAAAATGGAGGACTTCTGGAAGTCATGAAGCCTGAAGACTACATCTGATTGCCCAAAAAGTTGGGCGCCTTTTTCTAGGAAGGTGCATTTTCTTCATCACTTGGTCAAATTTTCATGTTCTTCAACTTGCCTTCACTTTGAGCATTTCACACTTGATCTTCATCTGTGAGCGCTTGACAGGTCCTGTGAGCTTGCAATTGGATTCCTCGCAAAGTTGAAAGGATGTTGAGAAGATGCCTTAGAGAAGACAACTTTTGAAAACCACATATGGATGCTCAAAATGATGGGGGCCCTTGGCCAGCAGGGGTGCTTTTTCCTTGATGTTTATTAATTTTCCCTTTGTTTCACATGCTCATATGATCAAGAGTTGTTGCTATTTGGTATGTCTCATGAACTAGCTATAGGATCCATCACAAAGTTGGGTTCAATCCGAGGAGATCATCTGGAGATCCCCAATCCAAAGATTGGCATTTGATAGCTTTGTTTCTTGGGCACCCCTAGGCTACAAGGGTTCTTTTTTCCTTGTTTGAATGTCGTCTTTGATGACTTTCACTTTCAACATCTTTTGCCTTTGCCTTCATTTGATGGTTTGACAAATCTGGTGAACTCACTTGATGATTCGTTGGAAAGCTAGTAGGATTCTAAAGAGGACGACCGGTTTCACAATTGTTAATAACTGTAGTTGGTCTCTTGAATCCATGGGTGCCCTTGACTAGCAGTGGCACTTTTGGTTGCATCTTCATCAATTTTCATGAAGGTTTTTGCCTCTCGCACTTTGTGTTCACTGTCTCGTCAACTACATTAATCACCGTTGTTGACGACACAATCGTGTTTACCGTTACGATTGCATTCACCATTAGAAAATTGAAACTATTGACCAAGGTTTTGACTTCAAAGGCATCTCCCTTGTAGCAAGGTGTGCATCTTCTAGACAACTTATTTTTTGCATTTTCAACTTTTGAAATTTTCCTCCATTGCGAAGCATCTTTTCAAGCAGCTTTCACCATAGAATCTTCATTGAAGCGTTTGAAGCTTGGATCTCAATACCTGGTACTTGGTGATTTTGACTTGACAAGTGTGATTGTGAAGTGAGATTGACCTATCAAAATCATTTTGAGTCATTTCTAGAAAGGTCTTATTTTTTAGGGTTTTCCTAAAAATAGGGGTCTAAAACCCTAATTTTCAAAATTTGCAAGTATCCTCCTTGACATAAACCCACAAAAATCCCATGCTTTGTTTGACATAAAATTGGATTTTGACAACAATTTTACATAATTTAGACCATTTTTACCAAAATGCCTTATTGAAGCAAAAATTTAACTTTAGGTACAACAATGTTCAATATTAATTTTTGACTTAGTTGCACTTTGTTTGAGTGAGAAGAGAGGAGAATCATTGCATGATACTTCTATATTCTTTGATAGACTCATGTGATCACTTAGTGATGGAAATAAGACTACCATCTCAAAACTCAAAATGGATGAGGTAGTGGCTTGTTTACTCTCTAAGGAGATGAAATGAAAATATTGTGAAAATTAATAATGAGACCCTATTTATTCATTGATTACTGAAGGAGAAATGAAATAAGAAGGATAAGAAGAAAGACAAGTCTATATCCAAATCTCCTAAAAATCTGAAAGCTAAGTATCAGATTACAACAAGTCTAGGCACTATTACATAGATGATAAATAGAAGAATACAAATAAAAATGATTTAATAGATGATGAGTTCAAAAAGTATTCTCAAGATGATGCAAACACCTTTTTTGATCGTTAGTAACTACTGCATTAGAAGGTACACCATGATAGTATCTAAAGCCTCCTTCCATATGACCTCCCATTGAGGGTGGACTTTGAATTATGGATAACATTTTTTTGGGAAGGTGTACCTTGGTGATGAATCTCATTTTAGTGTATCTAGCCATGGTAGAGTCTGTATTTTATTTTGAAATGGATGTGTGAAGTGGAACAATAGTGTATTGCACATCCCTAGTTTGGCATGAAACCTATTAGCAATTAGAAAACTTATTGATCGAAGTGTGTAGGTTTTTTTATTTAGTAGAGGGTGTAAGATGGTGTGAGGATCTATGGTGCTCACTAAGGGTGTTCATGTGGGAACTCTATTTTAGTTGATTGCATGCATTATTCAATGCAATTTATTCTATTCATGTAGTGAAGAGATTTATAGAATCTACACCTTCACCATTAGGAATAGAAAAAAAGAGGAGTGCTATGTCTAGTTTGGTTGGCCATACTTTCTAGGTACCTAAGTGAGCTCTTGATTCTAAGAGAAATTTGTCTATGGAAAATATAATATTATAGTACTAGAGAATGTGTCATTTAGGAGAGAAGGGTATAGGGATCCTAAAAAATAAAAACCTTGAGAGAGAAAAAGGCTCACACAGTCAAATCCAAAAGTTTCTTGGTATAATAAAAACCTTGTTGAGAGAATGAATGGATGTACTCTTGAAATTGATTTATGTAAGCATTTTGTATATGGAAAATAGAACTACATTTAGTTTTGCTATAGTTCTCACAAATCTTGTGGAGTGTTGGATTTAATTCATTCTAATGTATTTGTTCATGTTCATGTTATTTTGATTTCTAAATATATGTATTATGTATATTTTATAGATTATTATTGTAGAAAGACATGGGTGTATTTCTTTTTGATTAAATCTAAATTATTTACTTGATTTAAGGATTGTAAGGTTCTTTTGGGAAATTAGACTCATAGGAACATTAAGATTTTGAGGATTGGCAATGGTAGTTAATTTCGTTCCATGTATCTTGATAAATTATGTAAGGAGTATGAGATTGAGAAAATATGACACTCAATATACCCCTCAATAGAATGAACTTACAAAATAGATGAACACAATGTTGATGGAGAGGGCTAGGAGTATGCTTAGTAGAGTTAGCTTGGAACAAAATATCTAAAAGTAAAAGTGATTGTTATGGATTGCTACCTAATTAATATGCACCTATATTAGATCTTGTTAATAAGACTCCTATGGGGGCATGGGCAAGAAAAAATACCTCATTATAACATCTTCAAGTTTTTGGTTGCAAGGTGTACAAACATGTATGTAGGGAGAAGTAGTCAGAATTAGAGAATATTGTAGTGAAGTATATCATAATTAGCTATGGTAATAGTGTGAAAGGATACAATATTTAGGACCTTATGATAACAAGAGTTGTATACAACAGTAGTGTTATTTTTAAACAAGTTAAAAATTGTTCCATAGTATTGCAACTAGAAGAGGATGAGGAGAAATATATGGTTCAACTACACCCAAACATCGAGAAGCTTGAACTAGAAGCTCATGAAGGACAAAAAGAGGAAGAGAGATTATATAGTTTTGATAGTCCCAAAGAGGAGGTACAATCTTCACCTCTTCTCTTGATGACTCCCATTTGACAAAGAAAATAACCATGTCTACTCCTAATTGTAGATGTTTTCTTTATTACCAATATTGATGCATAAAACTTCGAAGGAGGCGATAGATATGGGTGATTCTAAGCCTTGGAGAGTGGCTATGAATGGGGAGATGACTATGTTGAAGAAGAATGACACATTCAATTTAGTACCATTTCCAAAAAGAAGAAATCGTATTGTATGTAAATGTGTATTTAAAAAGAAGATCAGTTTATATGGTAGTATTGAAAGTATAATGCAAGGTTCATTGCAAAATGATATGCCTAGGTTGAGGGAATAGATTTTAACAATTTTTTTCCTACTTACTAAGCTAACATCTATCAAGTTCCTTATATAGATATATCAACAAATTTTGACATAGATATAGAACCAATGGATATGAAGATAACATCTTGCATGGTGATTTGGAGGAAGAGATCTACATGACACAACCTAAGCACTATGTAGAAAAAGAAAAAGAAATGGTTTGTAGATTCAAATTGGTCTTTCTATGGTCTCAAATAGCCTCTTAAGATGTCATACAATAAATTTGATTAATTGTGTTAGGATTGGGTTTTCTAAGATCCAATTCAAACCATTGTGTTTATTATAAACTAGATAGTTGTCAATTCATTTTATGCTCATCTTTAATTATAAGTGTTGTTCCCCTTTGCATTTTGCTTGCGACATTTTTTAAAACTTTAATCTCTAGTTCTTTTGAGTTGTTATATGTTTGGTAGAGTGCAAGCAATCCACTTGATGTTTTATATGGTATATTGATTGGAAAGTCCAATCTCCCTCAATTTTTTGAAGTTGAGATATGTGGATGACTTCAATACCTAGTAGATTATACCTAAGAGCTACTTTGTTTGATATGATTGTGTTCTAATACCACATGGAGCATGGATATTCAAGAATTTAATATAGTTAATGAGTTGGCATGCAAATGACATTCTCTTATTGGTTTAAGGTCAGTAGGCCCATGGAAAAAAGAATTAATGTGAGTTTAGTAGCCCATGTTGATGGTGGGGTCACTATTTGGAGGGAAGCCATGTAATTCAACCTTGTACTTCATTGACATACATCTATATATACCCAATCTATCTAGAGATATTCTACTATGCCAAGAAGTTATTAAGTGGCGGGTTTGCATCACTTTGGAGTTGTTTCACATAATCAAATGGAATCTGTTAATTGGAGAGAGGATTTAATAGGCATTGTTGGTTTCAAGTAAATGATGGCCTAATGCTATCCATGTGGGTTGTCATTCCTTGTCTATAGATCTTCTGATATATTGACATTACTATTCATAAATAATGTATGGTTTGACTTATCAATATATCTGTGTCATTGATGAATAATACATGATAGCTATTGTGTGTTGAAGTTTTAAATATAACATTGTACAGGGCAAACTTAACTATTTCATAGACCCACATGAGTAAGTAGTTCCTTTCATCTAAGGTGGTTCACATATCGATTGATGGAGTATTATTTATGATTGCTCAAATTACTACTAGAATACCTATATTAATTAATAATATATGTAAAACACGTGCCAAGAGTTATCTTTATCGAGACGTCTATTGAGCATATATTTATAATCACATTCAGGGAAAGTTTTATAATTTAACCTTAACCCTAGCCTTAATCTTAATTGAATTCTAACCCTAACTTTGAACACTATTTTAATCCTAACCCTAACACTAACCCTTGTGTTGATTGAATCCTAACTATAACCCTAAGCCTAATTGAACATACATTAAATTGTAACCCTAATTGAACTCTAACCATAATCCTAATTAAATTTTAACCTTAATTAGACCCTAATCCTAAGCCTAATTGAACTCTAGCCCTAACTTTAGCACTAATTTAATCCTAACCCTAACATTAACTCTTACACTAATTAAACCATAACTATAAACCTAAATCTAATTGGACCTTGACCCTATTTGATCCTCATTCACAACCCTTTAATTGAATACTAAACCTAACTTTGATTGTAACCCTATTTGAGCCCTAACTATAACCCTAACTCCAAGCTTTATCATAGAATCATCAGACTAACCCTAATTGAATGCTAATGTACACTAACCCTAATTTAATCTTAACCCTAGTTGTACCTTAACCCTGATTGAACACCAACAATAAACCTAACCTTTATTAAACCCTAACCAAATAGATCCATAATTAAACCCTAATACTAACCCTAATTGAACACTATCCATAATTCTAGACTGTAACCATAATCAGAATTAAAATCTAACCCTAATTTAAGCGTAAACCTAATTGAACTCTAATCCTAACTCTAAACACTATTTTAATCCTAATTAGGGTTAGGATTAAAATAGTGTTTAGAGTTAGGATTAGAGTTCAATTAGGTTTAGGTTTAAATTAGGGTTAGATTTTAATTCTGATTATGGTTACAGTCTAGAATTATGGATAGTGTTCAATTAGGGTTAGTATTAGGGTTTAATTATGGATCTATTTGGTTAGGGTTTAATAAAGGTTAGGTTTATTGTTGGTGTTCAATCAGGGTTAAGGTACAACTAGGGTTAAGATTAAATTGGGGTTAGTGTACATTAGCATTCAATTAGGGTTAGTCTGATGATTCTATGATAAAGCTTGGAGTTAGGGTTATAGTTAGGGTTCAAATAGGTTTATAATCAAAGTTAGGTTTAGTATTCAATTAAAGGGTTATGAATGAGGATCAATTAGGGTCAAGATCCAATTAGATTTAGGTTTATAGTTATGGTTTAATTAGTGTAAGAGTTAATGTTAGGGTTAGGATTAAATTAGTGCTAAAGTTAGGGCTAGAGTTCAATTAGGCTTAGGATTAGGGTCTAATTAAGGTTAGAATTTAATTAGGATTATGGTTAGAGTTCAATTAGGGTTAGAGGCAAGATTAGGTTTAGGGTACAATTAGGGTTACAATTTAATATATGTTTAATTAGGCTTAGGGTTATAGTTAGGATTCAATCAACTTAAGGGTTAGTGTTAGGGTTAGGATTAAAATAGTGTTCAAAGTTAGGGTTAGAATTCAATTAAGATTAAGGCTAGGGCTAAGGTTAAATTATAGAACTCTCCCTGAATGTGATTATAAATATATGCTTCAATAGACGTCTCGATAAAGATAACTCTCGGTGTATTTTACATATATTATTAATTAATATAGGTATGCTAGTAGTAATTTGAGCAATCATAAATAATACTCCATCAATCGATATGTGAGCCACCTTAGATGAAAGGAACTACTTACTCATGTGGGTCTATGAAATAGTTAAGTTTTCCCTATACAATATTATATTTAAAACTTCAACACGCAATAGCTATCATGTATTATTCATCGATGACACAGATATATTGATAAGTCAAACCATACATTATTTATGAATAGTAATGTCAATATATCAGAAGATCTATAGACGAGGAATGACAACCCACATGGATAGCATTAGGCCATCATTTACTTGAAACCAACAATGCCTATTAAATCCTCTCTCCAATTAACAGATTCCATTTGATTATGTGAAACAACTCCAAAGTGATGCAAACCTGCCACTTAATAACTTCTTGGCATAGTAGAATATCTAGATAGATTGGGTATATATAGATGTATGTCAATGAAGTACAAGGTTGAATTACATGGCTTCCCTCCAAATAGTGACCCCACCATCAACATGGGCTACTAAACTCACATTAATTATTTTTTCCATGGGCCTACTAACCTTAAACCAATAAGAGAATGTCATTTGCATGCCAACTCATTAACTGTATTAAATTCTTGAATATCCATGCTCCATGTGGCATTAGACCACAATCATATTGAACAAAGTAGTGTTTATCTCTGCAATCAGTAGCTCAAGAGGGCCTCTTCGCCAACACTCTTAAGTCCAGTTATTTCTCCCAAATTTTATATCTCAAAGCATACAAACCCTAATCTAGAACAAGACCACAACTACTGCAAATCATTTGAATGGCAATTTGAGTAAAATATTAATGAATTAACACGGAAAAAGCTAGGAACTGCAATAAACAACAAAACTTTATTCCTTCTTTCTTTTAACATTGATAACATACAATATCACAACGAAAGCCCTCTCCAGTGCAATTTGAGCATTTGCGAATTGAAAATAAAGCTTTCAAATCAACACGATTAAAGATCACACCCACACAACCATAACAAAGAGAGGGTGGAGCGTGCAGTAGGAGAGAACAACACTATTAAACATTAGACCCACGCATCCATAAGGAAGTCACATAACAGAGTCACACCATTCAATATGAAGATAACAGAGTCACACCATTCATGCTTATTATAAAGATAAAAAGCCAATATTTTGAATAAGGTGGCTTGTGACTGTAATTGGTTTGATGACTGATCTGCAACAATCAAAACAAATTCATAGTAAGACATTAAGAGGACTATGAATAAAGAAGATCAGCAAAAGAGACAAGAGGATTATCAAATCCTCTTAAGAAAACTGAGACCTTACCTCTGCGCTCTGCTGAAAGTGAAATGTGCTTGTTGTTGTTCAAAAGCAAAATCTTGTGTCTTCTACTCTCTTAAAAAACTTATGTGACTATTAATGTTGCTTGCATTAGATTTTCATGATAGTATTGTTCCTATTTTTACACTCCTCAATGCTGAAAACATGTAACGGCCTTCCCCTGCCGCGTTCAACATTTAACCATTTTTATTTTTGCAGGCTTCTTGCAGACTTGTGCATGTCCGTTACATTATTGTTTTAATTAGATTTTATGAATTTTTCGCCACCTTCAACATTTAACTATTTTTATAGAAAAGACTTCCACCCGCCTAGACAAAAATTGTTGTTACCAATAACTGTTTTATTTACGTGAAGTTGAGATAACACCCTTGGCAATTTAATTTCTTGACGAAAACTGTCGTTACCAATAATTTTTTTATTTACATGAATTGAAATATAGATGCACAAGAATCAAATATTTGGAAAAAAATGCATTATCTTTATGTTTATTGTTGCAATTTTTAATAAATTAAAATCCCCATGTCTTAACATCTTCTAGAAAAGACTTCCACCTGCCTATCCTTTTCAATGCAGCTGAAAAAACTTAACACAAAATATTCCTTGAATGCTTTCATTGTATAACACCTTTCGGCGTAGCTAGCATACCTATATTAATTAAGAATATATGTAAAACACGCTGAGAGTTATCTTTATCGAGACACCTATTGACTTGAAAAAATGCTTATATTTTCATGAATATGAATTTGGAAAGCAATCGATTTGATTTCATTATTGTTTGTGTCATTGTTTATCTCAATTCCCATAAATAAGGGTACACATTCAAATTTGAAATCATACTAACTTGTCTATAGCAACAATCAACCAAGAACAATAAATTTAAAAGCAAAAATGTTCATCAATCATTAGATTTAGTATTGACAGCATCAAAGAAGTATATCACGACAAAATGGCATTAACTAACTTAGATATATCCACCAGTTTTTTTTTCAAATGTTTGAATACATTGTTAACATTAGATTTGATGAGATAGTTTGACGAAGACGCCAAAAAGCAAAAGACACAAAGCTTGGCCTACAGAGTCTTTTCTCATAAATCATACAATATTACGTTTACATTTCTTTAAGTTTGTTTTCATGCAAATGAGTAAATGAAATCCTAAAAATGAAATCCTAACTTCCTTTTGTTTCCTTTGGCGAAACTTAAAATGATCAATTGTGTGCTAATTAAATAGTGCTAAGTGATTGACACTTTATTTCAAATATGTATAAGTGGCATTTATTCATTTCTCGCTAGGGAAAGGTTGGATTTCCTTTCAAAATACAATTCTTGTAAATTCTAGAATTTGGCCATTTAACATACATTGTTTGATGTGAGTAGGAACAATATGAACCAACTCATTACAACTGCACTATCGACACTATCTATTTAATCCGTAATCAACTATTCTATTCTATGCTACCTCTCAATTGACATTCATAGTTCACACATAACAAAATTCAACATAATTATGCATAATTGATATCTTTTATTATTATTATCTTTTACTTTATTATCTCAATATAGAAAATTTTTAATATATATTTTATTTTTTTCAATAAGTTTATATTCTATGCTTAAAATCTAAAATCTAAAATGTTTCATTAGAAAGTAGCTGATAGTGTAAATTTTTTTTCAAATTTGGATTAATAATAAATCCAGTCAAAAATAATTTCACATAATAAATTTTAAAATATCTTATATTAATATTTCATTTATATTTATTTGTATACATAAAAGAAATTTATATAAACTTACCTGTGTTTGATGTATATCTAAAGATGTAGTTGGTTTGAGTATTTGCGGACGACTTCCTCCTATTGAAGTAAAAATTAATTATCCCCTCTGCAAAATCAACCATACGTGATATTTTGATTAAATGATTATCAATCTAGTAATGGAATGAAAGTTACTTTTTTCTTGTGAACAGGTCAAATAATGTACTATTTTGAGCTCCTTAAACATGCAAGAATCAAGGATTACCTGTAAACAATTTGAATGCAGTTGGAACGGTTTGATGCTAAGTAACCCAAAATATGTCAGACTTTTTTGACTGGTACAACCCTGGGTCTACAATGACAGGTTTAGCTCTTTGATACCTGCACAACCAAAATATTGAGCCTGAATTAAAATACGTATCTTAGCAAGTAAATTTGAAGATTAAACATTTACAAACAAATGATGCAAATAAAATATTCAATATTGAACTTCAGATCCTTACAATTTCCATCCAATATCACTTGTGTGCTTAATGAAATTTAAGTCCTTCGACAAGTAAGAGAAGATATAAAGTAAATCTGCAATCAGGGAGTTAAATTCGTTTCTGCAAGTTTAAATCTGAATTAATAATAAATCCAGTCAAAAATAATTTCAAATAATAAATTTTAAAATATTATATATTAATACTTAATTTATATTTATTTGTATAAAGGAAAGAAATTTATATAAACTTACTTGTGCTTGATGTATATCTAAAGATGTAGTTGGTTCGACTATTTGCGAACGACTTCCTCTCGTTGAAGTAGCTATCTGGTGGATAGATTCAAAAAAGTAGCTATCCTAATTCCCTGCAGGAAAACAATCACAGATTGGGAAATAGCCAAACTATTCTTTGAAAATGTATGGGTGTATTTTGGATAGCTGGAATCGATCATTTCTAACTATGACAGTAGATTTTAGATCAACTTTCGGACTACATTGTAGACAATCATGGACATGGCATTGAAACATAGAGTTTCCTTTTACTTAAAAATAGATGGAAAGAAAGAAATGACAAAACATATATTAGATTGTATGCTCAAGGGATACAATATCTTGTAATCACTCATTACTGTCAACATTGATGAAGGTGTAGGAATTTCTAAAGCATGATCATCAAGTGAAAAATCTATAAAAGTGTAAAGTTGAGTAAAACTATTTGCCTCCCCAATTGCTACTATTGTCTTGCTTAACAAATCTCTTATCACAACTATCTTTGGTCGAAATTCAACTATCTTCCATGTATCACCTATTTGTTAACTAATAGACTGAGAGAATATTCTTCCTTAATGTTGGAACATAAAGGATTATGAAATAGTTTAACAGATTAATCTTGTAACTTGCAATTTTTGCATCATTTTAATGATTTTTTGATATTTATGGGGTTATATTAAGGGGCCTCAGCCCAAAATGCTGGCAAACTTTCTGAGCTAAAACATTATATAAACATAGCCTATGTGAACAACCATTGAAGGGGCATAGCAAGCCAGTAAGCAAAAACCTAACTATATGTATTAACCCATACACCAACCATAATGCACTGTGTTAACCTTCATATCCTTTTTATGCAATTGAAATGCCATAATCTGTGTAGCTCCATAGCTTCAAGTCAAGTCATTATAGATAATTTTTCTAACTCTATTTTTAGCCTCTTATCTCAAACAAATATATTGCTTGATTGTTTATTCCTAAGGAGCACAAGACAAAACTTGAGGAACTTCATATATAATGAGTTTCATGAGCTATTGACTTACCAATATGCCAAGACACTACACAAAATATTGTTGTAACTTGTTACATGAAATTCAATTCCTGTTAAAATTTTTTGAGCCTAATTTATATTTTGAAACGTCACAACAATACAGAGTTCTAAATATTCCATCATCACAAAGCTTCGATGCATTATTATCATTTCATAGCCCAACTTAAAGGAAATCACTATCATTCCAAAATTCCTTTTAGGGAACAAAAAGTGGCGTTTATTGAACAGATGAACATGTATGTTAATCTCCAAAAGTATAAAAACCAATTAGAAGCTTCAATTTTTCAATTCCACCAAGCAACAAATTCTGATACTTGTTTTTAGAAGGCTTTGCAGTACGTCTGTGATAAGTGACAAAAACCTTCGACGAGTCAACTGTTGAAGTTGAAATCTTTACCTTGTAAAATCAAAGAAGTAGCCCTTGCAGTTGTAAATCAAGATGAAGTTAAAATTGAAAACCAAAAATCTCTAGTAATACAAGACAATACTAAACTGTATGTAGCATTGTTTATTGTTTCAAAAAATACTAATACTTTCTTTGCTTCAAAATGCAAGAAGTTTTCAGCAAATGTGGTTGTAAAATCTGAGCTTCCCAAGCAGCGATGCTCTATAGGTGTCAGGAACTTCAAACCCTTTCATTTTGTGCAATTTGTATTGAAGACGTCTTTGCTCTGCTCATTTATAGACTTCTCAAACTCCTTCAGGGGCCTATCTATATTCAGAAGACATATTTTCTTTTTCTCGAATCCTCTATTCTCTTCTATTTTGTAATCAACGTATCCTCTCCTCCCCTTTCTCCACCACGAATGAAAGTCTATCTCTCCTATTTTTCCCGATAGCCAAGATTTTCTCCTTCCAAAGGCTAAGGAGATCGATTGAATGATGGGTCGTTACAATAACTACCTCCTTCAATTTCTCAAACTCCCCTTCAGAAGTCAAGCTTGATAATAAAAAAATTAACATGATTAATAAGATAGTAAATCTTCCTTTTTTCTCCACCAGATCACATCTTGAAGAAGTTCATCCACTCCTCCAGCTCGACCATGCCCTTCTCCTACTTTGGCCTCCATACTTGGGATTTAGGGCCCTTAACTTAGAAAAACACCTCCAACCAAGATGATCCAAAGTTTTATGAAGATAATTTAGGCTTAAAAGATTACTTGCTCGACACGAGAGATTACAAATTCTTCCATTTTGGCAGAAGAGAGGATCTTTAATATAAGAATAAATTAATTCCAATGTTAAATTTTTTAATTTTTTTAATTACCTACCCAAAACTACAATTGTGCTTTGGATTATATATCCATGATATATAATATTAGTTAATTAAAAAAATGTTTTTGACCACAATTGTGTTTTCTTTTTGAAAGAACAAGATAATTTGAATTTTTATATTTTTATGACGAATAATTTACTCGTGTTGCTAGGATGAGCAGATGCATGGCGTAATGATTCTCAGCTATTTCATCTTTAAAAATAAATCAATGCCCTAAAAAATCGATGTGTAATTTGGTAAAGTATACTTTACATGAGGTTGAAGCTCATTTTTTTAGAATTTAACTGCGGAAGAATTAAGCAGACTTTACATGAGGTTGAAACTATTTTTTTAGAATTTCACTATGGAAGAATTATAATCGCCACCACTCATGACAGCCAACAAAGACTTCAATTTAAATGCAGCTTCAAAATTTTTACAAAGAATATTCTTTGAATGCTTTCACTGTATAACGCCTCTCGACGTAATTACAAAGATGATATATGCTTTCCTCAATTTCTAGAGAAAGTTTGCTCACTCACAATATGTATTTATGTTTAATCATAACACTGATTATCCTTACTAATGGATTAATGTTTACATGGGAAAATTAGAGATTCTTTACATCTTTTGGCTCCCAAAAAAAAAATATTCATCTTTTAAAGTAAAGAGAAGAGGTTAAATTTTTTTTCCTTTTGGTTTCATCGGCTTGTCATATCGAACTTTCCCATCCGCTGTTCCCTACGCTTCTCAGTCTTACGTTTTCGTGCTGGCTAGATTACTGGTTTGAATCTTGGCACTCCAAACTCCTGAACATATAAAATGCAGGACCCTATCACAGAACTTCCTCCGCCGTCCAGATTCAACGTAGGCGACCTTAACAACTTCGTCACACCCGACAAGGCCCTCTCACTGCCGCGCCCATTCGTGGCCTGGGCTCGACCCCTGGACTCCCCACCAAAGCTTCTCCTGATAGCCCTCTCGAAAGCCGCCTGCCATCTTGTACACCATCTTCCTTCCAAAATCCTTATAGGATCCCTCGTCCTTCCAGAAATTTCCATGTCAGATAACACTATAGAGCCCTCTATACAAGATAAATCGTGCCTCCTGTACTCCCCCAAAGGCGACCCTACAGTCATGTTGGCGTCCGTGCAGTACGCGGTCTCGGAGGAGCGAGCGGTTGTGTGGGCAAAGGCCTTGCTGCGGGAGGTCCGCCCGGAGTCGGTGGTGGTCGCTGCATCGATTCCTAGCATGCATTTCAGAGGTAAGCTCTCCAATGATGAAACCCTGGTTTTTAAGCTTGAAACCCTGGCGCAAAGGCGTGAGACTAATGATAATTTAAATGATGTACCGTATTTTCCATCTGGGAGTGTCGTTGACGGGCTTGCCGCTGCGCTGCTCACGCAGTGCCAGATGGCGAAATTAAAGGCGCGACTGATTGTTTCGTGGCCGGAGTATGACACGATGATAGTTCGTTTGCTGGGTTCTTTGTTCAATAGGCTTTGTCCTCGCGTCGATTTTAGTGTTCCCGCTAGGACGCCGCTCATTAAAGCATTGCGCTTAGAATCGGATTTGTACACATGAAAAATGTATTTAGAGTAGAGTTTACTGTTTAAGATTATTTAAGTCCTTGGAGGACCTCAACTTTTAAGATTTTTAAAGCCGAAAGAGGAAAGCTGAAATTCACAGAGAGGAAACTGCTGTGTAATGGAATGAAACTCTAATTTTAATTGATTATTTTTGCTCTCCTTAATTGAATAGTTTATTGGACTGGATGAATGTGATAACCAGCAATTGCACCTTGGTGTGCAATGTGTACGCCGAAAAAAAGGTAATATGTAATTAGTGTTATGGAATTTGCTAAGAAAATTTGGAAATATGACTGACCACTTGGTATATATAGTAAATTTTTAGGGCACTCGATACTTTTTTTATTAGCTTGAAAAGAACAATTTCTAGAGTACACCATTTGCAATTATAAAACAGCAAGATATTTTATTTTTGGAGTTAAGCAGTAAAATCCCTGAATCAAAGTTTTCTGGGTGTTGATTATGTATGAGAATGAAGAATTAACCAAAATTTATTGGATAGAAAAACTCTTACAGAATTCTTTGGATTTCCAACAGACTCTGCAATCACAATCTCGGGTTAACAAGTCTCTAGAGTTTCAATAGTTATTGTCTTTCTTCGTGATTGGAGTGTTCCCCCACTCTCTAATAAATTGTATTCTTTAGGAATATAATTATGTTGTGCCTTTTGACTCTTTGGATCTTTGTACATTTCATACAAACTAAAAACTGTTGATCGAATCTCAGAATTTTGCTGTTAGAATCTTTGCAAGGAGAAATTTTCTCATAGTTGAGAAGCTAATGGAAATAGGGAATTATTGTCCAACATAAAAATGTGATTATCTCAGATGCCACTGCAATGCATTTATTTTCACTAATTTCTCTGTGTGATCAATAATAATACTCAAAAAGATCTAATTTTAAATATTTCGAACATGTGGATCTGAATCAGTTCAGCAACATTATGTAATTAAAAAAAAATCAAGCATCTGCATTGAATTACAAAGCCCATACCCCTAAATTATGCATTGAATCACACAAATGAAAAGAGGATACTCCATGGTGAGTGCATGTAGTTTAGGTTATATTTATCAAATCTCAAATGTAGGTCTAAATGGCAACAGAGAACAAGCAGTGAACATCTATCTCTGTATCTTATTTACATAACATGTTTATTTTCCACAAAAAGAAGCCCTAAAGATTAAGTTTATGAACTGAGATCACCTCACAAGCGCTGTGTTCAGGAAGGCAGATGCAATCTCCACATACAGGAACCTTATTCATACAGCTATATAGTGGAATAGGGTGACACAGAGATTCTTAATTCTTATGTTTCGTATACTCTTTTAGAGGCTTCCTGAATTTTGCCAAATGAAGCAAAGAATTAGAGGATACAGTGATATATTCTATCTTCTCTAATTTGTGGCACATTCTCAAATCAATTTTTTAAGAGAAATTAATTCTTCAAGACTTGGAAACCTGTCTAATTCTGGACAGTCGCTATTTTTTCAGGGTCTCCAGTGATCTCAGAACTTGCAAACCTTCTATCTTCTCCAATTTGTGGCATTTTTTCAATTGAATCACTTATAGATAACTGATTTCTGAAAGACATGGAAGAACCTCCAACTCTGGACAGTCACTTATTGGGATCTCCTCCAGTGATTTCAAACATTTTAAACTTTCTATCGCTAAAACAGATCTTATTGGAACAACATCAAGGTTGAAATTGGAGATAATCAAGAATGCCTTCCATAGGACTTGAACAAAGACTTAATGATCTTATGAATGATGATTACAAGGTTTCCTTAGAATCGTGACTTTGACTGCTATTCAGGTTTTTATTGTGATCCTCTATGATCTCTTATGGTTAAAAAATGTCATTTTATTTGGTTTTAAGTGATTTTCATGTTGGTCTTTTAACATAAGGCAAACGTTACCTACAATTTGTACTTAATTGGTGTGTCATGAGTCTTTTTGAAACTACAGACCTACTCTGTGATCTATTTTTGTTTTAACAAAGAATGGTCTTTATTTTCGAATAAAATATCCAAAATGGCTCAGAAAGTTACACATGGGTGATATAGGGTCTATTAAAACAAGTTTTGCTAGTCAAGTGAGAAACTAGACCAAGCCATCGTAGAAATGACAAGCATTGTGACTAATGCACCTAAAAAAGTTGACCACATGCATATAGCTAGTACCACAAATTGCTTTTCAACTGGGACAAAAAAAAAAAGTTATCTCTAAGTTTGATAGCAGCTTCGATGATGAGCAGCTCTCCTAGTAACAAAACCTTGAGGTTGACAAGGCTTGCTCATATCCCTAATGCAGATGTATGGAGAAAATCATCAAAACACCCAATGTTTTGAATACAATCTTTTGTGGGTTCGAACTTTTTATTGAAGATTTGTCTATGGTGCAGGGAAGTTCAGCTCAATCAGTCCAACAATTAATAGAATAGTTCAAGATGCTCAAGGTCAAGCTCATACTTCTAGACCTAGAGGAGTTAATTAAGACAAATTTCATTCTCTTTTAATACCTGGTCTTAGGAAAGAAATGATGCTGTTTGACGTGCTCACTATACATAAAGCCTGTATGATAGCCATATCTGCTAAAACAAGACTTCGATTTAAGCTTGTGAAGAAAAGCTCCAGTTTCTGTTTCAGCGCTATCACTGCTGCTTCTTCAACCCCCCTCCACAAACAAGAAATTCTCAAAGCCTTTATGGGCAACTAAAGGGTTCCGACTTCCCATTGTCCACAATGAAAAGAACGACACTATCACAAGAAGCCTGACCATTTACTATGTTATGCCAAACTTTTGAAGCCAATAAAGAGGCAATCAACCAAGGCCTCTCTTTTCGGTCACAGCAAGATCTTATATTTCACTTAAACATTTAAACCAATCAACCTACATTGTTTGGCCTCTATAGCCTATCAGATGATTGATTGTGAAAGAAAGCACATTGGGAAGTTGTTACTCCTTTTAATATTTTATCAATATGATTTTGATTTCACCACAAGAGTGAGAATGAGTGTTCCTTATGTTAATCAAACCTTAAATGGACTTCCCTTTCATGAACCCATTTGCACACAATGGTATATGAACATAGATATCTGAACAGCACAATTAACCAGGACACTATCTTACAGCAATCAAGATATTATCCAACTATTAACAGTGTGATATTGTATAGATCAATAGATCTTTTTTCTGCATATAGAAGATGCTTCCTATTTTGAATATAATCCACCTTGATCCACAAAGACCAATTATAGAACTTCACATAAGAGGTAGCCCAGTTATGAAAATGAGTAGGCAAGGCAAATAGCTTTAATTATATAGGAAAAGAACTTAGTATGCTGGCAGAAAATAATCAGAGAACTATTATCATATCACTGAATAACATATGAATGAATGTGATAACATGAAAAGGATACTCAGAAGTTCAGCAGAGATAATAGGAAATGAGCACGTTAATTTTAATTTTATAAGACTGAATAAGGACATTCATATATTGTGGATGCCAGAATTTATCCAGCTGTCTCATTTTATGAATCTTTTTACGGTTTAACCCCTTACATGAATGGTTTGATCGTAAAATTATAAAAAGAAAATGTTATTGCTGACTATCAAATTGACAAACATATGGCACTTGTGGAGGGGGTGCTAGTGAAGCCAAGTAAAAAAGTCAGCTAGGGTTTGAAGAATTTATACATAGCAAACCTAACACGCCTCCCCTCTTTTAAACAAGCCACACATTGTTTCAAGGACCACCTGGAGTTATTCTTGGTATGAAATACAGTTGTTGTCTGGATGCAGCAGGAGTAGGTAGGCAGTTCTCAGGCCATCAAAACCATTTCATCGGTGATACTTGGGTTGTCCAACAATGTTTGAAAAGGCTGCCATTGAATACAAATTGAAACAAAGAAGAATGCTAATAAAAGCGACTTGATGTTTGATATGTTTTGCAAGCTAATGCTGATACTCTGCTGGAAATTGGGGTGGGCAGAAACAAGGAAAGCAGACAAAGCTGTGTTAATGCAGAAATGCTTGAATAACAAAAGACTAATGGTAATGGCATGATGCAGAGAAGACAGATTTGAATTGCATATTAATAAAAAAGAAAGTAGTGGGCATACTGCGAAAAGAATAGGTAAAGCATGTCTGTTTTCAAACATCATCATTTATTATAGTTAAAAATTATGTAGTTAAAACATCATGATGTATCATATTGCTAAAAAGTATAGTTAAAAGCATGTCTGTTTTCAAATAAAGCAACTAACCATTGTTCAAAGCATAAATATATTTCTTCCAAAGCAACAACGAAGATAAGGACAAGTAGAAATTTGTTGGATTTGAATAACTGTTGGGTGGATCTATTTTTTAAAAACCTGTTATAAAGTTGTATAATCAAAGTGGGTATCTGTCAAAAGTCAAGGCTGCACATAAAACTGCATTAGACTGAGATACTAACAGAGAATATGTCTTGCGACAAAATACATTATTTGTGATTGTAATGTGCAGACTCAATGACAGAAAAAGTAAAAATAAAGGAAAAAAATAAAATAAAATGATGAACGTGCTTACCAAACATACATGTGATGCTCGAGGCTACAAGATCGAATGCTACCACACTTTTTTCTACTGTCTGTACAGCAATCTCAGATTGGTATTAAACCATTTTTTTTTTTTGGAAAAAGTTTTTGTTGGTGTTCTACACAGATTGAAGTGATTTGGGATAAAATGCTGAGGTTGTATATTAGTCTTATTGTGATGGGAAACAACCTGCTCATGGCGAGAAAAACCTTTTCATATTTACTTTTTTCGAACCGTAAAAAGCATGAAGACATGTTAACTTTTACACTGAAATTCATCTTAGCATGAAAGGCCTGCTAATTTTTACTTTCAAAATTTTTAAGGGAAAGACAGATTGTTGTTTGTCAAAACCCAAATTCACAATGATTCTAGAAAAATACTTCAACATGGCAATAGGTGAAAACCCCAAAAAATCTAGCAACCACCCACCTCACTAAAAGTTTGTAGACTTTGCATGGCAGTGTATGGGTGCTTCAAAAATGTGTTCACTGTGTTTTCCAACACTTGCACACATGCATCTCTAGCTTTTGTTGCAGAATACTCTACGGCCCAACCTTCATTACCAATACAACGGCTTCGAGGATTTCATTAGCAGAAGGAATGGGGTCCTCAAGAGTCTTGTCAAAGAACTCATTCACTGCATTCCAGCCCAATAAACAGTCACATAAAATGCCCGAACCCAATGTGTTTCTTTCTATTTTATTCTATGGTATTTACAGAGCTTTTTCTCCATCTTTTTGTAAACCTGGGCAATTTCTACAAAATTGGGAATCTCTGTGGAAATTCTTCTCTTGACGACCTTGCGGCATTGGTTTCCTCTGGCATGTTGTTGTGTAACGCCTCAAATTGTGCATTCAAGCTCTTGAAGGCAATCTTGAGAGACTTCTCCAGAGTATTAAAACAGGGAAAATCTGATGGCTGCAATGTATTCGATGAATAAGAAAAACGGTGAACAAGGAAAAAACCAGGTGAACTGAAACAGCAAAAATATTGTTTGTCTCAAAGACTAACTTCGTCATTGTACTCTCATTGATCGGAGGGATACGAACAGAGGTGGCTTTTACGCAGCCTGTTGTACAAGTTTTAGGCTGGCAGCAGATAGAACTGCACTCAAACATAAATATGACAATAAATGTGAGTGGCCTAAAAATGAACGGCCAAAAACAAATCAATCGTCTTGCATCCCCTTTCAAATACTTTGAGCCGTTGATTTTGTAATATTGCTCGCTCTTCTTCACATAGGTAACGCCTTCAGCGTAAATAACTTAAAAGGATATATTTTTGTATGCTTGATGATATCTGTAACGATGTTCCTGAGAATATGCTGTCTTGTATTCTACCTCTTCTCGTAGTATGTATCTTTTTGAATTTTCAAATGAGGATACGGTAATCATTTTTTTGATTTGTTTGACCTGCAGCTAAAATTCCTTCTGGTGCTTTTTCTGAATTAAACTATGAACTTGATATCATTTTCTATTAGAATCAAATTATTCAATGGACATGAATTTCTTTATTAACCTGTGGGGCTGAATCGAATCATGAATAATTTATATTACATTTCATAGGTGCTGTTGTGAACTATGATTATGCGACAAAGTTGTTGTCTGGGATGTATGGGACTGAACAGTAAAGCCAATTGCCTCCATTTTCAGTTCATATTGCAAAACTTATTTGACATTTTGAATCAATACTTTTCAGATATTGCTGTGTATGTGCAACATTCAAACTTTCATTTTGATTTTATAGAATTGGATTAATGAACTTGAAACATACATAACCCTGGCTTGAAAAACTGTCATATGAGAATAGATTTAGCAGTTTTGCCATATCACAAATTGCATAATAGACTGAAAATTTAAATTTCAGATTTGATAAGAAGTAAATACAAGTAAATGCCCAAAAATTAATTCACATCTCGAAGCTAGACAGAAGACCTTTTTTTTTTTACATATTCTATGACTGCATTGCTACAAAAAACAGAAAAAGTTGAATCTGGACTTGTAAGGTGTGTTGCCAAGAGCCTGTAGTTGTAAACATACCATGCACAACTCATTTAAATCCTTTTAGTAGGGATGCTGTGACATTATGCATGGTCGGAGACAGTTTCTTTTTCCATCTGTGACATATATCTGACTAAGAACTTTTAATCTGTCTGAAGATGAGAAGGATCAAATCTAATCTTGAGCATGATAAAACAACCAAACACGCCTCAAAAAGGAGAGGGGTATGTTTGTATTATGATCTATGTATGTCACTTAGAGAAACAGGACAGATTTTGTGGAACTTCTAGGGGTTACAGATGGCAATGCTGTATCAAGTATAAAGTTTGAAATCTTGGTCATGGTCTTCAGATTGACAGGATCTTTATGCCAGTAGTTCTGATGGGAAAAGAAACTTTTAGATCGTTGAAGACAGAGAAAATTGATTGAAGTTGTAGAATTGTTATACTTATTATCTTATTTGGCTCTTGGTAGTAATGAGCTCCATTTAGTAATACTTACTGAGGTTATATGACACAGATTGTACTAGATGGGATTTTCATATTCAGAACTTGTGGTAAGTCAATGTTGATTTCAGATTTTGTATTGTAAATCTTAGGCACCATCGACACAGAGCTAAGTAAGCTAAGGGGACAAAAGTTTCTAGATTGTTGGTTGAAAAGGGTTCCTTGTCTTTGAAAATGTTGTTAACTAGAAGGTTGGAAATGTGTAGTTGTTGACAATATTTCTGTTATAGTTAGGGTCAAGAAGGTTGTTGTGTCATGGTACATTGATTGGAAGACAATTACTGTGCAGTATTCTGAAACAGCCCTCCTATATTTGAGTTCGGAAGATTGCTGTTTCACGATTCATGATGTGATAATTAATCATCAAGTTCAGATTGCTGGTGGTAGAGTTTATGCTCGAAAATGTGATGTATTGTGCTGTATAAGCATATGAAATAATTGACAGATGTCTAAAAGCAAAACTTAAGTAGCACAAAATCCGACGGAAATATCCTGGCCATTACATTATGTCGGAACTAGACCATTAGGTTATATTTTTCATAAATACCCACTGCCAAACCTAAAACAGTCAAGAATGCTAAAATCAACTTTATTAGATCAAGGAAGAGTAAAACCTGGTCATAGGCCTCATGGAGTCAGGTGCTTCAGCATTGTTAAATTCTGTCCTCCACGTACTTCAAGGCTGCTGTATAGACATCTAGAGTAGTGCTAGCAAGTCAGATGAGAAAAGTCATGTCAACTCTACCTATTTGGCCACCAAGGGATATGCGAAAGAAGGACTAAAACCATTAGGGGGCTGTTAGCATTAAAAAATATCACTTCTTTCTATCTAACGAATTTGTATATGGCTCGCCCAATGGACAGTAACAATTTCTTCTGACAGTGTTGGAAAACTCATTAAAAACAATTTGAGAAGGGGCAGCTCTTATGCAAAAACAAATAAAATTCTTTACAAGACTAACAATATTGACAAGTTTTGACTAAAGGGTTTTGACATATTACAGAAAAACAAACATGCAATGCAATACTTTTACAAAGGGCTTAAATTGAAACAGAAACTAAACACCTCATGCAAGGATTTTTTGGGTTACATGCACAAGTTCTTGAGTAAATTATAGAGAACAGGAATCTGTGCTCACAAACAAAAAAAGGATTGCAGAAGAAGACAAATTTACGAGGTTTAATAGATTAAAGGAGAATAGCAGAGTAGTGAACAAGTCCTCATAATCAACCGAATACAAATCCTAAATTTAACAATTATTTTCCTATAATCTATGAAACCCATCATTTAATATTTTTCTAGTTTCCTCATTTAGTTTGAATAATGAAATTATGTTCAGCATCTTCTTGTACAGGTTTGTGCGCTTTGAACAACTGACAAAGTGACAAGAATTGTAATGCAAAAATCCTTAAAGTATTTTGTAGAAAATTTAGAAAAAGATCCGTCCAAAAAGGTTGCTCTTACAATGCCCATAACATTCATCATGTTACCCAGTTCATCCCTCAGAGGCCTTGGATACAGGTATGATCCAAATCCAGTTCAGAATCTGGTTCGGTGCAGCTGGGGAGTCATTAAAAACAATTTGATAAGGGGCAGTTCTTATGCAAAAACAATTTCCTCTGATAGTGTTGGAAAACTCATTAAAAACAATTTGAGAAGGGGCAGCTCTTATGCAAAAACAAATAAAATTCTGTACAAAATTCACAATATTTACAAGTTTTGACTAAAGGGTTTTGACATATTACAGAAAAGCAAACATGCAATCCAATACTCTTCCAAAGGGCTTAAGTTGAAACAGACCCTAAACACCTCATGCAAGGATTTTTTGGGTTACATGCACAAGTTCTTGAGTAAATTATAGAGAACAGGAATCTGTGCTCACAAAGAAAAAAGGATTGCGGAAGAAGACAAATATACGAGGTTTTATAGATTAAAGCCAAAGGAGAATAGCAGAGTAGTGAACAAGTACCATCTCATAATCAACCGAATTCAAGTCCTGATTTAAACAATTATTTTCCTGTAATCTATGAAATCCATCATTTAATATTAAGGTGCATACATAGTTCAAATCATAGTTGAAAAACTCGCCAAGCCCAAAAAACTTGACTCCGCAAAAACTCAGCAACCTAAAAATTGCTTTAATTTCACTAAAAACTCTTTTTTTTTTTGCAAAATTCAATGATAAGATGCATCCAATGAGTCAATAAATGAGTACATATAAGAAACAAGCTGAGCGTAGTCGTATTTGATTGATTTGAAAGCAAATTGGGTACAAAATGGCATCCTCATGTGGAATGCGCTGATACTAATAGTCTGAAACAAAATGAAAATAGCAAATTGTTTTTGTTTACATCTTCCTCTTCCCATGTCTGGTGAAAACTAGGGGAGAAATAAAACTAGACGATATTATAGATAAAGACTTGGAGTACCTAGAAAATCAAATGAATTCAATGGGAGTTTGAGGGCAATGCTCCCAATGGGGTCAAAGGGCAGTGCCCCTTGTGGGGGTTTGGGGGCAACACTCGCTGCCTCTTGTGGGGGTCTGGGAGCAATGCGCCCATCGGGGTTGAGGGGCAAAACCCCTGTTGACCTCCAAAACTACACAAACCTTCATGGTGTACATCATTTTGCATAAACAATAAAACCTAAATTAAGACTATCAAAGCCACACAAACCTTCATGGTGTACATAATTTTGCATTAACAATAAAACCTAAATTAAGACTATCAAAGCCACACAAACCTTCATGGAATGCACCATTTTAGTAGTCGTGGGAAAGGAGGCGAGTTTTTTTGGTTAGACTTGGATAGTTTTTTTGTCAGACTCAATGAGTTTTTTGCATTTGTTTGGTGAGTTCTGGCGGCAAGTAAATAGTTGTAAAACTCAGGAAGTAAAAAAATGAGTTTTTTGCAACTTGTTGAGCTTTTTGCAACTCACCAAGTTTTTTGCCAGTTTTTCAACTATGGTTCGAATAATGAAATTATGTTCAACATCTTCTTGTATAGGTTTGTGCACTTTGAAAAATTGACAAATTGACAAGAATTGTGTTGCAAAATTCCTCAAAATATTTTTTAGAAAATTTGGAAAAAGATCCGTCCAAAAAGGTTGCCCTTACAATTTGCATAACATTCATTAAATATGTTACTAGTTCGTTCCTCAAAGGCCTTGGATATAGGTTTGATTCGAATCCAATTCAGGATTTGGTTTGGTGGGGTCGGGGAGTCATCCAGTGGGCAACAAAATGACTGCAGGTCGTTCCTGGGGGAGCCTAGAAAGAACCAGGTGAGATCACTTAGAAAAATACCTTTCTATTTATTTTTAATCTGAATGATTTTGTTCCATTCTTCTAGAAACTCTTCATGCACTCTTCGTAGTTGTTGGCACATAGCCACTGTGTAGGGTATACTTCCTTGGCTTAGCAGGAGTTAACGAAAGTTTGGCCGGAGTCATTTGCTATTTGCTTTGTGTCGTTGTTCACGTTTTTTAATTTCAATATATGTCGGCACAAATAGTTGTTCACATTTTTACGTCAAAGGCGTTCCCTTATATGAAGTCTCTTCGCTAAATCTTTAAATCAATAGCTCTACTTGATGTAAAAAGGATGCAAGACAATTACTTTAATCTTGGTTGTTCATTTTTTACGCTGGTATGTCATCCAAATTTATCTTTAGTGTGTGTCTATCTACTGCTAGTCTGTAACTTGTACAACAGGCTTCAGATTCATAAAGTAGGATGTCAGATATAAGACTGGATTTAATAATAGGTCTATCAGAAGTTAGAATGACAAAGCCCTCAAGTGTGTGGTAGAAAGTACAACTGCTTACCCACCTCTCGTCATCTCTCAGTCACCCCCTCTTATCGGTTCCAGCTATGATTTTGTTGGAATCCTCCCATGGTACAACTTGCATTTCGGTGGAAAAAATATTTGCTGGAATGATATTATTCTATTTTGCCAGAGTGTACAACATGCTTGAAAACAATCAAAAGGATGGCCAAAGCTTTATAAACTTTCAAGCAAATGCAATTGGTAGTTGTAAATCTAGACTCTACAAACTTTGCTACCATTCTACCTACTTGTGCAAAAATGAGGTTTTTGGAATAGGGTATGGACACCCATCAAAGCATAAAGGATAGAGGAATTTTGTCAGATGTAGTCACAACTGCCTTGGTAGACATGTATGCAAAATGTGGAAGCACAGATAAGGTACGTGAAGTGTTTGACAAGATGCCTCAAAGAGGTGCTCTCGTGGACTGCGATGATTGTAGGATATGGACAAAATGGACTTGTTGAAAAGGCTTTAGAAATTATCCAAGCAAATGCAATTGTCAGGTTTAAAGCCAAATTTCTGCAACCTTTACTAGTATCCTCTCCACCTATGCCAAAATGGGAGCTTTGGAACAGTATGTACTTCCATTGAAGCATAAAGGATAGAGGAACTTTGTTAGATATCATAGTTGCGTCTGCCCTAGTAGACATGCATGCAAATAGTGGAAGTATTAAGAAAGTGTGTGAACTGTTTGGCAAAATACCTAAAAAAGATCTCATCTCATGGACTGCAATGATTGTAGGATATGAACAAAATGGATTTGGTGAAAAGGCTTTAGAAACTTTCAAGCAAATGCAATTGGTAGGTGTAAAGCCAAATTCTGCAACCTTTGCCAGTATCCTCCTTGCTTGTGCCAAAATGGGAGCTTTGGAATAGGGTATGGACAATGCATCAAAGCATCATGGAAGGAGGATTTTTTAAAGATATTATAGTTGGAAATGCTCTAGTAGACATGTATGCAAAATGTGGAAGCATAGAAAAGGCACGTGAACTGTTTGACATAATGTCTCAAAGAGAGGTTATCTCATGGACTGTAATGATTGTAGGATATGCACAAAATGTTTTTCTTTTTAAAAGCTTTAGAAACTTTCAAGCAAATACAATTGGCAAGTGTAAAGGTAGACTCCACACCTTTTGCCAACTTTCTTCCTACTTGTGCCAAACTAGGAGCATTGGAACAGGGTATGAACATCCATCAAAGCATAAAGACCTTATCTCTCCCTCTCCTTCTCTTCATATCCCTCCTCCACTCGTGGGATCATATACATCATCCACTTTTTTCCTTCATGGCATGGGAGCTTCTGGTTAAGAAGCCTGCCCAACTAATACAGTGGCTGTGAGGGTTACCCAAAACTGACATAAATATATTATTTAGTAAGTCGATTGTTCACCTTAAAAAAAATGAATGAAATGGATAAAGAGAAATATAAAAATCATTATGAGGAGGCAATGAACAACTGTACAAGCTAAAAATCTTAGTATACTTCAAATTCTACTAGATCTTCATTAGCCGATAGGCTATTGTGGGTGGGAAATCCCACCGGATTTGTCTGTTGTCTGATGTTGAGAAATTTCTTGGCATTCTTTGACGGGTGGGATGACTCCTTTTCAGGGCTAAAAAAAAGGGCAGTAATGAAAGCAACAAACTTCATTAAATAGGTGAGGTTGCAGCGTGCGGGAAGGGTGAGAGTAAAGAGGAGGGTGTTTGTGCCATTAATAAGGCATGGCGTCCCTATCTTTGGATTCATCAAGTCACAATGAAAAAAGAAGAAACACATGACTGCTTGAGGGCAGACAGGCATTGTTCTGAGAGGGAGAACAGAGAGGAAAATGCAAAGAGAGAAGGGAGAAGGACGACATGGGAGCAGAGAGAGCATGCAGGAGAGACTAGTTGGATGCAAGTCAAGTTGGGAGGAAAAGAACACAAAAAACAACACAGGAAAGAGAGGGGATAGAGGAAAACGTGAGGGGAAGAGAAGGGGAATGTGAGGAGTTGAAAATTTGTGGGGAGCTCTTATAAGGCGGGTTTATGGATGGAAATCAGAGATGTCAATGGAGGACTTGCGTAGGAGAGGGAGAGGAATATTGTAGAGAAGAAAATGTAGAGAACACATGAGGAAGAGAGGAATTGTAGAAGGGAGGCTACGACTGGGAAGGAGTGAGAGGAGGAAAAAGATGTGGGAGTTGTAAAATTTGATAGGCATTTGATTCACCCAGCAGAAGGGAGTGGATAAGAAGTGTGAACACATGGTGGGAGGAGGCACAAGATATTGATGAAGTCCATCAAAGAAACGTGGTCTCAAGAACTAGAAAGGTTGTAGAATGAGCATAGATTGGGTTTGTGAAAAGGCTTCAGAAAGGTGAAAGCAAATGCAATTGGCAGGTGTAAAGCCAAATACCACAATCGTTGACTCATCCTCCCTGTCTAGGTTGAAATGAGAGCTTTTGAATAGGCTAAGGACGCCTTTCAAGCATAAAGGATGGAAGAATTTCATCAAACGCAAGAAGACTCTGAGAGGAGGGATGGAAGGAACATGCGAATGGGAAGTTCGGGCCCCCCTTTTTGGGCCAATTTCTTTTATCTAAAGGGCTCTAATTTAGTGTGGGATGTGGAGAAATACCAGTAGAGGGGCGTGCAAATAAAAGTTTCCTGTCATTGATAGAGGCATTGTATATTCCATTGAGTCCTGATAGATCCAGATGGTGTTTGCTCAAGCGAAACTTTGCCTTATGGAGCTTCTCAATGCCTACATTAGAGATATATTCAGCATTTCGAGAGCTAAGTATACCCCTCCACAATTACTCTCCTAAAAGAGTATTGATTTTTAAGTTATCCTCTCTTGACTTCTTTCAAGTTCTGTTATCTCACATTTTATTGTCTCAGAAAGTCGGTGGATAAAATCTGCTATAGATGGAATTTGTCTATGGAACCTTTCTTAATGCATCTGATTAGGAGATCTTGCACAACAATACTTGGCATGCATTTATTGATATTTCATCATATCATTAGTGGGTGCATCTTTGTATGTTTCATGTTTATATAGAGAAAGAAAGGGTAGACATATTGTGTAATTATGCTTCATCTTGGTCTTAATTATATAAGAAGACATACTTCGTTGTGATATAATTTGGAGTGGAAATTAAATGATTCTTATTAGAAAAATGGCGAGGGTTGAAATATTATGGAATGACAAGTATGAGACTATTTTAATTGTATCTCTTAGATTGTGGGTATCATGCTTTTGACCAAAATACCACTATTTGTGCTCTTACTTAGAATTTGAACTTTGAACAAACACAATTAGCAAATGAGAATCAATAGTGAAGGTTCCTTCTTTGGATTCTTCAAGGAACACACCATCGATTATGGCAAGGTTGGGAGACATCATCCATCAAAGAAAATGGACGGCATAGTGGGTTTGTTACATAGACTGCACAACCAAGGAAAGGATGTGGACATAAGCCAAAGTGAAGGCATGAAAGACATGAAATATGAAAGGGCGACGAGGTCTCTCAAGGAGTGCACAGGTTGCAGGATTCTCACAAGATTCGTTGAGGAGGCTCTCCATAATTTTACTCAGCATCCTCCAATTATTTTTAGTATTTCAAGTGGGTGCAAAGATTTGGACGAAAAAGAAGGGCAATTTTATTGCTTGCTCAGTAAAAAGGGGAAGGTGACATATTTTCTTCCCTTAATATTTTACATGGAATGAGGTGGGTTAAAAATATAACTATACAAACCTCTTCATATGTAATGAATTATGAACATGATTACCTAATCTGAGTTTTGGATAATGGATTCCTAATAATGTAAGTGATGATGACTTGTTTTAGTGACACTAGAACCACACTTTATTAAACCTATTAAATATGAGAACCTTGATGTTGGAATTATTATGTGAATGAAGGATAGTATAACTATAGCAAACCTCAATATGATTGCATTCTAGGTGGAGGGTGACAATGTGGTTGAGATGGGGATTTTTCATTGGTATTAGAGCATCCTTTTAGACCTTGATATGCATATGCCATTAATTATATACTTTATATTATTAAATGAAGATGGGTACTCAATATTATTAATAATAATGTTCTAACCCCATTGATTTCATTTACCTTGTAGTGTGACTTCATAAATTCCTATAATAGCTTAGTTTACAAATTAGATGATATTTTCCTTTTTTGTTTATACTATCCTAACTTTATTGGTAAACAATAAGTGATATGATTATGGACCAACACCCTTGTTTTGTTGCTTAAATTATTGAAAATGATACATGATATGATTATAATGGTAATATGTTTGTAATCAATACTTTTCCTTGTGGTTAACCATCCCTTACCACTATCCTTAGTCTTACCACTATCGTTTTGTTCATATTCAAATCTTCTCTCATCGCATCACCATTTGACTTTTGCTATAAATAGTTAGTCTTACAAAAAGCAATTTACATTTTCTTGCGATTTTTTCCCCCTGCCCTTCAATATATTGCCAGAGTATATCCTGCTATCGGCATAACCATTGCACCTCGTTGGGGTGCAAGTGCTAGTTAATAAATATACAAGTCTTTCAAATATATTGACCAATATCTTTGCAATATATAGATCAGAAAAACATAATACATTTTTACATTACAATGAATTTCAAATCATGACCAGAAATAAAAAAAATTCAAAATGAATGAGCAAAAATGGGCCATTTCCCCTTGCTCAACATGATCAAGGAACCTTATTTCTTTGTGTGGAGTTACAATTTTCATCCAATAAGAACATACAAAACATATATAATTCTAGTAATGAAACCCAAAAATGTCAACAACAAATCTATCCAAAACTCCACCTGCAAAGGAATCAAAATGTAATTATTAATTCATCATAACATATTTACATGCAAATAGGAATTAAACTATTAAATTAAAACACACAATTACAAGTAACCCACAACACGAACATACTCCAAAATTACCTTTGATTTGGATGGGTTTGCACAAGGTTACATACAATGTACCTAGCACTCAATTTGAGTACAATAGGGAACATATGAACAATGCCCAATGCAATATCTCCAAAATAACAATTATTGGGGAATAACTCAAACTTGCAAAATCAGGTGGAAAAATGACCATATACCTGCATCCTCAAAGCACCAATTAAGCACACCTACTCAATATATAATGGTTGAAGCAATGGGTACACAACCAATAGAATACAATATCAAATACATCATATGAGCATGGAAATATGGTCATCAATCAATCATCTAGTATCTCAAAATACAAAAAATGCAATATTGAATACAAATATCTCAAGGGAAGGAACAAATGGGCATTACAACAGAACCATAATGAGTCAATGACAAAATGTACAATAGACATAGTAGTAAAGTTATATATTAGAAAGTATAAGTATGTCTCATTTCGAGTGACAATATTAAAAGAGCTCTCAAACTCTAAATCAATATTTATATAAAGTTGACTCATTCATAAGGCCTCAACCAATCCTTATCGCAACTCCTCATCAATTTGTTCAACGTCTTTAAAATCAACATTTCAACATGTAACTATATTGATCCAAAAAGTAAAATGCACTATGAATTGCAATTAACTTCTCCCCACTTGTCTAGAGAAAAGCCTATTCTTCATGTCTAAGTGGATGAAGCCATAGGTGGACTAGATCCTCTTTCCAGCAAGGAATTAGAAACTTAAAAGAGTAAGTTAAATCCAAGTCGTCTAAGTTTCATTGTGGTGTAGAAGCACAGACTTCCACGATATCATTGAATTGACAACTTCGTTTGTAATTCAATGAAACAAATTTAGACTTAATTTCAGGAGACAATTTAAAGTTTAGTCCACTAAAAGGCTATAATCAAATGTATTTCCAATTGAATCAATCGAATACACAATTTTAATGTCAGACTAACATTCCTTGCAACTGACAAATTAAATATATCTTCACTCTGATTTGATCACACAATTGTTCAACAAACAAATTCATCTTCATGTTGGGCTGCAACCTCTTTACCCATAGTTTTATTGTTGAGTATTTTCCTGAGACAAATTTAATATGGCACCACTTCTTTTTTACATGCAAACAGTCTGCTAATCTCCCTATGCACGGCCTCTTGTTCCCTTTCTCCTCATCCTGTAACTTCACTTAAAATCAAATCAGGTTTGGCTATGTTCTGCCTCTGCATAGCACGACTCCCTTCCATAATTTTTTGCTCTCTTCAAACTACCAGACTTGACAAAAGACCACGCCCTTGTCTCATGTCAATGTTGCCTGTATTCTCTTGTCCATTGTGCTCTTTTCCCTTCCTCTGCGCCTTCCCCACAACAACCTTTGTTTTTAATTGAAATTGCTTTATCTATCCAGGTCACGTCCCTCCATGTTCCATCAATCTGCATTACGTTTTTATTTGTCTTTTGCTAATTTCTCAGCCTCCCTCTCGTGCCCTTAAACTTTTCTTGTCCTTTCAATTATTCTGTAGTATTTTCACAATTGATTTTAGTTTTTAAAATTTTCAAAATGCCATTTTAAAATGGCTTGATCTGCACTAACCTCCTTGTATAGATTTGGCGTTGACCCTTTTCACATGTACTGGAAACGTTATTCCAAACATTTTAAATCTGCCAAAACTTCTTGTCAAGATTGAATGATTGTCTCCTCTGTTTTTATGTTAACATGAGTCGACCTCCTCAACCACAAATGCATTGCAAATAAAATTGTATTTGCAAGGGGTGAATAAACAAGTTATGAAATGAAATTCCAAATGGATAGGCATCGACATCTGCTCAAGCATACCAACACAACACAAAAGAAGAACACATCAAAAATTGAAATGACCATTTTTTTGGGCGATCCAGGATCGTCAATTCATCCAGGTGCTCCTACATCGCATTGTATCCTTCTCATGTCATGTTCACCATTCAATAGGATCATTTTGAGCAAAAGTAGTCTTACCTACACTACCCCTTGTCCTTTGGTTAGTTCCCATGCTCATGACGTTTAGATGCACCCTCAAGGGCCATCACGAGCCCTTCCTTTACCGCATTGTTAGGAGGAACTTTGTCAATCCTAGGTGCATACCATTTAGAGTCAAAAGTGTAAGTAGCCATATGAAGTGAGGATTTCCTTGTGTTCCACCTTTGTGCCACAATACACCTAATGTGTTTCTCAAAGAATTGTAATGCACACTCCTTGCTACAAATTGTTTGTTTCCTTTGATTGAGCATGTTATCAAGTGCCTCATAAATCTCTCTAAGATTGTAGGAGTTTGTATCAATCTTACTAATTACTCCCACAACAAGTCATATGATAGAGCTAATATATTTGCAAGCAACATTAGTTAAAAAGTTAAATGTTAAAATCAAACGCTATTTTTTTCAAAATAAAAAATAAAAAGTAAAATAAATCAAACATTTAAATTTCTTACCTTGTAGTGGACCACAAAGCGTTAAGTACCTTTTGTCTTACTTTCTTCTCTTCTTCTAACTTTGCTTCAATCCACTTTTCCCACTTTCTTTAAACTACCATCAATTGTAGAGCCTTATGTACCTCTAGCATCCTCACCAACAAAATGAAGTAACTAGTATATCTAGTCTACAATGGTTTGAGAAGTTCCATTCAAATTCCTTATGTTATAGTGGACCAACAAGCATCAACAAATACCTTTTTGTCTTACTTTCTTCTCTTCTTCTAATGTTGCTTCAACCCACTTTTCCACTCTCTTTAAACCACTGTCAATAGTAGATCCTCATGCACCTCCAACATCCTCACCAACAAAATGAAGTAGCTAATATATCTAGTCTACAATGGTTTGAGATATTCCATTTTGAGAAAAGTCTTAAACAATGCAAGTAATGTGTGGTGATTACACTCGTATTCTTAACTTTGACCACCATTGTTTTCACCCAATCTATCTTCAAATATCTTATACATGGGGTCAAAAAAACTTACAACTTAAACTTCAATTGATCACAACTTGCACAACATTTAAAAACCAAAACTCCTCTATAGCCTCCCTCAAAATGAAACTAAAAGTTTATATTTTTGCATTTCCCCAATAGCTATGAGAAAATGAGTTAGCTTAACATGTAACAATAATATTAATAAGTGCCAAATTTCTAATTTTCCACTCATGTATGGCAATAGAGTTGCTTGTCATAATTGATGTTTATCTTGTGTCTTTCATCAACAAGTTCACCTTTCAATATTGTTTGTCAAGAGGGACATATGCAATCCATGTTCTCTAGAAGGGGAAAATGAGGATCCAATTGTGTGTGTTTATTTCTACTTTTTTTCTAGAATATGGAGAGCATGTTACATGAAATTGGATGGCATAGGCATAAAAAATCAGCTATAGAATCATAAATATTCTTGCATACTTGCAAAATTTGTAACCCTACCATTATATTTCGCACATCACTAGTGGCCTTCCCCTCACCTCTATTATAATGCTCTCCCCTCACATCCCCGTTAGCAACAAATGACAAATAATATGAAATCAATTGTCTAGGTACACATCTAAAGTTTACCTCACTCTCTCCTCCAACCTAGTAATTTCAAACTTATCTTCAATTATTTATCACAAACCATAACCCCATGTTTGAACACACAATAGATAGTGCCAACCCTACACTAACTCCCATTAAAATCAAATTTGCATGCACGTCACAACATATGTCTACTCCCCATGAATTTTTGGAATTATGATTGTCCAAAATGATGACATACTACAAGGGTTTCATAGATTTGAATGGATATTTTGCATATATATTGACAATCATTGAAGGTCATGTGAAGGGGTTTAGTACAACACATGTTTTCAAAAGCATCCCCAACATTTGATCCGTTGCATTCACATTCACTTCCTAACCATGGTGAATGTGATTAAAAAAACACTAGAAAAACAAAATTAATACCTAAGATCTTTGGCAAAAACAAAAAATGAACAAGTTATTTCAACCATGGTGAATGTGGCTTACTTTAGAATGATGGAAATGATCCTCAATGCTAAAAATGACTACAAATCTTCCTCTTTCCCCCTTCTCTTCTTCCCTCTTCCTTTTTTCCTTCATCTTCTTCAATTATGGGTGAGAAAATTAGAAATGATTGTGGAAAAGCGAGTTTTAGCATGCAATGGATTTAACCATAGGATTATTAGGGTTTCATAAGGGGCATGGAGGGGCCTTGTGGGAGGAAGGGGAAAAGGGGAGCAAAGAATATAAGGGTTTTAAGAAACTTTTTGACAATTTTTATTATTAAAAAGGGTGTAAACAAATAAAGTGATGTACAACCATCTCGAGGACATCAAAACATTCCAAGGAGGGCATCATTCCAATAATTTGCACCTACTTTCCCATGGGAAAGGAATGGCCAAGTTGAATCCCCTATTGTCTCAAGGATAAGGGGTGACATGTAGACGGGTTGGGAGTGATGGGTCCCATGTTAAACAATTTTTAAAATTACAAAGATTTGCATGCTCCCAAGTTCTATTTGCACAATTTTATTAATAGGCAAAATTATTGATCTTGGTTCAACTTTGCTAGTTTGGTTCATTGATTCGGTGAAAAGAAAAATTGGAGTTGTGTTTTGGAAATAGTCCAAACCTAAATATATAAAAATCATAAATATATACATATTTGCTACAATAATAAATTTAGAATAGCATATCATCATGTAATAAACAAAACCATCATAAAAATTAAAGATACTATGTCAATTAGTCAAACTTGAATGTCATGAGCAATGTTTGGTAAAGTTCAAGATTGGGTGAATGGTGGAAGCTTGGGGAAATCTTATTCTTTGTCCAGACATTTATTCATGGGAATTATATGTTCTTATAACTAAGAATACAATGTACCAAAGGAAAGGGAATGAAAGGTCTTTTTAGGTTCAACAATGCCTTGTATCCCATACACCTCACCATACTTGCATTGCTAGCTTGAAGTGTCATATTGTCCTTCCAAACCTATGGGCCAAAAGAAATTGTATTTGAACAAAATGAGCTCATTCTCCATATTTTAAGAAATGGAATAAGTAGATTAAAAACCATTGAGAAATTATAAAAAAATTGCTGAGAACCTAAATAAAAATAATAGAAATAACCCAATAAATAGAAGAGTGATTTCACAACTCAATAAAAATATTCAAATATATTTAGAAAATAGATTAAACCCTTGAGATAGGGAAACACCATACAAAGATCCTTATTGGAAGGAAGCCACTCCACATCATATCTCAATATGAGATCCAAACACATACAATATTATTGTCATTCTCGTGCAAGTCTCTTGTTTTTATTATATACTACTCAACTACCTATCATTACCACTTTCCCATATGTGGGATAATTACTTCTATTTTACTTAACTCGTGGAATGACTTACAAATCATATGTACCTCAATACATTATTAATTTCTACCTAATACACTATTATATTATACCCCTAAGTGTAGTATATTTCATCCCCCTCAAATTATTCCCTAGAAACATGCAAAGAAGATAAAAAATACTACTCCTACAAATTAGTACAAATATGGTGTCATGCTCGCTCATCTAACCAATGATGTGCAATATTTTCTAAAGGTTGTGCTTGATGGTACCGAGATCTCATCCTTGATCCATATCCATTCTAATTCCATGCACCACTATGAGAATTCCTCCTATTTGGCTCTAATTATCTATTGTTTTTATGATTCCAATGGTGCTTGTAGTTACTCCTTTGGTTCAATGTATATCCATAGTGATTGGCCTTCTAATTCCAAGTAACACCATACCTCAATGACGGTTACTTCAAATATTCTTTTTTTTCAATGATGTGGATGCATGTATGTTTCACCATCTTTGTCCCTTAGTCTCCACCCTTTTTCCAATTGGTTTTGTTGGCTAATGAGGGGAAATATTGTTTGCCTCTTTTTTCCTATTATTTCCTCATCTTCTTTTTTTCTTCTATGCATACTTCATGAGATTCTTGAACTTGTTCTACCTTAACATTTTCATGTTCTCCATTACGTGCAATACCCTACAATGTGATTTTTATCTTTCTATACCAATTTTTTATAAACTTCTTTTGCATATTCATATTGAATGTTGTCAAAGATTCTGAGGATACCAAAAATAATATCCAACACGCTCATATCCAAACCATAGAAATTGTAATGCAAGCATATTTATTCATAAAGAGCTTCAAATCTTCAAAAAATTGAACATCCTTGCCCTTTATTTGACTATCCTTGATTTGTTTTGTTTGCCTAATTGCTTCACTAAGTCCATGCTAATGAAATTATCCTTGTTGTAAATGTTTACAAAAAAACTAACCCTTGCCTCTTGAATGCATCCATGAAATTAAAAAATAGAGTCTTCCTTGCTTGAATTAAAAATGTGCATGTATTTTTGTCTTTCATTTTTTCTACATTTTTTTTATTATTCTATTTTTTATCAATTTATTTACTTCTATCTTTCATTATAATCCTCTTTAAATATTACTTTTGTTGTTGTCCATCTATCTGAAAAAACTGTTCCAATCCATCAAAAGAAGAAATGCCTTTGTATGATGGTTTGAAACCATTTTTGAGCTTCACCTTCTAAGTCAAAATAAAACAATAAATTTCATATGCAATCTTGAGCATAAGTTATTTTATAATGGAGCCACCACTTTAAAACATTACCACTTCCATTAAATTTGGGAATCTTCATGAAAACTAGGGTTTCAATTTTTTTTTCAAGAATATATTTTTCTTTCACAAATCTAAAAATAAAATAACGAATAAAAGTATATTTAAGCATTTATATTTGCTTGAAAAAGTAGAATATGATTTCTCCATCCAAATTACAAGATATAAAAATTTAAAATAATGAATAAAAGTATATTTAAGTATTTATATTTGCTTGCAAAAAAAAGAATATGATTTCCCCATCCAAATTACAAGATATGAATGTCAATTAAAAAAAAAAAATCAAATAATATGATCAACATCATATCGTTTATCTCCCTTGATACTGATCCAAACCTTTAATGTGATAATTTTTGGAAACGATTCAAATTCCTATTTTTAATGAACCTAGAATCACCTATTTTTAAGACATGAGAAGAAAACAACCCTCTACAAGAAATTCAGCCCTAAATGGAGAGAAAATAATAAAAAATGTTTACCTTTTTTTCCCTTGAAAGAGTTGTATTACCAAATGTTAAGAACCTCAATAGAAAATAATAGAAATAACTCAATTATAGAACAAAGATCTCACAACTCAATAACAAAAATACTCGTGTATTCCAAAAATATATTAGACCCTTGAGGTAGGGAAACACCGTACAGTGATATTTATTGGAAGGAAGTCATTCCACACTATATTTCAATATGAAATCCACACACATAATATTCTTGACATCCTCATATGAGTCTCTTGTTGTTATTATATACTAATCAACTACCTACCACTACTGCTTATCCACACATGTGAGATAATTACTTCCATTCTAATTTAAATAGTGGGATGACTTGCAAAGCATATACACCCCAATATATTATTATTTACTACTTAATACACTATAATACAATACCTCTAAATACATTGCATAAATACAAACAAGGTTTATTACTAACAAATCTTTGCTTGCAATATTTTACATGAATTACTGCAAGGTTTTACATAAAATGTTTTCCCAATACATGGATGCATTGGTTGAGAAAGAGAATATACTACATGAGATAAAATTTATGAAACAACACAATACTTTTTCTCATATTAGGAGTACTTCCATAATTAGCTCAAAATCTCAATGTTGCCCTTAAGCCAATTACCTACTTGAGGTTAGTTTCATATCTAAGATAACCACATGTCCTAGAATCATATCCACTACATTATACTTCTCACTCTTAATGGTTGGTTGTCTTAAAAAAAATCTTGAATCTAATATACCCCTCAATCTACCTCAAATTTCCCTCTAACCCTTGTTTTCCTCATACGGGAATACACCCTTAATTCACCCTATTTCAATACAATCATAGGTTAACTATAAACACACTTATTTTTTCAAAATTCAACTACCTAGCGACATTTAAAAAGGGGTTTGAAATATCAAATGGTTCTTACATGATTTTTAAAGTAGTTGAACTTCATATAATATAACAATCATTGACTTTGTGTATGATGAATCTTTTGGCATTTTTCATTCCACCTTTGCCCATATACTAGTTGAAATTGATGTTTCAAAAGGACTACCTGCAGAGGTTTTACTTAAATCTTCTAAGGGTTCCTGGATCCAATCTTTGGATTATGAAGGGATCCCCTTCCGGTGTAGAAGGTGTTTTAAAACAGGACATGTTGCGACACAATGCAGATTTGAGAAAAAAGCTAAGAAGGCTACTTGGTGGAATGGTGCTTTACAACAACATTGTACGGTTGAGAAGAAATCTGATCAACATAGGAGTTTTTCTGAGGTGGTTGCTTCTGAATCACAGGGTCTTGGGGCATCCCCTCCGGAGGTCTCAAATGGTGGGGCTGCTATGGCTACCCCTATTGAGCAAGTGACTAGGTCTTAGGTGGCCAGTCCTGGTGATAGCGCCACAACTTCCATGTCTGGCGGCTCTTCAGATAAGTCTTTGCCTGCACAAAGGAATAACAATGAAATCTCTAAGATTGTGGTGACAGGCATTCATCTTTAGGATAATAGTGAGCTAGCCTGGCTTGATAAGGTAGCGCAAGTGGAAGAAGGTTGGATTACTGTAAAGGGCAAGAAAGCAAAAATATCTAGGCCTTATTTTGATATGACTCTCCGCTCCCACAAGAATAGTGCTAAATGTAAATCTTGAAGGGTCTTGTTTGGGAGCTGGTTTTTTGGCTGGCTGCAGGCTATCTTTTTTGTAGCCTTGTTCTTGTTTGTAAAGGGTTTCGGGTCCCTTCAAAACCTGTTTTTACCTATATCAAAAACAATCATTGACTTTGTTACCTAATGAAAAGGCACCAAACTAAAATTTGGCTTTACCAAGAGGTCTCACCCATCATCAAATGGTCTAGGGGTCTGATTGTCACTTCAAGTTGATCAAAGTTTCCTCAAAAAACTCTAGTTATCAACTTATGCACATAAAACTCCCCTTTAAAATTCATCTTTGCAAATAATTACAATTATTTTTCTTAATTAATAAAGTGTACAAGTGTGCAAAGATATTTAATGTGGATCATGCAAATTTATAATTTTATTAGAGAAAAGGTGGAAAAAAATCATTAAAAATCTCCACCAAGAGAGGAAAGGTAAAAGTGAGTGTAAAAGGATCAAATTTTAAAGTTGATTTAATTTTTAGCTATGTTCTAGATTTTTTTAGGAACAAGGATGGAGGCAACAAGACATGTTTTGGGGACGACAATGTAGGGGAGCATTTTGGGGGAATAGTTGTCTTTGTGTGTGTATGTGAGTGCATGGATGCACTCAAATTTTTATATATATTGATTCAAATTAGATGATCATATAATGCATCAAATGTGAAATTCAATGTAACATTTTCATTGATTCAAGTATAGCAACAATCAAATATAGAACTTTAAATATTTTTGTAATGCCCCAAGCTACACACCTAGGACATAAACTAACCGAAAAAAAAAAACATCAATGACCAAGATACAACAACCAAATGCCACCAATGACCATATTAGAAATAAGGTTGTTATTAGCTTCCTTTTTACTCGTTATCCTCAATTGAATCTTCGATGAAGGAAGATTTGGATGTGGCAGCTAAAAACTTTGAAAATCCTCCTATCTTGCTCCATCAAGGGATTATTTTCATACTTTGCCACTTCCATTTATCCTTGTGTCCTCTTAAGCTTATTAGGGCTTGTTTGATTGATGAACCCCCACTAGATAGATCTCCTGCTAAGAACCCTACTAACTCTCCTATCGAGAAGTAGGAGATGCCATCTTCTAAAGGGAAGAAGAAGAATGCTACTCATCATAATACCACCCCATGCATGAGTTTAAATCCTCTACTCCTAAAACTCAAGTCCTCTAAAACTCCTTGCACCTCCACTTAGAAACTCAATGTAGTGAGTTTATGTGACTTTAAGAATAGCCCCATCAAAAGCTCAAGTAAAAGAGGCAACTGAAACTAAAAGACCCATTTGTAAAAAGAAAAAGAAGACCTCAGTTAAGTTTTATGGATAAAAAGAGATGGAAGAGATTATATAGAGGGAGAGGAGAGAGGGAGAGATATAAGGGTAGATAGAAGGAGAGATAACGAGAAAGATATAGAGGGAGAGTTAGAGATAACTCTCTCTCTCTCTCTCTATATATATATATATAGAGAGAGAGAGACAGAGAGAGAGACAGAGAGAGAGAGGCTTTTGTGAGATTGAGAAAAAAAATGATGTTAAGTTAATTGTACTGGTATATATATTTTAAATTGATTGCAGTTATTGTTTTTAACTTGGAATTATTTTATGGGAATAGGAATGTATGAAATTAACTTAATTGTTTTATTTAACTCTTGCAAAGAAGGAAAATGATTTAAGTATTTTAATTTTCGATAAAATTCATTGTTGGGAAAAATAAAAGGAAAAATGAGACTAAAATAAATTAGAAAATAGAAAGAAATCAAAAGAGGATGAAGGGAAAATAACTTAGAAATTTATTCAATTCTTTATTTTGGAAAGAAAATAACTTAAAATTTTTTTCTCTCCTTCGAAAATTTGAAAGTGGTGGATTTTGCTTTCCTTGGATTGTGGGAGCTTGGGATTGTCATTGGGTTGGATTCATCAAAAGGTGCTTGGATTGTATGTGTGTTCAACTTCACCAAATTGTGAGAAATTGAAAATAAATCAATATTTGTTGTGTTTGAGGTATCTCTCTTCCATTTTTTGCCTCTTGGGTTCATTTGAATTTTGGATGCCATACTCACTCTTAATGTAGCACATGACTTATTTTTTAAGTTGAAATTTGAGAAAACAAAGTAGATTTTAATGTAGCACGACTTAGTTTTTAGGTTGAAATTTGAGAAAACAAAGTAGATTTATTTAGTTCTTTGCAAATTTGGAAATATCAATTTGTGCCTTTATTATGGCAAAATTTTCTCAAATTCCTCGAAATGTGACTTTTTGTATGGAATGGTTGTTCTTAATTCTAGGATCAAAAGGGTATGTTTTATTTTTTGATTTTTTTTAGCAATTTTTTAAAAATAAGCTTCCATTAATGGAGTTTGAACTCTATGTCATTTGGTGAACTTTTAGTGTGTATTCTCTCTCCTTGCGCTTCGTCGAGCCTAGAGATAAAAAACACTCTTAGTTTACACACGTCAAGTACTCCCAAGGAGTACTAGTAAAGCATGCTCTTTTCTTGCGTTTAGTGTGAGTCTGAGAATTAGAAACATTAGTATCTTTTTATTTTACAGTAGGAGGCTTGAATGTTGAAATCAAATTGGATGAATTAGAATGAGGGACTACATATTTTTAATGAATTTTCAATGTGAATGTTTTGAAATCATGTTCATTATTTTATGCCATGTTTGTGCATCATTTCTGTGCCATGTACAATTGGTCAAATTGGAGTGTGAAAAGCCTAGGCTTGAGGTCTAAGATTAGGGAGGTGTGGCTCCACATGCTGTCCCAAGTTTGGACATGCCTTCATGGCTACAATAGTTGTAGAGTTGTCAATCAAGTGGAAATTAAGGAAATTGTGTATAATTAATTAAGCTAATAATATTATGTTGGCGACATAGCTTGAGCACTTGCATAGGCTTGGTATGACTGGCCAAGGGCATAGCACACCTAGGTAGGGTGGTGAATGTCACTTGATTACTCCTTTTACCTTGCAACATGTATACACACTTGAGTTTGCAAGCCATCACTTTGTGCTTTGTGATGAAAATCCTTGGTTCTCGCTAGTTCCCTCATCCTTGTGGTCATTAGGTGTTATATCTAGCGCGTGCCTATCCTTAGCCATTTTGTGTTTTTAGTTGAGTGATTCTTGTGTGTTGTTCTTATTTGTTTTTATTCTTGTGGTTGTCATGTGTGTAAGCTTTTCTCCCGTGTTTGGTGTGAGTGTGTTTGTGGCATTTGTGATGATCTCCTAGGACAATGGGATGGAATTATGAGTACCATGTGGTTGGGTGGCATGGAGATATCGTTGGGGATTAGAGGATCCATCTAGAGAGCTTCAAAATCATGATCAGGGTTGGAAAAGGTTCAAATTTTCATTTATTTCATTGTTGTTCTATCTTATAAAAATGTATATTATAGGACATTTGATTCCTCATATCAAATTGCAATGATCTTATGGAACCTTCTAAATGGAAATATTGTAAATCAACCACATAAGTGAAACCAAGAGTTATATTTGCATTTATCATGTATCAATGTTGGTGTTGAGCTCGCATGCCATTTTATATTCTATTTATCTTTTTGTGATGGTTAAAATGAATTAGAGCACATTTCAATTTGGGTTTAAAATATACTCTTTTCTTAGAAGACATGTATCTTGGTAATTTTGAAAGCTTTAGTTTCCTTTTTTTGTTTCTTGTGTGAGTCAGAGAGAACCTACCTTGTGGTGGGGTTGTTTTGGGTTCTTCTTGTGCCCTTGGTGTGAACAAGAGGGGTAGAATTCCTTTCCTTTCACTCTCAATGTCTTGGGTCATGTCTCAGAGTCCCTCGTTGACTCCTAAGCCCTTGGGATTTATCTCATTTGTGGGCTAGTGGGTTTGGAGATTAAGTGCTAGCATTCACTTTGGTCTCCTAGTATTTTCATTGTTTTAAAGTCCATTTTGTGTTGTGTCTCATTCCTTGGGTGTCTCGAGTGTTGTGCTTGACATGGAGATCCAAAAAAGGGCTTTGATTAATTCATTGGCTAGGACGTTAACATAGGGATATGACACCAACATAGGGAAATGACGACAACACATTCCTAGGACTCCAAGGCTAGGTCAAGACTCCAATGCCGAACCAGGACACCAACCCAAATGCATGACACTAGTGAACTCGTGCTAGTGTCCCTTTGGTGCACTAGTGCCCTCTAGGTGTGTTGTAAACCTCTAGCATGTTGTTATCCCTTTTTTTGTTAGACAATGAGTTCTTCTGGCTATTTCTTGGGGAAAATTTTATTACAAAAGTTGTTTCTCTTAGCCTAGTGAGCCTTTCCATGTTTATTTGTTGAAAAGTGTCATACATTGAGGGTTATGACACCTTTTGGATTGGGAAGCATGTCATTACTTGGAACAACCTATCATCATTTCAGTTTGGTGGGAGGCTTGTGCTTCCTAGGGTTGCCTTGTCTTGTAGTTGTCTAAACCTTATGTTAAGAGGCTCTTTGTTGGGTTTCATCCCTCTTGGGAGTTAGTTCATGCGTTTACTATTGGAAATTTGATGGTTGTTTTCTCTAGTTGAGATGTGGTATCTCTTATTTGTTCTACCTGTGTAGGTTTCCTTTGGTGTTGTGAGAGTTTGTGTGTGTTGGTGGGGATTCGAGTTTGATGATTCTCTCCCCATCCTTGTGTTCATGAGAGAGCATGGTTGTGGGTTGGTACCTAATTGTCTCATTTGGGTGTTGTTCCACTCTCTCGTAGGTCCCACTCTCTCGTAGGTCCACTGTGGTGTATTCATCCCACAATTGGTAAGTCTTCCACTAGTTCTACCTTTTTTTTATAACAATGGTGAGGTTGTCTTGTTGTTTTTGATTTAGGTAAAAACAGGTTTTGAAGGAACCCAAAACCTTTTACAACAAAAAACAAAGTTGTAGAAAGAACAGCCTGCAGCCAGCCAAAAACCATCCCCCAAACAAGACCCGTCAAGATTTACTTGTGGTGTATTACATGACACTTGTGTGCACGTTGGTGTGTAGTGTGACATTTGGTTGTTTTTTATAATATAAATAGCATTATAGGGTGCTAAGCCCTTCACACAAAAGGACCTCAAGGAAACAAAGTCCAACATCAAAGACAAATAGATTCAAAGGCCACAGGCCAAAGACAACACTAAAACAACAAAACAATAATAGATTTAAAGTTTTTTTAAAACATAAAAACATAAACGCATAGAGAACCAAACTAATCGGACATTTTCTCCCAATCCTCCTTAAGGAATTTAAACATATCCCAGTTATTAGAATTGTTGCTTGCTCTCATGTTACCATCATAAATTTTAAATTCATCTTTTAACACAAAATCTAGAGTGGCCTTTGAATGGTAGATGACTTTCAAGTAAAGTGAGAAAGACCTCTCAACTTCCCCTCTAGACCATCAACCCGAGTCATCAAAACAATAATTCCCTCCACAGTTTTCATGCATTTTGTGCATGTGTCCTAGTTAGGTTGTTCACTACAGGGTGGTATCCAGGTCCTATGAGTTCGACAACATTACATTGAGCTTCAAGAACAGGCTTGAGCCCTCAATATCTGCATCCACATCCTCTTCCTCCTCATCCTTGTTGTTATCATCATTCTCCTCTCCCCCAATCAAGTTGCTTGAGATTTAATCCATACTGAGGTTAGGGATTGAACGACTTGCCAGTCTGTGAGACCACCTAACACTCATATTAGGGTTATCAGCCTCCTTAACAAATTTAGCCCCACTTTTGACATCTTCCTTTTTAGCAACATCAGTATTCTTAGTCTCCTCCTCTTCAGAATTGGCTTCCTCAACATAAAACTTAACTGAGGTCTTCTTTTTCTTCTTACAAATGGGGATTTTGGTTTCAGTTGTCTCTTTAAACTAAGATTTTGATGGGGCTATTCTTAAGGTCACATAAACTCACCACATCGAGTTTTTGAGTGGAGGTGCATGGATTTTTAGAGGACTTGGGTTGAGAAGAAGAGGATTTAGATTCATGCATGAGGGTGGTATTATGGGGAGTATAATTCTGCTTCTTCCCTTTAGAAGATGACATCTCAGACTTCTCGATAGGAGAGTTAGCAGGGTTCTTAGTAGGAGAGCTATCTAGTGGGGGTTCATCAATCAAACAAGCCCTAATAAGCTTAGGAGGACATAGGGATAAATGGAAGTGGTAGAGTATCAAAATAAACCCCTGATGGAGCAAGATAGGAGGCTTTTCAATTTTTTTAGTTGCCACATCCAAAGCTTCCTTCTGTTAGTACTTAAAAACGCAGGTTTGAACCATGAGAGGTTGCCAAGATCTCACAATGTTTTTAGCTAACGTACAAGGCCAAATAATGAATTTGGACCTTCTACTCTTTAGAATCTTCCAAACCTAGGTGGGTAAACCTATATGGATGAAGCAAATCTGAACTATGTGTTTATTCCCTAAGCAATCTATCCACTATGTCAATTTAAGTGAAAAGACAAGATCCTAATTTGGTATAGATTGTACAAGTTATCTGAATGTAAAGATCAATATGTTCAATTAACAAATGTAAAAAATAAATGAAACTTAAATGGTGGAGTGTATGAAACCAATGCCTTGTTGGGTGTAACAATTGTGTTTTTGAGTGTTGTATCAAAATTTTCATCATGGCACCTTAAAATTTTGCCAAAATTTGAAGGTTCCAACAGTGGTTCCGTCTGGGGATGTATGCCCCTTGTGGGCATAACAAGAATTTAGACCTTTGGGAGAACAAACCACAAGCCTTTGTCCATGATTTGTATGATTTGAAGATCACACCATAACTGATGGCACTAGGGCACCAAAAAAGAAAAATCTATACTTCCCCCTATCATAAATCTTATTTTGATTTGAGCTTAATGAACCCCCCTTGAAAGTATTAATGTCATCTTCCTTGCTATTCTTGTTGTCATAAAGATACTTGCAACTCCTTTCACCATTCCAATCTGGGTCATGCATCATGAAATGATATCCTTGCTGATTTGAAAACTGAAAACATTCATTGCTCATCATATAACTGAGATTGATTTTCACAAGAAATCTGCAATCATTATGAGGCCATTTATGCAACCAAGAAATACAACTTTCATGTGCATGGGAAGAGAAACAATCATGATCATCTATGTCACTCATCTCAACATTTGAATGCTTCTCACACAAATTTGAAAGCTCTGTCATATCAACACTGTTTGAGACAAACAAATCTGAAACATTTTGCATCTCTTCCATATCACTATTTGGAGATAACACCGAGTTTTGATTCATACTATCATGCATATCTAAACCAATCAATGTTGAATTTCTATCACCCATGGTATGCAAATAGATGTCTTCTCTACATGAGCCCAAAACTTCTAAATCCCATATCTTTTCTTGAAGAAATACGTATTCTTGATCAACTTCAAAGGTTTCTCCATCACTATGAGAAGTGCACATGGAGTCAAATGAATCACCGCACAAAGTAATTTCACTGTCAAAGTAAATGTAGGCTGGACACAAATCTTTAGAATCATCCTTGTGTGCACATCTCTGGTATTCAAGAGTTAGCAAATCTGAAATTTGCTCACTGCTGAGTGAACATGTTTCTTCTTCCATATCTTCTACTATTTCTCCCTCTTCTTGATCTCCATAAGGGCTGAAAATATCTCCTTGCTGTAAATCAAGATTTCACGTGATTGTCCTCAAACTCTTCTTCATTGTGGCATGATACACCATCCCCTTTTGTTTCTTCTTCCAATTCATCAACACAACAATTTTCAAGATCATCATAGTTACTCTCTTCACATGCTGATGTACTCTCATCTTCATTTGAGAATGTTTCATCCTCATCATGGAGTGGATTCAAAAAGAAATCATTCTGTGGCACACCTTGGCAAGATGTCATTTGAGATCCTTCTATTATTTGATCATACAATGGTTTTGAAATTTTTTCAAAACCACTTTCAAATGTGCAATCTTCTTGTTCATCAATCATGTCCTCATAGTTATCAGCTATAGATGAATATGTCATGTGTTCTTTGTCAAGTTGATTCACTTCTTCATTTGCCTCTTCTACATTTTCTTCATCTTGGCTCATATAAAATCTATCTTCCATGAACTCTTCTTCATCATTAATTATGTCACCATGGTATTGATCTGAGAATGAAGGTGCTATTTGTTCATCTTCACTTGTTTTATCACCAATGTATTCCTCATGAAGTGTATCTTCAAGAACATCCTCATCATTGCAGTCCTCATCCAAGATGTATGATTGATCTTCCATATCATCATTATCTTCCAAATCTGAATAATTGTTATTGGAAATCTTAATTGCACACTTTTCCTTTGTTTGTTGTATTGTTTGATCACCTATGATATCACTATTAGATTCATCGTTGAAAGTGTCCATATACCTTGTCCCTTGTATGGCATCAATAAATTTATTCACTTGGTCAAAGGCACACTGTTTTGATAACTTCGACCAATAAACTGATTCAGGCTCCCATGCTCTTACAAACTGTGCAACAAACATGGGTCTTGGAGGCCTACAATGAGAAGGTAATTGCATACAAATATTTGCCATCCTGTTGTATAGAGAGTTTTTATCTTCTCCTTCATATCTCCTTATGTCAAGAAATGCATCAAAGGGGTAAATTCCACATTCTGATTCTGTGATGGAGTCTTGGCTTTGAGTATGTACATACTCATCTTCTTCCTCCTCAAGCTGCTGATTTTGATATGTATTTTCAAGAGAGTCCATATTTTTTTGCATTGATTGATCAATTTCTACACATTCACCAATGATATGATTGACACCATCTCATACCTCTTCTTATCTATGATATCAATTAGCACATCCACTTGGTCAAAAGTGACTGGTTTTACCGACTCAGGCCAATGAACTGAATCAGGCCAATATATTTTCATGAACTGCTCAATAAACATGGATGTGTTGGGCCTATAATTAATAGGTATTTGTATACAGATTTTTGCCATTTTGTTGAAGAGAGAGCATCCAGATTCCTTTTTGTGTCTCCTTATACCATAAAATTCTTTTAAAAGACTATGGCTTATCTTTTGAATACGGATCGCAGGTTCCACATTAGGTGCAAATTGATGATAACAGATATAGGTTGGACTGTGGTGTGTAGGGTATTAAGGTGGGTGGGCTGGGATAATGAGGCCTTTTATACTTCAAAGACAACCCATTTTGATTAGAAATTGTATTGTTCCAAGTATTCTTCATCAAGTTTTTTCCAGAGTCGCCACCTACTTTTCCAAAAGTAGGAAAATGATTCTTTTGAAATTATTTTTGATTTCCCCAGCGGAATCCCCTTACTCAATTATGTGATAAAAATACTTTTATTACTCTATAAGGCAAGGTTGTCTACTACCAGATATTCTCAAATCATCCCCAACAGAGTCGCCAAACTGTTAGGACTAAAAAATGCAGGTTTGAACCATAAGAGCTTGCCAAGCTCTCACGATGTTTTTGGATAATGTGCAAGGCCAAATAATGAATTTGGACCTTCTACTCTTTAGGTTATGCCAGACCTAGGTGGGTAAACCTATATGGATGAAGCAGATCTGAACTGTGTGTTTATTCCCTAAGCAGTCTATCCACTATGGAAATTTAAGTGAAAATACAAGATCCTAATTTGGTATAGATTGTATAAGTTATTTGAATGTAAAGATCAATATGTTCAGTTAACAGATGTAAAAAATGAATGAAACTTAAATGGTGGTGTATGAAACTAGTGCCTTGTTGGGTGTAACAAAGTCAAATGAAAATTTAAAATGAGTGACTTCTTTCTGGCATAAATTCTAATTGTTTGGCATATAAATATGAGTTTATAGCTTGTATAAACATGCAAGAATATGACGAACAAGTTCTTCTTAATGATAAATGATATTTCCTAATTACTATGATTGACTAAAAGGATTTAATCTCTTCTTGAAAGAACCAATTAATCAAACCATATAGATACAACAAATGTGTACTGATAAACTTAATATATGCTTGATATATCAATTTAAATAACAAGAAAACATCAACCTTGGAGAAAAATTTAGCAATACTTTTAGTTAACTTAACAAACAATTGATACCAAAAATACGCCACAAAATCAGATGATTTCCATTGATATCTCCATAATTTTAAACATGCATCATAGTCTCAATTGTAAGCATCATTGAAAATTATCTACCATATCCTTTTTCCTATTCACCTATCATACAATCTTATTTCTCATATATACATTACTCTTTTTAGGGTTACAACCCTCCACAACATATGTCTGGTGTAACTCTTCGTTGAATTAGTCTCAACAAAATAGAGTATTTAATTAGTTGGCTTTTGGAAAATTAAATATTTTAATCTTTAATCTCCATTTTGCATCTTTGTGAAAGATTAATTTTGGTAATTATCCTTTGCTCAAAACTCCGCTTTTCTCCCATTAAAATAATTACCTGGTTCATGACTTCTTTAGTGAAAATGTTTCCCGTCCTGGTGAAAATATTTTACTTTGTGTTTATTTTCTGCATTTCCACCTAATATAAAATACTTCACGAGTAAAAAAAATTACCCATTACAGACTTTCAATTCCTTCGTGAAGAGTTAAAACATTCTTCAATATCTCTTCCTTAGTAAAATATGTTATCCTAGAATCTTTTACCCCTTTTTGTAAAACAATCATCCATTATTTAATCTTTCTGATAAAATTATTCTCCTTTGAATGAAAAAATATTTTCATCAATAAAATATCTCCAAAATAAATGTGGCAATATTTACCACATTATATTTTTCCCATTTTCTGCCACACCAAAATTAAAACTCTTAATAAACTAGCAATGGCACCTTGGTGTGCAATTGGTATGCCGAAGAGTTGTGGAACCTGATTTTTAATTTTAGTAATGAGAAGCAGATAAGAGGCATGAAAGAGAGAACCGAATAGATGATTTAATTACTTGTGAAGCAAGAGAAGAGGAATGAGCTCCTACTTAATTACCATCTAGTTCGATGGTCGGACAACTCATCTCCATTGATGCATGAATTGATTTTCTATTACCTTATGGAGAAGCAACCCAGTTGGGAAGTTACGAATTTCTTTACCTAAATGAAGTTACTTATATGTTGGCTTGTCTCCTTACATAACATTACCCAAATTCATTGCAATAAGTATATATGGAAAAAATATTAAGATCATTTCTGAATTATATGCTGATTTTCAGTACTTGTTCCAAAAATTTCACTTCAATGGTAAATATTTACTTCATTGCTCCCAATTAGAAAGTTGAAGATGTCAGATGCAACATTAGAAGCTGAAATAAAAACACACATTTCCATCTATAATAAAAATATCAAATGAGACCTAATTCCTACCAATTTGCATTATATGTTATTGAATTTCAACACTATCATTAGACATATTTTATGTGCTGTTCTAAAAAAAGAATTTACCAAAACTCACAGAGCCAAGAAAAGCTAAACAGTGCTAAGTTGTGTCATTGAACAAAATTTCCTCTGTCTAATAATGGTATTTGTTATGTTCTCATTTAGAAATGTGAGGGTCAATTTAGAGACTAAGATCCTTGGTGTGGATATAGTAATCCACACATCAATTTATAGACAATGAAAGAAATTTTTGTTGGGATCATATTTTATAGATGCAGATTTTCACATGATAACTCATTCCAAATAAAAAATACCAAAGATTAGCAAAGCAATTCAATCCAACAACTAATTGATCTAAAGAATTTTTCTCGAATTAAATTTGTACAATAAAATAGAAAACCACACAAGCCAGGTATAAAATACTACAATATGGTAGGATAAATGTATTAAATTTGTACAAGATATAGTTGGTTGTACACACCAATATGCCAAAATACATCTTACAAAAAAAACATAAATATTCTTGTGGTTAAGGATTCCTGACATCTGAAAATTGATACATGACCAGTTGGTGCAGGGTGCAAGTTGTATTTGCAAACATATTTAGTAATGATATACCATAAGCTGCCAAATTGAAAGAACAGAGGAACATCTATAGCAGCCCTCATATGATACAAGTGTAAAAATATTAAATGTAGAAACATCTCTAGTAGGTCTCATATTTTGCTGGGGAGAGGTTGAAAGTAATTGCTTGTGACGAACTTGCAGCTAGAAGGTCTGTATTTGATATCTAGTTTATGTCCAAAATTCATTCCTTGGAAATGTAGTAATGCAGTCTCTAAAGAATGAAGCACAATTAAATAGCTAAAATATATGAAGTAATAAGAACAAGAAGATTCCAACAGTGATTAGTTTGAATATGAGTTAATAAGAACGACAAGATTCCAATAGTGAGGAAACTCAGGTGATAGTTGCAGCCAACATTACAAAAAATAGCATCTGGTAATAGATTATAAGCACTGATAGTTGTAGCCAAAATTATAGCATTTAGAGAAAAAATAAGAAAAGAGTAGGTGATAGTTGCAACCAACATTACAATAAATAACATCTGGAAAGACATTATAATCACTGATAGTTGTAGGCAATATTAGAATAATAACACATGTAGATTCAACTATTGAACTTCATCTTCTACTTAGAAAACAACAGGTGAAAAACACATTGTAGTCACGCTCGTATCTTTATAAAAAATTTGAGTGTGATTCCTTAATTCTCATGCTAGTATTGTATGATGGATTAAATAATTTGATCACACTCTCAAACAAATCTAGAGCTACCAAATCAGATTCAAAAACATAGTGAATTGCTGCCTAGCAAACAAATCTCGCTTGGTTAAGAAGCTTTCTTTATTCAAAAAAAGAATTAGCATAGAAAGAAATCTGTTGAGCATAGGATCTAAAAAGTCATCATTGTGAACAGTAGAAAGTTGCAAGTAGCTTAAGGGGCTGTCTGTGAGGGTTAACATAGTTCTAGAAAAAATGACTTGGTTGCATGCTTCATCTGGATAGAGATGCAAAAGAAAAAAAAATGAGAAAGGGCACAAATCCAGAAATTCCATCGCGTAAAAACATATTGCAAGTGTGTTTTGAGTTGTTTTATACAAAGACATGCCTCATTTTTTAATAAGCTTACTCTTGATGGAAATGCCACTCTTAAATGATAGAAAGTAAGAAAATGTATATTCAGCCTCTATTTTTATAATAAGCTTGATTTATGTTTTCCAATCATACTCTTTTAAGAATATATGTGTGTATGGAGTGGATTGTTCTGTGTAGGTGAGTAAAATGCTTGAGAAATAGTAAATTGTAAAGGAGGTTAGATGACTTAGGCAAAGTAGGTAACCTATAGGAATGTGCAATGGCATTGTGTGTTCAAGGGTTTTCATTGGATAGCATGAGTAAGCGATCCTCCTCTTGCTTACGACGAGCAACACAAGAGCTTTGATTCATGCGTGCATATCTTTGAAAGGAGAAGGCTAGATTGATTCTCAGGCCTAGTAGTGAACGGACTCTAGAAATAGCTGTGAATGTAAGCCCTTGCTGGTCTATGTTACGATGTCAATTGTTTCCTTTTCAAGTGTAAGCCCTTGTGATTTGTGTATTGTCAAGGCCCAAGCCATTTTTAGAGGAATTTGATGACGAAGACCACGGCTCACAGGGGCAATAGGGACATTTTTCGGGTTATTGAGATCCCAAGCAGGGCCTATGTATTTTTTGAATTGAACAACAACAAACAAGGGAAGTGAAGGTGGATGTTCACTATCTTTGTAGAAGATAGCTTGGACTTGTCCAAGTGCACCATTGACAAGGCCTGTTTCCACCCATAAATTTGAACAAAGCATTACCTTTTGATGAACACATAAAAGGACCTTAGATTGTAGTTGTTCTTCGTCTGGATTGGAGCATGGTGAACCCTATAATTGCTTTGTAGTTGACAAGGCAATTGTGTTGCCAAAGACAATACATTTGCAAGTTATGTTGTGAGACCATTTCATTGGTTGCGAATAGATATTTTGAGGATAGGAACTCAGCTTGATATGCACAAGGTAAAGATGCGGTGGACCGCGACATAAGAACTTGCCAATCTTCAATTGTAGGTACTGCATTTCGCAAATTTGAGAGGATGGTACGAAAGGTAATTTGTGCTGGCTCCTCTCCGTTTTGCCAAAATATTTTGCTTAGTGTTACTATTATTGTGAAGCTCCACCATAGAGCACCCCCATATGAGGTAGAGGCATACATAGGAATGTCCTTGACTGGTGGTAGTTGCCCAAGGTCACTGAAGAGCATGATTGAGCGCCCTCCAATGGGAATTGGTTGTGGTTGGGGAATGCTTCATGTAGTCTCCTGTCAATATTTTGAAGTAATTTGGGACCAATGAAGCTCATTTCATCTATTAATATGTAGCGAATGAAGTACATTTTTTCCTGGAAGGCTGCTAGTGTTTGGCCTTGTAGGGGGGCAATATCTTTGATAGGTATACGTAGGGCTGAGTGGATTGTTGATGCTTGGATGTTAAATGCTGCTACACCTGTAAGTGCTAGAAGTAGTAATGGTGATGGGCAATTTTGGGATGAATTGTTGATGGCAGATTGGATGGCTTTTATTAGGTGTGATTTTCCAGTTCCAACAATTCCTTGAACAATCATCCGTAAGGAGTTTGCAAAGTAAAAGTATTTAGATGAGAGAAAACTATATCAAATGCTTTTTTTTGTTGGACAGAGAGCTCAAGTTGGGTAGGGCTGGTGGGAAGATGAGGGAGTACAAATGTTTGGCGATTGGATTCTATGTAGGTAGTAGCATAGACTTGTTGTTGGGGACTTAGTTCGCAGGAGCCCCAATCATGGTGCAAGTCAATGTCACGACGACCAAGCATATCTAGTTCATCAAATTGAAAAGGAACGCTTGGGTATAGGCTTGATAATACTTGCCACTTGGATGGGTTGTTCTCACGCACTATATCTTCTTGAATGGAAGAGGAGCTAGATTTTGTATCTTCAGAAGGCTTTGATGGTGTGCGGAGCACATGCCAAGGATGGTAACTGTCTGCAAAACTCTCCCACTGTTGTATAATATGACTATTGGGAATTGCGAACTCATTTTGAATGTTGTAGAATGGTTTGTACAACAGTAGTTCACTCCAGCAAAATGCTTCAAAGGAAATGTTGTCTCTTGCAGGGATGGAGGTGAAGCGTGGTGAGACACGAACAATGGCTTTGCTTTCGAGATGCCTTGTAGGTCCACTTTTGGGTGACCTCAATAAGTGACATAGCCTCTAAATAAGTTGGACGAATCACGTAAGCATCAATGTTACTTGGGCAGGTGGTGGATGATTCAGATGAGAGCCATACTCATTGAAAACTTTTTTGGTTCACATTTAAAGAGACAAAAGTCCTGCTACACAGGGAGAGTGGAAGTTTAAGCAAGAGGTGGCAAGTTTCTTGGGCTCCAATATCACGGTCAACTAGAGTGTCAGCAAGCATTTTTTTGAAAGCTGTTGGTGCAGGCTTGTCAAACTCTATATTGGTTGAAATACAAGAAAGCATAGTGTGGTATGTTTCTGACTTGTTCTCTGCTTTTGTTGCATACTTAGCAATATACTTCAGGACTACATGGATGGAGACAACAGGTTGGCAATCAATATTAGCTCTCCAAATAGAGAGGATAGATGGGTTGTGTTGATTTAAGCATTCGTCATTTCGAGCAGCAGTAAATTTAGGTAGGCCAAAGTCATCAATGGCAAGGGTGGAAATATCTTGCATGGGCCAAGGTGCTTTATAACAACATTGTAGGGATTGGCCCTTTCTCCTAAGGCATGTTTGTAAGGTACACTTTGTATGGTGTTGAACACAATTGACAAGTTCAGTGTAGTCAATGATAGGGTTAGATTGCATGATCATTGAGTTGTCCTTTAAACAAGGGTCATCAGCAAGAGATCAATGAATTGGTTGGTTCCTTGATAGTAGTGATTGAGGGTTCCATGCACAAACATGCCTATCAATGTAGGTAAGGGCGTTTTGGACTGCTTCAAGGTTGTTCCATTGTAGTTTCCCAACATCAAGAGCTGCTTGTAGCCAAAGGAAACCATGGATATGTGTGGAGCCTCTGTGTTTCCATTCGTACCTGATGGTTTGTGTAGGTTAGAAGGTATTCAAACTGTAGAAAATATAAGCTTGCGAGGGAAGTGATAGTATACCTGTACCAGTAGTCGGATGCACCAAGTAGCTTTTCCAAAACCTCTTCACGAAATGCAGTAAATTTGAGATGCATATATTGGGCAGCAAGGTGTGGATTTTGAACAATGTTATGTATCCTCCATTTATAAGCAGCTTGCAAATCTGAAGTTGTCGATGATGGTATAATACTGTGTAGGTCTGGCCATTTTGTATCAACTGCACTAAGTGTAAAGAAAAGTGTTGGGCAACCCGCTTGGATAACCATATCAGTGAGCTCCCCTCTGCAACGGTTCCAAAAAGGTCGTGTTCCACGAATTGATGATCCAAAGCACATGAGTTGTTCAGCAAGTTTGTCATCTGGTAGGTCCTTTAAATGTTGGCGAAGGTCAGAGATTGTTGCAGGCAAGCATGTATCAATGTGCTTATGGATAAACACTGATGTTGTGGACTGGCTGCGATGACGCATGATAATATTTAGAATGAAGTACTTGAAGCGAGGGTGTTGGCCAAACCGATTGTCAAAGTACCTGAGCATGTGGAGAGCATATTCATGTAACTTAACTTCTTGAATGCGTTGTTGCTTGAAAGCATCGACGCCTTTTGGAAACAAAGTTGGGAAAGCCATAACAAACAATCCTTCAGTGGTGTACTCATTGACGGGAGATGATGAAATGGGTGGCCAGTCCATAGATAAAGTTGGCCGGCCTTGACCTAATTGCAATATAGAACGCAATTCTTCGACTTCTCTACGTGTTGGGGGAAGGTTAGCTACAAAGGAAGTAGAGGGCTGAATGTCTTCTTCAGTAGGGTTGATGCTTGTAGTATCGGTAAGGTTAGAGCTTGTAGGTGTGGTGCTAGTAATTGTGGTAGTTGCAGATAGGAGGTCGGAAATGTTAGTGGGAGCACTTGGTAGACATGCTAATGCAGCCTCATCTAATTGCACATTTCTATAGTATGGGTCATGTGAGGTTTTATAATGTAGAGCCTCATAGACGCGACCTCTACTCACATAGAAGCTATAGTCTTGTTGGCCAATGTTTTTTCTATTAACCAATAAGATGTCTAATTCATCTATACGTCTAGGTAAGTGGGTAGCAATCATAGAGATATCTTGAGGAAAGCTAATAATGTGTCCAGTATATTTTAGTTGCCCTCCTTTTGCATAGGTGACTTGAAGGATTGGGCTGACCCTAGCTATTAGCATCTCTTCAACTTGAGTTAGTCTTTGTAAACATGGAGGTTGCTCACCAGGATCCATGTTATTCCATTTGGAGAATCAATTGCCATTTTTTTCAGCTGCACATCTGTAGCAAGTGGGTAGTCCAAGTACTAGTTTTGTCTTAATACCTGGATATTTTTCCATGCAAACTATACAAGTTGGCAGGATTGAAAGTTTGTCAAGCGTAGAACGGAAGAAATTTCTAGCAGCAAGGAAGGTTTGACGAAAGTTTGGAGTCAGGTCAAGAGGGGAGGGTGTAGTGGAGGATGGGAGTATGGAAGTGGAAGTGCCATCAACCATGCTTTATGTCTGTGCTCGTCTTCTAGTATTGTCAAAATGAAGTTGGGAGGGTGTAGCAGAGGATGGGAGGGTGGAAGTGGAAGCGACATCAGCCATGCTTTGTTTCCTTTGTCGTCTTCTTGTATTGATGACGTCTTTCTTCGCATGGTAGCTGGCGCGTTCTTGTTGGTTATTGCGTGCTCTTTTTTTGTTGCAATCTTGAGTTTTCTAGATCCATTCAAAATTTGCTATAAGTTTACATAGAAGGCTGGAAATTAGAAGTAACTTTTTGTAACTGGTAACACTAAAATATTGAAGGCTAAAGATATCTGGATGTATGCAATAATGTCGATTTTGGAAGAAAACCATTAAAAGTCATACGAAACCATTGGTAGGCGGAAACATCAGTTGGAAGGAAACCATTTTGGATCTTACAAAACAATAAGATATACGAATAAATAAATGTTTGTTTGTGTTTTTGTTCAATAGTAAATGTTTTGAAACTTGAAAGGGATAAAAACGTGAACATATTAAAAGCAATTGGAATTACGCTAAACGCTAAATGGTGATGGCATATGTAATCTGATGGTTTGCAATTGTAGAATGGAAAAAGCTTACAAAATAATTGTATCTCCAAATTTAGCATGAAGCATGTATATATGGAAAGATGTATATATGTTTTTCAAATTCAACACTGCAAAAAAGCAAAATTTTTTTTTGATTGTTTATTGTGGTTACAAAAAGTGGACAATTGTACGTGATGCAACAAGCATGCTTTAAAAGAGTACAATAGAAAAGCTAACCTCACTTAATAGTTGTAATAACAATGCTTTGAGATTCACGACCACCGAAAGTATTTGATTGGATGGTAAGTGCTAGTAGGAACTCGTTGTTGATGACTGTTTGTTTGCAGAATCTGGCTAGCACCATTAGGTTCTGCTAGTAGGAGTTGCAAATCTTCTGCGCAAACCCCAAACAACGTTGTTGATGGTTCTTCGAAAGCTGTGACATCAAGAAGATGACCTGTCCCGTCTTGCAAGTCCATCTTTAGCATGTAGCTAAAGTCACATGTAGCCATCTCTGAATAACACTTGGGGCACTTAAAAGAACTTGGGGTAATCTGCAAAACCTTTTTCTTACACTTTTTGTTGTCAACCATGCGAGGGCAAGACAAGTAGTAGAAGTTGTCTAAGTGGAGCTTTGTGATACGAGCCTTAACACAAATATTTTGTTTTGCAAGAGAGGTTGGATTCACAATACTTGAAATAGGAATCGGATTTTCAAAAATTTCGGTTGATATTTGGCTCTTTGAGAGGGAAAGGCAAGGAAGGGAAATCCCTGTAGTGGCATACCATGTTTGCAATGTTGAAGCTTCAACCAAGTTAGGATTGATTACAATGGTTGTAGGAAAGATGGTATCAATAGATTTTCCAGACCATGAGGTTATCCAACCACTTTTGATCAATATAATTGGTGGGTTGGGTTGTAGGGGAAGGTCAGCTAGTTGCTTCCCAGCGATTTGGCAATGGCTACCCCAAAGTGTGATATCAATGGTTCGGCCTGACATGTCCATGATTGTGGTTGTACACTTTATTGTTTTAGAGCCATCCCTTTTGCGAATAGTTGATGTAGGAGAGATAGATAGAAGGACACCAATGACATCTACAAGGGAGTTAATATGTAATGACATCAACGATTCAATGCTTTTAATATGGTGGTTGTGTGTGGGTATTGTGGAATCTATGCATGTGGATGGACTGATGGTTGAGGAGCTATGGAGGAATATTTCATATGGGTTGTGGCCGCTACTGTATTTTGTGTTTCGGACTCTGATGCGGCGATTTGAGATGACATAAGTGCTATTAGACTCTATCACATCGTAGAACCTATCTACAAGTTTGTTAAAGCAGGTTACATGTATCTCGGACCCTGCGGTATCTACGAAATCGAAGCCGAAGACTTTCCCATCATTACTTGCATTCTTGTAATGATGAATTGGGCTTTTACTCAAGGCACGACCCTCTATGAACCAATTTTTATGGTTTGGGGTTAAGGTTGCAATGGGATGTGGTGCGGGTGGGGTGAGAGTGTGCTTATCAGTTGATAATGTAGGTGCATTAAGTGAGGTGTTGGGATTTGGACTACTGGCCAATGACCCCAGAGAGCTACTAGAGGGCATACAGGTTGTCGCTTCATTAATAGTAGTTGGAGCTCCAATGATTGAGGCATTGTTTGAAATGACTTCCAAGCTATGAATTACAATAGCCCTGCAATGAAAAGGACAACTTGAAAGTGAATGCTATGTACATGTGTAAATAAGAGGAACCAAATTAAATAAGGTAATTGTGAACGTACGTGAATTTATGAAACTTTCTGCAAATGTATTCTTTGAGGTGGATAATAGAGCCTTTGATTAAAGCCTCCTCCAAAACAAGCTTGTTGAACTGCGTGGGCAACTGGTGCAGGAGCACCTTGGCTTAACTCCAATTTGTTGTGAACAATTTTTGGCTTGTACTGACCTTAGCCAAGTCAGGATGTTTGATGTGTTTGCTTTAGACCTTAGAAGGTCTTGTTTGTGTGAAAAGTTGGTCACTAGGACTTAGGACATCCTAGTTTGATCAAGGTTGTTAAATATTGCTTTGTTTAGCTTAGGACAGTTTGTGTTAGAATGTAAGCATTTAATGTGTGTTTGTCACATCTACATTGTTAAAAGATTCCTAGAGGCAGTTAGGGAAGTTGTTGATTTGGAATCAAGGAGTTAGTGATCCTAAGATGAAGGATAATGGCGAGGTTGCAAGAATATTGCATAGTTGCATGGCAACATTGCTTGGTTGCATGTAACTTGGTAGTTGTCTTAAGATTCCCTTAAAATCAGGGATATGGGAGCGAGCAATCTTCCCTTGAATGGTGGAAAAGACTTCAAGATGGATGTAATGGCTCGTAACAAGTAGAAGTGATCATTGTAATGAAGTTTTGTTGTGAAAGAATAGGAAACAGTTAGCAGATTTCTGTATTTTCTGTGTTTATTGAAAACCCCGTGTGTTTTTGAGATACAGTGGTGTTCAAGGCATTGTGTTTATTGTTTTAACACTGTATTTGTATACATAGCATAGTTTTGATTCATCTTTCTTTTGTGTTCAGGTTTCTTAGAATAGGTTATTGCTTTGTATCCATAGATTAGATTGTAAGGGTTTTAATTGCAGTTTTGAACAACTAGTTTTGGAATGACTCCCCCATAGCCACTAACCACGGGGTTCTCCTGAGACTGGTGGAATATGGGAGTGGAGTTAGTCATTTGTAAATATGTAGCAGTAGGAAATCTTGAGAGTCAAGATATGTTTTGCCAGACCAAATCCTAGGCGAGTTTTAGCTGCTCGGTTAGGAGTTTGGAAGAGAAAAATAGAGAATTTAAGCAGGGGAAAGGTGCACAGTATGGTATTTGTAAGGTCTCAGGTGGGGCAAGGCAGGATCTTCATATTCCAAAAGGATTGAGACTTCCATCAATACATTGGAGGTAGTTGTGACTCAAAAACCAGGGAAACCCTAGGAAATAGGGCAATTAGGCCTTCCATCCAATATTGTAGGAATCAGCTGTACGGCAGGGACAGAGATTTGAAACCCTATGCAAGATTTAAAAGCCCCAAAAGGGTGTCAGAAAATGAGATTTGTTTGCTAGGTACAGTGGAGAATTTGGGCAGAAAAAACAAAATAGTGACTGGTAAGGGCTAGTAGAAACTAGGCCCTCTCAAGACAAATCAAGAGATCGGGTAACTTGAGGACAGTAGAACCTCCAGATGAATCCCAATGGTGGTGAAATGCATGGAAACAGAGCATCTACCTCCCTTGCAAGAAGTTCAAGCATGATGGTGAAGTTAGCATCTAGACTCTTCTAGGTGCAGTGAGAAAGATTACAATTTCAATTGGTGTTTGTCTACCCAAGGTAAAGCACAAGGTAGGAAACTCTTTGAGAAGAGTTGAAGCAGGGTTTGGTCAATCTCCAAGCTCAAGAGGAACCCATTGGAGTCAGGTTTCAGGAAGGAGACAGTGAGAAAGGTCTTCTTGGAGTTGTGCAAGCAACCTTGGGAATCTCATACACCAGCAACAATGCAGGGTGTGTGTGCATCCCATCTGACAGTTGAATACGATACTTGGGAAGTGTAGGTTGTGGTTGTTGAATGGGGTCGATAGATGCAACTTGTAGAAAGGGATCAACATCAAGAATGCCTGAAAGGATGTCAGCAATGGCATTTGCAGTTAAAGTAGACATGACAATAGTGGAAGATAGTGGAAGTGGAGGGCCTGCAAGCAAAGTGAGAGTAGGGAATTTAGGTATCAAAACAATGTTATAGTAGTAATCAAGAAATGCAAACTGGTTAGTAGAACCTTTCATATGAAAGAAATTGAAATATCTTATTCAGGTATAAAAGTTGTTGGATTGCTTGGGGCTTGGAGAAGGTGCAATGTGGTTTTTTTGGATCGTATTTCGTTTATAGGATATGTGATCTATAAAAACGACCAATTGGAAGTAAGTTGTGGTTTACTATGTGTAGCCAGGATAGGAAATGCCTAAAAAAATGCAAAGGAAAATGCAAGAAACCATTGTATGGCATAAGTTGTGATTTAAAGGGTTTGTGGCAATCTCTTGTTTCGTACTATGGTAGAATAATTGAAATTATTTTTTGTTGAACTGTTTGTATTTGTGGGAAAATAAAGCAAACTAAGATGCATTTGTAGACCGAAAAAGTATGGACTATCTCAAACATCGTAGTAGTAAATTAAAAGAAGATTAAATTATAATTTAGAAGAGAGGAACTAATTGCATAGGATAAAAGTATAGGTGCTACTATTCATGCAAAACAACGATCATATTATTGTGAAGGACTCGAACACATATTGTGTACATCTAAATGTATTTGGTAGCTACATACCATAGTAATCTAGGCATTTTGATTGGCCTAAGGTGAGAAGCATACGGAATTGAACAAGAACATCATATAATTAAATTAAAAGGATGTGCAAATATAATTTAGAAGAGAGCAAGTAATTCAAAATTACTAAGTAATATATTACATAGATTAAGAGTAGACATTGTGGTAGTCAAAATAGATAGTGATCATAGTAATTTGAAAGACACTTACATATTGAGCAATATATGGGAAAAGTGCACATAATGTGAAAAAATGGCACATATTTTGTACATGGATAAGCATTTGTTAGTTACATAGCATCAAAGTATACACATTCTAATTGGACTAATATCAAAAAATTAAGGATTTGTACAAAGGTTAAATAGGACCAAGCTAAACAAAACTATCACATATTCTGGAGGTACGTCTCATATGCATGTACCAGAGCGGCCGTTCCATCTTGTTGGTAGTGGTGGTCATAAAATATTTCCCTTAGGAAAGTGCATAGACCCTCCAATTTTGTGCAACTCTTTTGAAATGAGGCAAGTGTTTCCTGCAATTGTTGAATGTCAACATCCTGAACTGAGGGCGATGACTAGCAAACATCCTTAAATTTGTGGACTATGCTTTGGCAGCTAGTTGATATGGTGGCAGCGAGGTGTGCGACATCTATTCCAACATTTTCTGGACTATTAACAGACGCACATGAGTCTGCTACCATGGGTTGGCTAATCGCAGGGACATGGGGAGGAGTAGTGGTCATCTCTTGGGATGAGTAAGGTTAAAGATTATATATGTACAGAATTATAAATGAGAAATAAAACTACTTGAAGCTAAATACTATGTACCTTATTTTGTAGAAAGTAAGTGTGTCTACTATCTAAATTTAGGACATGCTAGAGAACCAAATTTAAATTACATTTGTAGATATCAACTTAGAAACTATATACAATATTTATTCTCTGAATTGTAGCTATAGAGCTTTCACAAGAATCTATTGTATGAAACTATATACAAATATCTAGTTTTTCAGATATCTAGTTTGCACATATCTATTTTACAGATATCTAGTTCACACATATCTAGTTTATAAATGATGAAAGTGAGATCCTCCACATACACCCACTATACCAAACAACAATGTTAAGAATAAAGAAATTATTGAAAAAAATATAAATTTATAAAAATTAAAGTTGATAACCACACTCTTATTACTTCTTTTAAGAAATTAGAAACACATAATTACCAAAATTCGTAAGTCAAACCTCTTTAAAAAATAGTCCACCAAAAATATAATTAAGAGAATATAAAATTTAAAAAATAAAGAACTAACAAAATACGTTGCACAATGAAATTGCATAATGATAGTAATTTAAAAAGAATGGAAACCGTAATAATTTAAGTAGTGCTGATTAATTTTAACATTCATAGTTCACTGTCTAATTAGTAACTCTTCTATTTTATGGAAATTTTCTAGAACTGCAAAGATTTAAGAATTAACATCAACGGCGATGCTTACAATTTCATAAAAGAAACAACTTGAGAATTGTTATATAACTCTGACATCCTGATTGCCCTGACAGCTACATGCCATCACGGTATTATATTTATTCTAGATATTGTTTATGTGAAGGCAAGGTGAGGCATGCCAAATGTCAAAACTCCCTTAAAAATTGTGGCCTAAAGAATGCAACGATTGTAGGAAATGTGGTAACAGGCCACGTTGTATTGATCACCTAACGTGTCATGTCAATGCTCTCACAATTACATGGGAACAACAAAAAAAAAGTTCACGTGCCCTAACTAAATTCCACTTTTTGCATGCATATTGAATATGGAATCTCCACTGAAAAGTTTATTGGGTGCCATAGTGCATGCATTTTATGACCTTAGTTTTCCCTGTTCCTTCTTTTTGATCCCCAGATTTGTATTGTGTAGCTGGAAGCAGCTGATCCTGTTGACACGAGAGTTTAATCTAATTTTTACCAGGATTTTTGAACTTTTAACATGTGTGATCCTTTTATTTATCCTTAGTTTGCCCACCCTATCTTTGTGGGAAATTCCCATGGAAACTGTGCAAAGCAAAGCAAAAATCTTACGTTTTGGCATGATTTTATAATATCTTTCCTATAATCTCTGCGCATTTTTTTGTCTTGGACATTGTTGACCATATTGTTGGTGTGGACTCAATAGAATGGCTAAAGCAGATTGCTTATGCAGTCTAGCTGGAAGACTTGCAAAATGCTTATAACAGGGTACTGATAAGAGGGTGAGTAAACCCAAACCCTGACTTTGAGAATGCGCGTTTTGAATAATGAATAGAGGGACAGTCCCTCCTATTGTCTACGTAATGAAGTTATTGCTTTATATAAGCAATTCTCAGTCCCATGTATGACAAAGACTAGTCATCTTATGTTGGAGGATTAGAGTTGATGAATTATCATGAATAATTCTATTACAGATTAGTCAAGTTCCTGTTTCAATTGAACACCAATTTATCTATTACTTTCACTAACCCAAGCAGCTTTAATAAGACCTAGAAATTAATAGTCAAAGCTCACATTACAATTTGTTTCAAGCACACAGCCTAATGACAGGGTTGTACATCAAATAAGAGGTTAAAAGAACAACACTTGCAACAGGAATGTAGCCCAGAAGCAGGGCTTTACAACTAACCCATAAAATCTAAAGACTCAGCCGAATGTCGTTAATTTTTATTTTGTTTCCATTGCATTCTTTCAACAAGAATGTAGCCCAGAAGCAGGGCTTTACAACTAACCCAAAAAATCTCAATACTTAGCTTGGACGTCATTAATTTTTATTTTGTTTCCATTTCATTCTTTCATTATATAATCCTAAATCATAATGGGTTGGGGGAAACTCTAATTTTCAGAAGCCCTAAGTATCAGATATTACGAAGATTTGTAATATTGGGAACCAGTGTTTAATCCCACCTACAATATATTGCTTCTCATAAAGTTTTCCATGATTGGTTTTGAAAATTTTTATTGATAGGGTTTCGTAACGCTTTTCATGTGAACTCTGCCCAGTACTTCCCATCGGCAACATTCACACAATGACATGATTTGTGCAGTATGATAAGAATGAACACTTCTACAGCTCTCAACAACTCATGAAGAGAGAAGATGACTGCAACTTTCACCATATCTGATTTTATGCCCATTTCCCTTAGAGGCTTAAACAAAAGGCAGACTCTGTGATTACAGAAGGGTGACTGGGTACTTAAAGTAATTGGAAATTGCAGAATAGAGGGGTCACGTTTTCGACACTCGCACAAGAGTAACACAATGTACAGAGGGTTTTCGAGCCAGCTAAAGACCCTGTTGTTTACGCAACATGAAGATACATGGCAAGGTGTAGATCCTAAAGTAAGCCTATAGTGATCTGTGTAAGACAAGGAACCCTTTTCACGCATTTCAAATAAGGTACGTAAACTACGACAGAAGCTTAAAAAAATACAGTAAACTCAAATCATGGGAGATTGAGAGCACATAGACCAATTTTTGACACAATAAAAAGAATCCTCTGTTCATAAGAGAAAGACATTGTAGCGATGGCAGGATAGGCACGATTTAAAAGAAAAACTCTATAAAATTTGAAGCAAATGCAAATCGTTTCTGCAATACGGAAGGAAGAATACAATAAACTAGAAGTGACTTACCTACAGATTCTGTGCCAATTGTGTTGACCTATCAATGATGCGAATGGAAGAAAATGGGCAGAGGTCGCAGGAAATTTTCAAGAAACCCGAAGTTTTCTACTGTTGCTGCTTGTTGCTTCAATCTATTCACAGTTAAGGGACGGAAAGCATTAGCGGCGAAAGGAGGAGTAAAAAATGGAGTGGAAACCATCAACGGCAACATAAATGCGACTTACCTCACAATTTTGCACAAATATCTCTTGATGTCGCTGATAAAAAACAAGGTAACCAAACTAACGCAGATATTTTGGAAGGAGTTAATGCGACATTAAACACAGATATTTTGTGTACACAACTCCCGTATGGAGATGAAGGAAGGCGGTGATACTTATTGCATAGCTACCTTGCCAAGCACAGATATTTTTGTCGACACAACTGCCGTATGGAGAGGAAGGAAGATAGTTATTGTTGCGTAGCTGCTTTGCCAGTGAAAGGATCAACAACTGTGCATAGATGGAGAACCTTGCCGAAACCCTCCGTGCTTTCCAACCGTCGACTGTAAAAATAAGCTTCGAAAGCTCAATGAGGGACATGCCTTCGGCGTAAATATTGTTTAGTTTACCATCATTACTTATCCAATTTTGGGCCATCCGTGTGACTTGATGCATCGAGAAGACCTTTCTTTTTCCCACCGATTTCCTGCCTCTCGCCGATGAAGTAAGTATGCTCCCCAAAAACTTCTCATCGGTGTGATTAATACGGTCGGAGAGACCTGTAGAATTCACCCCGATTGATGATGTCTCTTCGACGCATTATTCATTTTAGGGTTTTCTCCTCTGTCCTGCGAGCTCCCTGTTTCACTTACATTCTTTTGGCGTTTCTTTTTCCGCTCGCAAGTTAATAGAATCTCTATTTGTTTGATAGGAACTTTCCAGTTAGTCACTTGAGAGCAACCGCGGCCTTCTTGAGCTAATGAATTTCCCACTGAACTCCCACTAAATGATATTCTTTTCCAACACACGCTCGCCAGTCTCAAGGTCAAAAGAATGTTTTTTCTCAAGTTGATGACCTCTGAACTCGTTTATACGAAGGGCTTAAAAAGCCCATCTAATAAGAGAAATGCGTGGAATCCATCGAAAAACTACTGGTACGTTCTCCGATTTTACACAATAACCTCCAAATACAAGGAAAACAGTCATAAGTGATAGCCCTAAAGCCATGGCTTGGGACTGCGCACACAGTGTGCATTCATTGATTTTGACACTGCGCGGTGAAGCTCATCAGCAGTGCATTGTGCTTTTGAAGTGTTGAAGTTGGGAACTTCTGCATTGCAACACCAACATCAGAGCGTGATATGTAATTAGAGGGCGCATTGTCCAGATCTACCATTAACGCGGGTTCTCACATGTCTACAACGCTCTCTTTGACTATGGGTTTCTCCTATCTTCTCCATGCGGTCCATGTGCTATTCAGAATTTCCCTCTTGCGTGGTTTGCCAGGTTCTTGATCTGCACAAAATGTCCACTCCTCTATATCGGCCTATTCACTTGATCCTGTTGCTTTTATACAAAGAGTGGAATACTCATACATACTTTTGGTAAATAAGGCCAAAATCTTCATCTTCATATAATCTCTCCTTATTTCTGATTTTTGATACCATCTCTATAGTCCTGTTAAGTGCAACCTCAAATATTTGGAGCTTATGATATTTCATCAAAACACATCTTGAATTTGAAGGGGGAATTGTCAAAATTTTGTTTTCTATCAGTCTGCACTATAACAAAATAAGACCAAGTTGCCTCTGGAATTCCTTTGCGAAACTTATCAAACATCTTCCTGGAGCCATGAGAATTCATGAACATGTTAATTGATAATAGAGGAATGGCGTTGCGGAACAATTTGGCCTGAAGACATCTGGTTTGCAAACTGTTAACATTCAAAATTGCTCATCTGACATTTTCTGTAAAATTGCCACTGTCAAACCTAGTTGAAACCCATCATTTCCCCTTTTGAAAAAATATCAAATGTGACTCTGAGAAGCTATAACTTTGCATACTAGCTCATCTAAGTATGGTGAACATGTGTGCAAGAGGGTTTTCCATCAGGCATCTTCTTTTGCAAAATACGAGGTGTCAAAGTTGCATTTTGTGACAATTTTCTGGAAATGCAGATGCAAAAACTGTGTGAAATCATATTGCTTTTGGCTTTGAAAAAATACTAAACGATATCTTGAAGCTCTGAAAATTGACATGGAGGTAGAATTTGGTGTAGATAATTGAAGGCACCATTTAGTTTGTTATGATTATTGGCCATTTACTTAATATTTACCCTCAAAGTTGACCATTTTAACAGGATTTTTATTGTACTGACAACAAATTTTCTCAAAAACCCTTCAACTTGTCACCTTGAAACTTTGTCAAATCAGATTGTTTGGAGCTGAAAACTGACGTGCACACTCCCATATGTCAGATAAACATGCCTGCAATGTGATTCTGCACGAAATTGCACTGGCTTCAAATTTTGTTTTTTCAAAGTAGGCTCTCCGAGTAGATTTCACAATTGTGTTTCTAAGTGTTGTATCAAAATTTTCATCATGACACCTTCAAATTTTGCCAAAATTTGAAGTTTCCAACACCTTCATCAAAGATTCAATTGAGGATAACAAGTAAAAAGGAAGCTAATAAAAACCTTATTTATAATATGGTCATTGGTGACATTTGGTTGTTGTATATTGGTCATTGGTGGTTTTTTTTTTTTTTTTTAAATTCTTTCGATCAATTTATGTCCTAGGTGTGTGACTTGGGACATTATAAAAATACTAAAAATTCTATATTTGATTGTTGCTATACTTGAATCAATAAACATGTTACATTGAATTTCCCATTTGATGCATTATATGATCATCTAATTTGAATCAATATATATAAAATTTGAGTGCATCCATGCACTCACATACACACACAAAGACAACTATTCCCCTAAAATGCTCCCCTACATTGTCATCCCCAAAACATGTCATGTTGCCTTTATCCTTGTTCTTAGAAAAAAATATGGAACATAGCTAAAAAAATAAATCAACTTTCCAAATTTTGATCTTTTTAAACTCACTTTTACCTTTCCTCTCTTGGTGGAGATTTTAAATGATTTTTTTCCACCTTTTCTCTAATAAAATTATAAATTTGCATGATCCACATTAAATATCTTTGCACACTTGTACACTTTATTAATTAAGTAAAATAATTGTAATTATATACAAAGATGAATAGTAAAGGGGAGTTTTTATGTCTTAATTTGATAACTAGAGTTTTTTTGAGGCAATTTTGATCAACTTGAACTAACAATTAGACCCCTAGACCATTTGATGATGTGTGAGACCTCTTGCTAAAGCCAAATTTTAGTTTGGTGCCTTTTCATTGGGCAACAAAGTCAATGAATGTTATGTTATATGAAGTTCAACTACTTTAAAAATCATGTAAGAACCATTTGATATTGCAAACCCCTTTTTAAATGTCGCTAGGCAATTGAATTTTGAAAAAATAGGTGTGTTTATAGTTAACCTCTTATTGTATTGAAATAGGGTGAGTTAAGGGCTTATTCCCATATGAGGAAAACAAGGGTTAGAGGGAAATTGAGGTAGGTTGATGGGTATATTAGATTCCAGATTTTTTTGAGACAACCAACTATTAAGAGTGAGAAGTATAATATAGTGGATATGATTCTAGGACATGTGGTTATCTTAGATATGAAACTAACCTCAAGTAGGTAATTGGCTTAAGGGCAACATTGAGATTTTGAGCTAATTATGGAAGTACTCCTAATATGAGAGAAAAAGTATTGTGTTGTTTCATAAATTTGATCTAATGTACTATCTTCTCTTTCTCAACCAATGCATTCATGTATTGAGAAAACATTTTATGTAACCTAGGAGTAATTCATGTAAAATATTGCAAGCAAAGATTTGTTAGTAATAATTTTTTTACCTAGGTTTAGGTATTGTCTGTATTTATGCAATGTATTTAGATGTATTGCAATATAGTGTATTAAATAGTTAATAATAATATATTGGGGTGTATATGCTTTGTAAGTCATCCCACTATTTAAATTAGAATGGAAGTGATTATCTCTCACATGTGTGGATAAGCAATAGTGGTAGGTAGTTGATTAGTATATAATAACAACAAGAGACTCATATGAAGATGTTAAGAATATTATGTGTGTGGATTTCATATTGAAATATAGTGTAGAATGACTTCCTTCCAATAAATATCATTGTATGGTGTTTCCCTACCTCAAGGGTCTAATATATTTTTGGAATACACATGAGTATTTTTGTTATTGAGTTGTGAAATCTTTGTTCTATTATTGGGTTATTTCTATTATTTTATATTGAGGTCCTTAACATTTGGTATTACAACTCTTTCAAGGGAAAAAAGACAAATATTTTTTATTATTTTCTCTCCATTTAGGGCTGAATTTCTTGTAGAGGGTTGTTTTCTTTACCTATCTTAAAAATAGGTGATTCCAGGTTCATTAAAAATAGGAATTTGAATTGTTTCCAACAATTATCACATTAAAGGTTTGGATTAGTTCAAGGGAGATAAACAATATGAAGTTGATCATATGATTCATTTTTTTAAAAAATAAAAAATAAAAAATTGACATTCATATCTTGTAATTTAGATGGGAAAATCATATTCTTTTTTCAAGCAAATATAAATACTTAAATATACTTTTATTCATTATTTTAAATTTTATATCTTGTAATTTGGATGGGGAAATCATATTCTATTTTTTCAAGAAAATATAAATACTTAAATATACTTTTATTCATTATTTTCTTTTTAGATTTGTTAAAGAAAAATATATTCTTTTAAAAAAATTGAAATTCTAGTTTGCATGAAGATTCCCAAATTTAATAGAAGTGGTAATGTTTTAAATTGGCGGCTCCATTTAAATAATTTATGCTCAAGATTGCATATGAAATTTATTGTTTTATCTTGACTTAGAAGGCGAAGCTCAAAAATGGGTTCAAACCATCGTACAAAGGCATTTCTTCTTTTGATGGATTGGAACAATTTTTTCATATAGATGGACACCAACAAAAGTAATAGTTAAAGAGGATTATAATGAAAGATAGAAAGTAAATAAAATGATAAAAAAAAAAAGAAAAATAAGAAAAAATGTAGAAGAAATGAAAGACAAAAATACATTCACATTTTTACTTCAAGCATGGAAGACTCTATTTTTGAATTTCATGGATGCATTCAAGAGACAAGGGTTAGTTTTTTTGTAAACATTTACATAAAAAATCATTTCATTAGCATGGACTTAGTGAAGCAACTAGACAAACAAAACAAATCAAGGATAGTCAAATAAAAGGTAAGGATATTCAATTTTTTGAATATTTGAAGCTCTTTATGAATAAATATGCTTGCATTCCAATTTTTATGGTTTGGATATGAACGTGTTGCATATTATTTTTTGTATCCTTAGAATCTTTGAGAACAATCAATATGAATATGCAAAAAAAGTTTATAAAAAAATGGTATAGAAAGATAAAAATCACATTGTAGGGTATTGCATGTAATGGAGAACATGAAAATGTTAGGTAGAACAAGTTCAAGAATCTCATGAAGTATGCATAGAAGAAAAAAGGAAGAAGATGAGGAAATAATAGAAAAAAAAGAGGCAAACAATATTGCCCTCATTAGCCAACAAAACCAATCACCAAAAGGGTGGAGACTAAGGGACAAAAGATGGTGACAAATACATGCATCCACATCATTGAAAAAAAAAGAATATTTGAAACTGTAACTGTCATTGAGGTATGGTAACACTTGGAATTAGAGGGCCAATCACTATGGATATACATTGAACCAAAGGAGTAACTACATGCACCATTGGAATCATAAAAACATAGATAATTAGAGCCAAATAGGAGGAATTCTCATAGTGGTGCATGTAATTAGAATGGATATGGATCAAGGATGAGATCTCGGTACCATCAAGCAAAACCTATAGAAAGTATTGCACATCATTGGTTAGATGAGCGAACGTGACACCATATTTGTACTAATTTGTAGGAGTAGTATTTTTTATCTTCTTTGCATGTTTTTAGGGAATAATTTAAGGGAGATGTAATATGTACTATAGTTAGGGGTATAATATAATAGTGTATCAAGTAGAAATTAATAATTTTTTGAGGTACATATGCTTTGTAAGTCATTCCACGAGCTAAGTAAAATAGAAGTAATTATCCCACATGTGTGGGAAAGTGGTAATGATAGGTAGTTGAGCAGTATATAATAAAAACAAGAGACTCACACAAGAATGGAAAAAATATTGTATGTGTTTGGATCTCATATTGAGATATGATGTGGAGTGGCTTCCTTCCAATAAGGATCTTTGTATGGTGTTTCCCTATCTCAAGGGTTTAATCTATTTTCTAAATATATTTGAATATTTTTATTAGTCCATGCCTTAATAAGGTGGGGAACTAATGTTATCACCTCAATCTTGCATATTAAAATTGTGCTTTGGGAATGGTGCCGGAAAATAAACCTAAAGTATAGCTTATGTTCAGGGGAATATTTAGAAAAAAGCGAATTTATTTCCTTGTTTTTGCAATTTTGTGATTGGTGGGTGTATTTTTCCTCATGGTTTTGGCATTTTGTAAATATTTTTAATAATAATAATTATTGTAGGGAGCTTTGCTATTGGAAATATTTCATGAGTTTGTTTGTATAGTCGTGTCTTGCCATGGACTCTTTATGGGGACATGTGGCATCTTCAGTAGTACATTTGCATTTACTATTTGCGTCTTCTCATTTATTGTGAGTACGTTGGAGTGCAACTGTCATTAGTGTGTTATGGTGTGAAGGTTTAATGCTATCGAGGGAATTGTTATCCGCGTTGTTTGTTCATCGGGTCAGGTTGTTTGATGAGGCTAAAGCTTGCGTCTATTCAAAGGGTTTTCATCTAGTTTGTTAGAAGCAAAAGAGGTGGCATTTGTAATTTTTTTCGTTTGTTTGCTGGTTTGCTCGCATTGGAAGCGAGAAAGGTGGCTTTTGTAAGTTCCTATATCTTTTATAATGGCATTTTATTGTTTTCTGTATCTTTGCATTTTATGGTTAATTTCCATTGTGTGAACCCATGCATTGCAAGTGCATTTGAATTTATTACTTGTTGCTTATTCTTTGTGCGTTAGTGTCTTTTGTGGAGTGAAATATTTCTTGCTTGTGAAGTTTCAATTGTGTTGGGAAAAGTATTTTTTGTGTTGTTTTCCCATTTACTCAGGTTGTTTCTGTGAGTGTAAATATGGGTCAGTTTTTCTTGTTTGTATAGTTGTGTCTTGCCATGGACTCTTCGTGGGGACGCGTGGTGTCTTCAACAGTACATTTGCATTTACTATTTGCGTCTTCTCATTTATTGTGAGTGCGCTGGAGTGTAGCTATCATTGTTGTGTTATGGTGTGAAGGTTTAATGATGTCGAGCGAATTGTTATCCGCATTGTTTGTTCATTGGGTCAAGCTGTTTGACGAGGCTAAAGCTTGCATATGTTGGGAGGGTTTTCATCTACTCTATTAGAAGCGAGAAAGGTGGTCTTTGTAATTTTTTTCGTTTTCTTGTTGGTTTGGTCGGATTAGAAGTGAGAAAGGTGGCCTTTGTAAGTTTCTATATCTTCTACAGTATCATTTTATTGTTTTTTGTATCTTTGCATTTTATGGTTAATTTCCACTATATGAACCCATGCATTGCAAGTGCATTTGAATTTATTACTTGTTGCTTATTCTTTATGGGTTAGTGTCTGTTGTGAGTAAAAATGCTTAGTTGCACTTCATTAAATATTTCTTGCTTCTGAAGTTTTAATTGTGTTGGGAAAAGTATTCTTTGTGTTGTTTGCCCATTTTCTCATGTTGTTTCTGTGAGTGTAAATATGGGTTAGTCTTTCTTCTTCAGTGCTTTGCAATCATGGGCTGCTTTTATGGGTTGCTGGCTGTTGTCGAGTTAGATATTTAATACATACCGTAATTCGTTGATGTGGATTTCTCTGCTACTCATGATTAAGAGTTCGCTCATGCATTGCAAGTGCATTTGAATTTATTGATTGTTGGGTATTCTTTATGGGTTAGTCTCTATTGTCGAGTGAAATACTTAGTTGCACTTCATTAAATATTTCTTGGTTTTGGAGTTTTAGTTCTGCTTGGAAAAGTATTTTTGGTCTTGTTTGCCCATTTTCTCAGGTTGTTTCTGTGAGTGTAAATATGGGTTAGTGTTTACAATGTCCTTTTTATGATTTTTTTGCATGTCTATGCCTTATGAGTTAATCACTGCTGTTTGCATGCATGCATACCAACTGCACTTGAATTTGTTAAATGGCAATGAATATTAGGTCTAAGTTTCTGATCCTTGAATATCAATTTATCTATGGCACCATTGAATTGTATAAGTTGGCGATCCTTTCAGTCCATTGCCTTGCATTGGTCTGTCGCCATCCTTCGCTATTCCTATGTATAGTTGTGTTTAATGCATATCCCTTTGAACTATGAATTCATCTATTCAAGTTTGCAAGAATTTGAATCATTTCCATATTGTCTTTTGTATATGTATTTGTATCAGTTAGGGGGCTTGGTTTTGTGAAGGCCTTCGATAGAAACCTATGCAACAGTTCACAATTCAAATGGAATTGTGGACCAGTGCAACATACTTTTCCCTTAGAAGAGTGCTCATAAAATCAAGTCTCCCTAATTCATTTTTGAATGCAACAAAAGTGATGACTCTATAGGGGGAAGGAGCTGAGACGTGCACATCCAATTTTTGACACTCCACATGAACAAAACAACATATTTTTATGTATTATTATTTTTGTTTATGAAGAATATTTATGTCTCCACCCCGAGTTTTCCCAATGGCATCGAAGCAACCAACAATATGATTTTCTACTAAAATTAAAAAATGAAGCATTTCTTACACACACACACATATATATTACTTCCATTCTTAATCATGAAAAGAATATTATCATGCTAAGTTGTTCATGGTTTCTGGAATTGGAAAACGAGGTGTTGGTAAGTTGCTATCTCTTTTATAGTGACGTTTTATAGTTTTTGCATCTCTACATTTTATGGTTAACTTGTACTGTGTGCATTCAAGCAAGCAATTGCATTTGAATTTATTAAACAACAATGAATATTAGATCCAAGTAATTGGAAAATATGTGGGTATAAAATCATTGTATGCATGTGGTGTTGTTTGCAGTTTGTGTGTAAATGTCTATTTTCACTATTCTTTATGGGTTAGTGTCTGTTGTCAAGTTAAATACTTAGTTGCACTTAAATTTATTCGATCAAGATCATTATAGTTCGTAATTTAAATAGTTCCTAGTTTTGCTCTACTTCTGTTAGGAAACATATTGTTTTTGTTGTACAAACAATAGGCAGAAACTCATAAAATGCAAAGATGCCAAAAAGTATAGAATGACAGTGCAAACGATAGAAGAACACCTTAGATTGTCTGAAGTAAAGGAATTTGAGAATGGAAGTAAATGTTCCTGTGCACGCTATAGTAATTATAATTATTAAAAATATTTACTAAATGCCAAAACCATGAGGAAAATTACACTCGCCAATAACAAAATTGCAAATACAGGAAAAAAAATTCGCTTTTCCTAAATATTCCCCCGAGCATAAGTTATACTTTAGCTTTATTTTCTGGCGCCATTCCCAAAGCACAATTTTAATATGCAAGATTAAGGCAATAACATTAGCTCCCTGTGTGGAAAATTGCATAGGACAATGAGAAAATTGCAGAAACATGTAAATAAAATATGTATACTGTAATACACTAAATCTTGCTCGAAGGGCAAAAACACAACCATCAATGTTTTTTTTGAAAAAAATTAACAAAGTTAACCATGCACATGCATGGTACCATCCTATACATATCACATGGTGATGTGTGACCATCATCATTAGCGATACCTCACCCGAGAGTGGGGTAAGGGAAGAAAATGGCATCAAGTGTATGAGATCCATCACACACACCCTTAAACTAGGGACGAGATGTATTAAGGTTCTAGGTTAAGGTTATGCTAGCTTCGAATAATTTATATCAACTAACAATGTCTAACCTCACTGTGACAACATGCTCCACACTAAAATGCATGTATTAAAAATCCATCATGAGGTTAACTATCGTTTTGGTGATAATATTATTATTACCAACCTTAATGGTATTTTCAATATTTTGTTGTAGTATTAATGATATAATAATTTAAATGTTCATATTAACATTAATGCAAATTGGGTTCATATAAGACTCTCAAGATTAAATATATTTAACCTAAATATATATATTTTAATTATTATTATTGATGAATAAATATTTTATCTATAATACAATTAAATTATTCCAATAAGTTCCTTTTAAATTTTTTTACACTTAAAATTAAATAAATAAGATTTTATGAAAATATAAAATAGAACAAATAAGACAATTAAAATTTATTATATACAAGCTCCTTATGATAAAAGAAATAAAGATATACATATATATTTTATTATTATTTTACTTTAGGAATATCCTATTAAAATAAGAAAATAGAAACCTAACTCTTTAAGGAATTCCCACGATTCCTTTTCTTTGTTAGACTCTAGGCTTTTTAAAGGGGATGTTTTTAAGACTATGACTAACCTCTTTTTTAAACTTTAAACTCAATAACATACAAAATTTGGAATTTTATTAAGACCTTGGTTTAGAGTAGGTTAGCTGTCAATTAGGGAAAAAAATGGTCTATTTTTTGCATACATTTGTGTAGTACATGATAGACCATTTAGAAAATGATGTTGCTTGTTCACCAAAGTTCTTAATGAAGAAGTGATAGGTTTATATAATCTATGCATCCACTTAGAAGGATCCAAACATAACTGAAACAAAACCTTTAAATAAAAAAGATGGTTAAGGTCCATTATCAATAGGCTCATGTTATGTTTGCAATAGGGAGAGAGTGTCACACCCAAAATTTTCAACAAGAAAACCTACACAATTTTTTCTTTTAATGTAAATTAACACTATAATTGTCATGTCTACTTTTACTGTGGCTAACTCACCTGAAAAAACTTACACATCATGTCACCGCATAACTTCTCTGTTAAAGTTTAACTCTATTTGATAATATTACCTTGCCTAAGACATAACCCATAGTAATGTTAGTATTTTACTTATGAAAGAAACTTTTAGTGGTAAGAAAGTCCTTGATGATAGCAACATTGCTAACATGGATGGAATACTTACTATTCAATCAAGTATTATTATTAATACTCATTACAAAATAGAAATGCTAATGTTTCTTCCAATTAGTCTAAAATATTGATTGAATTACCATTTCCAATTTATCATACAATTTGTATTATTGTTATTCAACCAAAATGATATTATTGTTATCAATGCCGTAACAAATATGATCGTTTACATTACACACATTACTAAACACTTTAGTTCTAATACAATGTTAATACTAATATTATATTGCCTTTATTATTCCTTGTATTAATATTTATATTATCCATTATTATAAATGTACCAATATTAAAACTAAAATTAATAATCATATTCGCTGATGATTTAAAAAAAGACGGTTGTAATGGTATTAACTCTATTTAAGATATCAACACTTATATTATATTAGTAATATGATATTTAAAATTTACTCTTGATCCTATTATATTATAAATATGACTCATATCGACCTTATTAATTATTACTATTACCAATGCTATTTATATCTACATTATCTTCTAATATGAATATTAAATTATCTAATTCCATCAAATAACATATACTAATATTAATATCACCCATCTTAATCAATTAAATATTACCCTTGAAATCAGTATTAGTGTATCCTTACCTTTATTAAATATTATTATTATAATAAAAGATCAATTCTAATTGTAGGGTGGCTATCTTGCTAATCTATAGATTAAACATTTTTAATAATTAACCAATTCATCAATAATAACATTATTATTTTATCAACATTATTATTATTAATATTAATATTATCGCTTCATTTTGATTACCTAACAAATACATTTGAGCCTTAATTGCAATAATAATTATTGTAAAATGGAAAACCAGTTGTCCTGGATTTAACAAAATATAAAAGTGGTAATAAGGATACTATTATTTGGTCCCCTCGAAAGGTAATTTTATTATCCATTTGGGCAATTGGACCATAAGAAAATATTGGTATTATCATTCTTTTGGTAAACCAATATTAAGTATAAAATTTGCTTGTATAATAAATTATTTCTTATTTTAAAATAATTAAATAATAGATTCAGCAATGAAACAATACTTACACAAGGGGTAATACTATTATTGTTATTTTTTAAAAGAGTGAAAATGATTGGGAAATATTATATAGATATTTCACTTTAATTCTACGGAATCCTAGAAGGCAGTGTTTTCTGATGACTGGTTTGACTAGCCTAAACATGGGTAAATTAACATGATTTGAGTGCGTTAGAAGATGAAAGATCTGTAATTTATGAACATCTTAACTAACTTGACATGCGAAATTCATATTTCAAAAAGTAGGCTTCATCGTAGGTGCCTTTATTTGTTCGATTGGGTTATATGAGGATACCAAAACACACTGCCTATCTCATTTAAATTGTCAGAAACTTTTGTTGTTTGGTAGTTCGAATTTTTTTCTATTCTTTTGAATATTAATGGTTTCCTATATCTATGTTAGTGTCATTCTTTACTTTCTTTTTGGTAGGTGACATCATTGTCCACCCCTTCAAGCATAATTACAGTAATTTCAACCTACGTATGAACAAAAATTAATGCCAGATTTGGACTGATAACTCCACTATCTGTTCTAGCACACCACTAGGAATACAATCTTATTGTCCTCTCATATTTCAGTCTAATTAATATGAAAGGATTGACAACATTCTATGCAGCAGGTTGCTTGTACCACTATTGCCCGAATTAATTCACTGCCCTTTATATCACATAAATCAGATTGCCATGACAAAGTAACTTAATGCTTTCGACAATGTAAAACTCCAGACAAAATAAGAAGAAAGCTAATTTCGATATCTCCTTTAGAGAGCCATGGATGGGTTTGAATCATCAATGCACAAAATGACACAAATTATAGGGCGAGATTTCATGACTGACTTGGTAGTTGGCAAGGATTAGTGCTAATTAGTTGTTGAGGAATTTGGTTGAAAGATTCTAAATTTTTTTCATCAAATCAATTTTGTGCATATTCTGCAATAATTGAAGTTTATGAGATGACATATCTTTGAGGCATTTTGTCAAACAGTTCATGTGCCTTGTCGATGCTTCCACATTTTGCATACATGTTGCAGCTGTACAACATATGATGAAATTTCTGTATCCTTTATGCTATGATGGATCTCCATACTCTTTTCCAAAGCTTCGATTTTGGCAGAGACCAGGAGTACGTTGGCAAATGTGGACTGATGTGGTTGAAAGCCTGTTTGTTGCATTTAGTAAAATAGAGTGACTGCCTCCTGAGCATATGCATGTCTTTTGTACGTTACAAATCATATTCCATGAAATGATGTCACGTTATTTCTTATGGCCGGTCACGTTACGATAATTCACCAAACTTTTGCAAATAAGCTTATTATGTAAAATGCAATGTTCAACAATCTCATTGAAGCAACTGAAATCTTTAGACTCCGCAAATAGATGAATTCCCAATCAGCGTATAGTGGAATACATTTATTGCAGCCTGCAAAAGACAACGTACATCTGTGTTTGGCAACAAGAAAGGAGCAAAAGGAAATCCACGAAGGAAAACATGTTGTATTCGTGGCTTTAAGATCCAACGACACTCAACATTTCCATTGTCTCCAGGTCAATGTAAACCGTCGATGACCAAAGTTAGCCGGCTCTCTTTAGATAGGAAACGCCTTCGGCGTAAATATTAATGCAGCCCAAATAATATCTATATTCATGGAATGTTGGGGTTTTGACCATAACTATTTTAATATTTTTAAACCCAACAGTGCTCTTAATTCTGGATATTAATACCATTAGCTGTAATCACAACACGTACTACTACTGACAGATATCTAATGGTTAACACATTTCAATACCTCCAAACCGCACTACCATAACCTTAGTAGAAATTTTAATATAGGCATCGTGATGATTGCATTTAGGTTTATTAAAGAAAAGATTGGGTAGTCGACTTCACTGAGAAGATGAGACATTAATTAGCACCCAACTTTACACGAGAACCCTAACATATTTTCTTATTCTCACTTCTCATGTGCAGGTGACGGGATGGAAGAATGCAGGATAGAACCAGGAGGGTTTAAACAACACCATATTTTTTTTGAGGTCTCGGGTTTATGTTATCATTACCAAGCTAAATACAAGGTGCTGCATTCAATATCACTTACTATTTCACCTGGCAACAAAAAAATCACGATAATTATTGAATATATTCACTGAGCCACTCTATTAATATTATGACAACAACGTCGACCAACTAAATTCATTACTGCCAATATCCCTATCATACGATTCGCTCAGGGAAACAAATTTAATAAAGATTGTTTGCATACGTTAACACACACACACAAAATTATGGTTGATGCGCAAGCTATGTAGTTGGATTTGAAATATCAAGTATGATATGAGTTTATGCTTGACGTAGATGCTTCACCTACGCTAAACCTTTCTTCATTACTTATTTATTTTTATCATATATTCTAATTAACACCCAGAATAAGGTACACCTATATATTTATATAAATATTTTTCAGATGCCGAGATGGAGAGTTTGGAAAAAGCGGCGGCTTAAAAGCTATTTTGTCCTCCTCCCATCATTGCATGTCCGCAACACCTGCCTGGAAGAATTTATTCCTCCAACCATCATCTTCTTTGGTTAGATGCATTGATAGTTTCCAAAAATATTATATGCTCTAGTTTATTAGCAATTGGAGGCCATTTAAAATAGTATTAGCGCCATAATTTATTTAGACAACAACACGCCAGCAACGGAAGCCACAAGTTAAATAAAACAAACTTGAACTCTTATATTTCGCCCTAATTCCTTTCTTTGCCTGGCACAGTCATAACATCCTACGCCTAGCTTATTGATGCAATTACTCTAGCAGATTTGGTGAGAGTTCAACCATGACAAAATAGCACGCCATCCTCTGATGCATTAAGTACGACACTAGAGATTATCTGCTGGATTTTCACTTTGATTGTACAGCTTTAATGAGGGCGCCACCAGATTTGAAGTTGATTACACTATACTTGATCTCTTATTTTTATTTTTATTTTTACTCTTATTTTCTTTCACGTAAAGATAAAAAAGGTTAACAGTTGCATAGGATTTAACAACCAATTAATAGCTAAGTGGAGGTGTGAGAGTGAGGACTTGCAGTCACAGTCGTGAGCATTTCATTTCCTGAAAGGTGGTGGAGGAGCTATTATCCAATCAACCAGGTAGACAAAATTCAAATTTTGATTAGGGCGCTAGGAAGCTAGTGTGCACCCCTCCAACAAACAATAACAACAATACATGTTACTGCCTGTTCATCTTTTCATTTACTACCGGCCTCTATCAATCGACCTTAGTCTTAACATAGGCGAGTGTAGAGGGTAGATTCTTCGAGGGACTTTCCTCTTATTTGATGGGTCGCTATGCTGCCTAACTGCACAGGAACATAGTGTTGCAGTAAGGAAGAAAGGGAAATAATGGGTTCAAGAGGCACAACTAAATTAGCTTATGTTTTTTTCTTTTGCAGACTGAACCATTGGCATCAATACTATTATTCTAGTCCATCTGTGTATCTCCCAAACTATACACACTCTGCTTTTTTTTATTCAAATATTTATTTAAGGGGAAATAAACTTTAATTTTGAGTTTACCATGCATAATATAAGCAATAATCATCAATTTTTATTTCTGTAAGTTGCACAAATCATTATTCCTCAATACACAATATTGTATACAGAACATCTCACTTACTTTTACTAGACGTGCAATGTTTATTAATGCCATGCTCAATACCCAAAAATAGATCTAAGGTTCTCTACTTTTTGTAGCTAGTAATGCACATAAAGTTTATCTATTTTATCTCTAACTAAAAGTAGATAGGAAGGAATTGACTTTAACTTTATTTCATTATTTATGTCCCATACTAATAGAACACCTCCAATTTGTGAACTATCATAGAATATTAATAGTGTAGATTTCTCCCATTTGGAACTAAAACATAGATTTTGGGAACCTAAATGCTGGCTCTAGCACTCTTAGGGTTTTTCACCTAAAAGGAGAGAGATTTAGGTCCCAAAATGCTTATGTAACACTCAAATTAGGATGTATGCAATGTGATATGATGTAAATGAACTTCACTAAATGCAATTGACTAATTAAAATGAACTAGAATGAATGCAAAAGTGCAATTTAAGCTATGTTTGAAAACACATTGTGATATGCAAACAACTATGAAAATGAAGAAATTATTCAGAACATAAGATACAGGGATAAATTTGAGTGCACCTGGATGATGTGTGAGCTTTCTGGAATGTTTGGAATGCTAGTGAAATTTACTGATTTTTCACAATGGGACTCATGTTCGCCCACTCCTCCTATTGATGAAAAACTGCCGGGAGCTGATTTCTGTCTTTCAGGATCTAAAATCTGACAAAACTCAAGTTTCCAGTCCTAAGGTGGGACTCATTCGACACAGGTGGCAAATCATTCCTCTCCCAAATTTTTGAAAAACCAGGAGACAAGTTTGCAACACCAGATCTGGGAATGTCTACTTGTCGGGTTGTCAAAGTTAAATTTGTAGAAAATAGACAAATAAGTCTTTCCAAACTTGAATTTGACTTATGTTGACTTGAAGCACCTAGTTGACATGAAAATCAATCTTCAACACCTAATAACCTGTCAAATCTGCAAACAAAAGGCTACAAATACACAAGCAAAAAGGGGAAAAATGATTAGGGTTAGTGAATAGGGGTTTTCCTTGGTCAAACCCCACTTTTGGTAATTAAACCCTTGAAAATATAATGATATGCAAGAGAAAGATAAAGTAATAACATGCAAATGATATCAACTCACCTAACTCTTGATCTTGTAATTTTGAAGTAATGTCAATGGCAACTTCAAAGTGCTTGAAAAGTGCATTAATTAATGATGCAGAATTCTTGGATCCTTGAAATTGATTGAATGAATGAGGAGATTGTAGGAGATTATGGGAGGATGTAAAATGAGGTGAAAAATTCCTATTTATACAATTCTTGTGCCTTAGTATCCATTCATACCTCATCACAGGCCGACATCAAGTAATTTTGAATAAAATACAGAAAGGAAATTTGAAATATTTTGAATTTGGGGCCAAGGGGGACTCATTCGCCACCCTTGGCGAATGGGTCGCACCTAGGACCTAAAAACAAGTGTTGGGAATAATGTTGTATTTAATTTTATTTTTCGGGATAACATTAAAAAATACACTTAATTAAGTCATATGAGGGCATAAAGAGACAAAATAAAGCATGAGAAAGGTGTAAATAGGGAAGATGTGCCTAGAAAAGTATGAAGGCTTGTTACAAGACTTTACAACACTTCAATATAGGACTTGATGATGAGTAAAAAGGTGATTTTTAGGTAAATTGCATTAAATAGAGTCTAGAAGAATGTAGAAATGTCTTACAACACCTCATAACACCTTCACAAGATGTTGTTCTTTGAGTTTTAGTACCTAAATAAGAATGTTCAAGCCATGATACAACATAAAATCAAAGCAACATAGTTCCAAAACCATGAAACAAGACCTAAAAGGCCATGAAAATGACAAAGGGCCATTTTTCTACAACATAAGAACAATGATACAATAATGACTTACATGAAACAAGTTTAAGCATTTTACTTTTTCATCTGAACCATGAGAGTTTTACCTACCCTTTCCTTTTATTTTCTTTCAACCTAGTGTAAGCTCATACATGATCCGAACAACAAATCATGACTTCTTTACTAGATATAATACAAAGGCAACTATTTCATTTCCTCAAGAAAAATAGAAACATCATAACTTTAATTGAAAGGAATACATGTATTTACAATAATGGATTATTTCTTAAACCAAAAGATATCTCTCCTTATGGATACCATTATGTGTGTTTTAAACACAACTAACATGACCTTCAGGTACAACATGCCATTGATATTATTTCCAACACATTCTTTTCTCCACTATAGTGAGGTTACACCTCAAATATGCAAGCTCTTCCAACAATATCACCTACACATGAAACACACACAATAACCAACTCTCTTCATGGCCATTGGTGGTGCTCACCGCCCAACCTTTGGTTGGAAAACCAACCACCCTGAGCTACGAGGTAACCAAGAATCTGGGTACACTCGACATTATCTCCAACAAGTCATTTAAAAATAAACATCACACAAATCAAGATACACCCAACCAAGATTGCACATTTACATAGGGATTCTTCAAGAATCCAAGGATGGGGATAGAGGTGGACATCACTTCTATATGGGGAGACTTATTAGCAAGTAGAAATAACCCACAACACAATCTTTTTTCTTCTCCAATCCACCCATTCATCAAAGCTCTTCATATCATACATCCTCCATACAACAATCTCCCAATACATCATAACATCATGGAACAAATTTGGGTACTCATACCCCTTTTTTTTGCCTCTCCTTCTCAAAGGAGGAACAATCTCCCCATAGAGGTTCCTACTCATTCCTATCCCCCACAAGGATACTCTTCCCACATTGGGTGAGTTTATCCTATACAACTGTTCTGTAGAAAAAAGTACCCTTTGCTGACATGGGAATATTTAATGATAAATTGACTTAATGAGGCCTTGATTCAGGTGTTTTGAGGAATTTTATGTATCCACACTAGATATTGGACCCTTGTAAATTGAATAACATGCTTTTAACGATGTCTTGTAAAGGTGTTGAAAAGTGTTGTAAGATGCTTTCACGCTTTTCTAGACTTAATAATTCCATTTATTCCTAATTCAACATTATAAAATATGTTTAATAACATTATTACATTAATTTAGAAGGCTTGTAAAATAAACTTAATGTTAAACTAGTGTTGTAATGTGTCTTTCACATTCACATTGGTTCTTGTGCCTTCCTAGGCTATGTGGACCTCATTTTAGTGTTGTAAAGTGTATTTAATCACACTTTCATACTGAATTATGTGTCCCAAGCCCTATTTTACATTTGCATCATCACTAATAGGCCCCTATTAACCCATATTGTGCATCCTGAGGCATAATTTGATCAAATAACTGACATAGTCATCATATAAGCCTAATTTTCTTACTTCTCGGCATTCCAGCTAGCAAAAATGGCCCCTGTGGGACCCATTCACCATTAGTGGTGAATTAGTCCCATCTAGGTGGGACCCATTCACCACTAGTGGTGAATGAGTCCCATTTGAGCCATTTTTGGGGTTTTGAGCGGGAAAAATTAGGTTTTAAGTTTAATTTTTCTCCATGTCAGCCTTAGGGATCCAATTAATGGGAAAATAAGGTGAATTTCCTATAAAATAACCTCTTAACTCATTTTTACATCCATTAAATTAATTCACATCCATTCTTCATTATTCATCCACCAATCTTTTGTCTCAAGCCAAGCAACCTAGGGTTTTATCATTGCAAGTCATTAAGAAAGCTTCTAAAGACATTCAAGGGTTGATTCTTCATGTTTTGCTGCAAACTTTCAAGATCTATCATCATGTCAAGGTAATAAATTCCATTATTTCATGTTTCATTCTATTTTTTCATCATTTTGGTTTAATTACCTAAACGGGGTTTGACCAAGGCAAACCCCCATGCCCTAACATACAACTCTCTCTCTTGTTTTGTTTGTTTGCAGATTTAGGAATCTTGGAAGCTTGAAAATCATTGAAGATCAAGTTGCAAGGTTGCTCAAGTCTTCTTCTCATTCAAAAATTCAAAAAATCAACAAAATCTCATTTTCAGACCCGTAAATCAAAGTTTCGGAAGCGGACAATTGTAGGGCATCAAAGTGCAGATCAAAAGCTTCAGAATCCACCTTTGAAAATCCAAAAATTCAAAAGTGGACTCATTCACCATGGGTGGTGAATGAGTCCCACCCCAAGGTCATTTTTTGGATTTTTACATTTTAAGATACCCTTTTGTTAGAAACGGGTTTCGGTACAGTTTGGCAAAACATGACTGATTCGCCCAGAATGGCGAATGAGTCCCTCCAAACCCGAAAATTAGCATCAATAGTGTTTCAAAAGCAATTTCCAGTCTCCTTCAAGGTTCCAAGTGCATAATTTCAATCTGATTCATTTCTATTACAATTTTCCATTCATTTTTAGGTAATTTTGTATTACACAATGTGTTTTCCAACATAGCATAATTCTTAGATTTTGCATTCATAATCAATCAATTAGCTCATATAAATACATTTATATCATCTCATTTATCTCATATAACATCATACATAATATAATTTGAATGAACCCTTAGCATTTTGGGCCCTATCTCTCTCCTTTTAGGTGAAAACCCTAGAAGAGCAAGAGAAGTCCATAGGAACCAAAAATCTACGATTCAACAACCCCAAACCAAACACATGGAAATGTAAGATCACACACAATGAACAAACAATCCACATAAACCATCTTCTCACACTTCCAAACAAGAGATAAAAGAAAAAGAGAAGTATACATAAAGGCAGAATAAAAACCTACCTCAAATCCAAGCCAACAATGAAGGAGGGTTGAAGATGAACTCCAAATCTCTACTCCTCCAAGCCCAAGCCAATTTTTTCTTCCCCAAAGTAATCCAAGCACCAAAAAAAGAAAGAAGAACCCCTCCTTTGGCTTTCCAAAGGGTTGAAATAGGATTCAAGGGTTGGAAACCCTTGGAGGAGAGAGTGACACATGTCCATTTCCTATTCACTTCTATGGACACAGCTCCCCACAAGTCCTCACACATGTGTGAGAAATCTTGGGGAAGTGAAAGACCAAAGAGTGTTCAACACTCAACAAAGGCCTTCAAATCTCATAAATGAGATTTTAGAGCCAATACTCCACTCCTATCCCCAAAATCCGTCACCCTTCTTAATGGCCCATTAAGAAGGATCACAACTTGCAATTTTCAAAAGTTATGGGCTTGATTTGACCCCTAACCCATAGGTAACAATCCTAGGGGTTAATTAAGGGTCAATTAGCCCAATTTAAGGACTAATTCAACATTTTTAAACCATCAAAAAGAAATTGAAATTGAAACTTAATAAAAGAATTTCCAAAATTCCCCAAAACCCTCATCAAAATTTTTAATTGACTTTAAAAGCATAGTCACAAGATTCAACATTAAATATTTTTAATCACAAAATCAAATACAATGTACAAAGAGGCTATGGTCCATTCTCCAAATGGACCATAGTAGGTTTCACTTGGCTAACACAATCGGGTACCCTTGGTTACCTCCAGTCCCATTGGCCATGGGCGTGTACCTGCACATTCAATTTGCACATGTCAATATATTCAATGCATGATAATCAATAATTAACTCAACAATCCATATATATATATATATAATCAACACATTCAAATCTTGAAGTTGATAACTTTGAAATATCAATATCTATAATGATTCTCTTTCTAGCATTTAACATATTCTATCAGTTCATGACCAGCCATGATGTTGTTATAAGGAAATCACATATCACCAAATTCGATTTTCACATCTTATCAATTATATATATATAATAATCACTTATCCATTCCTACCATGATAATCAAATCAACATGAGCATATCAAATAAAGAAAGCATAACATGCATATAATCATTATAAGCATCATAAATAGGAAATCGACAAAACATCCAATGCCTGTGATGATCCAAAATAGTCTAATACACACATAGTATCAAAAGTACTTAGATCAAAATATCCCCAAATAAGGTGTATCAAATAGTATGTCTCACATATCCATATGATTGAGATTAAAATAATGTGATGTTGATGTTGGCTTAAGAGTGGGCCTCACATCCTCCCCCTCACACACACACACACATATATTTATATATGTGTGTTTTTGTGTGTATATATATGTATATATATTTGTATATGTCCATATGTATATGTGTGTATGCATATATATATGTATGTTTGTATGTATATGTATGTATGTATGTATGTATGTATGTGCATGTATGATCACCATTTTATGTTTTATTTCTATGTCCCTCTCACAATTTCCTCATTGGTTGTTGATATTTTGCTCGTGCCTTTCCCATTTTCTAATATGTGATCTCCCATTTATTGGAAGTAGACTGAAGTGCAGTTGTCATTAGTGGGTAATGGGGTGATGTTTTAAATTTGTTGAGCAAAGTATTATTTGTGTTGTTTGACTCATTTACGTGGATCCATGGAAAATCAGACATATACACTCACATATACATATGTAAATATGAGTGCATATAGATACATATATATGTATATATATTTAGCTGCATGTATATACATATACATGTGTGTATGGTTGCATATGTGTGTGTGTGTGTGTGTGTGTGTGCCAATCTATGCATATTTTTTTTTACATATATGCACTTGTTTATATATGTGAATGTGTATATAAATGTAGACATATATACCTAGATGTATGTATATATATCTACATCTGCATATATATACATATACATATATATACATACACATATATATACATATACATATATATACATATACATATACATACATATACATATACACACACACACACACACACACATATATATATATATATATATATATATGCGTATATTTGTGTGTGTATGGATACATGTGTGTGTGTGCATAGACATGACACAACATTTTTTGCAGCTAATGTTGACTTTGCAGGTATCTATGTCAATTGTTTTCTCATTGCAAACTTGCCTCGATTGTAAAAAAAATTGATACGCTATTGCAAAGAGCGTGGGGAAGCCTATTTTGAAGTAGTTTGCACACCTGTAGATACATACATGTATATGTATATGTATTGAGTTGCATGTATATATATCTATATCTACTTATATACATGTTTGCATATATATATATATACATACATATATATATATATATATATGTGTGTGTGTGTGTGTGTATGTGTGTGTATGCATATATGTGGCTATGTCTATAGACAAGGCACAATGTGTTATGTAGTTGATGCCAATTTTGTAGGTGTCTATCAACTGTTTATATTGATTGCAAATGTAGGCCGCTTGTGCAAACCAATGTGTTGCTGCAAGGAAAGTGAAGGAGCCTGCTCTGAAGTGGTTTATACAACCGCAAATGTTGTCACTAGCCATGCATAAAGAAATAAAATATGTAAATTGCAATGCTATTTATTTTTTTGATGCTTGACAGTTGTAGTTAATACTTTATGGTATATGTTTGTAACATTTTGTTTGAACCTGTTTTGAAGTTGTGCAAAGAGGAGGACAACCAAATTGGAAAAGAATTTGCATCTGTCACAATGTCAGCTGATCGTGAAGTAGAGATGAGCATTGAGAAGTTTAGCTAGTATATGGGTAAGGTTTTAATTATTTTTTCTTGTATATTCAAATTTAAATATTCCTTGGACGCGGTGAAGTATGGGCATTAAAGTTACAATACACAATGCAATGTATTTTCTGTTTTTGGTTATATGCTTTTCCTATGCTTTTTAGAAGATTGTGGAAGTTATCTCATAAATGCATAGTGTGTTTGGTAATACTTTGTAGCTTTTCCAAATGCATGGATTGAGTAATAGATAATAATTCAGGTTTGTTTTCCATCATATTCTATGGTTTGTTTATGTTTCTTATTTATTATATGTTATGGTCATGTGCTTCTGGGATGTTCTCTACTGAAGTTGATATGATTTATGTAGAATGCAGTAGTAACTATTCCAATTAATGTTTTGATCTTGGCTACTTTTTGGCTGGTGACTGCCAACTATGTTTCGTTTGCTGGCATGAATCTGGGCATTAGTGTTGCTACTTCAAATGCTCAAAAACAACTTCTCAAAAAGGTAGCTACAAAGACAAAAATCAAAACCCTATTTGTTTTAGGTGATTTTTAAATTTTTTAGCTACATGTGCTCATTGTGTAATAGTAGCAACCTATTACTTCTATTATGAAGACACCTGCCAATCTTAATAGTAAATAAAATCTATATATGCATGCATTTCAATTTCCAATGGGACATGCCGACTACTATGAACAATGCAACTTAAACACCAGCGATATATAGTCCCTTTTCCTATATGTGCATGGTGTCCATGGATCAAGAAAGGATAGACCACTGGATTTATTTTCAAGAGGTGGATATGTTTTTATCTAGTCCAATTTTTAACTAAACAAGAAAGAATAATCCATAAATACACTGACATAAACAATCTGAGCACATGAAAAAACAATGCAAATAATACTTTGGTTGAGAAACTTAAAAGTACAAAACCAAGAACTATTTCAAATATGAGCCATGTCTATATATATATGTACATGTATGTATATATATGTGTATATATGTTTGCATGTGTGTGTGTGTGTATAAGCATATATATATATATAGAAGCATATATATTTGTATATGTGCAAAAAAATAGACATTAGCTAAAAAAATAGAGTGGGAAAACTATGAAACAATGCTGTAAAATCCATGTGAAGTTAGAGATGCATTGTCTTACAGTTTCCCTACACTGCACATAGATTTAATTATTTTTACATATGGACATTTTCTAATTACTTAGATCTAATTTTCATTTCCATTTAATAAATTCAACTGTAGTAGCAATGCATGTGTGCAGAGGAAATGTTATTTCCATTCTTGATCATGGAAAAAACATTATCATGTGAAGTATTCTTCAAGAAGAATGCATGCTGAGGCATGGGTATATCAACAAACTCATCAAATATTTGCAATGGAAAAACTCGGTAGAATAATTATTATTATTAAAACAAATTAGTAGAATGATAAAAGCAAGAGAAAAATACGACTGATTAGAATCAAAATGAAGTCAAATGAACTTTGTATGAACACTTGTATTAATAAAGCGTTAGTATCAAACCCAAGATAAATATGCTCAGCTAAGTAGCATGTATGAGAAACATTTGCTTGGATTGGAAGCGAGAAAGGCGGCCTTTGTAAGTTCCTATATCTTTTATAGTGTCATTTTATTGTTTTTTGTATCTTTGCATTTTATGGTTAATTTCCATTGTGTGGACCCGTGCATTGCAAGTGCGTTTGAATTTATTACTTGTCGGCTATTCTCTATCATGGGTTAGTGTCTGAACATGTCAAGTGAAATACTTAGTTGCACTTCATTAAATATTTCTTGGTTTCGAAGTTTAAATTATGTTGCGCAAAGTTCTTTTTGTGTTGTTTTCCCATTTGCACACACATATATATAGATGTATATGTATAGACAACCAAATATACATATATATACATACACGTATATGTATGCATGCTTACATGAAAATATGTACGTGTAGAATGCATTTATGGATAGTAGAAATATATGTGCATATGCATTTTATATGTGTATCTATATTATTCATGAACACATGCATGTTCATGTATATATAAATAATATGTACACATATACATGATTAGAGTTCTGTCTATGCAAGGCATTTTTTTGATTTTATTTATTTAATTAGAAAGGAAGGGCATTGACCCATAAAATGCAAGAGTGTAAAACAACTACAAAATGACACTGTAAAAGACAAACAAATTGACAATTGTTAATCATTTGAACATATACAGATTCAATGGTTTTAGACCTGGACAATATCCAATTAGTTAGATTTAATTTACATTCTCATTTAACAACTTAAAAGTCAATTGCAATGCATGTGTGGAGAGAACACATGCAACAATAAACAATAGGCATTGGCCGATAGAATAAAGAAGAGTGGGAAAATTATAAACCACCACTGTAGAAGCGACATGAAATTAGAAATGCATTATTTTACAGTCGCCCTACAATAGACATAGATTTATTTTTTTTACATCCGGACATTTTTCAATTACTTAGATCTAATTTTTATTTTCATTGAATACATTCAAGTGCAGTGGCGATGCATGCATGCAGGGGAAATATTATTTGTATTCTCGATCATGAACAGTACATTATCATGTGAAGACTTCATGAAGAAGAGTGCATGACAAAACATGAGTATATCAACAAACTCATCAAATATTCCCAATTCCAAAGTTTTCTAGAATAATTATTAGTGTGTATAAGAAATATGATATCTGAAAGATTACAATGAATGCTGTAAAGTATAATTTATAGGAATCCAAATAGTTTTATGTACATAGAATCAGTCAACTTGATGTATGTAGAAATGATAATTTCATTGTGGTTATAGATGCACAAATATCAACCGACATCAATTGAGTCTCCTTATCAAGCTTTATTGATGTAGGTAAGTGCATAGAGAGATTAAAACTACCAATTAGGTTATGTAAGTAATAGTTCAAAGCATAAAACATGTAAATATTAGAATTTTTTTTGTTAAATATAGAAGAAACCCAAGATGAATAAATTCTTACAAATGTCCTTTTGAGTGCTTTTGACGGGCGAGCAAGGACAAGAGCATGATACCTAGATTCATTGATGGGGAATATGCTTGAGTACATCATATGCTTTGTTAGTTGTTCATAGAAAAGTAGCAAACATTGATGAATTATGGTGTTAAGTCTGCAGCTGAAGAGGGGACAGTCACCTGTAAAGACAGTCAAAGAGGGAAGAGAAAGGAAAAACTAGAGAACAATGGTGTAAATGATGTAAAACTTACAAATGACTTATTTCTTGTTTTGAACATGATAGAAATAACCCCTGAAAGGAGACACAATTTTCATATTCATTGGTTTTCTTAAGGAAATAAAAAAACAATGCAAAATAATAGTACTTACAAATCACTTGTTTTTCGCTTTGAATATGATATGTATAAACCCTCTCAATAGACATGGATTTTGTACACATATCAAATTACAATAAGTTCTTTCTTTGTTTCGAAGATGGAAGACATAGATCCTGTTAATAGACACAAATGTCTGTCTCGTCAAACAATTCGAGCAAGTGAGTAAACAAAACCCAAATGACAATGCAATTTTTTTTTCCCAAGTTTTTGTATCTGAGAGGCAATGTAAGGAAATGAATAAACACTGCAAATCATTGAAGTTTATAGCAAAATTCATTAGCGAGAGTTGCATTCTAGTCTATTGATATTGAACAGAATTGGGATACTATATATGCATAAGCCCGTTATTAGAATGCTATGCATGTATAAAAAGAGAAAATGTGAGAGGACAACCATATCAAAGCCCTCTCAACACACACAAAATTAATAATCTTACACAGATATTTTCCAACTGCTTGGACCTGATTTCCATTTTCATTTTGTGAATTAAAATGCATTTGCAATGCATATGTCGGGAGAAAATATTTCTTCCATTTTTAATGATAAAATTTTCAAAGCTTTCAAATATCTTTGTTTAGTATTTTTTGTCACTGCATTTATAAGGTAATGAACTAATGTTATCGCCTCAATCTTTCATATTAAAATTGTGCTTTGAGAATGGTGCCAAAAAATAAAGCAAAAGTACAGCTTATGTTCGAGGGAATATTTAGAAAAAGCAAAAAAAAATTCCCTATTTTTGCAAATTTGTGATTGGCGAGTGTAATTTTCCTCGTGGTTTTGGCATTTTGTAAATATTTTTAATAATAATAATTATTGTAGGGAGATTTTCTATTGGAAATACTTCATGAGTTTGTTTGTATAGTTGTGTCTTGTCATGGACTTTTCGTGGGGACGTGTGGCGTCTTGAGCCGTACATTTGCATTTACTATTTGTGTCTTCTCATTTATTGTGAGTAGGCTGGAGTATAATTGTCATTGGTGTGTTATGGTGTGAAGGTTTAACGCTGATGAGCGAATTGTTATCCGCATTATTTGTTCATTGGGTTAGGTTGTTTGATGAGGCTGAAACTTGCATTTGTTGGGAGGGTTCTTCATTTTACGTCCAAACATTTTCCAATTAGTTATACCTAATTTTTATTTTCATTAAATAGATTCAAGCATAGTTGTAGTGCATGCATGGCAAGGAAATATTACTTTCAATCTTAATCATGACAACCACACTATTGTGCTAAGTCCTTCACTATTTTTGGAATTGGAAAACAAAGCATTTGTAAATTCCTATATCTCTTAGAGTGTCGTTCTATAGTTTTTTGGCATCTCTGCATTTTATGGTTATTTTTTGCTCTGTGCATTCATGCATTGCAAATGCGCTTGAGCTTATTAAATAACAATGAAAATTAGGTGCAAGTGATTGGAAGATATCTGGGTATAAAATCGTTGTATCTATGTGTACATTTGTTTCTACATACATGTATATATATACTTGTATGTGTTTATACACACACACACATATATATAACTATATATATTTGTATATGTGCATATGTATATGTATATTTGTATGCATAAATATATATATATATATATATATATATATATATATATATATATATATATATATGCATATATATATATATATATATGCTATATATATGTATATTGCATGTGTGTGTGTGAATATATATGTATAATGCCTCTATGTTTATATATATGCATATATGCTTATATTGTGTATATTTTTATACACCTCATATATATATACTATATATTATTATATATATATATATACTATTATATATATATATATATATATATGTATGTGTTTACATGTAGCTATTTGTATATATATATGTACTTATATGTCTATATATCTATATATATGTCTATGTGTTCACTCTACATTTTGCATATACCTGGGCCTAATTTTATGGGCCGATGCTTTTTGTTTGCACACATGCACTGCAATTGCATTTGAATTTATTAAATAACAATGAAAATTAGGTCTAGGTGATTGGAAAATATCTGGGTTTAGAATCATTGTATCTATATATACATATATATACATATGTATACGTATGCTTGTATATTTGCATATAACAACGTAAATAACACTTTGGTTGACAAAATTTAAACTTCAAGCCCAAGAAATATTTCAAATACAAACAATCCTCATTTTCAGCCAATAGATTGAAGTGCAACTAGCTACTACCATTCTTAATCATGGGTAGGGGAGAAATCCACATTAACGAATTATAGTGTTAAGTATTTAACTCGACGAAAGACAACAATCCATAAAAGTAACCCATGATTGCAAAGGAATGAACAACAAAGGCTAACCCATATTCAAAGTGACAGAAACAACCTAAGAAAATGGGCAAACAACACAAATAATACTTTGGTCAACAGAATTCAAACTTCAAAACCAAGAAATATTCAAAACACAAACTATTCTCATCTTCATCAAATAAATTGAAATGCAATTAATAATTTAGATCAGCAATAAAAACTAACCCATTAATAATAGCAAAGAATAGACATGAACATGCAAAATGCAAACAACAAACAATAGACATTGACCCATAAAGTGCAAATTTGTAAACCACTATAAAATGACACTGTAAAAGACTATAAAACTTTTGAATAGACACAGGTTTAATGGTTTTATCCCCAGACATTTTCCATCTACTTACACCTAATTTTCATTTTCACTTAATAAATTCAAGTACAATTGCAATGCATGAGTGTACTTAGTAGAAAGTAACCATAAAATGTACAGATGCAAAGAACTATAAAATGACACTATATATAGATAAGCCTCTGTGTTCCTATATATGCATATGTGTATGTGTATATGCATATATATTTATGCTTGTATGTATATATATATATATATATTCATGCACCTATGTGCGCATATATATGTATATACACACATACAAATACATATGCACATATATATATGTGTGTGTGTGTATGTATGCATGTGTGTGTATGTATGTATGTATGTATGTATGTATGTATGTATGTATACCTATATATATACTTGCATATATGTATGTATTTGTGTGCACGTATTTAGATACATGCATACATATAAAAACACACATATGTATGTATGCACATATATATATGTGTATATATATTTATAAATAAGATGGTGTTAAGTATCTAACTCTACAACATACAACAACCAATAAAAGTAATCCATTATTGCAAAGGATCGAACAAGAAAGGCTAACCCATATTTAAACTCACAGAAACAAACCGAGCAAATGGGAAAACAACACAAACAATTCTTTGTTGAACAAAATTAAAATTTCAAAACCAAGAAATATTCAAAACATGAACTATTTTCATCTTCATCCAATAAATTGAGATACAACTAACTATTTAACTTGTCGACAGACACAAACCCATAAAGAATGGTGGAGGATAGACATAAACACACAAAATACCCATAAAAGCTCTTTCAGAAACCCTAATTTTTCAAGAAAGCCTAACCCATATTCACACTCATAGACACAATCCAAGCAAATGGACAAAGAACACAAATAATACTTTTCTCAACAAAATTGGAACTTGAAAACCCAAAAAAATTTTAAATACAAACTATTCTCATCTTCATCGAACAAATTGAAATGCAACTAACTATTTAACTTGACAAATATATATATATGTGTGTGTGTGTGTGTGTATGTATATATATTTGCACATACATATGTAACTGTATGTGTGTAGAGTTATATATGTGCATATGCACACACATATAGACACACATATACATGTATGTATACATAGCTCTTTATATATACATATCTACACATGCATATATATGTATGTGTCGTTTTATAGTTTTTTAAATGCTTGTATTTTATGGGTTGATGTCTATTGTTTGTTGTTGTTTTCATTTTGTGCACACAGGCATCACATTGCAAATGCATTTGAATCTATTAAATAGCAATGAAAACTAGGTTGAAGCAATTGAGATATATCTGGGTATAAAATCATTAAATTTGACACCATTGCAGCCTTAGGTCTTGGCAATATTATGTATTTATAGCAATTGCACTTGCATCTATTCAAAATAAATGAAAAAACAGATCCCAGTTAATACAAAATGTAGAGCTCACACATATATACATATATATATGTATACATAGAAATATATACATACATATATATACATATATATAATGTATATATATATATATATATATGCAGAAACATATATATCTATATGCACACACACACACATATATATACACACACATACAAATACATATGCATATATATATATATGTATATGTATACATAACTATATATATATTTCTTTGTGTGCACGTATGTACATACATACATACGTGTAAAAAAACACATATGTATATATATATATATATATATATATATATATAAGACGGTGTTAAGTATCTAACTCAACAACATACAACAACCCATAAAAGCAGCCCATGATTGCAAAGGACAGAACAAGAAAGGCTAAACCATTTCCAAATTGTACAAAACAATTCAGCTAGTGACATATGTGCCTATTGAGAGAGTTTATGTCTACTGTATCCGAACCAAAAAACAAGGCATTTATCTTTTACAATATACTTCTCTAGTTTTTAAATCTCTACATTTTATGGGTTAATGTCTATTGTCTATTGATGTCTGCACTCTGTGGATTATTCTTTACTATTCCCTACCTTTGAATGCTTTTATGGATCAGCCTCTACCCTTGACTAGGAGACTTAACACCATAATTCATTAATGTTATCTTCTGTGCTAAGCATGATGCCTATTGTATGGGGAGAGAAAGACAAAACATTTGCAAGCTCGTATGTCTTTTAGAGCATTGCTCTATAGTTTTTTTACATCCTCCCTTTCAATGCCTTAATGTGTATTGTTTGTTGTTGTCTGCATTTTCTGTGTTAATGTCTATTCTTTACTATCCTTGACTATTTTCATTTCTCGGGCTTTGTTGTTGAGTTTTAGTTGGCATTAATTGATCCCTGCATCACGTTTAAAGACTGTTGAGCAAAGAATCACTTGCGTTGCCTAATCATCTTTACAAATTATTCCTTCACAATAAAACAAGTCAAAAAAGTAGACATTTGTAATATCACATATCTTTCACATTGTCTTCTCTGTGTTTTCCATTCATTTGCCTAGATTGTTTGATAACAGTCAAATCTGTTTCCATTCTTAATCATGGCTAGCCCATTATCCTCTTCAGTCTTTTAATAAACAAGAAAGACACACCCATAAACACATTGATGTGAACAATCTACGCAAATAAACAAACAACACAAGCACTCAAAAATAGGAAACAATGGACATTAGCCCACAAAATACAGAAATGGAAAAAGCGATGCAAAAAAAGATATAAGAACTAACAGCTGGCTTGTTCTTTGCTTTCAATATTATAGGCTTATGCTTCTCTAATGTTTTGGTTGATAAGTGAAATTGTTCATAATAGTTGACCATTGGAAATTGGAATGCATTCCTATACAAATTTTCTATTTATGATTAAGATTGATAGGTGTCTTGTTTTTTTTTTTTTTCAGGCGGTAATCACAACTTAGGTCATTTGCAATGTATATGACTATGTAAAAGAACACGTTCATGGAATGCTATAGTGCACATTTGCAAATTCAGCCTTTTCTTTAGTTGTATTCTATTTTAACACACCCTTTTCTTCTTCCAAAAGAATTGTTTTGGTTGGATATAGAAAATGTACTACAGTGCAATTATCTTTTTCATGTGTTGTTGTTTGGAACTATATTGCTTTTGCACTGTACACTTTTCTTGCTTTGTGCTTTATCCCCTATTATTATGTTCTGCTTCTAAAGTATTGGAATATCAATCAAGAAACATATTTTAGTTGGCACTTCCATGTTTTAATGAATATTTCACTTTTATTTCAGCTTATATGTAAAAGAATTTGATCGTTTGATTCCAACCATTTATCATAGATTCTGTTTGGCTACATAAATCAACTGCAAAAAAAAGAAAAACTTTAGTAATATGCCATATCTTTTGTCCTCTACTGTGTATTCTATCAATATGGTAACAATTTTTTTTGTTAAAAGACAAACTATTACAAGTTCCAATTGTGGTGACAATTTTGTTGAGGAATTATGCTTTGTTTGTATTGCAGTGACAAACAAATCAACATTTCATTTGTATACTCAATCATGCTAGGACTGGTCAACAAACAATCATACCTGTAATCAATAACCATTGAGCTATTGTATATACATACTACTATGCACACCTTCAAATTGTGCTCTATATCAAAATCGTGTTTTCACAATCTGCCTAGCTATGTACAAACTGCTATTATCACATTCCCGCCTAACCCAAATTCGCATATTTGTTGCAACACTTTAGCATTGGCATCTTTCAATCTATAATGGTAGAAGCAATTCTTTTCATTTGGCAATTATATCATGTCAATGAGCAAAGGAATAAGTGATTAACTTGAACTTTGCAAGAATGCCATCAAATTCTACTTTTTCACTCTCTTTACCATATTGAATTCTTCACTCGTGCTTTGATTTTTAGCACAATCAACAATTGACACAATTAGGTTGCATCAAATATAGTGTGTTGAAAATCTCTTTGAAGTTATTGTAGAAAATAATTCTTGACAATGTGATCTTCCGCTTTGAATTAGGCACTTTGCATCAATTCCATATCTTTGATCAACTACTTGGAGAAGAAATTACTTTTCGAAAGCACAAGCCATCACGTTCTTTGTCATAATCAATGGACTCAACATAGCAGATCAACGATATGGAGTTTATGCAAAAGCGTTAACTCAAATATGCACATTATATTCTAAACAACTCTTTTCCAAAGTAAACTCAAAGTGCTTTTCAACATATCATATCTGGTGAGACCAAATTTCCTCAGCTGTTGCGTGGGTAAAAATGCAAAAAAAAGCCCGCAATTTCAATGAATATAAAAGCATTGTTGAGTCGACTGTTGTTCGAACTGTCTGTGTCTCTAATAACAATAAATACTATTCGATTGTACTGCTTATTTAGATCTTCAATTAGTTATTGTTTCGAGACACTAGTATGAACCATATTTTTGGACATATTTTGCATAGCTATCATGTTGCAAATGAGTTGGCACCCATTATGAAGCAAATATGCTACTGTGGAGAACATCGCTAAAGCATTGCAGAGCATTAATTTCTTTATTCGAACCAGATTGGAAAATCAAAATTGTGATGCATTGCTGAACTGAGTTGCAACATAATCATATGATATTTTTTTTCCTGCATTTGAAGTTTCAAAATTTCTCCTTGTAGATTACAAATCTGTTGCAATTTCATCCAACATAAATCTTAGTAGTTCCCAACATGTACCATAGCATCTAGAGCACCTGCAAAAAAAATGAATACCTCATATTTGAAATTAGCAAACTTCAAAATCATATGAGATATTAATAATGCTTTTTTCCCTCTTTGTTTTAAGACATGCTTGTCATAAACATCTCATTGCATATGCTTGCTAGAACAAATGGAAAATGCAGACTGCACTTACTGGACAACAGAAAATGCATTGGTCGCTTGACAAACAGGATAAAAAAGGAAAGTACAATATATCCTGTTTATGTCACACACATGTTTTCTCTTCATATGTTTATTTATCAATCTACTTCTTCTCAGTGTTCAATCTACAATGTATAGGTTGGAAACACATACCATAGAGCCACCAAGCATTATCGACACATGCACAAAAGCAATCAACTTTACCGTTTGAAGGCAATGATATGATCATTTATGGTTCTGCTATTAGCACAACTACTGGAAAAGCATCGAAAGCAGGAATCATGCATGTCAATTTAATTGACAACCATAGTCAAATGACAGTAAGTGTAAACAACAACAACAACCTATTTCACACATTTCTGCCATTGTTATGACCTCATCAAAGTCTCTTTGTTAAAGATTTTGTCGTTGGAAAAAAAAGACAATATGAAAGAGGAAATATTGATCATTGCCCTTCTTCTTACTGCTAAAAGCATTATTCGACACATTGACAAAGTCATTTGTAAGTTCGTAAACCTTTTAAAGTGTCAGATTTTGCATAGTTTATTTTCTTTTTCAAACTGTTTCATAACAGTGAAACCTATGCTGTAGCGGGATTTATGTCTATCTTGATAGCAAATAACAAATCAATTGTAGCTAATTATATAATTTACATTGTTATGTTATACTATTTTGCAACTCTGCACTTCATGTATTAATGTCTACTGTATATTGTTCTTTGCATTCATAACTACCTGTCCTTCGCTAATAGCAAGTGCACTAGATTGCAGGTGTCTTTGACAATTAATGCTATCAAGCTTAGAGTGTTCTCAGCAAAGGATTGTTGCAATTGTTCTCCCCTGATGAAATAACAACACAAGTAATACTTTGGTTGATAGGGTTAAAGTCACAAATCCAAAAAGTATTCCAAATACGAACAATTCTCATTTTAATCAAATAGGTTGAACTGTAAGTAGCTATCTCCAATCTTAAGCATGGTAAATAAAAAAATTGACATTGAAGTTCAGGTTTTGTTGACCAAAGTATTATTTTCATTGTTTTCTCATTGGGTTAGGTTGTTTCACGAGGTAGGATTTTGTGTCTCATTATAGGGTTTACATCTACTATGTAGCAAACAACAAAAAACCAAAATTTGTAAGTTCCTTTGACACTATCATTTTTTGTATTGCCTATACTCTTCAATACATTATCTAATGGAAGTCGAACCTCTATCTATTGGCAGTATTTATGTCTACTGTTCTCGAAATGAATAAAAAAGCACTTGTAAGTTTCTATAACTGTTATATTGTCATTTTATACTTGTTAATAGCATTGCATTGTATTTGCTCATTCTTGCTGCTTTCTGCTTTGTCCATTTTACTATCTAATGCCTATTCTTGTTGTCTTTGAATGTTTTTGTGATTCATTCTCTGTTATTGAATTAAACACTAAACACTATGATTCAGTAATGGGACCTTCTTTGTTGCTCACAATTAACACTAGAACTAATATTGTCTCTTAATGCAAAAATGCAAAGAACTATAAAAAAACACTGTAAAAGATATAGGAACTTACAAATGTGTCCAGTTAGGTATCTCCATTCTTAATCATGGAAAATAAAGAAATATACATTAATGAATTATAGTATTCAGTATTTAAGTCAACAAAAGATACTAACCCACACAAGCAATCAACGCTACTGAAGAATGGACATCAACATACAAAATGCAAACAACAAGAAACACTAGACATTAACCAATAAAATGCAAACATGTAAACGAGTATAAAATGACATTGTAAAAGACATAGTAGCTTAAAAATGCCCTATTTCAACAGTGAAAGATTCCTATGCCTTTCTAATATTTTTTCATATACTTGTCCTTTTCCATCCATACTCATTGCAAATGCATAGCATCATACTGACACTCTTATGCATATATAGTAAATCATTTTCATTCTTTATATTTGAAATGCATCATGGCTTTTTGAACTTCTTAGATATAGTTGTGCTCTTCCACTTGCTCTTGCTATGCATATATATCATCCTCATAATTGAGCTATGCATATATAGTCTACCACTTCTGTTTGATATCAATAGAGTGTAATGCAACTGTCATTAATGGCTTATGGTATTGAGTTCATTGATTTTCAATGTATATTCAATTGATTACAACGCCTCATAAGCATTACATCTTGCTCTGTTGACACAACCTATATCCATCGTAGTTGAGAATGGGGGGAATGGGAAAGAGGTTGCTATGTATGTCTGCCTTCCTAGACAGATGTCCAAACAACCTAACGAGCATTGATAAAGATACATGCTTTGACAGACAACATTGCTATGTACTAGCAACTACCTTCTTGCATGTGGTGACTCGATCATCGTCCATAAAAGCAATTGTTTTCATCCAAATCTCAGTGTTTCTTCTCTCCTCTACCCTGTTATTCAAATTGACTTAAGATCATTGCATCCACATGTAATAGCTACATTCTCCATTGGAATTCCCATTTCCCTCTCCTAATATATGCACAATTAGTGATCCAATTCTTTCATTCTTCATGTACTCACTTTTCAAAATAGAAAGCAAGAGATTTGTAAGTTCCTATATCTTTTACATTGTCATTTTTTTGCGTTGCTTACTTAGTCATTTACATTGTTCGATGAAAGAGACACATGTGTTTGTTGATAGGATCTATTTCTTCCATCTTTGATGATAGAAAATACTAGACCCCTTAAGAGTAGACAATTTGGGAATGGAATTGTCTTTGTTACCTGCCATTTAAGGATGGCGGAAAATCTTAAGAGAGATTGAGGCAGAACAAGGGAGGGCAGGACAAACCACCCATAACAGTCTATTGTGGCTATTAAAGAAAATAATGGTGAGTATAATCTCACACATGCTATAATATAAAGAAGAATGCATTTATGTATAAATTGAAATAAACACAACACCCTTTATGACAACCTATTGAAGTTAAAATTAACTATTTTTGCTAGCATAAAAAACTGTGTATGTTGTTAAAACTTATCATGATGCATTTACTTTTAACCTCTGGATGCAGTCACCTGGATCAATGAAGTTTCAAAAAATGTCTCTGTTGGTGATCGTTGATATAAATGAAGCTCTACTTAGAATAAAATTTTCATTTCCATGTGCATCATATTGACTGATTCTATGTACACAAGACTATTTGGATTTCTATAAGTTATATATCTCATAATTCATTGTAATTTATCAAATACCACATTTGACAAGATCTATGTCTATTGAGAGGATCTATATCTCTCATCTTTGAAACACCTATCCTTTTTCCCTTCTCACAAGCATTTCAAAGGACATTTGTAGGTTTCTTTTCATCTTGTCTCTCTTTAATATTTAACAATTTCTTTTTCTAATATTTTCACTCTTTGTGCTTTTAAGTATTTCTTGCATGAACTAATTACTACTTTTAATCTATGGATGTAGTCACCTCACTCAATGAAGTTTCAAAAAATGTCTCGATTGGTGGTCATTGATATACATGCAACTATACTCACAATGAAATTGTCATTTCCATATGCATCAAATTGATTGATTCTATGTACATAACACTATTTGGATTTTTATAAATTACATATCTCATATTTGATTCTAATCTACCAAATACCATGTTTCTGATTTTGGCACCTTGATCAAGGATATTTATCATGGTTTCGGGAAGGCTTATTGAACAAAACTTATATTAGCACAAATATGTATTAAAATAGCTATTTATATGAACATTATCTGATTTCATCTCATTCCAGTGCAACATTGCATTTTGCTACACTCATATATTGTTTACTTCATTGCTTTCCTTAAGCACTTTTCATTATGTTTTCATAAAGACTTGACATAATAGTGTGTTGATCATGATAAAAAATGGAAGCAAAATTTTGCATGCACACATGCAATGCAACTGCACTTCAATTTATTACATGAAAATGAAGATTGGTTTTAGGTAATTGGAAAATTTCCTCATGTAAAAAATGTTAAATCTATGTCTAATGCTTTGTGAGTGTCAAAGGAACCATTTCTAACATCATATGGCTATTATAGTAACGTTCTATACTTTTCCTGTAAAGTGTCGTTTCATAGTTTTTCCCACTCTTTTGTATTTAATTGGTGAATGTCTACTGATTTTTTGTATGCATTTACTATGCACAGTGTTCCAATTGCCTTTTGATTTATTCAATGAAAACCTAAATTGGATCTAAGTAATTGGGAAATGTCCACGTCTTTTATCATTCAGTCACTATCTTCTCAAATGCTTTGCGATTGTCAGTTTGAACCTCTTTTAGACAGTCGTTTTACAATTTTTTTACATCGTTGCAATTTACGGGTATATGTTCTTCTTTTGTCATTACATAAAAAAAAACTCCCAAATACAGAATTTCGATTATGTTTATGTCTACATATTACCTATATATATATATATATATATATATCAATGTGCATGTCTATCATGAAAAAATATAGATATACACATATAATGCATATAGACATATATTTCTACCATGCATAAATGCACTCTTCATGTGTATATATGCATGCAAACATGCATATATAAATACATACACACACACACACATATATATGTGTATGTATGTATGTATATGCCTATATATACACATATATATGTGTAAGCAATTGCACTACATATACATATATGAATGTATCATTATATATACATACACATACATATATATTTATATATGTACATAGTACTGCATATGATAATAATACATACCATATACACATACATACATGCACACACACATATACTTTATTATTTAGTTGTTCCTAGTATTTCAAATAATAGTTAATATGCATATGTTACAATGTCTAAAGATCATAAATTGTTTGCTAGCTATCAAATTAAATATGACTAGTCAACAACAAAATAATTAACAAGATAGATCATACATCTAAATGATCAATCAAAACATCACTGCAATATATATGTATATATATATATATGTATATATGTACATATATATATATATATACACACATATATATACATATATACATATACATATATATATATACACTTATATATACATATATACATATACATATATATATATGTGTATATATGTATATATATATATACACATATATATATACATGTGTGTGTGTATGTGTATTGGTGCATATATATATATATATATGCACCAATTAACACACACACACACACACATAAATGCGTGTGATCAACATCCTATACTATTCTATAGCTATTCCCACTATGTCAAAAAATAGATAATGTACACACCTGATGTTTAAATATCATAAATTGTTTGCCAATTGAATGATTAAATATCACTACTGAACATATATATATATATGCACCAATACACATACACACACACACATAAATGCTTGTGATCAACATCCTATACTATTCTATAGCTATTCCCACTATGTCAAAAAATAGATAATGTACGCACCTGATATTTAAATATCATAAATTGTTTGCCAATTGAATGATTAAATATCACTACTAAACACATAAATTTTACAAGGTGAGCCATACAACTTGGTCAAAGATTTTCCTATTCAATGTTCACATTCAAAAGACAAATTGAAAATGATCAATCAGCCTTTACAACACAAGAGATGCATACCCAACATTTCAATCAAACATTGACTTGATATATTTTCTTGTCATTCCTATGCCTACCTACCCTTGTTTCAATTTGTGTATTCTAACCCCTCTATGTGTCAATGTATATATATATATATATATATATGCACAACCCCTTCAAAAGCCATTAATTTTGCCTTCTACAAACAATCTGAGCAAACCACAAATGCCAATGTAGAACATATAGCAACTTACAAATGCCAATTCTATTGCCTCGAACACAATACATATAACCCATCTCCATGGACACAGATTACAACATCAATAGACAAGATAGCCAGTTGGATATGTGTATATAGAAACAAGTGAGAATCATATCAAAATAAATGCAAAATGGAAAACACAAACATGTATATAAACACACACACACACACACATACATAAGCATACAAACACTATTACAAACAATGAAAAATGGCCATACTGACATTGTTTGAAGACCATAAATTGTTGGCTAACTATATCCAAAAATTTGAGTGATTAAACCATTCAATTTACCCAGACTCTAAATGACCAACCTGGGTCTACATAATGAATAATATACACATATATTTTGTACAAGACATTTCAAATTTTAATTGAATAATTAAAAATGTAAGCATTTATTTCGTTACACCAATTGGTCCAATTATTATTATTGCAATATACCAATTTAAATATGAGTAGAATAACAATTAGGTTTATTAAGTTTAATTATATATATGCTTTCACCTCACCCTGATCAATCTTCAACTTTAGTCTAAATTGAATTGACTTAAATACTCTGTTTTGAATAAAATTCTTAATTAATGTTTTCTACTTCTTACTTTCACAATTGATAGATATTGGTTAATTTATTTTTAAAATGCATATTAAAATTAGTATCCACTTTCAAGAAATTAGTATTACTAACTTGCAAATAATTTTTACGTGTTTAGAACAATTTGCTAGCAAAATTTATATTCAAAATACTAATTTTCAAATACGTTGAACAACTTATACGAATGTATAAATTGTTCTAAATAGTTTATGTTTAATTCAAGAACAAATAAGCATTTATTTATATTATATTTTGAAAAATCATTCTTCAAGTGTTTTTAGTTTTAGCTATTTGCAAAATAGATAGTATGTTTACTACGGTTAAATAAGGAAATAATATGGACTTTACATGTATAAATATGCATCTAACCATGCAGTCAATTTTATATATAACTATTGTCTATAAATGAACTTTACATGTATACATATGCATCTAACCATGCATATGTACAGTAAATTGCTTGCATATCTCACTTTGTTTCAATATCATTAATTCTTTTCTAATTGACTGCATAATTAAATATGCGGCTAGTCAAAACAATATTTTCTTTTGTTGGTCAAAAGTGCAACCACCTATTACTCAATTTCTCTATTGTTTCTCGTTCTGTGATGTACATATATATGCACATATGTATGCATTTGTGTGTATATATGCATGTAAATGTAAGTACAAATATATATATATATACACACATTCAAAAAACTTGTCTTCCAACGCCATATCATCATGCTTTATGCCATAACGTCCTGACAACTATTCCACATTATGCAGACACCTACAACCACAACTATCATAAAAAATTCAAATATCACAAACATAGTTTTTGCTCCCTTGCAGGGACTCCAACTCTTTAGAGCACTTATCGAGTTATGAAACCACTCTTCTATTATTGGGTTATTTCTATTATTTTTATTTAGGTTCTTAACAATTTTTTACAATTTCTCAATGGTTTTTAATCTATTTCTTCCATTTCTTAAAATATGGAGAATGAGCTCATTTTGTTCAAATACTATTTCTTTTGGCCCATAGGTTTGGAAGGAAAATATGACACTTCAAGCTAGCAATACAAGCATGGTGAGGTGCTTGGGATAAAAGAAATTATTGAACCTAAAAGGACCTTTCATTCCCTTTCCTTTGGTACATTGTTTCTTGGTTATAAGAGCATATAATTCCCATGAATAAATGTCCGAACAATGAACACAAGCATTAGTTGGTGTATGCTTGTAGCTTTGCATATCTATGTGGGATTTTATTTTGCCTCTAAAGGCACAAAGGGAACTTCATTTCCTTCCTAAATTTAAAGAGGCTTCCCATTACAATTGATCTAGTGGAGAGAAATCAATTGATGGTGGATATTTTAGGCACTCTATTGAAAAATTGGAGTTTCATTTGTGAAAACCTATGAGTGTTAAAAAGAGAGGACCTCAATCTATTGACTAATTTCCTAAAACCCCTTATGCTAGCTTCAAGAATCATCTAGTTTCCCTCTTTGAATAAAATTCTATATGTCTACTAATACATCTAATCAAAATAGGGGTTGTGAGTTTATAGGTACAATTGCATATAACCAATGTTGTAGGATATGCAACCCCTCCCTTGCTACACATATAATTGTACTTTGTATATATATAGAAACATTACAACATAGATACAACTCAAATATTGTAATTGCATGTGTCCAAAAAATATCATTTTTCAATTGTGCTTGATTCATAGGGATTCAATTACTTAAGAAAATGGCCTTGAATATTATTAATGTATTGTAAAATCTAAAAAATATGGGAAAAAATTGGTATTTTTGCTATAAATAAACTTTAAGGTATGGCAAAGCATGGGAAATCTTCCTATTTTCAATAAATATTAATTTAAAACTCCCCATGTACTTTGGAGTATGCAACAAGACATATCTTTCCTTTTTAAAAAATCCTCCCAAGATACATTTTTAAAATGCCCAACCAAATCTTATTCATCCACTATTTTCTATGTCCAATCCCCGCCATTGATCTTGGAGCCACCCTTTCCAATTAATCCCCTCTTGACACTTGTTCAATCCCTCTTGCTTGTGAGCTCTCATAAATTGTGAGCCCTTGATCCTTGAATTGCATCCTAGCTCTCCATTCAATCCTCCAAAATTCTATAAATTGGAGGTCATCCAAGCCATTTTCAATACAAATATCTTATACAATCTTATGCTGATGGGAAGAGTACTCACATCCAACCATCCATGAGCACAACCACTAGACCATGGTGCAACACGAATTGGTTTTGGTAAATACTTTTCTTTTTTTTATCAATGTTTATCTTGACTCGTATGCTTAAGTTGAGTGTTGCATTTAATCATCTATCTCAAGCTAACAAATAAGGAAAAGGTAAAAGAGATGAAAATAGGTTGTTTAATATTTGTCATAAGGGTGACAAAGAGCATTCATCTTGCATAAAAATCACCAAAGAAGACCCCAGATTGTCTAACTTATAGAACCCTACGTAGGGTTTGGTGGGCGAGTGAAGCAGCTATATTGTTTCTTGGATTGTTTTACATTGATAAAAATAAATAAATGAATATTGTTATTTTAGAAGGGCGTATCTGCTTTGGATTCTCTTGGAAAGATTTTCTATATCACAAGAAACAACGCTATACTGGGAAATCTTTTATGGAAGGCCATCTTATGGAAGATTGTGAAGAGCTCTCTGGTTAGTGGTTGCAGGGAGTAGATGGTGGAAAAAAAATTAGTTGTAGGGGCCAATGCAAGTATGGTTACTAATCCAACACCAAAATCACCAAATTGATGGGATCCTACTGATATGGCTTTCAATAAAGGTATGAGGGACTAGCTAGATATCTTGTAGAAAAATCACTAACACACTTGAAGAATCTTACACTATATGATAAAAATGGTCCAAGGAAATAGACTAGTTCATCTGAGTTTGAAAGATGAAATTTGTATAAGAGATTCTCTTGTTGCTATTTGTATAGCTATAGAGGGAGCAGCTAGGATACAGTTTTCATTTCGAGAGCATACATGAAAATTAAAGATGAAAGCATTTGAATTAGTTGATCATAGTTTTCCAAAGGAAGAAGAAAATAAAGGTTCACAATAGTAGCCAGGTAGAGTGATAGAATTGTGAGGGGTAACAAACCTATAGTGGACAGACCTTCAAAACAAAGTAAATTCTATTCATATGTTAATGAATTTCAGTAGACTAATTTCAAAAGACCTTACCAATGTTCCTAGAGTGATAATCCATTGTGAGCCTAAACAAAGGATAGGGACTCGAAGATTAGTCATACAAAGCATTAGTGAAAAGTGACTAGGTAAGAATCATTGGACTGTGAGTAGACATAAAGCAAGGGTGTGCTTACATGACAGTCGACCTATGAATTATTTTGAATAACATTCATTCCTCATTATAGGCTAGTGCATGGAAAGAGGCTTCTGAGATTCTTTCTAACTATATTTTCATAGGCTTTTCATATTGGGAGAGACTTGTAGGTATGTGGTAGAGGCTCATGCCCAAAAATTGTAGTTCATAAAGGCTAAGAAAATGTGTCAACATTTGAAGGTTGATGACAAGAGACTAAGAGAACTTATTCTAGAAGTAAAAAGGAAAACCATGAATCAACTCACCATTCAATGCATTCAGAATGTAAATTAAAAGATTTAGAGGAAGATGTCTTGTCCTCGAAATAAAACACTAAAATTACTAAGCATTGAAATGAAAATGCACAAATACGATATATATTAAAACATAAATACAAATATTAACAATTTAATATTAATATGTCATGCCTCCGCCATGATAAATTACAACACTAAAATATAATTTAAAAAAACAAGCATTCAATAACGTTAGGGTTAGTGTTTAATTAGGGTTAGTCTTAGGGTTAAATTTTAAATAAGGGTTAGTCTTAAAATAAGATTATGAATTATAGAATATAGTTATGGTTAGTGTTATAAATATAATTAGGGTTAGGATTATAATTATAATTAAAGATATGGTTATGAGTAAGGTTAAAATAGGGCTAGGTTTCAATTAGGGTGAGTGTTCAATTATAGTAAGGGTTCAATTTGGTTATGATTTAATAAATGATAAGGGTTAGCATTCAAATAAATTTAGGATTTAGGGTTCAATTAAATTTATGATTAATGCTCAATTAGGGGAAGGGTTTGGGTTAGGTTTAGGGTTAAGATAATGGTTAGGGTTAGGGTTAGGGTTATGATTAGGGTAAGGATTTACATCATGAGTAGGGTTAGGGTTAGGGTTAGGATAAGGGTTAGGGTTAATATTAGGGTTAGGCTTAGGGTTAGGGTTTGTGTTAAGGTTTGGGTTAGGATTGGGGTTAACATTATGAATAGGGTTAGGGTTACGATTAAAGTTAACAATAGGGTTAAGGTTAGGTTTGGAGATTATGTTTGGGATTAAAATTTGGGATAGGGTTAGGGTTAGGGTTAGAGATAAATTTAGGATTATGGTTGGATTATCCTTAATAATAAGATTAGGGTTAGGGTTAGGGTTAGGGTTATGATTACAATTAGAGGTAGAATTATAATTTGGATTGGGTTATCATCATAATTAGGGTTAGGGTTAAAGCTAGGATTAGGATTAGGGTAAGGATTTTAGTTAGGGATAGGATTAGGGTTAGAGATAGAACTAGGGTTAGGGTTATGATTAGATATTGAATTATGGTTAAGGTTAAGGTTAGGGTTAGGATTAAGGTTTTAGATACTATCAGAGATATAATTAGGGTAATGGTTACAATTATGATTATGGTTTAGGTTAGGTTTAGGGTTAAGGTTAGGGTTATAGTTAGACACAAACTTAGGGTTAGGATTAGGGTTAGGGTTTGGTTTTGGGTTTAGGGTTTGAGTTAATTTTTGAGTTAGAGTTTGGTTAGGGTTTAGGGTTAGGGTTAGGTTTATGGTTAGGATTGGGTTAGGGTTAGGGTTTGAGTTAATGTTTTGGAACTATAATTAGGGTTACAATTAAGGTTAGGGTTAGGATTAGGATTAGAGTGAGGATTATGATAAGAGACATAATTAGGATTAGGGCTAGGGTTCCAATTAGAATTAGTGTTAGTTGTAGAATTAGGGTGGGTTAGAAATATTGTTAATGTTAGGGTTAGGGTTAGAGTTAGACTTAGAGTTAGGGTTAGGGTTAGGGTTAGGATTAAAATTAGAATTAGAATTAGGGTTAGGGTTGTAATTAGAATTAGTGTTAGTTATAGATTTAGGGTGATTAAAAAATAGTGGTAGTTTTAGTGTTACAATTAGAATTATAATCTTATCCCTTGTCCTACTTGTAATGCTAATCCAAATTATAGCCTTAACAATAATTCTAGACCTATTCATAATCATACTTATAATAAATACCTTAATTCTAATTGTAACCCTAATCCTAACCTATCTTTAATTATAATTGAATACTAATCCTAACACCGGTTGAATCCTTACCCTCTAATTGAATATAAATCCTAATCAAAACCCTATTTGAATCTTAACCCTTATTGTAATTGTAACACTAACCCTAATCCTAGTTGAATTATAACCCCAACCCCAACTATAACCCTAATTGAACCTAAACACTAACCCTAACCTTAAGTCTAACTGTATCCCTAATTAAACGCTAAACTTAAGCCTAAATGAACCCTAACTATAACCTTACTTTAACCCTAATTATAATTAAATATTAATCCTAACCTTAGTTAAACCCTAACCCTAATTGAATATAAACCCTAACTGTATCCCTAATTAATTCCTAATTGAATCTTAACCCTTACCATAATTGTAACCTTGACCCTAATCTTAATTGAATTCTAACCCCAATCCTAAGCCTTACCCCAAACTTTATCCTAGAACCCTTACCCTAATTGAACATCAATTGAACCCTAACTCACCCTAATTGAATCTCAGTCCTACTTAAATCTTAACCCTCACAAGTTAATTAATCATTTAGCACTAACCCTAACCCTTACACAAACCCTAACACTAATCTTAATTTGTAACTCCTAACTCTAACCCTAATATAAATCTAACCCTAACTCTAACCCTAATTGAATGCAAACCCTTTAACCTTAGGAATTATATTAAAACCCTAACCCCAACCCTATTAAAATTCAACCTTAATTAGACTTGATCCCTAACTCTAAGCCTAACCTATTGAATCTTAACCCTAATTGAACTCTAACCCTATTTGAACCCAAACCACAATCCAAACCCTAATTGAACCCTAACCATAATGCTAAAACCAAGCTTTATTTTAGAACCCTAACCCTAACTAAACCTCGACCTAACTTTAATCCTAGTTATAACCATAATTGACCTCTAGTTGAATCCCAATTGAAGCATAATCCTAACTGATCCCTAACCCTAACCCTATCCATAATTTAACCCTAATCCTAATTAATCCTTAACCCTAACCCTAATTGTCATCTTGATATATCTTCAATCACCTAAATCCTCCAAGCTTTATCTTAGAATTTTTATTGAAACCTAACCTAATTTAATCCTAATAATAATCATATACATCTCTCTATATACATATATATCTCCCTCTCTCTATACACACACACACACACACACACACACACACACACACACACACACACACACACACACATATATATATATCTCCATCTCTCTCTAATATACATATATATCCTAATTTAATACATTTGTACCTCTCTCTCTATATATCTCCCTCTCTCTACCTCTATATATAACTTCCTATATCTTTCTATCCCTCCATAGATCTCCCTCTCTTTGTCTCCCCCTCTTTATATCTCTATTTCTTTCTCCCTCTCTCTCCATATCCATCTTCATCTCTATCTCTATCTTCCTTTCTACCTCTCCCCTATCTCTATCTCCTTACCTCTCCTTGCATATCTCTCACTCTTTCCCCTATATCTTTTCTAATCTCTCTCTCTCTCTCTCCCTATCACTTTCTCTTTCTATATCTCTCTCTACTTCTCTATTCTCTCTCTATTTCTCTCCCTCTCTCTCTCCCTATATGTATCCCTCTCTATCTATATCTCAATATCTCTCCCTCCCTCAACACACATACACTCCCTATTTCTCCCTTCCTATATTTATCTCTATATATTTCTCTCACTCTCACACACAAACTCCCTATTTTCCCCTCCCTATATTTGCCTCTCCCCTCTCTATCTCTCTCTCTCTCTCCCTCTCCCTCTCTATTACTTATCTCTATCACCTCCTTTATCTCTCATTCTTCCCCCTCTATCTCCATCTTCCAATCTCTCCCTCTCTCTCACTCTTTCTATCTCATTATCTCTATCTCTCACTTATTCACTCAATCTCTCCTTCCATCTTTCCTACTCTCTCTATTTATCACTTCCTATATCTTTATCTTGCTCTCTCCAACTCCCCCTCTTTCATTGTCTCCCTCTTTTTGTCTCTATTTATCCCTTTCCCTCTTTGTCTCTCCTTCCATATCTCCGTCTATATATTTATTGCTTTGTCTTTGTCTTTGACTCTCTATATCTCACCCCCTCCATCTTTCCCAAGTTGTATCTATCTCTCCATCTCTCCTTTATATCCCTATCTCTCCCTCTTTCTATCTCTATCTCTCCCTCTCTCCCCCTTTCTCCCTATCACTCCTTTCTATATCTTTATACTTCTCTCTCCTATCTCTATTTTTCTCCTTCCTCTCCCTCCCTCTCTATATATTTATACATAACTATCTCCCTCTCTCTCTCTCTTATGCATACACACACACTCCTTGTTTATCCCTCCCTATCTCTACCTCTATCTCTATATCTATCTCTCTACCTCTCTATCTCTATCTCCCCATATCTCTTCTTTCATCAATACCTCTATCTCTATCTTATTATCTCTACATGTCTCTCTACCCCTATATCTTTCCATCTCTACCTCTTAAATATCACTCCCTATATCTTTGTCTTTTTATCCCCCCTCATTCTCTCCCTGTCTCTCCCTATATCTCCATCTCTATATATTTACGTCTTCCATCTCTATCTATCCCTCTATCCTCTCTCTCTATTTATCTCTCTCTCCTCTCCATTTCCCTCTCCTCCATCTCCATCTCCATTTCCATTTTCATTTCCATTTCTATCTCTATCTCCTTACCCCTTTGTCTCTCTCTTGCTCTTCCCCCTATATCTCTCCCTCTTTCCATCTCTACCTCTCCCTCTCTCTCCCTCTCTCTCCCTCTCTCCCTAGTTGAAGCATAACATGAGCCTATTGGTAATGGAGCTTGATTATCTTCCTAATTTAGATGTTTTGTTTTAGTTGTGTGAAGATCCTTCTAAGTGGATGCATAATTGATTTGAATTTGTCACTTTTCTATTGAAATTTGAGACCTTTATTGCACAAACATCATTTTCTAAATGGACTACCAGTTGACCTCATGTTTACTGCACAAATGTATGCAAAAAATAGACCAAAATTTTCCCTAATTTACCCTCCACACATCTTTGACATACCCTTTACACACCAAAGTGTGATTGCTAGTTTTAAATTGATTTTAGATGTGATCTTATTATGAAAGGCCTTATATTAGACTATATACTTAAGTTGCTCTATTTTTGTACAATTAAATCTTCATTTATAATAATTTAATTTTGAATAAAATTGAATATTAATGATTTTTCCTTTTTGAAATATTTTCATTTTTTTAAAAAAATTGCATTTTTTTAATGTTTTAAATATATTAATTTAGAAACATATTTTTATATGTAATAATAAACTTAGAATATTTTTATTTAATTTTAATTTTTTTAATTTTAAATACATTAATTTATTTAGAATTTTTTAAATGAACAATTATTTTTCATTCCTTTATAATTTTATTTCCATTCTAATATTAGAAATATATATATATAGTTCGGTAAATCACTGCTAAGGGGCAACACCCTACGCTTTTGACTAGAGGTATGAACCAATGAGGCCACATTCGAGGGAGCTCATCCTCGATATCTCCATAACCACCACTGCCACCACCACCTTAATTACCACTGTTGTCATCACCATATCCACTGTCACCACCGCCGCCACCATATTCACCGCCGTTGCTACCTTTGTTGACCCCGCTGCCACTTTCTCCCTGCAGCAATCCCACCATCCATCTTGGGATTCAAACCTTAGACAACTCGACTGCTGCCCTTGCAACTTAACCATTGCACTGCGGGGTCAACCCTAATATTAGAAAAATATTTTACATTGAATCAAAGAATATATATATTTTTAAAGACTTTTCAATATTTTTTAATTTTAAATATATCAATATAGAAGCTTAGTTTTATATGTAGTAGTAAATTTAAGAAAGTTATTTCTTACTTAATTTTATAAATTTTAGAAACTTCTTTTTATTTGTATTTTTTTATAATTTAAAAAAAAAAAAAATTAAATGAAAACGACAATTAGCATTATAGATTGTAGAAATCGGATATCATTAATGAAATAGGTTTCTTCTCAAAAAGAACATAGACTAACACATTTTATATAATTTTTTAAAATATAGGGGAGAGAACTTGAGCATGTTCCAATGGTTGTTATAACATTTGTTTGATTTAATGCTCAATATTTTTAACAATATTGGACCAATAGTTGTGACTTTGAAGTGTTAGTGTTGATGATAACCATAATTGAATGAAATATATTCCTTAGATCTAAAAAGCAACCAATCATGTGATGCCACATCAATGCACCAATAAAACATTACTTAGTGCACAACTATCAACTCACTTTTTTTTGGGTCTTGTTGGACACCTTGACAAAAACATGCTTATGTGGCATCATATTTGATGATGTGACCCTGAAATTTTAGTTAACATAAAATTTTGAGAAATGCAAAGTTAGGGAGCTCAACTATCGGGTCCTCATAGAAATTTCCACGTAAAATTTTGAGAAACACAAAGTTAGGGAGAAACACAAAGTTAGGATGCTCAACTACCCGATCCTCATTGAAATTTTCAGTAAAATTTTGAGAATAAGGGTGCTCAACTACCGGATCCTCTCCCTCCCTATGTAATTGTGTATATATTAAAAAAAAAAAGTGCATTCTATCATGCTGGCTAGTCGTACTCGTGGAGTGGAAGCCGTGGACAGTGGTGGGGAAAAATGCTTTTGGTACAAGACCAGTGATATCATGGGATCTTCACAGTATCCCATTTGGCGCCTATATCTGTACATTAAGGGAAAAAACACGTTTCTGCACGTAATTTTCCTCTTTTGCAGCCATTAAAAAAGTCCACATGATTTTTCGCCTAATATATCTCCAATCGGGAGGAATGGAATCTCTGAACTAATTTCTTAATTTTTTTCTGTGGAATTCGAAACACAAAATCAAGAGCAAATTCACAATTTTTTTCCAGACAAGAAAATTTCACACAAAATCGATATTTTATAATTTATTATCTGCAAGCGTTGCACAGGAAGAAGAAGTATATCGAGCCAGGGCTTTCTCAATATAATTGATATTTTGAAATTCATTATCGGCAAAAGATGTACAGGAAAATGAGTATATCGAGCCAGGCCGGGATTGTAATTACATTTTGAATAACCCCAACCATCTTGAAATCACAGCAGTAGTAGCAAAAAATAGAAGTGTAACAGGGGAGTATTTATTTACAAGATACAAATGTAAAGGAAGAGTGTGAAAGAGTGAAAAGAGAATTCAAAGACACCAAGTTGCCTGGATATCAAAGTGCCATGCTAAGGAATGGCTGCTGGCGCTGGCGCTGCCATTGGCGTTGATTCTGAAGACGTCGTAGGGAACTGTAATGGAGGTCTTGTCACCGGCGTTAGTCCATTGAATTTTGACGCAGCAGGAAAAGGCTGAAACGCCTTGGGGCAATTGCAGGTTGAAGAGGAGCAGCACTTTCCCCTGGATCCTGGCAACCTTGTTGCTCTCTTTTTCCAGCCATGAGCACTCCGACTGTCCTACCATTTGCTTGTAGGTGGAATTGACCCATCGGACCTTCTTCTGTGAGTCCGATATGAAGCAATGAAGCAAGGCGATGTTTTGGATTCTAGCTGCTCTTCAACTTCCTCCATACTCATGCCTGTGCTCATTTCTTCCTGCGAATGAGTGTCCGTTATGCACTCCACCACCACGCTGGATCCCACGGGCCTCCCATGCTAAGCACACCACTCCAAGGGTGGAATTATCTTGGTTGGACATTCTGTTGTTTGGGGTCAAGAGGTGGGTTGTCTTCGTCGGACACTCGTGCTCTTGGGCTTAGATGGGTTGAGTAGTTTACAAGCATCTCTTTTAAGATTCCCCTATCAATCCAAACTAGGATTGATTGTTAGGATGGATTCAAGGAGTCTCAATCATAAGGGGGATGCATAAGACAACATGGATAGGAAAAGCAGATACAAGTGTATCCACTAGGCACACCACTCTGAGGATGGAATTGTCTTGGTCGGACGTTCTTGCCGCTTGGGGCCTAGGGGTGGGTTGTCTTGGTTAGGTGCTCGTGCTCTTGGGATTAGATGGATAGCTTCAGACGGACTTATCATGTGTCTCATCCAAGTCCTATTATGATTAGAGCTTCCACAATGCATTATGGATATTGGTAGTTATGGATAGCTTAAATAGATAAGGCATTTATAATGTTTTGATCATATGAAATTATCTAACATGATTAAGGATCTAAACCAAGATTTATCTTGTTTTAAGCATTTGAGGGAATTAAGGGCCTACGAGGAGGGGAAATAATGTCGAGGTCACCCTCTAAGTACACCACTCCATGATGGATGGATGAGGCCTTCCACATGTGGGCCAAGAGGGGTGTACTACTCTTGGGCTTAGAGGGAATGACTATCTAGGACACCCTATTGTAGTTCACCCTCAATCTCCCAACATAATTAAGCAATAATGGTTCTGGTACGTGGGAATGACGGTAGGACGCCTCACTAGGCACACCACCCCATATGGATGGCAAGGGCCACATGGGGCTAGGAGGGGTGTACTTCTCTTGGGCCTAGGGTAGAGGGTTCCTTGGGCACCCTATCAGATCATTATGTGCAAGGAAGAATGAATTAGAAACCTAAAGAACTCCAATATATTTATGATATGATATTTGTTTCTTGTTATAAATGTTTACTAACCTATTTGCAGGTCTTAAACAGGTAGTTGTATCACTAATATTACTTTCCTTGTTTTCTTTACATACTCAAATGAGAGCATCATATAATATTATCTAGTAAATATTTTCTAATCTTGCCTTGCAAGGACCTAATCAAGCTATAGATATTCCCTAAACCAAGTTGATTATTTGAAATCAATAAATTAGGGCAGATTTAGGGGTTATCCTAAAAAAGGGGACATTACAGAAGGTAGCTTCGAAAAAGACTTCAACATATTTCTTGTAGAGTAGAGAGATACACTCCAAAAGTAAAGAAAGGAGAAGACCATAGATTTTTCTCCCAATTCCGTGAGTCCAAAATCCCAAATCAAGGGGTTATAAAGAAAGGAGTTTCGATGATGGTCTGAATTTATCACCATTGAAGAGGACAGTAGATGATGATAATGTAAAAAATTCAAACAAAGATGTTAGGAAGCATACACTTGATGGCCACAAGCTCTAGGTGTTGAAGAATTTAACTATGGTACAAGAATTGATCTCATTCTTGTGGTTGGACCATAACTGCACCAAGATGCTAATTCAGAGCATCATGCTTTTATTAATTGCCATATTAAGGAATGTGATATATTGAGCCATTTCAAGCGCAATAATGCAAACACAACATCAAAGTGGCACGCACAGATATAGAAGGTTTTTGTCAATTTAAACAGGCAGGTGGGATGGAACACCTTATTATGTGCAGTGGTGTTATCAAAGGGTTTATTTTGTCTTCCATAGGACATTGGTATGATAGTCGAGACAAGTTTTAGAGTGGTGAGTGTCATTGATCAGTTGGTTGGTGTAGCTCTTCACTCAAAGGAACTGCTTTAGGCATTGTGGGAACTTTGTTCCATATCTATGGTCTTCAAGGCTTAGGTTTTGTTGTCAAGATGCATGAAGACTCAAGTTGCGGCTTCATTGAAAGAAGCAGGGTTTGTTGTTCATAATCAGAAACAATTGGAAATTGGGACTTTGTAAGAATAATTTACATATCATTGAGGGCCTTTTTCTTGGATTCTAACAAGTTGAGAAGAAAAAGGAGACAATCCATGCATTGTTAAGCAATCAACTAGAAGATAGTCAATGAAAAGTGATGTCTAGTGGCATGTGGTGACAAAAAGGACAGTCCCAAATGATCATATAAGTGTGATAGTAAGCTTTGGTTATGGACAGTGAGAAGATGGCTTGGTTAAGGTTTTGTTCTTCAAGGCCTTATCTTAAAAACTTGATATGACCATCAACACCCAAATAACGAATACACAGTCCTCTAGTAGAGAGGACTCTCAAGTGATAAAAGAGCAGTCCAAAGTAAAGGCAACTATGAGAATTAATGGACAGTCCACAAAATGCAAGGACAGTCCCTCAGGGATGAGACAATGAGAGAAACAAGGGGGCATCCAGAGTTTCAAGACAAGGGTATGAAACTTTGGCAGACCTATGAGAGGAAGGATTGCCATAATAGTGACAAAAGGACTACAAAAAATGAAGTCTGTGAGTGTTCAAAAGATCCTGATGGGCATAAAAGATAGTGACTTCATCAACAAGGAGGCAGCCACAAGGATGAACAATCTGTTACGAGATATCACAATGCATATTGAGCATAAAGGGAAACAATAGATAATGGATAGTCAAATGATCAAGGACTTAGTTAGGAAAAACCATGGAAAAGAATAGTGGTCAATGCTCACTGTGATCAAATCTTGAAGGGTGGTTCAATGGTAAGAGAAACAATGAAATAACAGCTAACATAGTCATAGGATGGAGTATGATGAAAGGGATTAGAGTCATTAGACAGTTCAAGGCCATTAGAAGAAAGAGTGACAAAGGTTAGGACAAAGCTTTAAGACATCAAATAAGTGTCAATTCCAATCCTTGAGGATCTCAAATGCACTATTAGAACATTTGAATGTTTCAAACCTTTTACAACATGCTTTATCAGTAAGTTTGAAGAAGTCTCCAACAGTTAGAGTTAAATGAATATTCATAACCTCTTTTATGCATTTATGAGTAGTTGCAAGCATCTAGGAGGAGTTTGTTGAGTTGTGTAGAAGTTGGAAAATATTTAGGGGTGGTTTGAGGAGCTACAAAATTGATGGAGAGAATATAGGAGGCAGTTTTGACCAAGTTTGAAGCTTTCCCATGCATCTAGGACCTGTTTTAGGAGCTTTGATGGTAGACAAGGTCAAGGCTAGAATTTTTCATCACTCCAATACCTTTTTGGAACAGTTTTAGGGGTTGCAAAGTAGGGGAATCTATTTTGGACGCCCAAAGAAGTTTGACCTAGCATACACATGCTCCTAGATCTATAATTTAGCAACTGTTGAGCAACATAAAAGCAAGCTTAAGGGGCAGTTTTTAAGTTAGATTTCTCTCTAGTTTTGTATTGTAATTCTCTTGAAGATTCTTTCAAGCTGGAGCAACAAATGAAACTCCATTTTTAAACTTATACAACTATGTAAACACCTCTTTATCAATAAAGTTAAGCATTTTGGCCTTTCCATAAGCTATTTTATTATGTGCAATGTATTGATTGATTAATATTTATGTGAGTTATGATAATTCCTTTGATGTTTGTCTCATTTTAGCACCTTTAGGCAAAAAAACATATGTTTTTGCAGGTTGTAAGTTGTGTAGTGGTTCAAACAACCATTTAAGTTGTGAAAGAACATATCTTTTCCTTCAAAACTATTATAAAACCAAACCTCCCACAAAACACTAATGCGTTGATATATGAAAATATCTGAGTTGTGTAAAGTTAAGCTGAACTATTGAGGGAATTGTGTGTTAAAACAACAGTGTAGGTGTGAAATCATTCTGGTGCATCGCCTTTTAGTTTTAGGATTCATTTTCATGTTTCCTTCTTACCCTTTTCTTAGCAAGCAACAATAGGTAGCTTAAATTAGGTGAAGTTCCAAGGGAACTGACCCTCTTTGGAGGTTGATTTCCACCATCTAATCCCACGCTTAGGGAGATCATCCCATGTTTCACAAGGTGGTTGATTGATTTAATTAGCTTAGCAAAGGGTGCACACTTCCGTGATAAAAATAGCATATTTCAAGGAGCAAGAGAATGAAACAATGGATAATAAAATTAATAAGATAATTAATGAGTTTGATAGGCTTTGAGAGGATTTTGATTTTTTTTAAAATCCCAAAAAATAGAAGTTGCAAATACAAAGTTGGTCTTAATTGAGATAATTTTCAACAAGGAATTGAAGATCAAGAAACAAAGAAGCTTGAGGAAGATACAATTAGTTGGGAATACAAAATGGTGGCTTTAGAAGTAACTATATACAAAATTGGATCAGTATGAGTATTGGTCTAAACAATAAAATAGGAATAATTTTTAATATTATTTAAATAACACTTTTTGAGATGGATGCAAAATCATCTTTCAATAACCCACTTTTGAGTTGGATGCTAAGATATCTTTTGATTCAAGTTCTATAGATTATGAAAATATGAAAGTGATGCAATAAAATTTAACTACATTCAAGAAGAGGATGAGATGTCATGAAATGGTCTCATCATTTCAAGCATCATGACTTTGGAAGTTTTTGTTATGTGTATGAAATTTTCCATGTAAATCTGGTGTTCTCATGTGTATGAATGTGTTTGTATTATTGTTTGTCATGTTTATGTTCTGCTAATGCATGATAAGGATTTAAGGGTTGTTAAGGGTTTAAGGATTAATGCAGATTTGAATGTTAATGAGGGTTTTGATGTTTTAATGTACAACCGTTTCACCCCCCCTCTTAGTTGTCTTGTACATTCAACACATGAAGGCAAAACATATTGTCTTTACTTTAAGCAAAGAATTATATATCATGGGTTAATATAAAATTTAAAAAATATTGGTTTGATAATGGTTGCATCATCTTGGAGAACTCATTATGGAGCTAAAATTTAAGGATGAAGAGAAAGAATTAATACTTAAAGGTATAGTAAATGGAATCCCTAGCATGGTTACAACAAAAAGAAGGGAGCTATATTTTCAAAGAAACCAAGTAGCTCGAGACACTCAATGCATATATACAACCAATGGTCTCTCCTTAGGTAAGATACTTCATTATGATAATTTTTGGTTTGTCTTCGACATGCTTAATATTTCTCTCCTAAGGTGGTCACAAAATGAGATACTTGCAAAATAAAACCTTCTTATTGGAGGTCACCAACTATACATAGTAGGGAAAAGTGTTGGATGCAAGAAACATGACTAAGGCCTAATATGAATACATAGGATCATGGATCATATCTCCAAAATCCTAAAATTCCTACACCCAATTGGTCTCAATCTAAAGCATTTCAAAGGCCAATGGCCTAAAAGTCTACATGGATAAAAAAATCCCATTAGCCTAAGCCCATAATTCCAAATCTAAAACCTCAAATCCTAATAGCCAAAAATCCTAAACTCCAAAGTTCATATGGGTTCCAAAGTCTAGTCTTCAAAATCCAAAGACCTTAGAGAAAAATACATGAATCTAAATACAAGAGCTAGTGCTTTGTAATCCCCAAAGCCCAAAAATTGGCAATCAACTTGGACCCCAAAATTTGACAATCCAAAATCCTAGCAATCTAAATATTCAAGCAAAGATCCAACAAGCTAGAACATAAAAATCATTTGGATCCAAAAATCTAGCAATGCATACATCGCTCCAAAATCTAAAATCCCCCTACCTATGAGCATAAAAACCTATTATCCCCTAATCCAAGAAATCCTAAAATATAAAACCTAAAATACACCATCATATCCAACAAAAGAATCTATTTCCAAACCTAGCATGTTGTGTGAACTCATTAGTCCCACCTCCTATTGGTTCTAGGAAATTTAGGCAATAACGTAATTGGTTCTAGGAAATTTAGGCAATAACCTAGGAGAAGCCAACCTAGAAATAATTAAAGCTCACATATGACATCCATCCATCAAGCATAACACTAACAATGTGATCTATTTGAAGTGACCATGTACAATGAAATGCTATTAGCTTATAGTGGAAATAGACACTTGATTTTAAAAAACACCAAAAAAACTTTAAAAATCCAAAAATAATTATAAAGAGAAAAATTACCCTTTAGTGAAAACCAATTATTTGGCCCCTTAGGATAGTCACCATGATGAAAACATATTCATAGAAGTCATGTTTGATGACCAAAAAATTAAAAAATATAAAAAATAAAGAAAAAAATTATAATGATAAAAACCATTCATATGATGCCTTAGGCAATTACCATGATGAAAACCTATTTACAAGCACCATACATAAATATATTTCTTGTGTACCCTACACTTGGGGGCAAGCCTCTTCCATCCACTAATCCCATTCATTCTTTACAATCATTAGGCAATCATCCATATTATAATGTTATATCATCCCATCCATTTTCATCCCCATCCATTCATACCTATCCTTATTTCCCACTTTTGACTTTGATAAAGAAGTGGACAAGACCTTGAAACATGTTTTGGCAATCCTTTGGGGTGTACACTGCATAGTGGCATACTTAGAGTAGGATCATATCATTCCTATATGATGTAGCCCTTGGAAATTATATCCTACATCCCCTCCTCCTTTCTATCTCCAATCCCATCCGTCCATTGATAATCCCATCCTTTCATCCACCCAACACTTTTACCCTTCACTAGAACAAGTTTTCTCCTTAACAATTTGATTGTTGTCTAATCTTAAGAATACCACACGATACAACTAAGCTAGAAAAATGTCCACAATCCTACATTCCAAATCAAACCTTAAATACTGGGATCTTTTATCTAGTATTTAAAGATCCTAATTATCCACACACCACACAAGAAGCATCACAAAATAATATTATTAAATCTAGCCATGCAACCCAACACATATCTAACAAGAATCTATAAGCTTCATCTTTGATATCATTAATATCCAAACCTTCTTAAAGAAACCAATCATTATCATAGTGATATATCATTCCCAATCCTCACATTGTTCTCATAATATATGGTTCCTACATCAACAACATTATCATCATCAAATCAATCGATGTTGGCTTTCATCCTGATTAGGGACAAAGTCTTGTTTGTCTTGTCTTTTATCTTTTATGCATGATTTCTTGCTTGTGTATATGTTTCTTCTTGTTTTTCTTTGCATTTAAAATGAAAAATTCATAAAAAAATGCATAAAATGTTTGGTGTAGTTCCCATGACATACTTCCCTAAGAACACCAGAGCTCTTTATATACTATATTGCATCTTGAGATTATGATCATTAGGGCATGATTCTTCTCTTTACTCTTTATTTTTTATTTTCATGCATTTGTGTGTTCATCTTTGTTGTTTTTATGCATTTGTGTGTGTGTGTGTTCTTTTATCTTTAATCTATTTTTCAAGTTAGTCCTCTCTGATATGATGCATGTCACAATGTGAACAAGTAGATGTTGACCAAATGACCAACAAACATACGAGTACAAAATCAAAAGCCTATAGTTGGAATTAGGGTTCGTTCCCGTGGATGGGAGCTTCCTAAACAAGTTGAGCAGTGCTATGAGATTTTTTAGGAATATTTTAAAGCGGGTGGTCTCATGAATTTTGTAGTGCAGTTTAAGCTTAAAAGTTTAAACTGTGAAATTTATGGAACCTGAGTAAATAAATATAAATAATAATAAAATTAATGGGTGAGAATTTAAAAACCCCATATGATTAACAAGTAGCAAAAAAATCCTAAGTTGGTAGGGTAATTTCTAACCCCACGACAAATGCACTCGAATTTGATGGTCACCCCTATCAAATTATTAAATTTACTATATCTAATTTTGTATTAAAAAATATTCAAGATAATTTTATTAAAAAATATTCTTAAAATAAAAAAACAATTTATTCTATTTTGAAAAGATTCTAAATTAATATATATATTATAATAACATTATAAATTCTATACATTACTATAAAACAATAATAACTATTAGTAATAAATACAAAAATAAATAAATTTACTATTGCAATTTAGAGTAAGTTTCTAAATTCATATTAAAATTATTCAGAATAGTCTTGTTAAAAATATTCTAAAAATTAAAAACAATTATATTCTATAAAGATTCTAAACTAATATGTATTTTATAATAAACATTATTAATGTGCTTATATAAAAATATAGCAAGTCAAATTATACCATCTAAAATGTTTCTAGTTAATCATACATCATATTTGTTTTTTGCTTCATAGACCCCTACTCCTTCAAAATAAATCCCCAAATCCCTATAGAATCACAACCTTAATATATTCTAATTCTCCTGCTTGCAATATTTAACAAACTTCGAACTTTTAAAATTTGTGTCCCTCTATATATATATTTTTTCTTTCCTCAATCTTTAGTTTTATGTGGATTCTTTATTTTAAGGACAATATTATTATCCTCATTGGGGAATCACTTCATGGTTTCACCATAATATTTGTTCTATAATGTTTTATTTTTATTCTGATCTACCATGAAAGATAGGTATTATTCAGATGAATATTTTATACCAGAAATCTCATTGTGCTCTGTAATTGATGGTTGGTGACTTTTTAGGAGCAAAAAGTTAGAATTCCCATTATATCTTTTAGGTGTCCACATTATATCTTTTCTCCCTTTCTTCCAGATTTCCATTGATGGTTTGGTGACTTTATAGGAGCAAAAAGTTAATATTCTTCTTTATTTTATTTGACTTGCTATTCTTCCAAAGGGATTTGTCCTGTTTCTTAATTGCTCATATTTATAGCTACGACTACCTCCCTGGCTTGTTTTTGGATTGAAACAGATGTTTAGGATAATTCTATGTTCATTCAACTTGGTTTCTTGATATTCTATATATCTTTAATGTGAATTTATGGAAATGAAAGACTTGACCTTTTCTTTTTCTCCTCAATTGCATGGGGAACAATGCCATGATAGTTCGCGTGCATTAAAATGTCAACAATGAATTCGTTGACATGAAGGAATCTTGATATTTTAATATCTTTGTACTTTACGTGTAGTAACTAGTTATGCTTTTAAGGAAGTCTATAGATGCCACTTAGCATGACTGTACACTTTTCTATATTAAAAACATTTATTGTCCTGACCCAGGGATCTCTACTTGGCTTACCTCAATTTCATGTAGTTGAATTAACTTCCTTTAGTGATTAGGGGAGAGGACCCAAGAGGATCTAGTAGTTGGGCATGTTTTAATAGTTGTGATAATAGTTTTTTATATATGTCTAATAGTTGTGACTTGACTACCCATAATTAAACAAAATGTATTCTTTTGATCTAAAAAGCAACCAATCATGTGATGCCACATCAGCACTCAACTACCCATGATGTGAATGTACAAGTATTGGTCTCACTTCTTTTTTGAGTCTTTTTGGACACCTTGACGAAAAGCATGCTGATGTGACATCATATTTGATGATGTGGCCCTGAAACAAAAGTTATAAGCAGGGGACTTGCCAAGTAAGCTGCTGTAAAACATTGGGAGTGATTTGAAATTTTCACGTAGGATAATTAGAAGCGCGAAGGTAGCGTGCACAACTACTGGGTCCTCTCCCCTATGGTTCATTCTTTTCTTTTTGGAGAAGAGTTACGTCTATGAAATATAATATCCCAAGTCCCATCCATGGACCATGAGAATGGCATTTTTACAATGAGATGCAAATTTTGAAAGTTGGTTTTAATGCCCTTCTCTTTCTCTAAAATTGTAATAAATGAAATATAATATCCCAAGTCCCATCCATGGACCATGAGAATGGCATTTTTACAATGAGATGCAAATTTTGAAAGTTGGTTTTAATGCCCTTCTCTTTCTCTAAAATTGTAATAAATGGAATTGTTGATTGATACTTAAAATCTAAGTCTGGTATAAAACTTGAGGAGACATTCAAAATTCTGTAGGAGATTCTTCCTAATTACAAGTAATAATATTCTTGCGTACTGATCATTTCTGAATGAAAAAGAAAATGTCATGAATAGAATCCTCAAAGTTGTAGAACATGATAGAACAAAATGATGAAACTCTTCATTATATCAAGCAGATCAATGAGAAACTCTGCACAGGTCAGCAATACTAATGGACTCTTTTTAAACTGTTGTTTAAACCCTGTTCTGGCAAAACCTTAGACAACCTACTTTTCTCAATTCCTCTTAAAATTTGGTCATGTGTCCATATTAAACATTACAAATATTGGAACATATTGTCTTCTACTCATTAAAAAGTTTATTGTTTCTAGTATTTGTCTTTCCTCTTTAAAAATTTCATAGTGCTAATACTACGTCACAATGTTAAGATTCGTTTTTGGGAGCATTGTGTGGTTTGTCAAGGCAAATTTGCTAATAACCTTGAACCCTTCGTATATCTTAGTCATTGGTTTCATTCTTGACCTGGTGTACATCACTTGCATAAGAAAAATACCATTACTGTTATTATTTAAAATGAGAATGATTAACAATCGGGTTAGTGAACCAAGTTGTGCACCCTCTTGATTTGACAAATACTAAATAGCCGACAGAGATGATCAATATTTAAATAAACCTCAATTTGACCCATTCAATCCAAAACAAATGGTATAATGGACGAAAAACATTGCCTTTCAAACCATGCAGACCAAAAAAATCATAGGAACAAGTAAATTATTAAAAAATGCTCCAAAAGTAAGGCTCTAATTTTATCACAAAAACAGCGAGCAAGCACAGCAGCGGTGGTTTGGATTAAAATTATCCAATTTATGACCACCAATAAATCCAGGCATCATGATCTCTTATACAGCCACACATTAGGCTTTCCTATCATATAAAAATCTCCACAGATGATCCAATGGGCATCAACATCAATAAGTCAACTGCCCAACAGTCATCTAACGCATAGATGATGACAATGCTGAATGAACAGTCATCCAAATCAAACGAAAACCAATTTTTTACCATTTATTGGCTTTGACATCTCTGTAATGAATCCATATTGTATTGGTGCATTTTAAGTGTTCAAAATGATTGCAAGTCTTGAATGTTTTCAAATTTTGAAGATATTTTTCCTATTGAAAATTGCATTTTTTACTAGATGTTATTCATAATGGCCTTACGAAATATATTTATCCTCTGAAGTACACCAAAAACCAATTGGGGCATGCTTCTTACCAGAAACTCTGGAAATGGTCAAGCATGCAATAACCATCACCCACAAAATAACAATTTCTAAATCCAGAGATTAGAAAGCTAATAAAGCCACATCTTGGAAACTAGTGGGTATATAGCGAGGGTTAGATATCATTAGGAAAGAAAACTAATCCGATATTGTATAGAAGAATATCTTCAGTTTTTGAAATGCTTCTGAACTTCAAAGAATCTTGGACACTCACTATGGCCTGTTACAATATTGATTCGGCAAGACCACTACTCATATATAGTATAACATGCTCTTTTCCATGCAAAAACTAAATTCTCATTTTGAAATCATTGAAGTCTTTGCACCGTTATGGATACTTAAATGCACCAACAGAACATGGATTTCTCATGTACAGTATATGGTAAAATATTTTCTCTATATTCTCTCTAAAGTGCGCCAAAAACTAATTTGGGCTTCCTTCTTACCAACTTCTAAAATGGGTTGAACATTTAATAATCATCATCCAAAAGTATATTAAATACAAAGAAATTCAAAACTTGGGACACTGGACTAGCGCATAGCCAAGGTCAGATATCATAAATAAAACAATGCCAATGGAGAATTTCTTCAAATTTTCAAATCCTTGAAGACTCTCACGAATCTTGAACAATTACTATTGCTCCAATACAATATTGGATCTGTTATTGTAAAGCTTATGCTAATATATGGTATGACATGCACTTTTCAATGTGAAAAATACATTCAACTTTTGATATCATTGAAATTTTCCAAGCATTTGGACACTAAAATGTGCCAATACAAAATGGATTGTGAAAAACTAAATTTGCGAGCCAATATATAGTAAGATATTGATTTCTCCATATTCTTCTGAAATGCACCAAAAACCAATCAGGTCATCCTTCATGCCAGCAACTTTTTAAATTGTTGAAGCGTACATTAATAATCATCCACAACTTGGGGCACTAGTCAGTATATAGCTGGAGTTGGATGACATAAATAAACAATACTCTGCCATATTCATGCATGCACCGACATCATGTTTCAGATTTCCTGAGTTTGGGATCTGTTTCGTAGAAGACAACATCTCCCTCATTGCTAACATAGTGATCCTCTGCCATACTCTTCAGCAGGGGCTTCAGCAAGTGAAATGGAAATGGACCAGATTTCTTAGGCTCCCGATAATATCTCCCAAGCACAGGCTTGATTGCTTCAGTCTATGAATCAGGATGAATATTCCAATTAGTTTCCAAAGAACTCATACTATATGATATGATCACTCAAATATCAGTAATATTTTGATACATTCATAAGCACACAGACGTCATATGTAAGCTATTTTCCAGAATTAGATGTAGTGCTAATACCCAAAACCATTAGCCACACTTGGATGAGAAGTATCAGGTAGTTAAGCTTAATGGATTTAATTCATCAGATAATTTAATAGTTGCTGAACACAAAAGAGAACATACATACCGCTTCCACCAAGTGGTAGTGAGGTATTTGAGGAAACAAGTGATGTACAACATGCGTTCCAATATCATGATGGATGTTGTTAATCCAACCATAATCTCGATCAATGGTGGTTAGTCCTCCCCTAAAATAGTTCCATTCCTGCAAGGTAGCTGGTGCCTATTGTCAAACATTCAAAAATAAGAATGAAAATGCCAAGACAATTACACAGTCTGTACCTTGCCTCTGTACCACGGAAGTTTCTCATCATAACCATGGTGATGCAGATATGTCACAAGATCCAACCACATTACAAAAATCTGAGGCACATGACACATTTCATCAGTTAATATTGTGATAGATGCTAAAGATTTCAAATGAAACTAACTTCCATAAAGTGTATTATCATGTCAAGGCAGCTCGAACAGGGAATGGAAGAAGGCAAGCATAATGGTAAAAGTAAACCCAATTTTCCAGTTTAAAAACCCCGGAACATACAAGTGACCAAAAACATGAGATGAGGCATGGGATACAATAAAATATTGAATAATCTTTCTGAAATAGATAGTACTTACCCAATAGGGAATAAAATAGAGCTTCAGCACTGACGCAGGACCCATAAAAATTGTGAGTCCTGCAAGTAAAGCCACCATTGCAGTCCAACACACTGTTGATGTAATAACATCCTTCTTCTCAGTTGGAACGAAAAGATCACTGTCAGGATGAAAATGTGAACCTGTTTTCCCAGGACTTCTCCCCCACTGCAAAAAGAATTGACAGATGCATCACTATGCAAAATAATTGGTTGCGTCAATAGTTTGAAAACATTACCGTGACTAACTGTATTTTGTTCTATAGTCAAATGAATATTGCAAGTCCAGTAAGAATTACCAGGTAGAAAGGATATGCAAAGAGAGGAAAAGGAATGGTAAACCGCATCTTCTTTGTTGCTTCATCCAAAGTGTTGTAAATCTTCTCAGACATCTGAAAGAAAATGGATCAAAATCTCAAACATGGGTATCTTCTTAGCTCCAACATGTAATCCAAAAAGTATTAAAAATTAGGCAAATTTCCTGAGCTGTCTTTCAATATTCTTCAGAATCATCTCTTTGGAAAAAAAAAAGTGTTTCTGTAGAAATATAAAAAATGTTAATTCCACAATAGACAGAAATTATGTTTAGTTCCTCCATGTGTTGTCAAAGCATATCCCAGCATTCATGACATTTGGAAGTTGCTATGATCTTCATCTTACCTATGCTTTCTCTAAACTTAGAAACCCTTCTGCTCTTGTTCATATTAACAATTGAAGTACCCAAAAACCAGATGAGTTATTACTGCCAAAGAGCAGAAACATACAACCTACAGTAAACAATAATTTGCAATTTGGAGGAATCTTGTTAAAATGCTTACAGGATGCCATGATTCGTCATTCTCCACATGACCATGATTCTGATGATGAGTCCTATGACTGATTCTCCTGCATGCCCACTCATTTTAATTATTTTCAAACCAATTTCATTATGTTGCCAAGCATGGACAAGACAGATAAAAACCCAGGGAAAAACAAAAGTTAAATAGACAATGGAATACAGCACCCTTATGGTGGAAATATTGAAGGAAGTGCTGTGATATAACTAAACAATTTTTTTTAAAAGTGTATCTGCCAAAACAATATCTGTGTTCTCACTTGACAATGCCAAAGGAGACTAAATGGATGAGCAAAATGAACTCTACCCACAAAATAGTCTAGGAATTAGAAGTCCAAAATTTCTGTCAATAGTCAGAAACTGCTTTACCCATTCTATAGTACTATACTGGCAGTTTTTCCATGTTTACATCAAACACAGCTTTAAGAAAATAAATAATTTCATACATGCGAAAAACATTTCAATCTCATGCCATGTAAGAGTATTAACAAGAATCAGAACAATAGCTATCCATTACATTTGTCACATAAACAGCTCAAGCATAGTTCAATATAGTATATTAATACTTAGTGGTAAGCAGATAGAGAAATAATAAAGTTTACCAACATTTTGCCAAAGAAAAAGAGACAAGATTGTGATATAAAAGGTTATGTTTATAGCACTGGCTGGAATTCAATAATAATAAATCCAACTATCTTTAAGGCTCTTCATGGACTACAAGTATGAGTTTTAAAATACAACAATTCATTAAGTATCTACTCATTTTGTGCAGAGCAAAGATTCAATTCAGTTTGGTAGAACACATTAAAGTTTTAAACAAAAAATGTCTTATATAAAATAAGAGGTTCTAGAGGTTTACCAGCCATGATAAGGTACCAAAATAGAAGAATGAGTCAAATGCCCGATCAGACTATTGAGTTTAGGATTGTTAGAAAAGCTTCCATGGCCACTGCAGACAAATATTTAAAATTTGTATCGTCAATTTATTAAGTGTCAATTGAAAAGAGTCTGCCAGAATACAACTTCAAAATTGCCTTGAATTATGTAGAAATTAGAATTGGAACCTTTGAAAACCAAATTTAATCCTTCAACTTCCTAGAGTGAAGGTGTATATGTTTTATTGCTAAAAGTAAATAGCATAGGTACATAAAACAGAGTTACCATCACAACAAATATCAGAATTACAACATCACACGCATAATCTAAGTTGCCAAAAAATGAGCATAAACCAGCCATAATAGCCTTTTGCTTCCATGTGACAAAGCTACCAAATGATTTTTAATAATTTGAGGAATAATGGACCATAATACTGAATATGTGCATCCACACGCAGCTGTCCCAACTTCAAGTTCATGAAAGTGAAGAACTAACTAGCAGTCACACGAAAGGGAGTCCTTCCTACTTATACCTAAATTTTGTCAGCAGCTACTGCTGGGTAAAGTTAGGAGCTAAGGCACTGTAGTCCCAGAAGACATCATCAACATTTTTCAAGGATGAGCAGTGGAACTATGTCCTTGTTGGGCTTTTACAAGCAGTGGTCCTATACAGTTGGCAGCCGCATGGGAATGGAATTTAGAATCGAAGTTCTGGTATATGCACTGCTGAGATGTGGCAAAGGATTCTTTCAGCAGTTTCTGAAAAAAGGGTTCTCATGCCTTGCCTGATTGTATTTTTTCCTAGCATTTTTCATTTTTTGTATTGCCCAAAATTTATGAGACTTAAAGTGTGGAATTGAAGCGCTCTCTATGGGGCCTCGTCCTAAATTACCATAAGTTATGCAGTTCTGATACACAAAATCCATAAATGACAGTTATAAAGATCAGACTCAGTACATTAAGGCAGGGTCTTATGGTGGGGGCTACCTCTTCTATAATCTATTGCAATGGAACATTAGGAACCATAAAAGGTAAATATTCCTGCAATTGCAGAATTTGTAATCTTTTCCTAATTTACAATTTGTAATGGCCTTTTTTGAGGATTTTTTTACTGAAGCTGCTGAGATTGCTTTGGAAAGTGGTTTCTTTCTTGACAAACAGGAGTTTTAGTTATAGTCTGTTTCTATTGATACTTTTTTTTTGAGAAAGGATTATACACATTTTGCTAATAAAAATCCTAAAACCCTATAGGTAAGCCAAATATTTCATTTTCCATGGGATATTTTCTCTGCAGCAGCTGCTGAGAAAACTCCTGTATATCCCAACCACAAAAGGATCAGCTATCAGTGTTTATTATTAGAAGCAAGCTGCTCCACTTGGATTCAATGCGTGAAATCCATAAAACAGATCTCTTGGGATTAGCTTGTACCCTGAATTGACAGCAAAAAAGCCGGCCATAGTAGCAAAAAAGAAAAGAAAGCATGTCAAGCACTGCTTACCAATCGTGGCCAAGAACAAAAAGTGCCCAAAACATTGTTCCCTGGGCAATCCAATAAATTGGCCAGGTCACCCAATTGTTGAAATATGCAGCTCCTGCTGCCAAACTGAAAACAACCGCCACATCCCTCAACACATAGCTCATTGATTTCCAAGTGTTCTTCACCCAGCAATGCTTGGGAATGGCTGCTCTCACCTCTGCCAAGCTAAACGTAGGCGGTGCGCTCGGCTCAAAGCCGTCATCTCCATTTTTCTCCTCTTCACTTTCAGATACCAAAGTTGGTCTCAGAGGCGCCGCCACATTATTTATTGTGATAAGCGGACGACGGTGGGAAAAACCCTTTCGTTTGAGGAAAGGACGCTTGTGATCCGCAGAGCGCAACAAAGAGAAGGAGGCCGAGGAATGAAAGGAAGACAGCACAGGCTTGTGATTGAAAGTCCTTGTATGCGAAGGCACTCCATTGGGTAGACATGTATACAGCCCACAATTGAATAAAATTGCAGAAGCCATTGGGTGGTCGCAAATCCAAGATACTATTTTTATGATAAGGTTGCAGCCCAAGGGACGAGTGAAGAAGCAGAAAGCAAATGAGTAATAATGTTTCTCTTCACCTTTCCTCTCCTCCTCCCTCTCCCTCTCCCTCTTCCTCTTGTACAACCCTTAATCTTTTGCATGCATATATAGATACTGGACAATGTGGGCCAACTCAGTCCCAGATCTGAGCCTCATGTTTGGTTCAACGAAAAGGAAGCTCTCTTTGCAGCTTCGGATGGAGGAAGAGGGGGAAAGAGAAGGAAAGCGGAGCCGTCGGATGAACTTTGACAAAAGTCCATTTCGACTCCGTGTATTACTGTGTACATCGTCGACTGAGTGGACTGAATTAAGTCACGTGAACGGCGATTCAAGGGAATCTCCGACCTGCTAAGGTAGTATGAATAATCTTTTAAATTACCTTGAGAAATTTTACACGTTTTTTTAATAAGACCACCTACCATGATATATTTTTCTAAAATTTGATAAGCACTACCTAAAACATGGTTGAATAAGATCATTTTGCATGATACACGCTCTCCTAAATTTTAGGTTTTTTAAATGAATATTTTTTATTTGATTTTATTAATAAAAGACATTACAATGTTAAAAAAATAAAGTTTAATCAGTTTAGGTCTAATATAAAGACGATTTAACAAAAGGTCAACTCTAGACATAGCTTAAACAACTAAAACAACTAAAATTTATTGAATAACTAAGAAAGAATACAAAAACACCCATAAGCCAAAGATGAATCCCCAAAGGAACCCCATAGAAGAGTCAATTACATATTCTTGTCTTCTGAAATAACCTTTTCCAAAGCCAACACATAATTCGGTGGCAAATTATCCCAGTCTCTAACATTCCACCTCTCTTCATGCTTCAAAGCCCACTTGGCCAGGCAATCTGCCACTCTATTCCACTCTTTAGGAATATGACAAAAGGAAATATATTCCAAAGAGCAACACATACTCAAAATCTATTTAATCACTATGGCCAGTTGCTAATTTACTCCCTCCAACCTTTGTTCATTCAGCATATCCACAACAATTTGTGAATCAAACTCACAAATAATCTTTTTCCAACCAAGGGAACACCCCCTTTCAACATCATAAAGAATTGCCAGGGCCTCCATAAGGTTATTAAAATGCTTCCCTTTATACACCGAGAAGAAAAAAATTGTGCCTCTGACATTGTCAGGACCAATACCACCAATCCTCACATGTCCAGGATTCCCCCTAGAAGAGCCATCATTATTTACCTTCAGAAATCCTTGAGGAGGAGGAGTCCACTTACCTTCTTGATGAACTTTTTGTTTGGTTTGACAAGGACCTCTACCCACAAAGTAACTCAAACCTCCAACAACCAAATTCAAATTCCTTATGATAGCCTCATCACTAGGATCCACAATACTTGAAAAATCACATTTCATTGAAATAGTCTCATGTACTTTGCTAAGGATCCTTTGTCATAATTGAGAAACCACCATTTGCACATCCTGAAAGATCCTATGGTTCCTTTCCAACCACCAATGTGAGATAATAAAAGTAGAACCAATAATCCAAGCAATCTTAAGAAAAGATGTTGCGGGAGGTCTACCCAAGCTATCCTAGAACTCCACCAAAGATGAGGCATGAACACAAGCATGATTCCAAACCCCCACCAAAAGTGTCAGATCTCCCGAGCAAAAGGGCATTGGAAGAAGAGATGAGAAGCATATTCCTCACTATTATTACACAAGTCACAGATAGAAGGATCATGAAAGCCTCTCTTCCACAAATTACCCTAGGTAAGGCATCTATTTTGGACCACCAGCCATAAGAAAAAGTTATATTTGGGCCAAGAAAATTTGTTCCATACCTACTTCCACCAAGAGACACCAACCCTCCCAAACACTTATCTATCAACTCCAAGTAACCCGAGGCAACATAAAATTTTCCCTTCAGATCAGGGCCCCATGTCAGGATATCCCTCCATGTAAGGGAATTACACATTCTGCTAACAAAAATCCTAGCTAGATCCTGTTAAGCCTCCTCAGTACCACCCGGTGACCACTCCTAAGAATCTTTCCAATGCATCACCTCCACCTGACTCAGAACCTGAACCATTTTGAAGTCCTCCACCTTACTCCATCTCGCTTCAAGAAAATTGTTATAAAGGGGCTATAAATGAGGAAACATAGTGAGAATAGGGGGATAACCATCCCAAGAATCATGACAGAAGATGGCATTCGAGCCCCTATTACAAATCCAAAAGAGAACCTCTTTGATAAGCTTCCCCCCTCTTTTGAGAATATCCCAAATCATCGACCCCTTCCTCGAAAGGCTACAACGAGGCACCTCAACAAAGCTCACCCCTCAAACATACTTATGAGTAAGAATTCTAGCCTAATCTTGATCCTGGAAAGTACAACAATGCCAATATAGTTTGGCAGCTAAGACCTGACCACTCAAATCTGTAAGCTTGAGCCCAAGACCAACCTCTAGCTTCAGCTTGCAAATAGAATCTCACTTAACAAGGCTCCATTTTAAAGAGGAAAAATTACCTGCCCAAAGAAACTGACGGGCAAGGGCATCATAATCCTTAATAAAACACGAAGGGGAAACTTCCACAAAACACCTATAAATAGGAAGGGCCTAGACCACTGATTTCAAAAGAGTCACCCGCCTAGCCAACAAAAGTCACTAACAAGTCCAATGACATGCCTTCCTATGAAACTCATCCAAAATATCCAGCCAAAATCCTATAGTTTGAGATCCCACCAAGATGGGGATCCAAAGATAAGTCAGAGGAAGAGAGCCTATCTAAAACTAAAGAACCTGGGTAATCTTGCACTGAATAAGACAAGGAGTGTTGAAGAAGAAAATAGACAACTTGTTCCCATTTATCATTTGATCAAAAGCAGCCAAGTAGATGTCCAATTTTTTTCTTAAGTTCACTACTTCATTAATTTTGGTCATGCCCATCAAAGCAGTATCATCCACTAATTGAACATGCGAATGAGGAGGCAACCTATTACCCTAATTTCATCCCTGGATCAATCCTCGACTAACCCGATACTTGATAAATCTTCCCAGACCTTCAGCCATAATAATGAACAAGGAGATAAAGGATCCCCTTGTCTAAGACCGCTAGACGTTCCAAATAATTTAGATGGCTCACCATTAATAAGAACATTAAAGGAAGTAGAAGTTACACAACTCATCATCTAGTCAACCCACTCTCTGCCAAATCCAAAAGTGAGGAGAACTTTCTACAAGGAGGCACATTTGACTCTATCATAAGCCTTGGCCATGTCAAGTTTGATGAACATGGATTTCTCCTTGGAAGTTGCCATAGAGTGAATGACCTCAATAGCAATCACAATCTTGTCAAGAATTTGCATGCTAGCCATAAATCCACCTTGTTCTTCTAAAATCAAAGAGTTGAGCCAAGGTTTTAGAGCAATGGGTTTGAAATGATCCAGATAATTAGCTCCTTCCATTTTCAAAATAAGAGCCACAAAAGTATAATTCATATCTCTTAACATTTGTTTATTACTTTGCAACTCCTGAACCACCTCAAGGAGATCTAATTTAATAATCTCCCAAAACTCCTGGAAGAATTCAAAAGGGAAGTCGTCTGGGCCTAGGGCTTTTCCTCTTTTCATTTGAAACACAACGTCTTCAAGTTCTAGCAACAAGATGGGGTGAATGAGGGCCACATTCATTTTGTTAGTAACCAAAGAGGGAATGCAATCTAAAATAGTGTTCTCCTCTCCATTGGCAGGGGAGATTCCTTAGTAAATGGAGTTGAAAGGAACCAAGAAGCCTCCCTAGAAATCTCACCCAAAGAAGAAAGTTGAGCTTCCTCCAATGACACAAGAGAGGTGATAAATTTTCTATTCCTTTTAGCTTTGAAAATGTTATGAAAAAATCCATATTTATGTCCCCTTCATGAAGGCAATCAATCTGAGATTTCTACTTCCAAAAGATCTCCTCCCATAGCTCCCATTCCTCCAATTCCTCAACAACTATTGCCTCCTCACTACAAAAATCATTTGTTAGACCATGATCACATATTTGATGAGTGATAGTGTCCACTCTAGCTTGAGTTGACATTTTGTTGAAGTGAAGGTTATCAAAGCATTGCTCATTCCACCTCTTAAGCTTGTACTTCACATACTATAATTTTTTAGTAAATGAATACATAGCCTTGCCATGAGCAGGCTTCCCTTGGTGCCACCAATCCATCATGAGGTCTTGAAGATAGGGATCACACAACCACATGAGTTGAAACTTAAAGGATGAGATCTTAGGAGTTCTGAAAGAGACAACAAATAACTTTTTTGGCTAGTGAACAGACCCTTTCCAATCCAAAATCTCTGAGTTGGTAGTCCAACTATCTCCAACCCAATAAAAAGAGACAAGGAATCGATCAAGCCTCTCTAATATAGCATTTTCAGCACATCTCATATTATTCCAAGTGGAAATGCCATTATTTGGCTTCACATCAACTAAATTTAGAAGATCTATATTGTCCCTTAGGAGGCTATTAGAAGACTTGAGCTTGGAAATACCACCTCTTTTTTCCTCCAAACAAGAAATAGCATTAAAGTCCCCAACCACGACCCATGGGAGCAAGGGAACTAGAGATCGGGTATATCTAACATGAGACCATAGTTGAGCTTTTCCAAGAAGATCAGTAGGAGCATAAACATTAGTAAAAATGCAAATTTCACCCGAATCCAAACTAGAAACAGTCATAGACATAGAAGAGTGACGAGAGCTCCACTAAAGAGGAACAATCTTTCTTGGATCCCACATACAAGCCACCCCTCCAAAATTACCATGAGCCCTAACACAATGACAAGAGCCACGAGGCCAGACACTAGAAGATCTATTCAACATACCATCCACGAAAAATTTAGTTTCTTGAAGAAAAACAATATCAGGACAGTGAGTAGCAATCATCTCTCGAATACCCTTTTGTCAAGGGATGTTATTCATACCCCTCACATTCCAAGAAATAATAATCATTTATCAAATTGGGAGAAGTGGGAGTTAATGGTTTTCACTAACCTTGAATCCACCACTCTCACGAATTAAGTTAACCTTCTACAGGTCCTTCTTGTGTCTTGCCTTAGATGATTCCTTCGGAGGCCCCTTTTTAAGGAGCTTTTGCTGCAAACCCAAAGCAAGCAAATTCCCACCATATTCCTAGCATCCAAAGCCTCCTTCGCTTGCGAATAAACATGATCCACCAAGTCTTCAACCCCCTTCAAGAGCAAAGGCCCACTTGGTTCTAAAACAACCTATATATGGGAAGGTATATTTGAGACCATCTGATCAACCTGTGGTTCTCCCAAAGCCAATTTTTGAATTCCATTCACTTTGTCTTCATACAAAGCCACTCCCAAGGCCCCAACACTAGAAGGCAGCTCAACGGGAATCCCCTCCTCCTGAACAAAGTCTTCCAAAATCTCAAACCGATTAAAGGCCTCATCATATTCTCTTTCCTTCAGAGTTCTCTTTTGACCTCTCCCCTTATAGCGGGGATTAATTGGGATGAAACTCACCTTGTCAACTGCCCCATCAACCATAGGAGCCTTCCCTTTATCATTCTTAGGAACAGAGTTGGAAGTAAAATTAGTTGCACCAGCTATCTGATTAAATCGAGGGAATTTCCTTTGTAGATGGCCATGCTCATGATAGAAACAACATCTGAAAGGAAGGGTTTCATAGTCTAGTTGTTGAATCTATGAAGAGGATCCAAGGCATATTTCCATAAAATCTAGCAAAGGGTTATTTATGTCAATTTCAACACAAATATGAGCATATGTAATTACCTTTTGATCCATAGTCTATTGAGTTGAGCCAATCGGTTTGCCAAGAAGGAGAGTTATCATGTGCAAAATTTCACTCCCCCAAAACTCCAGCGAAAGTCGTGGAAGACGAACCCAGACCGGGACCCTCGTAGGAAGCTCCTTGGTTGAATTGAAGCGCACATGCCAAGGTTTCCTAAAAATACCAACTTGATTGTAAAAATAAGGTCCACCTTCAAAGGCCCTATTTATGTCTACTATCCATGTAAACACAACTAAGAAATAATTGTTGGCGACCATCTTTATCTCCATGTCACCTTCGGGGTTCCAAACCCTCCGAGGCCAAGATTCTAAAACTAGCAAAGAAAGACAAATCCCCATTAATTTACAAATTAGAGCATGAATTCTTAGGTACACAACATCCTTCGAGACAGACTCTAGTTGAATCACCAAAACAAGACGCTCATGGCATCTCTCCAGGTAGCCATTCATTTTCTAGATTGTAGGCAATCCTTTCTTCAATGAAGAGTCTTCACTAACCAAAATGTTGCTATGATGCCCCATAGCCTTTGCATGTAAAGAGGAAGATGGATTTGCATGATCCACATGCCTACAAGAGCCACTCCATATTCTCTAGTCTTTGGAACTGAAGCCATTTTTCTTATTGAGGTTGAGCTCCCTTAAGGGTGTCTTTAAAATATGTCATGTTGATGAGGAAGAATATCAAGTATCTAGATTGTATGAGATTGAGTTATTAGATGAGAGGCATCTCAATGCATTAAATCATTTACAAGCTTATCAAAACTTCCTTAGTCGAAATAAAAAGAAAAAAAATTGAAAGTTTAAAATTGGAGACTTGGTCCTAAAAGAGAATAAAAACAATCAACAAGACAAATACAAGTAAGGAAAGTTTGAACCTAATTGGTTAGGAGCCTTTGATATTATAACAAACTATGTTTCTGGAGCTTATAAACTTGCTATACCTAAAGGAGAACCTTTAGAAGATCTTATTAACAACATTCATTTGAAGAATTTTCATATGCAAGCCTTAGGATACCTAATAGTTTGTATGTACTAGTTTGATTATTGCATTCCATCTCATCCACCTATCACTAGTATCTGCATTCCACCTAACCATCTACCATGGCTTGGTTGTTAGTATCTATTGTTTCACCTATCCATCTAGCGTATCCTATTTGATCCATCCATTTTCATAGTAGTGATCCTTACCTAATTGGGAGCACCTTTCCCTTGACCTAGATTTTGGATTTTTGTTCTTATGCTTATCTTGAGAAGACATTTTGCACATGCACATGTCTAAAATTTGAAACTGAAATAAACACAAATTATGCATTACAAAACATTGTGCTTTCACGAGGTGAAATCATGGAGCCATGTCTCACTTTTGGCAAGAGGAAATTTTTAGAGTTGTTGGGATAAATTCATTTGCACACCTTCGAGCGAAATAAAACCTTCGATTGAAGGTACCTTTGAGTGAAGGTATGCAACTAAACACCTTCGCTAGAAGGTAGTTTCCATAAAATATTTGTTTTTCTATATAATGATTTTTTTTATATGGCGACCTTCTAGCGAAGGTAAGACCTTCAAGCGAAGGTTCCAAAAATGAAAAATTATGCATCTACATCAAAATTTCCTCAAAATTTTCAATTTCAAACCCTAGGTTGGACCTGCAAATGAGCTTAACTTGACAAGATATTTTGCAATATCATAGCCCTCAAAATGAGCTTCCCAACAAGTAAAATTTTGATATGTTTTCATTTTATCATGTATTTAATTTTTTATTTTTACTGAACATAGGTTTTTCTCCTAACATCAAGCTCTATTCTATAGAGATTGAAAATTAATAAAACATTGTAAAAAAAATTCAAAAAATATCCTTTCCCTTCGTATTGATGTTCTTGTTTCACCAAAAAAAATTGTATTTCAACATATACACAAGTTATGTTGGACAACACACACGTATGTCCAAATTATAGTTACAATGACTTCAAAAATTAATTTAAAAAAAAAATTTTGACCAAAAATTATGACAAAAATATTCATTCCCTTTATATTGATGTTGAGAATCTATATTTCAAAAAATAGAATTTTACCCTTTATAGGAAAAAAGTTATTGTTGCCTAAATTTTCACCCTCTGGCTCAATCATGCAAAGCAAATTGTGTTAACTGGTTCCAGCCAAATGAAGTATTCGGCCTAGGGCAAAGGTCATGAATCTGATGCTAGGTCACAGGGAACTCAGTGAAGAAGCCTGCCTTGTTCTGGTTCGGCATGAAAATCTTCTAAGGATAGAGTCGCCAAGACCCCAGGAGTGTCACGGCGATCACAGGTCTTCTGCATTCTTCATTCAGCAGGACGGTTCTATTGTTTTGGCAACCGTGGAGGCTTCTATTAGCATATGTCTTAGCTATCAGGGTTGCGTCTTACCGATCTCAACATGTCTCCCCGACTATGTATATGGTGGTTCATCGGCGGAGCTAGGCGATATCGACATTATGTCTCAGCGAGGTTTTCTTGTCTTGCCGACTGGAGAAACACGGGTTCCCTTCAGCATGAGTTGCCGCGTTGGTATATGGTCTCAGCGAGGTTTTCTTGTCTCACCGACAGTGTGTAAAATGGTTTTCTTTCGGCATGAGTTCACTTTTGTCTCATCGATTGGTGGCAGAAGGATGTGCTCATCGGTGTAGGTTGGGGCGATCACCGTAAGGTCTCGACGAGTGACCTTCAGTCTTGCCAATGGGAAATATGAAGGATCCTTGTCGGTGTAACAATTGCCTTGTCTCGGCGACTCAGAATGCATCGAGATTTTTCGGTGTAGCAAACACAGTCTATGTGAGGTCTCCCCAACGGATGGAAGCTACAGCGACACATTTGGGGCAGGTAGACTCATCGGTGGGAGATACATTATGTCTCAGTGACCCGAGGGTGGTTGAGGTATTTTTGAATGACAGGGTGCATTCTATATGATGTCTTGCCGATGGTGGAACGTCACAGCGATGGAAAACAGATGGACTCGTCAGCAAGATAAAGCATGAGGTCTCGGCAAAATATTTTTCCAAGATGAAGAGGTTATGCCGACACCAAGGGAAAGCAAACACATCACCGGGCAGGATGAAGGCTATCGCCATAAGGTCTGGCCGACAGAAAAAATCTCCCTGACGCAAAAGAGAAAGGGCCCTCGACACGACCAAGGGCATTCGCCAAGATGTCTCGGCAACTATAAGAGGTCTCCCTGAAACGAGGGGCCTTCGGCATAACATTTGGAGTTCGGGAGGACCTCTTCCCGACCGACGGGAGTCTTAGCGAAGGAAATGAAGAGCCCAACAGGGAGACTTTAGTATAGGGTCTCGGCGAATGGAGTGTGTCTCAGTGACAAAAGCAGATGCCGAGATGACATAAGAGAACTCAGTATGACTGTGGGACTTTCGATAGGATGTCTTACCGACCATGGGTGGTCTCAGCGATAGAAGGGATCTCCACGTGACTCGTCAACCCATTGATCTCTTGGTGATAAATGATGTCTTGTCGATGGTTCCAGTAGAATCGGTATGATTCTTTGGGCTCGCTAGGAGCTCTCAGCGACGGCTCCATGCTATGCCGATACTTGCGAAGATATTTAACCGCATTGGGGAGACACGATCAGTGTCTCACCAATATGCGGTTCAACAGGGGAAGTTTTGACCACCCGAGGAAGTTGCGCGGATTTCACTCAGCCAATCAGAGAGATCTAAAGGTGAACCGTGGTAGTCTAGAGAACATCAACAGGGTGAAGGGTGACGTGTATCTGTTGCAGGCTCAGAGCATTCAAGATGCAGTCGAAGTAGTTGAACAGGACACGATGGATCAATGAATGCGGTAGCTGCGAAATATCAGAAGGCTTCTATGGGGGCAGCTCTTCACCAACACACATAGTGGGGACACGCAGGCTTCAACATTAATTTCAATCAAAGATCTGAGGATAGGTTTTTCTCAGCCCGATATTTTTTGTAAGCCCTAATGGGCCGATATCAGTCTGTATATAAGGCATTTTTTTGCCTTTTTAAAAAATAGTTCGAATTATGCACCCGGAAGAGTTAGTGATTTTTGGTTAGTCCTTTCTCGACTAAATGTATGTTTTTTAACTCAACTGAAATCTAGAATGTAAAACAGAGTTCACCTTGAAAACAAGTATTAATACTCTTACCACTCTCATTTATGTATGTTAGCTTATGTATGTATTTCTTTCACAGTGTTTTCTCAATTTGTATTCATACCACGAAGTTGTGAAGTCTGTTTCTTCCTTCTTGAGATATGTATGTGGATCAAACCTGTCAAGAGTGATGCATAAGTCTAATGGGGTAATGTTGAGTAAGTAAAGTAGCTACAGTCTAGTTTTCTTAGTGTGGTTGCTTTCTGTTTTCATTCTTTTGATTTCTTATCAACTCGGTGTATCACCATAGGAATAGTTCAGTATAGTTTCATTTTGTATGCATTTCTTCTCCCTTTACCTCACAAAGATCAATAGTATAGGTGATACCCAAAGGAAGTCGGCCTTCTCCGAAGGTTCACTCCAATCTCAGGTGACCCACAGCCCTGGAGTGATCCAATGTTTCACTAGAAAGCTTAGTTTTACAACTTTGCATCAAGGTGCATTTCTAGGTGACAACAGTTTCTGGCATGCTCGGTGGGACAGTGAACTAGATTGAACTGCTGGTTTAGTATGCAACCAGTGAATTTCAGGCTTTATAGAAGTCTTTTGGCATACTTGGCGACTCCACAAAAAGGAAGAGCTCCAGAAACCAACGCATTCTTCAGTTTATGAGAAAAGTTCAGACGAGAGGCAGCTCAAGTCCCTTTGAATATTTGTAGTTGTCACCACCAAGAAGGAAAGGCAGAGCAATAGAAAAAAGAGGAACACCAGTTATCTATTCTAGAAGAACTCGGTCTACTCCTCCATCAGTGGGATCTCATTTTGCTACACAAGTAAATCCAATTGAAATACCTCCAATGGCCGCTCCAAGGAATCAACCCTTTGTCACTTTCAATGGAGGGAGTCCTTTGAACTTGACACAACACAATGATATTCCAATGGCAGCCTTGAAGAGTCTGCCAATTTTTATAGGGGAAGACCAAACTACTCCAATTGAACACATGAGAGATGTGGCTTCGTTATGTGGAGTCCACCACATAACCCAAGAGGATGTTGCAGTAAGATTACTAGCTGCTTCACTGAAAGGAAGAGTTGTGCAGTGGTATAGGAGCCTACCAGTCAGTTCAATTGCAACATGCGATGAATTTGGAGACAAGTTGCATAAATAGTTTTAAGACAGGTCTGATAACTTGTCTTTATTAGAACAACTGACTACAATTAAGAGAGCTCCACAAGAGCAGATGAATGACTTCAACTTCATATTCCAAAGAACTTGGGATCGAATCCCTGCAACGGTGAGGCCACCTCCAGAATACGCCTTTTTGTATTTTTTGAGGGCTCTGAACAGTGACATAGCTGTCATGATACAGTCAATGGGAGGAGTGTCCTTGCCAGATGCCTTTGAAATAGCTATCAGAGCTAAAAACAACTTAATACAAGCTGGTAAACTTGCTCCTAGGCCACCAATGCCTATTTTCCCAGAGATTCATGCAAACATCCCTTTGCAAATACCTCCTTTCACACCTTTACCAATTGTACCAACACTACCAGCTGCTGTTCCAGTTGTTGATAGACAAGAGAGTGTTGCTTCAGGCTCATCACAAGAGTTACAAGAGATCAAAAGTCTTTTACAGACTTTTGGTAACAAGTTGGTGAACTTGAAAAAACAATAGACCTATTCTAAGCCTTATCAACAGTAGAATTAGGCCTCAAGTCAGCCTTTTCAAGGTCAACAACAACAATTCCAAGGGAATAGACAGCAGTATCAGGGCAATTATCAAGGCCCAAGATAGAATGTGAACACAAGGCCTTTTCAAGCCTATGCTCCAGCCCCTGTTAGTACGACTAAGGAGTTGGTTCCTACCCAAAACAACTTAGCAGCAGACTATGAGTGGTGTTACCCTTGTAACCAACCTCATAATCAGGCCACTTGCTCAAATGGACTAATCAATCAGGCACTTATGGTACAGAATGCTTCAAGTTCGCAGTAGAGTTCATGCAATGATACATCTTCACAACATCAGGACCAATTCAGCAATGATGCAACCCTGCTTAACTGGCAAGGTCAGGAATTATGTGGGTTGAATGAAGATAGCTCTCCAGTTGCAGCTAACACCAGGGCAAAGAAGAGAGCTTTTGAGCTTAGTCAAGCGGCTGACAAGGGAAAGGCAGCCACTATAGAACCATCTACATCTCGAGCGGCTCCTGTTTGGCAAAGAAATCAGCAACTCCCAGACAAGGAGCATTCACACCCACAAGCTGATCATACTGGTGTAAAGGTACATCCTAAAGTAAATCCAATTGTACCTTATAATATCCTTGATAGCATGAAAAAAATGAATGTTACAATGTCCATGTGGGACTCATTATCCATCCTAGGTCAAAAGGATATGTTACAGTCGGCCTTGTCAAGTTTGAAGATGTCTGACCAATCTGAGTCCCCAATAAGTCAAGTTAGAGCTGTGTTAACAAATGATTCCCAAGGAAGTGATCAACAGCCTTGCATAGGGACTGAAAAACAATTTAAACCACCTCCTTTCTACGTGTCAGTGATTATTGGTGATAAATTAGTCCATAACTGTATTGTAGATAGTGGAGCTAGTAGCTCCGTCATGCCAAAACAGATTGCTGACAAACTTGGGCTAAGATACCAGCCTTTAGAGAAGGGAGTGATCCAATTGGATGGTGCTTCGGTTAATACTTTGGGTATTATCAAGGATTTAAATCTCACCCTCCATGCTTGTCCAAATTTTTCAGTTCCTCAAGACATATGTGTCATACACCTTCCACCCTTCTTTTCCTTGTGTTTATCTAGAGACTTTACAGCCAAGATAGGTGGTTATGTATCAGCTGATTGGTCACATATGTTATTTAGAACAAGATATGGAACCAAGGTTACCATTAAATTTGAAAGATTGGCTAAAGATCACATTGAGCCATACAACCCAAGTCCCCTTAATGCTGTTCCTACTGCTGCAGACACAAATTATGTCATTCTTTCTGACAATGAACTAGTTGATGCTCAAGAACTCCAATAAGAAGTTGTTCCTAACGTGCCGCTACATGAATGGGTAGTTGAGAACGTATTGGATAGACCTGAGGACCTCATTAAAGATGTTGGTATGGGCAATTATGTCATTCTTGAGCCTAACATAGAGATTCCAAACTTGGAGAAAGATGCAGATCAGTTGTTGCAACCACTAAATGGACTTTGGGAGATGTATTTTGATGGTTTCAGAAGTAAAAATGGCGTTGGAGGAGGTGCAATGCTTGTATCTCCGCAAGGTGATAATACTATGCCGCTTTTCATTTTGCATTTGCATGCTCCAACAACACTGTTGAATATGAGGGCCTGGTTCAAGGTCTCAAGTGGGCAAGAAAGAGAGGAGTAACCCGCTTGAAAGTGCATGGAGACAGCGAATTAGTTGTTAATTAGGTAAGGAGCCTAAATGTGGCTAAAAATGACACGCTGAAGTCTTATAGAAACAGAGTGTGGAACATGCTTGAGGAATTTGATGCCTTTAATTTAGTGTCTATCCCAAGAAATTAGAACAAACATGCTGATAGGCTTGCAACCATTGGAGCACAATTTGATATTCCAGGTGACGTTAGAAAAGAGAAGGTGCAGCAGTATGTCAAGGTTGTAGTCAGACCATCAATTCCTGACAACAACATTCACTGGCAAGTCTTTGACAGTGAAGAGCAGATCCTTTCTTTCCTGCTCGAAGAAGATCAGTTCTCCATGGTGAATCAAGCAAAACTCAAGCAGCAGTATGGTGATCAGGTCATACAGCTAAAGACAAATAAATTACCCAAAGGCCTTGTTACCTTAGAGTCAATTTTCAGTACTGATGATCAACTTAAAAAGGGTAAACCGGCTTGTAGATCAAACAAGAGCACTATGAAGAGCTGGAGATTTTCAAGGGTAAGCTCCTTAAGATAGGAAAAATTTGTTCACCTGAAGATAAACAAGCTTTTGTTGCTTTATGTCAAGAATTCTATGATGTCTTTGCTTGGGAATATTCGGATTTGAAAGGGTTTGATCCCCACATTGCTCAGCACACAATTGAGTTAGAGCCTGATGCTAAGCCAGTAAGACAGAAACAAAGGCCCTTGAATCCTAAACTTGAGCCCCTAATGATTAAAGAGCTGACTAAACTGGTTGAAGGGGGTATTGTCTTCCCTATCAAGCATACTTCATGGGTTTCTAATCTTGTACCGGTTAGAAAGAAAAGTGGTGAGATAAGGCTCTGTGTAGACTTTAGAGATCTTAACCGATCCTCTCTAAAAGACCACTACCCACTGCCCTCCATGGAACAAATCTTACAAGAAGTTGCTGGCTCTAAAAGATTTTCCTTATTGGATGGTTTTTTGGGCTATAATCAAGTATTGGTTAAAGAGGAAGACCAGTTTAAAACCGCTTTCACAACTAAGTGGGGCACCATGGCATTCAAAAGGATGCCTTTTGGTTTATCCAATGCTGGTGCCACGTTTCAGAGGGCTATGGACATGGCGTTTCAAAGCTTGATCAACAAGATTATACTGATTTATTTGGATGACATTACAGTTTATTCCAAGAATGCTAATGAACATTTGTTACATCTTAGGCAAGTGTTTGAAAAATGCAGAGATTTTGGTATCTCCCTCAATCCAAAAAAGAGTATCTTTGTTGTCCACGAAGGGAAACTATTAGGACACATAGTGTCAAAGCAGGGAATCACTATTGACCTTGAAAGAGTCAGAGCCATACTTGAGTTGTCGCTGCTTAATCACAAGAAGGGTCTACAGAGCTTTCTGGGACATATCAACTTTCTGAGAAGGTTCATCCCAAATGTGGTGAACCTGCTACAACCTCTAACAACCATGTTAAAGAAGAATGCAGTCTTCAATTGGAAAAAAGAGGCAAAGCACAGTTTTGGAGAAATTAAGGAGGCATTAGCATCTGCTCCGACATTGGTAAACCCAGACTTCTCTAAAGACTTCTTTTTATATGCTTTTGGTAGTAGTGGTTCAATCTCTGCAATGCTGGTTCAGAAGAATAGTGACAATTTGGAGCAACCCATAGCCTTCTTTAGCCAAATACTTGTTGATTATGAAGAAAGGTATACATTTGTTGAAAATCATGTTCTCTCTGTGATTAGAAGTCTGAAGAAGTTTAAACCTTTGCTTTCAAACAATAAGGTTCATATTCTGGTTGCACACTCAAGTGTGAAAGAATTTCTATTGAATAAGGATCTGAATGAAAAAAGAGCAGGGTGGATCACTAAGGTCATGGAGTATGATGAGATCACCAAGCTAGTTAGAGGTAAAGGTCTTTGTGAACAACTTGCTTCGGGGTTGAGCAGTGAAAATCAAATTGAAAAAGATGTTGTGCTTGCCAATACAAATGAGCCTCATAATGCTCAAGATGATGTGCCCATGGGGATAACCAATTGGGTTCAAGATATGACCCAATTTCTACAAATTGGTCAATGCCCATTAGGTCTGAACAGAGCCAAAAGAAGATACTTTAGACTGCAGTCCATACCATATGTGCTGATGGACAATGTTCTTTTTAAAAAAGATCTGAATGGAGTCCTGTTAAGATGCGTTCACAGTGATCAAATTGAAAAGGTGCTTCATGAGTTTCATGATGGGGCTGCAGGGGGTCACTTTGCTCCCAGAACTACTGCCTGGAAAATCATGAGAGCTGGTTACTACTGGCCCAACTTGTTCAAGGATGCGTATGCCTAGTCAAGAAAGTGCATCAAATGTGCTCTATTTTCAGGAAAGGAGAAGCTGCCTGCTATTCCCCTGCATCCAATTCAAGTAGAGCATCCCTTCATGAGATGGGGCATTGATTTTATTGGACCAATAAATCCACCTTCTAGTGCTGGTCACAAATGGGTACTTACAGCCACTGACTATTTTACAAGGTGGATAGAAGCGGTTGCATTGAAAGAAGCAAAAAAGTCTTCAGTTTTGAGCTTCTACGAGGATATAGTCACTAGGTTTGGAGTGCCTGACTCCATCATATCTGATAATGCCCTTGCATTCACGGGTCTAAGGGTAACCGACTGGGCCGTTAAGCATGGCATTCATTTGAGCACATCTTCAAATTATTACCCTCAAGGTAATGGCCTAGCTGAGAGCACGAATAAGAACCTCATCAGAATTATTAGAAGAACAATAGAGGATAATATAAGGACCTGGCACGTCAGTTTAAAGAATACACTTTGGGCAGACAGAGTGACCCCTAAGAGGTATGTTGGTAACTTGCCATATATGTTGGTCTATGGCAAAGAGGCAAGATTGCCACTATCTGTGGAGCTTCCGGCTCTTGATATTGTTCGCCAGTTGGAGATGTTTGAGGAGTAGGACCCCATGTCTGTGAGGTATGCAGAGCTCATGGAACTCAAAGAATCAAGGGATAGAGCAATGAAAGCTTTGGAGTATCATCAGCTCCAAACGAAAAGAACTTTTGATAAGAAGGCTACAGAAAAGGTTTTCAAGGTAGGAGACCTCATGCTCAAATGGGACGTTCTGAAAAGCAGGCCAGACCATCACACCAAGTTTGACAACATGTGGACGAGCCCATTCCTTGTCAGAGATTGTAAGGAGCACAATGCTTATCAGCTGGCTACAACAGACAGAGAAGTGCTTCCTATCCCAGTCAATGGGATACACCTTAAGCCCTGCTTTCAAATCTGATGGGGTTCCCCTTTTGTACATATTTAGTTAGGTTTTTACGTTTTCATAAGTCCTTCTGCATTATGGCTTGTTTGTTTTATGTTTTTCTCCATCCCCTGAATGTTGTTTTAACGTGGTATTTCTCTCCATCGTTTTCCCTTGTTTCATTTTTTGCAAACCTGTTATGACCCGTGGGTCTCATGAAGTTGAGGCCATGTGCAAGACTGATATTTTGTTTGTTTTTTGAGCCTTCCAACGAATCCATACCCAATGGATAAGCCAGTCACTGGTTCTCATGTTTAGCAGGCAAACATCCCGCAAAGGTCACCAGAATTGTTTCCTAAATTTTCACCCTCTGGCTCAATTAGGCAAAACAAATCGTGTTAACTGGTTTCAGAAGGCCAAATGAAGTATTCGGCCTAGGGAAAAGGTCATGAATCTGATGCTAGGTCACGGGGAACTCAGTGAAGAAGCCTGCCTTGTTCTGGTTCGGCATGAAAATCTTCTAAGGACAGAGTTGCCAAGACCCCAGGAGTGTCACGGCGATCATAGGTCTTCTGCATTCTTCATTCGGCAGGACGGTTCTATTGTTTTGGCGACCATGGAGGCTTCTATCGACATATGTCTTAGCTGTCAGGGTTGCGTCTTACCGATCTCAACATGTCTCCTTGACTATGTATATGGTGGTTCATCGGCGAAGCTAGGCAATATCGGCATTATGTCTCAGCGAGGTTTTCTTGTCTCGCCGACTGGAGAAACACGGGTTCCCTTCGGCATGAGTTGCCGCGTCAGTATATGGTCTCAGCGAGGTTTTCTTGTCTCGCCGACAGTGTGCAAAATGGTTTTCTTTTGGCATGAGTTCACTTTTGTCTCATCGATCGGCGGTGGAAGGATGTGCTCATCGGTGTAGGTTGGGGCGATCGCCGTAAGGTCTCGGTGAGTGACCTTCGGTCTCGCTGATGGGAAATATGAAGGATCCTTGTCGGTGTAACAATTGCCTTGTCTCAGCGACTTAGAACGCATCGAGATTTTTCGGTGTAGCAAACACAGTCTATGTGAGGTCTCCCCGATGGATGGAAGCTACAGCGACACATTTGGGGCAGGTAGACTCGTCGGTGGGAGATACATTATGTCTCAGCAACCCGAGGGTGGTTGAGGTCTTTCTGAATGACAGGGTGCATTCTATATGATGTTTTGCCGATGGTGGAACGTCACAGTGATGGAAAATAGATGGACTCGTTGGCAAGATAAAGCATGAGGTCTCGGCAAAATATTTTGCCGAGATGAAGAGGTTATGCCGACACCAAGGGAAAGCAAACGCATCACCGGGTAGGATGAAGGCTATCGCCATAAGGTCTGGCTGACAGAAAAAATCTCCCCGACGCAAAAGAGAAAGGGCCCTCGGCACGACCAAGGGAATTCGCCGAGATGTCTCGGTGACTATAAGAGGTCTCCCCGAAATGAGGGCCCTTCGACATAACATTTGGAGTTCGGGAGGACCTCTTCCCGACCAGTGGGAGTCTTAGTGAAGGAAACGAAGAGCCCAACAGGGAGACTTCGATATAGGGTCTCGGCGAATGGAGTGGGTCTCGGTGAATGGAGTGTGTCTCGGCAACAAAAGCAGATGTTGAGATGATAGAAGAGAAATCGGTATGACTGTGGGGCTTTCGACAGGATGTCTTACCGACCATGGGTGGTCTCAGCGACAGAAAGGATCTCCACGTGACTCATCAACCCACTGATCTCTTGGCGATAAACGATGTCTTGTCGATGGTTCCAGTAGAATTGGTATGATTCTTTGGGCTCACTAGGAGCTCTCAGCGACGGCTCCATGCTATGCCGATACTTGTGAAAATATTTAACCGCATCGGGGAGACACGATCAATGTCTCACCGATATGCGGTTCAACAGGGGAAGTTTTGACCACTCGAGGAAGCTGCATGGATTTCACTCTGCCAATCAGAGAGATCTAAAGGTGAACCGTGGCAGTCTAGAGAACATCAACAGGGTGAAGGGCGACGTGTATCTGTTGCAGGCTTAGAGCATTCAAGGTGCAACCGAAGTAGCTCAACAGGACACAATGGATCAATGAATGCGGTAGCTGCGAAATATCAGAAGGCTTCTATGGGGGCAACTCTTCACTGACACACACAGTGGGGATATGTAGGCTTCAACATTAATTTCAATCGAAGATCTGAGGATAGGTTTTTCTCAACCCGATATTTTTTGTAAGCCCTAATGGGCCGATATCAGTCTGTATATAAGGCATTTTTTTTGCCTTTTTAAAAAATAGTTCGGATTATGCACCCGGAAGAGTTAGTGATTTTTGGTCAGTCCTTTCTCGACTAAATGTATGTTTTGTAACTCAACTGAAATCTAGAATGTAAAACAGAGTTCACCTTGAAAACAAGTATTAATGCTCTTACCACTCTCATTTTTGTATGTTAGCTTATGTATGTATTTCTTTAACAGTGTTTTCTCAATCTGTATTCATACCACGAAGCTGTGAAGTATGTTTCTTCCTTCTTGAGATATGTATGTGGATCAAACCTGTCAAGAGTGATGCATAAGTCTAATGGGGTAATGTTGAGTAAGTAAAGTAGCTGCAGTCTAGTTTTCTCAATGTGGTTGCTTTATGTTTTCATTCTTTTGATTTCTTATCAACTCGGTGTATCACCATAGGAATAGTTCAGTATAGTTTCATTTTGTATGCATTTATTCTCCCTTTACCTCACAAAGATCAATAGTATAGGTGATACCCAAAGGAAGTCGGCCTTCTTCGGAGGTTCACTCCAATCTCAGGTGACCCACAGCCCTGGAGTGATCCAATGTTTCACTAGAAAGCTTAGTTTTACAACTTTGCATCAGGGTGCATTTCTAGGTGACAACAGTTATGTTGGACGATAGAAACGTTACTTTATGAAAAATGTTATTTTCTATTCAAAACTAGTTATTAAAGGAGATGTTGAAAGATTCATGATTTATTTCGAATATATATATATATATATAATCTACACAAAAATTGCCACAAATCACTATTTTGCATCATCTTCAAATTCTTAATGGTTTAGCTGCTATAGGTCTCAAAACATGGAGATTCAATTAAAAGTATTGATGTAAATATCCATCTTGGGAAAAAAGTGAGACAAAGTATTGTGGGATCACCGCATGAAAATCATAAGCAAACAAATTTCAACTATTGAACTAAGTCTATGACCTACATAGTTTTTTCCCTATCTTTAGCTACCATTATCAAAATATTTTAATGCCTTAACATAAATATATTTCCTATGATAGGAACTTTCAAAACAAATTCATGCCTTAATTGATGTATCCTTCCTACAATAGGCAATATCAAAATTGAGCTTATCTTTTGGAAAGAAATATGTTGGCTGTTGATTTATTTTGATAGTTCCTTTCTTTTTTGTTTCTTGATTTTGTCTTTTTGTCTCACTCTTATGCTTTCTCAATGCCACCTAGATCTTTCCATATCTTAGTGTGCCACGGTCATTATCTTTTGTATTTCATGTTTGTGGGTCATCCTAATAATACTACTAGCATAATTCAATTTCCTTGTGTGTGATTGGGGTACCTTCTTGCATGAGTACATGTCCTTTGTATAGTAGGTTCTTCATACCTTTTGTGCACTAGTATTTTCATGCTCTGAGTCTAACTTCCTCACATATTCAGACAAGGTTGATGGGTATGGTCTTCTCTTACCTTGTGTGTGATTGGGGTAGTTTTTCACATGAGTACATGTCCTTTGCATAATAGGTTCTTCTTACCTTTTGTGCACTAGGATTTTTATGTTCTAAGTTTTACTTCCTTACATATTTAGATAAGGTCGGTGGACATTATATTTACTTACCTTGTGTGTGATTGGAGTAGCTTTGAGCATACACATGTATCCTTTGCATAATAGGTGCCTAATACCTTTGTGCATAGATAACCATGCTCTAGATTTTACTTCCTCATATATTTGGACAAGGTTACTAGATATTGTATATAAGGATAACCTTTCTTTGTTTGTTGTGTCAAATTCCATGCAAGGGATACAAAAGGAACCATGGCTCCTCATACCTTGGTGCATAATATCCACTTTCTATGTCAAAATAGGGTCACTCTTCACATATGTTGGCATAACCAAAAGCGTAAAGTATCCTTTCTATTTGCATCCATCTTGCATATCACTATTTGTTGCATCTCCCATTTATAGGTTTCGTTTTGATATTTGTTCCTTGGTGGAGATTAATTTCACTCTATATCATGAATTCAAAATTGTTAGCATGCATCATGGTATCATAATCATAACATGTACATCATAATCATCCATAGAATAATAACATTAAAGTATCATAGGTATTTCTAGCATGCATTGCATCATAACATTATAATAGAAAATAAATATGCATAGAAAATCATTAGAAACATCATAAGTCTCATATATACATAAAAAATGTACAATGTCTATACACAAGCTACATAAGCCATTTCAATACAAATGCACATAGATGGTAGGCATTGTGTTTACATCATGATACAAATATACATGTGTATAATCAACCCCTAAGTGGAGCTCCCTCCCTCAAATTTTCTGGATGATCCTCCTGGTCCTCCCGCTCCTACTGGTGGTCATGGTGGTGGCGACCCCATGCTAGCTTGACTGCCTAATCTCATTGGTCAAGATCCTCCTGACTCTGTTTATATCCTAGTTGAGTAAGATGGAGCTTGTTGCTCCTTGGGAACCTCCCTCTTGTAGAGGGCCCTATAGTAAGTAGCCTTGTTGGCGATCCTCCTCACTTCATCCATAACCATTTTGGTAGGTATACACATTGTGGCATCTACCTAGTATCTCTTGACTGTTTTGGAGTTCGTCTCAATGATAACCTAAGGCAATAGTGTCTATGTTTGGGCTAATTGTGCCCTTAACCTATCCCTCTTCGTTGTAAGTTGAGCCACTTGTATTTATAGGCGTACTAGACTAACCAAACCTACATTAGATTTTTTTATGATTTATTATAGAATTAGGGTTTCTACCCAATTTATTTAGAAAGTTAATATCTCCCAAATCCTAAATAATTGACTCTTGATTTTTAGTGGGTTTTTAAAAAAGTAATAGAGGAGACTAAAGTCCAAATTTCAAAGAAATTGAAATAAATTTAAGTGATCTATTACAAAATTAGGGTTTCAAACAAATTATCTCTCAATGATGCGAAACACCTAATTTTTGGGATATTTTTTTGGGGAAGTGAAACCTAGGCCCTGATAAGTTATAGTAAAACTTTCAAATTATTTTGATTGTATTTATGTTATTTATTGCCAATATATTTTCTACCATCATGATGGGCCCTGCAACAAGAGGTAAAAAGAATGCTACCACATTGGGGAAATCTTCAGATAAGGATGGTGTAAAAATTGAGGATATTAAACCTAATGATACAATTAGCAAGTTCACGGGTGACTTTTCATCAATTAGGAATGAGATAAATGAATTTTCTAAGATATTGGACACAATTATTAAGGGGATGAAGTATAAGGGTGAAGATTCACCTAGAAAGGTGAAAGATAATACTTTTGTAGGACATGAAATCCTTGGGATTGATTTATTTCAAGAAGGATCATCCCTTTAATAATCCTATTCCTAGACAATTCCTACCCAAGTTGGATATGAGAAATTTTGATGGAAAGGATCCAACCAATTGGCTTTGTCAAATGGATCAGTTATTTGATCTTGATCATGTTCCTAGTCTATAAAAGGTGGAAATGACATCACTATACTTGGAACTAAATCAATTTATTTGGTATTGTTGGTTATGTGATGAGAAGATAATGAAAGGTTGTGTGGTCACATAAGAGGAAATTGCTACCCTTTATGGAGAACTTTATGGATAACTACTTCTACCAACTCACTAAATTAAAGAAAATAGGTCAAGGACTTCAACAATTTAAAACCCTTTATCTAAGAGTGGAGAATGTAACAAAATAAAATTTAGAGGAATTATTTCTAGGAGGTTTAAAGGATCACATAAAATATGAGGTACATTTGTTCCAACCACAATCCTTGTCAGAACCGATACTTATGGAAAAACAAGTTGAGGAGAAGTTTTTGGCTAATAGGCGACAAGAGATTGTAAACGTAAGAAAAAGGAAATCTCCTACACAATCATTCCCTCAACCTACTAGGTTGACACCACAAAAAATTGAGAAGATAGCAAAAGGTTTGTGTTTCAATTGTAATAAAAAATACAGTTGAGGATGTAAATGGAATGAAAATAAATTGTTCTATAGTGCAAGTTTGAGTGAGGAAGAAGAGGAGGAACCACTATTTGAGGGTGATAGGGAGCTAGATCAAGAATCACACCCAACCAATCATTTCTTGTTATGCACTCTTAGGTTTCAACTCCCCACAAAATTTCAAGGTAGTGGGTTTCTCAAAGAAGCAAAAAGTAATAATGTTGATTGACTCGGGTAGTACTCATAATTTCATCAACAAAAAGTTGGCTACTTATCTATTTCTTTCTATATATCTAGATACAAAGTTTTAGGTCTTGATTGTATATGGTGGTATTGTTAGTTGTTTTGGAAAATTTCATAGTATTAAATTATTTATGGGAGATTATCACCTTGATAGCCCAATGTATCTATCTCCATAGGTGTAGTAGATATTTTTTTAGGAGTACAATGAATTATTACGTTGGGAACAATTGAGATGAAATCACAAGAACTATTCACGATGTTTCAATCATAAGGAACAATATAGCTAAGAGGGTTGAAGGCAAAGTCCCCACAAATGGTAAGCTCTCATCAAATGCAGAAGTTGCTTAAGAAAGGAGCTGATGGTTTTGTGGCCCAATTATGTTTATTAGAAGCCTATCAATCTAATGCTCCAACCCATCCAAATTTACAAGTAATTATTGATCTTCACTTAGTGGTTTTTGAAGACATGCCTAAGGGACTTCCTCCTAAGAGGAATCATGATCATTCGTTACAACTAGTTCCAAGGAGCCAACCACCCAATATTAGGCCTTACAGGTACCCATATATACAAAAATGTGAGATAAAAAATGTTGTTGAGGAGATGCTAGAGGCATGAATTATTAGGCATAGCCAAAGTGCTCACTCCTCACCTATGGTGATGATACATAAGAAGGATGAAACTTGGCACATATATCCAGACTATAAAGTGCTCAACATGTATACCATCAAAGATAAGTTTCCTATTCTAGTCATTGATGATTTACTATATGAATTGAATGTAGATGTGTATTTTTCAATGTTAGATCTCAAATAGGTCATCCCCAAATTTGAATTAAGGAATAATATATTTGTAAGATAACATTTAGGACTCATGAGGGTCATTATGAGTTTTGGTGATTTCATTGGGTCTTACTAATGCACCATCTACATTTCAATGTTTGATGAACTCCATCTTTAATAAATTCTTGAGAAAGTTTGTATTAGTGTTCTTTGATGATATATTGATTCATAGAAATACATGGGAATAAGACTTGCAACATGCAATTCAATAATTATAAGTTCTTGAATATCACCAACTCTATGCTAAGCCATCCAAGTGTGCTTTTGGTCTCAATGGGGTGGAGTACTTGGGACACAATTTTGTATGACAGAGTAAAGGTGGATCTTAACAAAATTAAGGCTATCATGGAGTGACTTGCTCCCAAAACCATTAAGAAATTGAGGGGTTTCTTCAGATTGACTAGATATTATAAAATATTTGTGAAAAATAACACCCCTCACATCTTTATTGAAGAAAGATTCTTTTCATTGGAATGAGTCCACTAATGTAGCATTTGAGAGATTGAAGGAGGCTATGTGTATGACTCTAGTCCTTGCCACTCTAGACTTCATCAAATATTTTATTGTGGAATGTGATGCTTCAAGAAATGGTATAGGAGTAGTTCTCATGTAGGAGGGTCAACTCATTTATTTTGAGAGTAGTCAACTAAAGGGTAAGAATCAATTCAAACTTTTTTATGAGAAGGAAATGTTGGCTTATTCTTCATGCAATAAAATAATGGAGTCCTTATTTAATGGGTAGACACTTCAAGGTTAAGATAAATCATGCTAGCCTAAAATATTTTTTTTGGAACAAAGATTATCTTTTGAAGAGCAACAAAAATGGGTCACTAAGATGTTGGGATATGACTTTGTGATTGTATATAAGAAAGGGAAGGAAAAATTTGTGGCAAATGCACTATCTTGAAAGGATGAGAAGGATGAAGCTTTCTTGTGTTCCATTTTTAAATATTACAAAAAGATTGGTAGTAGAAGCCAAAGTAGAGTGGCATACTGATGTTGCTACAAGTAATCTCATTCAACAATTACATAGTGATCCTACTAGTTCAAATAAGTTTTGTTGGAAGGGAGATGCTTTGTGGTATAAAGAGTGATTGTATCTTTACAAGAATTTCTCTCTCAAATAAAATATTCTTACAGAGTTTCACAAGTCTCCAATTGGCGATCATTCAATATTTTTGCAGACATACAATCAGGTCAATAAAAAATTCTTTTTGGGAAGGGCTAAAAGGGGATGTTCAAAAATTTGTGGTAGAATGTTTGGTTTGTCAAAGAAATAAAGGGGATAAAATTAAGACACCTAGTCTCTTGCAATCCATAGTTATTCTTAGCCAATGTTGGGAAGAGGTCTTTATGGACTTCATTATAAGGCTTCCAAGATCTAATGGTAAGAATGTCATCGTGGGAGTAGTAGATTTCCTCACTAAATATGAATGTTATTGTATTATCACATTTGCTTACAACAAGTATAGTGGCAAAATAAGTTTTAGAGAATATTCAAAAGCTACATGGTATACCTAAGGTTTTTGTCAATTGTCATGATCTTATCTTTACTAGTAACTTTTGGAAAAAAATATTCTCATGTTTGGGTACTCAATTGGCTCATAATTCTCCATACCATCCTCAATATGGTTGGTGAATTGAGGTTGTTAAGAAGTGTTTGAAAGGATATCTACATTATTTCACTTCAAAGAAATAATCTCAATAGATAAATTGGCTACCACTAGCAAGATGGTGATATCACTTATTTTCATAGTTCATAAAAAAATTCTCCATTTATGGTACTATGTGGACATCATCCTTTGTAATGCCCAAGATAATCTACCAAAAACATAACTAAGGACACGACACATTTCAAATTTCAACCTCATATACTTGACTAACTCACAAAAGCTTGTTTCTAATGCACATAATTCATGAGAAGCATAGAAACATTTGATCAATAAATTATAACCTTTAGTTAAATAAATAAATTGTTTTGATAATCATGGTTGGATTTCAAAAAGGAGACATAGAATCATAACATCGAGATAGAATAATTAGATATACTAACACTTTTATAATCTAAAACATAATTGTGTCACATGTTATACAAATTAAATATATCACAAGAGATTGATATAGTCTAATGAAACATTCATTTAACATACCAAAGTGTATCAATCTTTCATTAATCGAACATTTCAATAAGCACTATTCTCATTGTTTATCTATAAGCTATCATTATGGAATTTCTACTAACCTAATCAGTTGATATGAATGACCATCCCTTACCATCATCTCCTTTGCTTCATCTCACAATGTAATTAGCAACCCACTAGATTCTCATAATCTGTACTCAAAAGAAACCTGTAAAACTAGATACTAATTAGTTTCAACATCAAGATAAAATAATCAATAATAATTCCAAAGCAGATATGGAAGGACACGACCTAAGATTTAGACCTATGCCTCGAGGGCTCATCCATGATGGCCTTACCTATGTACAAAAAAATTAGAGGCTTCATGGTTCGCCAACTTGAGCTTGATCCATCACATACTTGGTTGGTTGATAATAATGTATACCATCGAAGCACATTTCTCACAAATAATTTGACAACAGTTCAATGTCACCGGTCCACACTATAATAATGGGAACACTAGTTCAAGGTCAAAGTTTATGACTAGACCCACATATAGGATCTCCAAAGATTTTTTCTAAAATAACTAGATGAAGCAAACAACCCTCATGTACAACTAGGTTGTTTTTTTTTTCAATTTAGCTTGACTTTGTGTATGCATGGTACCAAAAAAAACAACACATGCTATAGTGGGTTATGACTTATTGGAAATCACAGTCAATGTATACTTCTAACACACATTCTTTTGCAATAAATAAACCAAACAAAGTAAGAAGATAAATTTCATCATATAAATCAAATTTTAATAACTCATAATAATAAGTAAGCAATTATATCATATTATAAACTCTCACAACTTTTAAATAAAATTCATGCTATAAATAATTATTATAAATTAGGTTATAATCATCTATTCTATTGAACAATTTTGCTCACAACTTTTAACATCTTAAAATAAATTTATTATACTTATTAAATGACGCATACAACCAACAAATTATTCTGCAATGCTATTATAAAAATCATATCAATCATAGTCAAATACACTACTGATTATTTTTACTCACCAATATACAAGAATAAGTCTATTTATATAAAAATCTCTATCTTTTTCTATATATACCTATGCAATTACTATTTATGAGTAAACCAAAATATTATCATTGATCTTATACTCACGTTAACATGGTTTCGTAACCTAATATGCTACATGGTAAATCTATTATAAATGAGATATTAGTTTTTGATTACCAGGAACTATTTTTAGATAGGAAGGGCCATTGAATCTTGGATTAGCCACGAGATAGAACTAATAGAATACAAAAATATTAAATCCCTTAAGGAGTTACTAGAACTACTAGTAGATGGAAGGTCCTTAAATATACTCCACAAATAATTTTAGAGAGAGGAGATATTAACATCAAAGGGTAAGATCCACCATTAATCTGGGTGGTAAACATTACAAAATTATAATTGGAAAATGGGAAACATGCATAATTTAAGTTAATAATTCACAAATAATTGTTAGTAAACATGTATTGTAGTACATATTGGAGTCCATAAGAAATGAATGATCTTGTAATACCATTCGTGCATCCTAACTCAAACAATTCAAATTACATATAAAACACAAGTTCACCATTGGGATAAATTCTTGACACAAATGAGATGGTGTTGAAATACTTTCTTTTATTTGCAGGAACAAATGTTATTACTAACTTTGACTACTATTCAGACATTCCAACTTGTATCCATATTTGTCTAAAATTCTATCTCATTAATACCGTGTTATCCATCAAAGCATACACTATTATTTGCCCTTATTATTTCTTCATTAATATCATTATCTATGAGTGAAATAAAAAGGGTAATGAAATATTTGAAGCATATACTTGGGTCATAGCCTAAATTTCTAATGGTTTATAATAATATAATTATGGATGAGAAAAAAAATGCATTAACATGAATTGGAATGACAATGTCTAAGACAAGAAACTCTAAGATGGCATTCAACTTAGTCGGATGAGTTAGAATAAAATATTGAGGCATGATAGTTCAAGCATAATCTCAGAAAATAAAAAAGCATAAATTAAAAATTATTATGGCTTGCTACTCTCTAGAGAATACTTTGGTCTATATTATAGTTGTATTGCATGAAAATACTTAGTTTTAACCCTGTGAATAAGCCCACATAGATCTATAGATGAATAAAACTAAATAGATAGCTAACATGATGTGTTCCTTTAGGTAATACAACACTGTTAGGAAATGCACTAATATATTGTAGTTTTCTTCAAGAATTGAGGCCTTTAGTTGCTATTTAGTATTTCTTTTATAATGATTGCTGGTAAGCTCTTGGAACTACATGAAACTATCAAACAAAAGCATCATGAGAGCTTATCAAGAATATTTCAAACTTTCAATAGTTGTAATTTTGGAAATCTATATTCTAAAACAATGTGACTGTCAAATAAGAAGTGTTTGTTGTATATTTCTTACCTTTTTTAGTGCATAGAAATACATAAAAATTATTGAAGATATTGGATTAATATATAAAATTCTATACACATTTGTGTCCCTATAGCGCACTAGTTACAATGGAATAGTAAAGATATAATAATTAGATAAAGATACATACTAGATTTGTGATAAATTTATCCCCTGATTAAATTCAACTATATATATATTTTTATATTGAATCAAGCGGATTATTACAAAGAATAAGAGCTACCAAAGGTAGCTGAAAGGAAAAAAACCTTACAACCCATAAATACCACACAGCCACATGAAGATTGTATGTAGACACCTATAAATTCAACTATTTATTTAATACTGAAACTAATTATAAAATATATATATATATATATATATATAATTTAAATCAATCGCACATGTATGAAAAAGCCAAGTCTTTTTCTTTGACTCATATAACCCACTTACTAACCATGTATTTTAATCATTCATATTTCAAGAAGAAATTAAAACCCATGCCTAATGGTAGTATACAATTGGAGAAGCTCAACATTTCCTTTCTAAGTATTGCTATTGAAACTCTAATGCACATCTAAGGTAGGAAGAATGGACAAAACTCTCCATTCTAGAATAATCCCCTAAGCCTCCTTGGTGGCGCCATATTAGAATTTTTAAGTCCCCATTGTTTCCTCCAAAATAGTTGCATAAAATGTGGTCACTTTTCCATTAATTTGGTAGCAATATCCTTTCCACGTAACTCTAGACTTCTAGGTACATGGTGCCCTCGATTCCTAGTTTCCCTCCCATACAATGCCACAACTGAAAATGTGTTTCTTTTATTTTAGTCTCCATCACTAAAAATTAATAAATAATTGCTAACTATGTAAATATGTGACAAGTTTTATTAATTCATTTATAATAATATCTATTTAATTTAAAACAATTAATAATTTATTTAAAATAATTTAACATTTTTTTTAATGATAAAAGAGGTTAATTCTTAATAAAAAATTTGAAGTTTAATGTTAGTAGCAATGATTTCTTAAAAATATGTTAATTATTGGTGGTAAAAATTACAATGAAGTCCAACGACAACACACAAGGAGTTATAATCGTTGTATGAAGGGAGAGGCCTTACATCCTCCTATCACATCATCATTGACGGTCTTGCCAAGAGTTCACACTGTGGTGACCACATGCTTTATCAACAACAAGTACTTTTAGGACTCAAAGATAATCTAGCCATTACACAAAATCGAATGAAGCAACAGGTGCACCTACATCGTAGTGAAAAAAGTTTTAAAGTTTGGGATTGGGTTTTCTTGTGATTGCAATAAGAAAATTTCACTAAGGAAACACACAAAGAATAACAATGTCTCTAAAATATTATGGCCCCATACCAAATCATGAAAAAGACAGGTAGTGTTGCCTACAAGATTAATTGCCACCAACAACAAAGATACATCCAATTTTTCATGTTTCTTATTTGAAGAAGGTAATTGGGCATAATATTCCTACTCAAACAATATTACTTAAGCTTGATGAAGAAGGAAAAATCATTTTGGAACCAAAGCTTATTCATTAGAAATGCACAAGGAAGCTAAGGATTATAACACTCACTCAATATCTCATCCAATGGAAGAATTTACCAATTGAAGATGCCACATGAGAGGACGAGGAGTTCATTTAGAAGCATCCACACTTGATTAACATTTAGGAAAATTCTTCTATAAAGAGGGGGGCATGCTATGCCCTTAATATTAGAGTGTATAGGGTTATGGATAGGTGGCTTGTGGCTATCTTAACTCTTAATTAAGTCATATTGTCATTATTATATTATTATTTAGTTATTTAGGTCTGCCTAAGGCTTCTATATGGTTATCTAGGTTGGATTGAGGTGATATCCTAGGCATAAATAGACTATATGTAACACCCCTCCGATTTGTTATGTTTTCTTTGACAGTTCTGATACTTTGTTAGACCATAATTTATGTTATTGTTGTTCTATCGCTGACAATGGAGCGATGATAGACTACATTGATGTGATGATACATTATATGCATGGTGATTATGTTTGGCATGCTTTATGTTTGCATAGATGCTTAGTTGAGATGACATTGCTATACATGCTTATTGTAGTTTAATGGATATTTTATTTTGTTAGTTGATGTGATATTGTATTTGTGAAGAGAATGGTATTGCATCTCTCGCTTGCGTGTGCCCTGTGATTTCCGCGATTCTCTCTTCACGGTGTGTATGAATTATTATCTGTATACATGTGCGACTTTTTCTTTTGTTGTAGGTTTGCAGGTACAGGACAACAACTTCACCTGGTTTCACAGGTCTGAGTGTGTCCACTACTTAACAGTAATGATTGGAAGATAGTAACGGACTACCTAGTCAAACCTTTACCTTATCACAGTGTGTCGTCAATCTGTATGTTGGTCATGTTCCTTATCCATGTTCGTCTTGGTATTTTATTTATCGTGCAAGTTTAAATTGTAAGGATTAAATTATATGTTGTGATTAGTATTTAATTAATATGGAGATTTTATTATAAATTAATTAATTTAATTTAGGTTATATTATTAAGTAATTTTAATTATTAAAATAATTGGGAATTAAAATAAATAAGTTATTTAATTGTAAATTAGATTAAATAAATTGTTTTAATTTTAAATGCATATTTGGGAAAAGATCTTAGAAATATCTTGGTTTGTTAAAGAAGAGATATTTGTTGTGTGAACTGAAAGTTAGAAGGATTTGTTTCCTTATTGTCTTAAAATGGATTTACGGAGAGATTGATTGAAATTGGTGAAAAAAGAGGAAGTTGTTTACATGGGAAAAAAAAGAACAAAGGTTTTTGGGAAATTAAAAGATTTGTTATGTGGTTTAAAGAAATTGTAGATCTTAGAAGCTTTCTGATAATTCTAGGAATCTAGTTTGTGGAAATTCTTGGTTGTGGTTTATTTCTATTCTCTGGGAAGTGGTAATTTTTTTGGAGAAAGTTTTGGCAACATTGACAAATTGAAGTTACAGAGAAGCTCGACATCAATCCTTGAGGCAACAATTCTTATGGAACAGGTTCTTTAATTGTTTTTGTGAATTTTGATTTGAAAGAGTTATTTAATTATTTTAATGCGAATTGGAAAAGATTAGAAGAGGTTTTCACTACTATAGAAGCTTTTGTTTTTAAAAGTTTGTCGTGAAATTTGAACCTTTGTAGAAAGCAATCTAGATCCTTTATTAAAATGAGTATTTGAAATAGATTTATACAAAAGGAAATTATAGTGGAATTATTGAACCTCTGTTGAATTTAAATCAAACTTAGAAACCTCTTCCTGTGAAAATATAATTTATTCTTTTGTAGAAAATGGTAAATTGTCGTGGAGGATTTAGATCCCTGTAGGGAATGAATTTTAACACAATAGAAAATTCAAAAGAAAACAATAAATGAATTAGAAAACATTTGTAGGATTGAAAATAAAATCTTTTGATAAATTTGAAAAAATTGAAATCTTCTGGTAGATTTGTGAAAATTGAAAACCTGTGGTAATTTGTAAATCATAACAGCAGAGAGAACTGGGTAGGGATGAATTTTTTATATGTTTTAAAAGACTTTGTGGCACACCTTCAGTAAAAATTTCAGAGAAACCCAGATCCGAAAAAAAAAAGTTATTAAAGTTGCAACAGACTGGTTTTATGTTTAGTATTGTTTGAAAATTGTAAATTAATATATATATTTATTTAAAAATATATATAAAAAAATTTGCATATAATTTTAGTATATTTAAATATAAATGTATTTTTAAATAGGTGCATGCACATGCACAATTAGATATTTTAATATGAAATATTTTAAAATGAATAGGGGAAAACCCCCAATTGTCGTTCATGATCCGATTGCTGTTTACTCCTCGTTCACTTGTCCCCCCAATAACCATTTACATTTTAGTCATTAAAATTTTTTAGTTATGCCAATAAAAAATTAGACATTACACCAGTATATGTTCACTACTTAGTCTGTAACCAACCAACAAAAAAAAACAAATTTAAACATATATTGGTGAAATTATGTTTTGAACACAAGTCAACTTGCACAAAATAAAGTCATTTATGAATTAAATAAGGTACAGTGATGTTTACAATAACCACTCCATGCAAGTGGCTTAAAGCTTCTAGTGCATTGTATTTACATGTATACATAAACAATTAATGGTGCACAATGTCACATAATTTAAAACATTATAAATAGTTAATGGTGCACATTCTGACATAATACAAAACATTGATCAACTTTATGAGCTATCAATTGCACATTCACCCACACTTCCCTTGACATTTTCATGCATTAACTCCATCTACTTATGGTACCTGCATAAACAGTTAATGGTGTAAGGCTCCCTAGTATACCAAAAATCATAGTATAATTCATATATCTGACTGAATTTAATAAAGCCACCTATTTTGACAATTAAACCAAATATAATATTGATTTCCTGAAGGCCATGACAGAACTCAGGCATAGATGGCCACTGCAAAATGAAATGACAAATTGTTTCCGACAAAAAATCAAATTTAAAACTCAACCACCACAATTCAATGCATTCAATTTACCCATTCAAATGATTTTATAAGAGGGAATTTCCAGGGTCATTTTCATTATGAATTCTCCTCTGCTTTCACTGAATATCCTCTGCAGACTTCAGAGCTTACTAAGGCAACTTCTGCACATTCCTCTTAAAAGGGAGCTTATTCAGGTCAGTACACCTAGAATAAGTAAATTCATGTTTTTATTTATCAGTATACTAGATTTACAATTATGTTGTTTGTTTCATTATTCAATATTCTCTTCTATATTTACGTACTTAGTGTTTACATTATTTTCAGCTTCTTTTATCTGTTTCAATATTCAATATAATCTTTTATATTTAAGTACTCACTGGTTACATTATTTTCAAGCATACTGTTCTACATTTTTTTTGTCTGTTTCATTATTCAATATACTATTTTATATTTATCAGACATAATGTTTACATTTATGTTGTCTGTTTCATTGTTAAATATAATCTTTTATATTTATGTACTTACCGTTTACATTATTTTCAGGCATACCAATAATTTTTCTTTCATTCAACTGTTCAACCTAGCATTATCTATTATTTAATCATATCATAGTTACATTGTTTCATTGTTCAACATAATCTTTTATATTTATGTACTCACCGTTTACATTATTTTCAGGCATACCAATAATTTTTCTTTCAGTCAGCAGTTCAACCTAGCATTATCCATTATGTAATCATACCATAGTTACATTTTTTTCACCTGCATTCATCATAAATCAAAGATAATAATAGCAACATTATACCATACATCAAATATAATAACAATAGTATTACCCATTTTTTAATCATATCACAGTTATATTCTAAATCCCTCTTTAATAATCATGAAGTTGAATGGGTATACAATTTTTTTTCCAATTTATTGACCAATTTTTGGATTACAATTTGTAGACAAATATATATATATATATCATGCTGTGTACAGTTTCATCATAGCAAATTGTATATATATATATATATATAATCTGATAAGAATGTGTAGGGTTTCATCATAGCATATTGTATATATATATATATATATATATATATATAATCTAATAAGAATGTGTAGGGTTTCATCATAGTAGATTGTATATATATATATATATATATATATATATATATAATTTGGTAAGAATGTGTAGGGTTTCATCATAGAAGATTGTTTATATATATATCTGGTAAGAATATATATCATTCTCTGTAAATACAATGATATATTCTTATCAGATTGTATACATACATACATACATATACATATATATATATACATACATATATATATATATACATACATATACATATATATACATATATATACATATATATACATATATATACATATATATATATAGTCATGCCATGTACTGTTTACTCATATCAAGCCTTGTAGAATTTACATGTGACCGGTAGAAATTTGATCCACCTCTCTCACCTGCAAGATTGTTTGTTCAACAGTGGATTTTTGTTGGGTTCGATGGTGTTTGAGTGCATTTTGGCATCTTTAAACAACATTTCTATTTACATGTGACTGGTAGAAAAATGATCCCTCGTGAATTATTTTGTCTATTTGGCATTAAGGGTTTGACTGTAATCATTTCTATTTACATGTGACTGGTAGAAAAATGATCCCTCGTGAATTATTTTGTCTATGGCATGACGGTTTGTCTGCTATGCCTTTTTTTGACATTATTCTATGAAGTAATCACATGTAATGTGATTTAAACATAACATTGATGGAATTTTGACCAGGTATAATCATGAAATTTATTGGGTATATAATAAGATACTTAATCTTCAAAGATTTTTTAATTTAATCTTATATGGAGCTGCATAAAATGTCTCCACCTCTCTTCACCTGCAAAATTGTTTGTTTAATAGTGGTTTTTTTTTGGCATTAAGGGTTTGACTGTAATCATTTCTATTTTTGCAGAGAATGATATGTTCTTATCAGATTGTATATATATATATATCTATGCAGACAATCATATATTCTTTGTTGCACCAACAAGTTATTCAATTTTTACTGTCCGTGTAGGTTAGTGGAAAATTATGGCACCTGCTAGAAGGACTACAAGGGTTGTAGAAAGAGGAAAACGTGCAATTAGAGTAACTCGTGGGGTGCACTTCGTTGAAACATAGCCTGATGAGGAAGTTCATGCAAATCCCAGCCCAGAAGATGTTCCTGACTTTGCAGATGAAGCCACCAACACAATAGAAGCCGAACCTCCTGTTCAAACTGCTGTGTGACTGCCCTCACCTGTACCCATTAGGCAGTGGACATATGCTGATATGGAAAGAGCAGTTAAGAGTGTTGAAGAACACAACATGTCAATCAGGGCAGCAACAATCAAGTGGGGTATGTCACCTAGTAGTTTGAGGGCGTGGTTGTTAGGACAAACCACCACAAAGAGGAGGGGTCCACGTACAATTTTAACTGAAGAGGAGGAGACTGAAGTTTTCCAATGGTGCAAGGACATGGCAAGATTGGGCCACTAACTGCAAGTAAATCAACTACAAGCCATAGTTTCCCAAATAACTACAAGTTGACCCAATCCTTTCACAAATGGGGTCCTCGGGAGGTCATGGTGGGCAGGATTTCGAAGAAGGCACCCATATTTGACAATCAGAACAACTGAAGGAGTGGACAGTGACAGAGCGATTATGGTTCATTCTTCTTTTGTGCAAGCATTCTACGACAACCTCGAGAACATGATCAAACTTAACCACTATGGAGCAAGTCGAATATGGAACTGCTATGAGACTGGTATTCAGGCTGGTAGGAACTATGGCATGAGAGTTATTGCCAAATTGGGTACAAAATGTGTACCACATTTGGTTTCAAAAAGTAGAGAGTGGATCACAGTGCTGGCTTGTGTAAGTGCAGTTGGGATAAGCATTCCTGGGTTCTACTTGTTTAAATCAAAGAGGCACATGCAGAACTATATCTTTAATTGCGAGGTAGGGGCATTGATGGCAGTCCAAGAACATGCGTGGATGACAAAGGAACTATTTGTCAAATGGTTAGACCATTTTGCAGCTAATATCCCCGGTGGGGTTTCACCGACAAACAGGGCCCTTCTCATTTTTGACGGTCATGGCAACCACGTGTCTTTGAAGACCATTAAACAATAAAAAAAAATAAGAATAGACCTGCTAACGCTGCCTGCTCATACCAGTCACAAGCTGCAGCCATTAGATGTCAGCATTTTTTCTCCATTCAAGGCGGCATATTTCAGAGAGGAAAGAACCATTTGGCAAGCTGTAAACCCACATATTGATATTGGATGTGAAGAGTTGGCAAGTATTGCAAGCCAAGCTTTCAGAAAAGCCTTCAAACCAAGAAACATTGTTAGTGGGTTCCATAGAATAGGAATATGGCCTCTTAATCGGTCAGCCCTTGACAAAGACATGGGCCCAAGTGAGGGCTATGTTGTTGAAGATGATGTTGCAACTCCTACAACAGAAGATGAACTAGTCACAATGGAAACTAAAGACGATCTTATGGTAGCATAAACATGCTTGCATCTTCTTGGTTACAATGAGGATGTAATAGATGGTTTTGTGAGGGAATATGATGCAAGGGAAGTGGCAAGTGATGTTGCAGTAGAATGCAATGGGGGTGATGAAGCTACAAAACACATTCAACCAGAAATCCAACAAGTTTTTGCAGATTTCCAACCAGAAGTTCAACCAGTTATTGCACCCTGCACTGAAGATACAACCACTACATCAACAAGCCTGAGTTTTCCAACTCAAGTTAGCCAACCGGAATGGATGCATGAAGCAGCCACAAACCTTGGAGTGCAAATAAATCCAACTGAGGAAGAAGTCAACCTCTCTATGCCTTCCCCACCACACGTTGATCCAACTGAAGTAATACATTACTTCACTAATGCAAGGAATTGGCAAGAGCATAGTGATGGTCAAAGTGAAGATAGCAATGCTATTAGTGAGGAAGAAGCTGAGTTTGTGCCATGCAACCCACATGATGGATCGCAAAAAAAAGACCAAACAACAAATTCTTGAAACTTCCAGTGCAGAGGGTGCAAGGAACATCACAGAGAGGTTGTTTGGGAGTGCTTTGCCTTAGTAGGCAGTCCCAAGTACTAACATTTGATGCCTTCATCGAATTGTTCAGCCAACAAGAGGCAGAGAAGAAAAGGCAAGAGGAGTTGCAGCAACGTAAGAAGGAGCATATGTTGCAAAGAAAGGCAAATCGTGAAGCATAAGCAATTATAAAGGAAGCAACAAGGGTTTGAGAAGCAAGTAAGGAAAGTGATAGAAGATGAGCAGAAAATGATAAGAATGCGAGAGAAAGCCATTAGACAGGAGTAGGCCAAGGCTAAACGTCTACAAAAGGCAACAGAAAAAAAAAGCAAAACAAGTAGAGAAGAAAAAATGTAAGTCTACAATGGGGGATCCTATACCCTCCCAACATCCTATCCTGCTTGAAATGATGAGCATTTTTTCACCAACCTTTACAACCATCAACAATATGCAGGTTGGGAGTGGCTCACAACAAATGGGATTGATTGTTGATGCAAGCTAGGCATTACTTGCTCAATTAGCAACATGCCTTCAAGGAGGTATTAACCAAGTATCACCTTCTACAAGTGGACCTGACTCAGCTATTGGCGGATTTATCACGCCACCTCCTTTTCCTAGAAATATGGGCAGTTGATTATGTGCATATTCAATTTATTTTTTTGATCGATGTAGCAGTATATTTTGGTGATCTGGTTTGCAAATCAGATCTGTTTATCTGCTTAAAGTTATAACTGTGATATGATTATAAGATGTGATAATGCTGATGTAATTATGTTTCAAACCTCACATATGTTTAAGGGGAGAAGATCAATACAAGATTTGAGTAATATTTTCATATGTTTCAAGTATGTTCAAGCCATGTTTTTCTCACACCACCCAATCAATTATTGCAGTTTGATTCAAAATATAACTATGATATGATTATAAAATGTCCTAATGTTGCTGTTGTTTGTTATTGGAACCTCAAATTTATATGCCTTATATGTTTGATGATGGTTTCAACCTTCTATTTTCTGTGGTCTCACTAATTACACTATGTTTTAGTCTTTGTCAATAAAAAATAATCACAAAACTTTGTTTGCAAACACAATTTGCAGACAACGATATATTTTTTGCAGACAGTGATATTATATTATAAGATTTTATATATATATTTGCAGAAAATGATATATTCTTATCAGATTGTATGTATATATATATACTCACACAATCTTATAAGAATATATGATTTTCTGCAAATACTAACCTACCAAAAAATCCACTGTAGATGATGAGTTTAGGGATTAAAGATGCTTGACAACCAACGGTTAGGTAAACCCATACGCGTGGTTTGATGAAGGCATATGAAGAGAATGATATATTCTTATCAATTATTAGTATCAAAAATTAATGAAACTACATGTTAATTATTAGATTAATTATATATATACACATAGACACACACACATATATATAGCTATATATGTACATACATATATGCATAACCATATATATGTATGTACATATATACCTATCAATATATATATATACATGCAGATATATAACTAATCTAATACTAACTAATCTCATAATTACTGTATACTATTGCTCATTTCATCTAACTTTCAACCATATATATAAAAAGATACATTTTTCAGTATTACCAGGTCATTTCCAGAGTAAAGTCATAGACTTTACCTGTCATTAACGTTGAATTTCTTTTGTTGATTACAGAGAAGTCCTCACATGCCTGCCATTAACAGACCAATGCCAATAAATATATTCCTCCAATCAAATAAGCATCTGATAAGAAAAGTATATATTTATGAACATATGTATATCAAAAAATTAAAAAAATATCATAAAGCATTCAGAGCAAAATGTCCCTATATAGTTTATTGTGTTAACAAACACAACTTTGTTGGTATGTTGATAATCCACATACTTGATTCACCTCTCCACGCTCCTGCTTGCCTGCAAAATAATTTTAATAAATGAGGGTAGTACTCAGTACTCGTAACATTCCCACATCAAATCATCCTTACAATATTGCATGCACAACAATAAGAGTTTTGATTGGAGCATTAAAATCCACAATGTTTTGATCATTGGTATGAAGCTGAAAATAACATTGTGTATTACATATGATGGCACCATACATGGCAGAGTGCAATAGAAAGGACATATATATACATATATATGTATGTGTATACATGTATATCTATATGCATATACATGTACATATACATATATTTATTGACAATCGTTGCACGAATCTATTTGACAGTGTGTATTGTGCATATACTTCATGCCACAGCTTTCAATAAATATATGTATTATCTATATAAATATACATGTCTATGTATATACATATACATGTATACATATGCATTCATACAAACATATGCATATACATGTGTATATATATTTGTATATACATATACATGTACATGTATATGTATATGTATATACAAACATATACAGTGTATATATATTTGTATATACATATACATGTACACGTATATATATATATATGTACCTTCATATACATATACATGTACATGTACATGTATATGTATATGTATATGTATATACAAATATGTAATCTAATTATTGAAACTCATAAAATAAGTGGAAGAAAACAGATAAATATATTGTATTTTGTGATATGATTACAAAATGGATAATGATCATTTGAACAACTAAGTCAAAACTGAATATTCTGTATGGCTGAAAATAATGTAGACACCGAGTACATAAATATAAAAGAGTATATTGAATAATGAAACAAACAACATAGATGTAAATCCGGTATACTGATAAATAAAAACATGAATTTAGTTATTTTGGGTGTACCAACATGAATAAGCTCCCTTTTAAGAGGGATGTGCATAGGTAATGTGCATAGGTTGCCTTAGTAAGCTCTGAATTTTGCAGAGGATATACAGGGAATTCCCTCTTATAAAATCATTGGAATGTGCAAATTGAATCTTCGTGGGAAACAATATGTCATTTCATTTTGCAGTGGCCAATTATGCCTGAGCTCTATCGTGGCTTATAGGAAATCAATTTTATATTTGGTGTAATTGACAAAATAGGTGGCTTGCATAAATTCAGTCGTACATATGAATTATAAAATGTTTTATGTTTTGTTATATGTACGGAGGTGAATTTTGTAGAGGATATGCAGTGAAAGCATAGGAGAATTCATAATGAAAATGACACTGGAAATTGCCTCTTATAAAATCATTAGAATGTGTATATTGAATGCATTGAATTGTGATGATTGACTTTCACATTTGTATTTTCCTGCCAAACAATGGTGTGTTGAATGAAAAAAGGCCTATTTACAATTATCATTTTACCTATTTCAAGTTACGTTTGTATGCAGGCCCCATCAAAATATCACGTGGGTCCGCTAGGAGGTGGTCCCTTTAAGCTCAACCTCATCACATTAAAATGTTCTCCACGTGCCCCATATTCCTTCATCAAACCATGCGTATGAGTTAACCACGTGCCCCATAAGCCTTCATCAAACCACGCGTATGTGTTAACCTAACTGTGGGTTGCTGGGCAGATTTAAGCCATATACTCATCATCACCCATGGTTTTCTTCCTCATTTATATATATATATCAGATTACATATGTATAGTCTTATATAGATATATATCTATATCAGATTACATATGTTAAGGTCCATGCCATTTTCACCTTTATTATCCATATAAGATTATACATATATAATCTGATATATATATATATATATATATTAGATTACATATGTACAGTCTTATATAGATATATATCTATATCAGATTACATATGTTAAGGTCCATGTAATTTTTACCTTTATTATCCATATAAGATTATACATATATATAATATATATATATATATATATCAGATTACATATGTACAGTCTTATATAGATATATATCTATATCAGATTACCTATGTTAAGGTCCATGTCATTTTCACCTTTATTATCCATATAAGATTATACATATATAATTTGATATATATATATATATATGTATATGTACAGTCTTATATAGATATATATCTATATCAAATTACATGTGCTAAGGTCCATGTCATCTATATATGATTACATATGTTAAGGTCCATATAATCTGATTGATATATTATTACCAGATTATATGATATATTATTGAATACAATGATATATTATTATAATCCGATTGATATATTATTATCTGATTATATGATATACGAGATGAAGTTTTGAAGAGACATGAATAACTACCCATGAGTTGTCTATTCATAATATAACTGTGTCTCAGCAAAATATCTGTGATCTGTAGTTGTGTCTTGCAACAATGAAATTTCTGATATTAAGCTATGGCTTACAACCTTTAAGTTAATACTGCTTTTAAGTTCTCAACTACAGATACCAAAATACAGTTATGCATCAAAAAGATCAAAATTTGCTCTCCATTAAAGAAAAATGTAACATGAAATTGTTAGTCAGTACTATGAAGTTCGAAGCCTAATTCATCATGATTTTCTTTTATCATGTATGCCATAAGGATGTTTTTGCTCATTATGCTTATAAAATATCACCAAAATAGAATCATGGATGATCGTATAACAAGCTATTGTCAATGTCAAGACTCAAAACAGGTTAACATACTTTATCCAGAACCTTAAGAAGAGTTTGATCATGAATATGTTTTGATCAGTATTTTTCTTTTTGTAAATTGAGTTTGGTACTATTATGCCCCAACTTTAAGCCCCATTCAGATGAGCTTTCTTGCGTTGCTGAACATGCACTACAAAAAGCCAATGTGAGATATGTACCTTAAAATGAGCTTTATTTAAGCTTCTTTACAATCTATAACTACCAAGAAAATCAAGGTTTTCCTTTTTCATAAGATGCAGTCCAAACAAGATAAGAAAACTAGTGAGCAAGTATCCTATAACTAACAGACGCATAAAGCATGCAAATATTCCACTTACAAACAGTAAATTCATGGCATTACCTCATGATGCTAATTCTCAAATTTGGAGCAACTTTGTCTATTTAGGTTGTTTCATCCTTTTCTGTTGTTTGCCCTAGGATACAATTAGCCACCAAAAAGACCAAAGGGGTGCGAGGATTATTGATTTAGCCTCAAAGAACTTAGCTCTTGGGGAAAAACTTGTGTGGCTAATGTTGGAGGAATGCAAAGCACAATGGTTTAAGCTTTTAAGTTGCAAATACATGCAAAACAATATTTTCAATTTTCTTATCTCTGATTCTCTCCCCTCAGGCTCCTCCATATGGCATCTCATTAAGAAATCAAAATTATTGATCCAGAGCTTTGTAACAAGGGATCTACCAAATGGAGAAAGGGATGACTTCTACAGAAGGGGAATTCCCCCTTATCCATGTATCCAAAACTAATTGAAGCTTCCAGGATTCTTGATGGGTTATGGGGAAAAAAAATATGCAATTACTGGCATGAAAGGGTGATTAATGCATGAAGATTGCAGCTTTAGAAAAATTTGGTTGTCGTTCCAATAGTAGAGGAGCTAAAAGTCATTTTAACTTTGGTTTTACATCCTTTAATAATCAATAGCTTAGCATACCCAGATAAAGCTATATGGAATGGAGATGGTTCTGATTTATATAAAGTATCTTCTGGTTACAAGCTTTTAAAATATAAGCAATTCATCTTTTAACATATAAAGTATCTTCTGGGTCAGTCATCAGAGACTTTGAATTTACATCTTTTACTGTCTAGAATGTGGGTTTACAGACAATTGGAAATCAAATGGAGTTCGAAAGTTGGGTGTTTGTAGGGCACTTTTTTTTCTATTTTTACCTGTGTAGTGCGACAGAAGAGAAAGAGAAAAATGAGGCAGATGTTTGAAGAAAGTGGGAATTAATTGAAAGTTGGAAACTCCATTAACCCATATCCTGAAACCCCTCAACAATTTGGGGTAAAATCTGAAAACCTAAAAAAAAATTGATTATACCGGCGTTTGACAATAACCCATTAATTTTCATGATTATTGTTGGTCAAAATTCCGTCAATGTTTTGTTTATATCACATTACATCACATTAGTTCATAGAATAATGTCAACAGAAATCATAGCGCTCAAACATTGACGACGCCCAAAAAACCCATTGTTGAAAAAGAAATCTTGCAGGTGAAGAGAGGTGGAGACGTTTTATGCAACTCCATATAAGTTAAATGAAAAAATCTTTGAAGATTAAGTATCTTATTATATACCCAATAAATTTCATGATGATACTTGGTCAAAATTCCATCAATGTTCTATTTAAATCACATTACATGTGATTACTTCATAGAATAATGTCAAAAAAAGGCATAACAGTCAAAAAGTCGATGACGTAGACAAAATAATTCACGAGGGTTCATTTTTCTACCAGTCAACAATCACATGTAAATATAAATGATTACAGTCAAACCCTTAATGCCATACACATAAATGATTTTTAAAGACACCAAAATGCACTCAAACACCGTCGAACCCAACAAAATTCCATTGTTAAACAAGCAATCTTGCAGGTGAAGAGAGGTGGAGATGTTACCTGCAGAAAAATGAAGCCGAAGGTCGTCGCCGTGGTCGCAGAGCCAAACTCGATGGCGGGAGAGAGGATGCAGCGATGAACATTCGAGAAAGAAACCACGGGAGATGAAGACTTTAGGGCTTAAAGCTGCCCAGCAACCCGCGGTTAAGTTAACACGTACGCGTGGTTTGATGAAGGCTTAAGGGGTACGCGGTTAACTCATATGCATGGATTGATGAAGGAATATGGGGCACGTGGAGAACATTTTAATGTGATGAGGTTGATGGTAAAGGGACCACCTCTTAATAGACCCACGTGATATTTTGATGGGGCTCGCATACAAACGTAACTTGAAATAGGTGAAATGATAATTGTTAATAGGTAATTTTTTAATTTTTTTTTGGATTTGTAATGAATGGGTATGGGTGAAATAGTGAAGATGTAGGGGATGGAGGTAAAAACACCCCCTTTTTTACCACCTTTCGCTTTACGACTTCCACAAGACATGTTTGAAATACCCAAAAGCTAAATTTTTCTTTTTAAGGTCCTAACTCGGTTATGAAGAAGCCCAAAAAAAAAATTGAAATCGGGCCTATTTTGCACTCTGCACGAATGTGCGAAGTTAGCCCTGGCGGCTACTGGTACGTTTCCCCTATTGGAAAAGAATAATTGGATTATGTAATTAGAAAATATATATATTTATTTAAAAGGGATATTTATTTAAATAAATATCATGCTGTTAATTAGTGCATGCAATGCACAAGTAGGTGTTTTATAATAAATTGATTTTATTAGAAAGATTGAGATTTTTATTTATATGGGTTTGTGAAATTTAAGTTAAACAACTAGTTTTAATTTCTTTATGGTTTGTAAACAAAAGTATATATTTTAATATAAGCATGCAAATGCATGGGCTAGTAAATCTTAAAATAAAATGACTTAGGAGAGAAAATTGATTTATATTTAAATAGATATTGTGTTATTAAAACGTTTAATGTGCAAGTAGAGAATTTTATAATGCAATGATTGTAATAGAGAAATTGAGTTTGTTATTATTATACGAAACTGTGGAATTGAAGTTAAGTAAATAGTTTTATTTTATTTCCTTATTATTGCAAATGAAATTATATTTACTTTGAATAATTGCATGTGATGAGATATTAATTCAAATTGGATTTAGGAAATCCGAATATTAGATTATTTAAGTGCCTGAATTTTTTTAAGCTGTGTTCTTTTTTGTTCATGTTTGCGGGCAATTTGAGTTGAATATTATGAGTAATTGTCAAACTGAAAGTTAAACAATTGGTTTGGTTCGTTGTTGATTTATTGGATTTGGAAAATCCTAATGGTTTTTTATTTAATTACTTGAGTGGCTTATTGTAATTGTGTGTTCTTTTGTAATTGTGAATTGTGGGGGATACTTGTTGTCGAGAAAATATAAGTCTTCCAGAGATTGTAAAATTATGAAAGGGTTATTGTATCTTTTGTTCACCCTTTTTGAGATTTCCTTGGGTAGTGTACGTTTTTGGAATTTAGTATTTGACGTCCATAGGGATGTGTGAATTAGTTTTGAACACCCGATTACTATGAATAGGTTGTGTGATTTAATTTGAGCACCTAGTTACTACGAACAAGATGTGTTGTTCTTTACAGAATGGTTGATATTTGTTATCATATTTTGTGCACTGTCTACCCTTGGGTGTAGAATGAGTTATTGTGTTGTCGATAGGGGAGTGGCTTTCAACGAGGGTCGAGACACAAATTGGTCCTAGGATAACTCGTGTGAAAGTCAGTTTAATCAATGGAAATTAAATAACCTTTATTAGGGATAGAGTAGCTTAATACATTTAATAAGATAATTTAGCCTTGCTCATTGGCTCAAGGGCTAGTATGAGACTTGAGATGAGTCGGGAAGGCCTAGAATGGAAAGATCGTTATCTTGTCTTCTCGAAAGATAATCGATTCCGCATTGGTGTGCATGTGGGGTCGGGTTCGTGAGAGGTTACCAGGATAACCCAAGATGGGGGCCTTGACCTAGGAAGATCTCCTTTGGATAACCAATGCAACCTTTGTGATGACACTCCTCCTATGACAATAGTCGGTTTGTATTGTACAGTGGATGTATTTGATTCAGTGGTTCTGGAACCAATGTAACCTTATGTTTGTGTTTATTGGTATAGTGTTGTTTTGTGTTTATTGGTACAGTGTGGTTTTGTTTATTGCCTGTGTCTAGAGGTAGTAGGTTTGTCTTGGTTACCTTTTACTATCTCCTAGCACGGGGGTTGGTCCTACGGGTACCACATGGCTGGGTGGCGTGCACCTTACACTGTTGGGGTTTTCTCTTCATGTTCGTGATGGCGGGATATTCTAGTTCGAGGAGCTCGTGTGTTCTTTGGATTTGTACTTCTCTTGTATTCATTGTAACAAAGGGACACTATGTATTTGTATTCCTTATTTGTAATCAAGGAGGATTCATTGTACTATAATTGTAACATTATGTATGATCTATTCACTATTGGATTAAATTGTATATATCATTTTTAAGTGGTGTTGTATCAGTGGAAATATGTTCATTACATTTCCATGTTTAATTTATTATGCTATGGGTTAATGCTTTGATGTATGATGTTATCATGAGTTAATTTCATATGCTATGTTTTAGAATAATTTTGTAAGTTGTGAAGTTCACATGTAGATGCGTTGTGTGGCCTAGAGGATGTATGTGTTAGAGTAGTTTACTTCACTCGTCTTTGTTACTCTTTTTAAGAAAAAAAATTAGTTGTGCTTCGGCAGTGTTACATCGTCCTCTAGGTTGTAGGACGAGGTTTTACACTATATATAGGAGGCAAGAGTTTTATTTATTCATCATATTGTGAATTGTGTTCTCATTGAAGATATTTGGAGGTTTCCCTCAAAGTGGCTTGTTATCTTCAATTATTATCAAGTATTTATAACATATTTCATATCATATTATTCTATTGTGCAAGTTATTTCATTACATATATGCAACCCACCAGCTGTCATATATTGGAGTAGTGCTAGTATATGCTATATCTGCCCTCAAACTAGTGGTATTAGACTCTCAAACTCTATAATAATAGTCTCCTATGATTATAAGACCCTAGTCCACTACCTCACCTATAGGCTCCCCCTGTCACCATCCAAACTGCAAAGGTGCAAAATTTTTGGAGGAATGAAATGGAAAGTGTAGGGGCAGCAAAAGGGAGCTACAAGAAGAGCATGTGGAGCAGATTTGAAGCCTTTCTTTTCTTTTGAGAAAATAGTGTAATTGTCTCAATTTGATTGACTGCAATAAAATTTTAATGTGTTTGCATTTCTTGGGGTTTTATGAGTTGTTCTTATTGCAATAGAGACTATGTTGCATTGTGAGTTTGTGATCAACAGTTTGTTCTTGCATCATATCTATATATGTTTTTGTACTTTAAAGTTTTTAGTATTGTGTGATTTATGTAATATTATGTAGCATTAGGACATAATGATTGAAATTTTTATTTTTTATTCTTTATATATCTACAAAAGAAAAAAATGCTAAAATCTACTATTGAATTCTCAAAACCTTGGTTACATCTATACCAAATCTAACTTGTAATGTTGACAACCAATATCAAATAATATTTTCCAATATTGCCATCTCCTTTGGTATATTAACTTTTTAATTAAGAATCCCTCTATCATCAAATTTTATATCTTGATCTTCATTAATTATTTGAGATTCGAATATATCTAAATTATTGATGAAGTCTAAAATATGTTTGTCATCATTACAAATTCGAAAAAAAATTATATATTGTTAAGTCCAGAGGGTGTGGAGACAAGTTCGATAGAAAAAAAAATAAAAATTCAATTTGTGATCAGCTCCAACATACTAGTTGTGACAACCAAAGCATCAACCATATAATTCATTTTCTATAATACAACTTTAATATTAAAAGGATGAAAGTCTTCACTTATATTAAACACACAACTATGATAATAGGATAGTATAAATATCATCACAATATACAATCTTTATATTTACTTCATAATTAACACATTTTTATATAGCCTATCGAAGAACATAAACTAGAGCTTCATATTTTTTTTATATTATGAGAACAAGTAAACTATAATTTGTACATAGCTAAATATGACCTCCCATTATGATTAGCTAGTTCCAAATCAATACCACAATCCTACTTATATTTTGACCCATTGAATCTAAAGGTCCACAAATGTTCCTTTGATGAATTATATTGCACCTTTTGTAATGCCCCGTCGCGCAAACCCAAAAGGACAACTAAAAACGCAACAATTTTTTTTTTTAAAACATAGAGAATAAACACTAAGTTATTCAATGCATATAACATAACTAATGATTGAAAATTAAATTCCTAAGTCCTTTGGGGGTACATGAGGTGACATTACGCAAACTAACCCTTAACAAAAGTTGATAGTTGTAATTACCAATTTTCATTATCGGAACCCATTCATTCACATATCTCCAATTTTAAACATTCATATATGAAAAGGTAATATAACAAGAATAAACAATAAGATAACCATACATGCATTCATAATAAGTTAAACGTGGAAGTATAATGAACATATTTTCACAGATATAACACAACATTAACCGTATCTACAATTATAGTTCAAGAATGAATTACATAGTGTGACTATACATTACATCAATCTTCTGGTGCATCTCATTGAGCAATTACACAAGATTACATCATAAGATTTCCCAACACATGTGGGAGTAATACATCAATACAAAAGTACAACTCAAGTACAAATATACATCTGGTAGCATGTGTACTTTGGATCAAGCTGTATCTACAAAACTCTGCACTGAATGGTACAACTGCATGACAGGGGACCCAACGGGGTGCGTAGCACGTTCCACCCAACCACCCCCATGCTAGGAGTAAATAAGGAAGGATCCTCGACCAAGAACATCCAAACAAAAAACACAAGACTTAACTCCAAACATGAAGAGCAAGAGAACACAAAGAAAACATAACATCAAAAGACCACTTCCAGAGGCTAGCAACAATAACAACTCAAGGGAATGCTAGAGGAGAGTGTCATCACACAGTCCTACATGGGTTATCATGACTGCCTTTCTCTAGGCGTCGGCCCCCATCTATGGTTATCCTGACAGCCTCTCTAGGCGCCGACCCCATAGGGTGACTCGTGTAGAACCGTTAACCTCATGTGGAGATGAGGCAATGATCTTGCCAACCAAGGCCTTCTCGGCCCACCCTTAGTCTGTGAAAGCCCTAACAGGTGGACGAGGCATCCATAATTTTCTTATTAATGTTTTAGTACACACCCCTAATTAATTAATTAGGTTATCACTTGTTACTCTAACTGTAACTAGGGTTATCCTGACAACCCCTTTGTGCGTCGACGCCCACGTAGAGCCACTCTCCCTAGAAACCCAAAACATAAAATCAAACTCCAAGGGGTTGTACCAACAAAATAATTTGAATCTAAAAATGGAAACATCCGTGAGGCAAAACTCATCTCGCCAAAAATCATAGGCATAACACTCAGAAAACGGGTACAACCCAAGTGTAGCTTAAAATCATAGTTATAGTCAAAATAGGGACAAGTATCAAATTAAAAGACCATAAAATATAACACCATTTTCCCATGCCTCTAGAAGTCTTAAACATCAACTTAAGCTCCTATAGAAGGATAACTAACTTAAGGGTTTCCCACATGACCATAGCCCAATTAAGCGAAACAACAATTAGCTCAACGATAATTCAAGAGTTAAAACAATTACGTACACAAGTATTCTACAATTCAACAAACACAATTTTACATATCTCATTGCACAATTTTACCAAGAAATATAAATAATCGATTCACCCAAAAATCATTCAACTTAATTTATTAAAATTGCTTATTTTTAATTTAGTTGATCACACCATAACATCAAGCATTGCAATTTAACATCATCTAAATTTTCTATAATTTCAACATATATATAAATATATATTAAACAAAATTCAATTTAAATAAATTTAAATTTAATAAGGAAATTCGCACGTAGGCATAGCCATAAAGGTTGTGTGTGGGCGTTGCCCATTGCCGATCCCCATGTGGGGGGGTCGCTGTTGTGGAAAGTAGCGCTGGGCGCTACCTCCACAACAACGCCTCCCCTATGGAGCGACGGTGGTGGGGGTAGCCCCCACCCAATTTTTATTAAAAAAAAAAAATTATATAATTTTTTTTATATTTATTTTTTCATAAAAGAAAAACAGAGGACCCAGCCTTGTACAGTAATCTTTCTTTTTTTATAAATATTTTTTTTATAATGAAACAAATTTCCAGATACAGGCTTTTCAATAACACCTTGACAAATATTCAACAAGGGATTAACAAAAAAATCCAAAATAACACATAAATATATATAAATGTATGCATATATTAACAAAATCTGTTGTTATGTTCACAGCCAAATCAGGTATTTTTCTCAAACAAAATACAGATCTCAGCATGTAGATTATATCAACAACATAAATTTAATTTTTCTCCAAACAATCGATAATTTCTCCAATCAAAATTTCAACAACATAATTTGGAGAAAAGAAAATAAGGGGGTTTCACTTTCTCTTCTATTTTCAATCAGCAAAATTCAATTTTCTTTAAACACACACACTAGTACAAACATGGGAAACAAAACATTTTCGTTTTCATACGGAAATAAGATAAATAACAACAAGAGAGGAACCTGGTGTCCTGCGTTTGATGTCAAAGCAACAAGCACCACCACTCTCCTTCCTCTTTTGAAAATAATCTTCATGAACTCCTTCCTTTCTCAACAAATTCTTCTCCAATGTCTTCTTCAAGCTAAATTTTGAATTATACAGACAAAGAACAGAGAAGAACAAATTTTTTCCAAACCCTTTTTACTTCTTCCAAAACACCAAAATTTTTCTGTGAAGAAAAAATCTTCTTTTTCCCCGAATGAAATAAAAGAAACTTCTTTCTTTTTCCAAAAAAATCCTCAACATGCATTGGTCCTTTTAAAAATAAAAATAAAAACTAATAATTATCCTCAAAATTAATTAAAAAATTCCCTTATTTCAATATTTATCCTCAACACGATGATATCATTAAATTTTATAATTTTTAATATTTTGAAAAAGATAATCTATAATTATCAACAACATTATTTATTTAAATTAATTAATTTATCCCTATTAATTAATTAAACAACTTTTAAATTTAACAATCTTTTAAATTACAATATTTTAAATCTAACAATTAACTTAACTACAATTACCTACAAATAATTATATCAACTAAATAACATTAATTAAATCACACATAAAATAAAGATTAAATAAATAACAAACATTCATAATTAAAATAAATAACCAACACTAATCCATATAGAAACAAAGATGGGGTCGTGGACAATGACATCGTAGGACTCACAACGGGGTGACGAACTTGGGACGGGGACACTTCCTTATCAACTTCGTTTTTCAACATCATACTTGTTGGGTTTATGGGACACGCTCAAACCTGTCAAGCAGGTGGAGTCAGTGTCCTATACCTTCATCCTACATAAAAACAAACATCAAGTAGCATATAAATCTCCAATACAGACACACCGTGAAAGGTAGTTGCGGGGTAGCAAGGCACTCGCGAGCGAGTGATGCTACTTCGTCCTTTCACCAAGACTCACTAGCAAACACATCAAAATCCATAAACAAACATTAAACCATAACATCACCACATAATATTAATGAAAGCCATACAAATCCAAATAATATGATCATCACATAATGTATCATCAAACATCATAAGTAGTAACATGTGCATCAAACCAACTAAACTGTAAATCCACACACAAACCAAAACGGTGAAATAATCACCATCACAAACCCAAGTACATAACCCAACAAAAATGAGTATCTAAAAGTATCAGCAACACGAGGGGTATTACATCCTCCCCCTAGAACATGGCTTACTCCTGGAAGCCACTAAACAAATATGGGTAAGCCTCTCTATTACGGGATGCATCCTCCCATGTCGCCAAAGTCTCATCATTCGAGTCCCACTGAACCCACACCTATTTAATATCTCTGCCCCTGAGAGCGAGTCTCCGATGCTGCAGCATGAACACGGGCTCGAGTGCCAACTACTCGTCCTTGACCTATAGAGCATTCCAATCAAGTACATGAGAAACATCCAGATAATATGGCCTAAGTACAAAAACATGAAACACATCGTGAATCTGCGATAGACTGGGAAGCAATGCTAGGTGATAAGAAATGGGGCCAATCCTCTCCAAAACTTCAAATGGTCCCACAAAACAAGGTGTGAGCTTGAAATCCTTTCCATAATGGATTGGGCTCTTTCGCGGTCGCACTCTCAGAAAAACTCGATCACCAATAGAGAACTGGCAATCAACTCTATGTGCATCAATGTATTTCTTTTGCCTATCCTGTGCTGCCACAAGATGCTCTCTAATACGAGCTACCTGTTGCTCCATGTCCTGAAGCATTTCAGGACCTAGGAGAAATCTGTCCTCAAGACGGTCCCAACTTAATGGAGTGCTGCAGGGACGACCATATAGTGCCTGAAAGGGGGCCATACCAATCGAGCTATGATATCCATTGTTGTAGGAAAACTCCACCAGATGCAAATAGTCCTCCCAACATGACTGTTGATCCATCATGTACATACGAAGCATGTCCTCAAGAACTTGATTAACTCTCGCTGTCTGACCATCTGTTTCAGGATGGTAAGCATAACTGAAATTCAGCTGGGTTCCTAAGGCACGCTGCAATGACGTCCACAATGCAGATGTGAACATTGGATCTCTGTCGGAAATGATTCTCCGCGGAATACCATGCAGACGAACACTATCTTCCATGAAGATTCTAGCAATCAAAGAAGCAGTGTAAGATGATTGAACGGGGGAGAAGTGTTCCACCTTGGTCAATCTGTCAACCGTGACCATGATAGCATCATGACGTCGAGAAGTCATAGGAAAACCCACAATAAAATCCATTGAAATTATGTCCCACTTCCATTTCAGAATGAGATGAGGCTGTAAGAGACCTGTGAGATGCTAGTGTTTTGCCTTGACCCTTTGAAATTCTAAACATCTAGCCACCAAATCTGCAATATCCCTTTTCATGCTAGCCCAAAAGTACAGTGCACAAAGATCTACATACATCTTAACTCCCGAGTGAGCAGAGTAGGGAGCTTGATGTGCCTCAGTCATAATTAGAGTCTGAAGACCCTCGACAAAAGGCATGTACATGCGATCCAAATACCTCAGAAGACCATTAGACTCCAATGAGTAACCTGCAAACTTTCCTTCCAAAGTTCTGCCTAATTCAATTTCTAACTTCACTTCCTGATACCAGCTATCTGTGGGAAGTGCTACGAGGACCTGACTCCTCAAATCCACCTCGAGAGCCACTGCAGAAATCTCATGTCTCCGTCGACTCAAAGCATCCGCCACTAAATTTTCCTTGCCCTGAACATACTTGACCTCAAAATCATATTCACAGAGGAATTCCATCCACCTTCTCTGCCTAGCATTCAGGTTCAGCTGCATAAAAATGTATTGCAAACTGCAATGATCACTATGAAGCTCGAACCTATGACCCAATAAGAAGTGTCTCCATCTCACAAGGGCATGAACCATTGCGGCTAACTCCAAGTCATGCGTGGGGTAATTTAGCTCATGATCCTTGAGCTTTCGGGATTCATAAGCAATTACATGTCCTTCTTGCATCGAAACGGTTCCCAAGCCCTCCAAGGAAGCATCTGTGCACACCACAAAGTCCCCAGTACGATTAGGAACAACTAATATAGGTGCACTAGTCAACCTGTCCTTAAGGGTCTCAAATGTTGACTGGCACTGATCTGACCAAATGAACTTCTTCCCTTTCCTTTGAAGAGAAGTGATGGGATGTGTGATCCTTGAAAAGCCCTGTACAAACTATCGATAATAGCCCGCTAACCCCATGAAACTGCAAATCTCTGGAACATTCTTGGGTGCTGGCCAATCAACAATGGCCTGGATCTTTGATGGATCCACTGTGATACCTACACCTGAGATGACATGCCCCAAGTATTTTACTTCTGTTTTGTAGAACTCACACTTAGCCAAATTAGCAAACAACTAATTGTCCCTCAAGCATTGTAATACCTGTCTCAAATGTTCCTCATACTCCTCCATTGATTTAGAGTAAACCAGGATGTCATCGAGACACACAAGCACAAACCTATCCAAATAGGTTTGGAAGACTCCATTCATCAGGCTCATAAAAATTGATGGTGCATTCGTCAACCCGAACGACATAACAGTGAATTCATAATGCCCGTAACGAGTGCGAAATGCAATTTTATGAATATCATATTTGGCTATTCACAACTAATGATAGCCAGACTTAAGATCAATCTTGGAGAAAACCTGACCTCCTTTTATCTGATCAAACAAGTCATCATGGTGGGGAGGTTGGATGAAAAATCACAGTTTCATGCTCTAAGTCTTGTTGGAAGACTTCTATGGTGTCTCTCACCACCACTTCAACCTATAGGACCTTTCTTTACTTAGGATCCCCTGGTTTTTCCTTGCCAACCCCACTACCATCACAAATCAACCTACCAAGTGAATCTTGGTGCAATGTCTCCAACTCTTCCTTAGCCCTTAATCCACCCTAAAGGCTATTCTACTCCAAACCTTGAACTTAGCTTTGTAGGGGTGTGGAGAGGTTTCTAACAAGTTCTTTCCATCCCATCATGGCTCTGAAGGATCCTCCTAACTCCATCTTGTCATCGCTTCCACCAAACCCTCATTTAGGGTTAAAAAGACTACTAGCCTAGGAGCCCCCAATTAGGTCTTCTTCTATGAGAAAATAGGGTTGTTATCCTAAGTTTCCCAAAGAACACAGAATCTTCCCTTAGGGTTCCTGATCCTTATGCCCATCCCTCAAAGATTTTAGAGGTCTTAACCCTCAGTTGTCTGTACACAGCCATAACCCTCAATTAGCAAATTAGGCCTTTTTTAAGCCATTTCTTGACCACACAACAGACTGTCAGGAGTTTCTCTCACCAAATGGATTGGTGGAGCTTCCTCCTCCATGCTAAGACTTTGCAAGGCATCTGGTTACCCTCTCCACATCGTGAGTTGACAGGAAATGATCACCCCTGCAAATCAAAGTTCTTTGCACTCCTTGTCTTCCCTAGCCGGACACTTCCTGGCTCACCTAGGAGAAGACTTCCACAATGATACCTTGACTTCTAATGAATCATAACCCTACCATATTTACAATCATGGAGTCTAGTCACAATTCCCAAGAGGCTGTGCGTTATGTACAGTGGGAATGTGACCTAAACCTCCATTTTCTACCAATAAACTGTCAGATCAGCAAATGCAAAGAAACAACTACCTACTATAATGCTTGAAACTGAACTCGAAATCTAAATTACTACCACACAGGGCTTAACCTATCAGTACACTACATCCTACATACAATACAGTAACAATTTCAATCCATTAAAGCTCTACTTTGAGACAAAACCAGAAATTCACACTAAAACACCACTGTCTTTTATTGAATTCAAAAACTCCAATCAAAGTAAAAATGCTTCCAATCTTTCTCTCAGGTCGAGGCACACCCTATATAGGTCAACAAAAGTAGTTATTCCTCCCCTTGGTCGGACATGTCAGTTACATTGTGGCAAAGTTGCAAAATGCACCATTTTGCAACTTTTGCCAATTTCTAGTAAACTAAGAAAAATGAGTTTCTAAACTCATCCACCCTTCCTCAATTTCTATCCTAGAGATCAAACATATGCCTAAGCTATCTCCTCTACTCAATGGTCATCATGACCTTCATGGTAACACATCAAAAACAAAAATTCATCCTAGATTTCCTAATTGCTTAGTGTAACTGCCTAGTGTTTCCTAGGTGCTCTTGCACCATTCTCCCCCTCTCTGCACAAACACTAAGGAATGTGAGGAGAGATCAGTGACACATCAATGCCCTGCTTCTTAAACTGAGCTTCATCCACCCATGTAGCCTCCGAGTCTGGTTTGTCCCTCCATTTGATGAGATGTTCCAAGTATTCCTTATGCCGGGTAGATTTCTTCACCCTTGACTCCAAGATTCTCTCTGCTTGTAGCTTATCTTGAGTAGGTAAGGCTATGTTGCTCACATCCTTGAAGATATCCCTACTTTTCTGATCCATGTCAGTGACTGTTCCCTTATATCTGATTAGATTATCTATTGAACACTGGAGAGATGCTTAAATCTGCAGGTAATTCCACCTTGTAGGCATTCTTCCCATATTTGGCTAATACCTTACATGGTCCCACTCTTTTCATTTGAAATTTGGTTGATATTCCCTTCTGCAACCTAGATTTGTTGAGGTGGACCATAACATAGTCTCCTACTGCAAATTGTAGATCCTTTCTAGATAAATCCACCTTCTCTTTCAACTTTTGAGTAGCCTCGGTGACTGTCTTCTTCACCTGCTCCTGAATCTCCTTCATGGTCTGGGAGAAATCCTCTACATGTCCACTCCTATGCTCCATAGCTCCTAGATCCCTGAGCTCACACACACCTCTTGGGTGCATTCCATACACTATTTCAAAAGGACTCTTCCCTGTAGTCCTGTTCACACTGTCATTGTATGCATACTCAGCCTGTGATATGACCAAGTCCCATGTCTATCCATACTCTTTGGTTAGGCATCTTAGAAGGTTATCTAACACTCTATTAACCACCTCAGTTTTTCCATCTGTCTGAGGATGGTAGGCTGATCCAAAAGACAAGTTAGTACCTAATCTGCTCCATAGAGTCTTCCAAAAATGACTCATGAACTTCACATCCCTGTCTAAGACAATGCTCAATGGCAATCCATGGATCCTCACAATCTCTTTGAAGAAGAGATGAGAAATATAGCTAGCATCATGGGTGGTCTTGCAAGGAATAAAATGACTCATTTTGCTAAACCTATCTACCACCACATAGACACTATCAAACCCTGTCTTAGTCTTAGGGAGTTCTACCACAAAGTCCATACTAATACATTCCCATGGTCTATTGGGAATGGGTAGAGGTTGATACAAACCTGTATTGCTAGCTCCCCCCTTGGCTTTCATACAAACTACACACTGTTCCACATACCTTCTGACATCCCTTGGCAATTTGGGCCAATAATAGAACCTCTGCACTAGTTCCATTGTCTTGTTGATACCAAAATGACCACTAAGACTGCCATTGTGCTTCTCCTAGATGAGATTCTCTCTCATTGAACCTTTTGGAACACATAATTGATTCCCTTTGAACAAAAGTCCACTCTGCAATGTATACTCTGAGAACTGACTATGAAAGTGATTCTCAAAATCAGAACATACCTTGTATGCTTCCGAGAAGTCTTCATCTTCCCCATAGAGATCCTTGAAACTCTCTATCCCAATGCTCTTTACTTGTATCTCTTGCATTGTCAGTAATCTTCTACTTAGTGCATCTGCCACCTTGTTCAACTGTCCCTTCTTGTGCTTGATGTTGTAAGTGAAAGCTTGAAGATACTCCATCCACTTCAAATGTCTATTGCTCAATTTCTCTTGAGTGTTGATGTAGCTAAGTGCTTGATTGTCAATAAACACTACAAACTCTTTAGGTAGGAGATAATGCCTCCACTTCCTAAGTGACTGTACTAGAGCATAGAGTTCTAGGTCATAGGTAGAATAATTTTTCTTAGCTTCATTAAGCTTTTCACTAAAGAAAGCTATAGGCCTGCCTTCTTGGCTTAGTACTCCTCCTACTGCAATTCCACTTGCATCACATTCCACAGTGAATAACTTATCAAAACTAGGTAACAAAAGTATGGGTTGAGTTGCCACTTCTTGTTTCAGTTTCTCAAAACCCTTCTTAGCTTCAAGAGTCCATTTGAACTTAGTTTTTAGGCCACATTTGATTGTATTAAGTACTGGTGCACATATGCCACTAAAATTCCTTATAAACTTCCTATAAAATTAAACTAACCCATGAAAACTTCTTATCTCTGTCCCTGTGGTTGGTGTAGGACAATTTAGGATAGCTTCCACTTTTCTTGGGTCCATCTTCAATGATCCTTGGGATGCCACAAACCCCAAATACACAAGCTCTTGTTTGAAGAACTCACACTTTTCTAGGTTGATGGCTAACCTCTCCTCCTGCAACCTTTTAAGAACCAACTCCACATGCTTTAGATGTTCTTCTGCTATCTTGCTAAAGATGAGTATGTCATCTAGATACACCACCACAAATATACCTGTGAAATCCTTAAGCACTTCATTCATGAGCCTCATGAATGTGCTAGGGGCATTAGAGAGTCCAAATGGCATAACTCTCCACTCATACAACCCATCCGTTGTCTTAAAAGTTGTCTTCCACTCATCCCCATCTTTGATTCTGATCTGATGGTATCCACTCTTGAGATCCAACTTGGTGAAATACTGAGCTCCTCCAAGACAATCCATCAAATCCCCAATCCTAGGAATAGGGAACCTATATCTGATTGTAATTATATTTATTGCCCTAGAATCAGTGCATAGCCTCCACTTACCACCTTTCTTGGTTGCTAAGACCACTGGTACTGCACATGGACTGATACTCTTCCTAATTAGTCCTTGGTCTAACAACTCCTGCACTTGCTTGGCTACTTCTAGGTTCTGATCTGGTGTAAGCTTGTAAGCTGCTTTGTTTGGAAATGAAGCCCCTGGTATAAAGTCAATCTGATGACTGATGGCTCGCTTTGGAGGTAAGGTTGCTGGTGTTCCATCACTGACTATGTCCTTGTACTTCTCAAGCAACTTCTGGACTACTTCAGGTATGACTGTTTTCTTTGCTTTGTCTTCTTCCTTGGGTTGCACCATAACCACATATCCTTCACCTCCTTGATGTAGAGTGTTAAGGAACTCCTTGCCACTGCTTAATAAGACACTAGGGGTCTTTGACTATCCTTCTTCCTCATCTGACAGTGACTGCAATTTGAATGTCTTTCCATCCTTTTTGAATGAGATAGTATTTTCCTTTCCATCATAGATGGCACCTCTATCATACTGCCATGGTCTGCCCAATAGAAGATGGCATGCATCCATGGGTAACACATCACAAATCAACTTATCCTTGTACCCTCTAATGGAGAACTCCACCATTGTTTGCTCATTGACAAGAACACTCTATCCTTTGTTCAACCATGTCACCTTGTAAGGACTAGTGTGGGGTATCTTCTCCAATTTTAACTTCCTTACTGCCTCCTCAGAGATAATGTTATCAGTAGACCCTGAATCCACTATAACCTTGCACACCTTTCCAAGTATTTTGCATCTTGCCCTGAATAAGGCTCTCCTTTGCTTTGGCTCTTCTTTGACTGGTTGTTTGATTAGAACCCTGCTAAACATCAGGTTCTCCCCCATTTTTGATTCTATGTGACTAACCTCTGGTGACTTGACACTCATGGTGTCCTTTTGAGCATATGCTACTCTCTTCTCAGTATTTGATGAAGATGCTTTCTCTGGGCACCTATAAGCTGGATGACCTACTTGATCATAGTTGTAACACTTCATACTAGCAAAGTATGAGTTACTTCTTCCTGCTCCTCTCCCTCTATTTGAACCTCCTTGAGGTCCTCTACCTCTGTTATACCCTCCTCTAGAAGGTGTCTCACTTCCATGCTCTGTGAGTTTAGACTCTCCCTGATTTCTTTGTTCAGTCCCTCTACCTTGGTATCCACCTCTATGTCCTCTTTGATCTCTACCTTTTCCTCTGCTCTTAGAAGCCTGTTCTTGTTTCCTCTTACTCCTCTCTTCAATCTTTATAGCCAATTGATAGCATTGGTGCACTGTCTTGGGACTTAGAAGAGTCATCTCCTCTTGAATGTTCCACTTCAAACCGTTAAGGTATCTAGCCACCTTAAGACTTTCATCCTCAGTAACATGAGACCTCATGCAAAGTTTTTGAAACTCCTCAGTATAAGAATTCACATCTTGGTCTCTTTGTCTCAAGCTCTGTCTTTTCTTGTGCAACTGAATTTCATAATCATCAAGCATGTATGCTTCTCTCACTTTGGCAACCATTCCCTTCCAAGTAGAAATAGGCTTCTTTCCTTCCTTTTCCCTCTCTATCTGAATGAACTTCCACCATGTCAAGGAAAAACCTCTCAATCTTGATTTGGCCACCTTTACCTTCTGTGCTTCAGTGACTCCATCACGCTCAAAATGGTTTTCCATTCCCTCTATCCAATCCATGACCAGATCAGCTTCCATTTTCCCACTAAATAGTGGTATGCCTTCAAGTGCTTTTCCACTCAAAGCCTTCAATGCCTTCAAGAAAGGCTCTTCTTGCAAAACATGGTCAAGTTCAAGGATCTTGTCTTCCTCTGCAACCTCTTCTTTCTTTGGTACCCTTCATTCCAACTGCACATTACTCATTACTTGCTCAAGTTGGGCTATTATTTCCCTCAATAGCCTATTGTCTTCCTCTTGTTCTTTGAACTTCTTGGCCAATTCTGCATTTGTCACCATGTCAGTAGAACCACTAGACTCAATCTCTGACATATATTATTCTATCCCAAATCTTTTGTTGCTCTGATACCAATCTGGTGGGGAGGTTGGATGAAACAATCATAGAATCATGCTCTAAGTCTTGTTGGAAGACTTCTATGGTGTCTCTCACCACCACTTCAACCTATAGGACCTTTCTTTACTTAGGATCCCCTGGTTTTGCCTTGCCAACCCCACTACCATCACAAATCAACCTACCAAGTCAATCTTGGTGCAATGTCTCCAACTCTTCCTTAGCCCTTAATCCACCCTAAAGGTTATTCTACTCCAAACCTTGAACTTAGCTTTGCATGGGTGTGGAGAGGTTTCTAACAGGTTCTTTCCATCCCATCATGGCTCTGAAGGATCCTCCTAACTCCATCTTGTCATCACTTCCACCAAACCCTCATTTAGGGTTAAAAAGACTACTAGCTTAGGAGCCCCCAATTAGGTCTTCTTCTCTGAGAAAATAGGGTTGTTCTCCTAAGTTTCCCAAAGAACACATAATCTTCCCTTAGGGTTCCTGATCCTTATGCCCATCCCTCAAAGATTTTAGAGGTCTTAACCCTCAGCTGTCCGTACACAGCCATACCCTCAATTAGCAAATTAGGCCTTTTTTAAGCCATTTCCTGACCACACAGCAGATTGTCAGGAGTTTCTCTCACCAAATGGATTGGTGGAGCTTCCTCCTCCATGATAAGCCTTTGCAAGGCATCTGGTTACCCTCTCCACACCGTGAGTTGACAGGAAATGATCACCCCTGCAAATCAAAGTTCTTTGCACTCCTTGTCTTCCCTAGCCGGACACTTCCTGGCTCGCCTAGGAGAAGAATTCCACAGTGATACCCTGACTTCTAATGAATCCTAACCCTACCATATTTACAATCATGGAGTCTAGTCACAATTCCCAAGAGGCCGTACGTTATGTACAGTGGGAATGTGACCTAAACCTCCATTTTCTACCAACAAACTATCAGATTAGCAAATGCAAAGAAATAACTACCTACTATAATGCTTGAAACTGAACTCGAAATCTAAATTACTACCACACAGGGCTTAACCTATTAGTACACTACATCCTACGTACAATACAGTAACAATTTCAATCCATTAAAGCTCTACTTTGAGACAAAACCAGAAATTCACACTAAAACACCACTGTCTTTTATTGAATTCAAAAACTCCAATCAAAGTAAAAATGCTTCCAACCTTGCTCTCAGGACGAGGCACACCCTATATAGGTCAACAAAAGTAGTTATGCCTCCCCTTGGTCGGACATGTCAGTTACATTGTGGCAAAGTTGCAAAATGCACCATTTTGCAACTTTTGCCAATTTCTAGTAAACTAAGAAAAATGAGTTTCTAAACTCATCCACCCTTCCTCAATTTCTATCCTAGAGATCAAACATATCCCTAAGCTATCTCCTCTACTCAATGGTCAACATGACCTTCATGGTAACACATCAAAAACAAAAATTCATCCTAGATTTCCTAATTGCTTAGTGTAACTGCCTAGTGTTTCCTAGGTGCTCCTGCACCACATCAATTCTCCATAAAGGATATCGATTCTTGATCATCACTTTGTTGAGTTTCTTGTAATCAATGCATAATCTGAGTGAACCGTCCTTTTTCACAAATATAACCAATGCTCCCCAAGGGGAGACACTAGGAAGGATGAATCCTTTTTTCTAGAAGTTCCTCCAACTGTAAATGGAGTTCCTGCAATTCATGAGTTTTCATCCGGTATGGAGCCCGAGATATAGGCTCAGCTCCAAGTATAAGGTCAATTCTAAAGTCGATGTCATGCTTTGGTGGCATCCCCAGAATTTCACTCGAAAAAACATCAAAGTATTCCTTAAGAAGAGGGTAGTCATCCAATGAAATCTCTTGACTCTCTCCCAAATCCAAGTCATTTACTGACACAACAAACAACTGACACCCCTGCCTGAAGCACCTTTTTAATTGCATGGCTGAGATCAATCGTAATGAGATAGGTCTCTATATACCAATGATCTCAACCTCATTACCAGAATCATCAACACAACACACAACCTTGCATTGGCAATCAATTATGGAACAATGGGCACTCAACCAATCCATACCTAGAACCACATCATATGAACCAAGAGGCAGGATTCAAAGATCCACTATAGTCATGAGTGACCCAATTTGCAACTTACAACCCTGAACTAGTGAGTCAACAACTACCTTTGCCCCGGAGGCCAATTCGACCTACCACTTAACGCCTTGCCTTGCTGCCACAGTCTGTAATGCTCTACTACTAAAGGAGAAATGAATGAATTTGATGCTCCAGAATCAAAGAGAATGGAAATGATAGTGCCATACAATGCACTTGATGTCTCAATTACAGTGCCATGATGTTTAGCTTGAAAATTGTCCACTGCCGCAAACACCCGATGTGCTCTACCCACATCGCCCACTGTCGGCTCAGAAGTAGCTGGTCTCTGACTAAAACCTATAGTGCTCCTCTGTGGACACTGTCTAGCAATATGTCCCTGTTTCCCACAAGAGAAACAACCTATGCCTCATCCAAATCCTCTGACACCAGACGGTGCACTCGACTGCTGGAAGCTACCTCGAGAAGGTGTCGACTGTGTGCTTTGTGCAAGCTGCTCAAAATGATCCTGCCTAATTCGTTGCCAACTTCGGTCCTTCCTGCTCTGAGATCTACCACCCTGCTGAGATTGTGATTTGTTTTGTTTGGGTTGTGACTGCTGATGCTGCTGCAGACCACCCTTAGAGGGTGCCCGAAAATTCCTGGAAGACCCTGCAGCTTGAGGCTGTCCACCTCTAGAACCAAAACTTGATGCCAGGGCACTGCCAATCCGAACTCCTGTGTGACCTCCCAATGGAATTGCCAAATTTTCTTCTACCAAACGAGCCTTCTCAATAGCTACTTCCATTTTCTTTGGCTCAAAGACTCTAACTCCACCACTGATTTGAGCGTTTAAGCCCCTGACAAAATGTTGCATAAGCATTGCTTCATCATTACCAATCCCTGCATACTGCTTGAGCTCGAAAAAATGACGCTCATATTGTTCAACGAACATTTCCATCTGTCTTAAATCATGGAATTCATCTGCTCTGTGCTACCTCCAGTGATCAGAAAGGAAATGAGCCCTTAATCTCTCCATAAATAATTCCCAAGTCACCATGCTGATGTCAATATGTATTTTTTTCTCTTCCATCTACCACCAAGTGGATGTGAAACCTCTGAGGTGCATGATGGTGCACCTAGCTATGGTATTACTGCCATAGGGATGCATAGAAAAGCATCTATCTAGATTGATCAACCATGTCTCTGCCTCAAGACCCCCACTAGAACCATCAAATGTAGGAGGTCGTGCTCTCAACAGGTCTCTCATGTGACCCGCCATTACTGCATCCTGTTCAACTGTTATTTCCCCATGTCTAGGAGATCTCTCCCTTTCCCTTTCCAACCTTTGTTCTTCCACTTGCCTAGGGCCTAAACGACCTAGTATCTCCTCAAGTAGGTGCTGCAACTGACCATCTAGACCTGGCTGTTCCGAGTTCTGACCACCACCTATCAAATTATTTTGGGAACTCTGTCGTTCCTCACGCTCTGAACCGTGGGAACTCGGAGGTGATGGAATTTGGCGGTCGGTTCCACGGCCACCACCTCGGCCTCTTCCTCGGCCACGACCTCTACCCCAAGGCATGATCCTGCACATCAATTGGGGTATATGTGAGATCAAGAGTTAAACACAAAGGTTTCCTAATGGACTCAAACTACACAGAGAACCCAACGTTAGCAACCTTGGCGTTGATACCAAGTTGTAACGCCCCGTCGCACAAACCCCAAAGGACAACTGAAAACACAACATTTAAAAAAAAAAACATAGAGAATAAACACTAAGTTATTCAATGCATATAACATAACTAATGATTGCAAATTAAATGCCTAAGTCCTTTGGGGGTACATGAGGTGACATTATGCAAACTAACCCTTAACAAAAGTTGATAGTTGTAATTACCAATTTTCATTATCGGAACCCATTCATTCACATATCTCCAATTTTAAACATTCATATATGAAAAGGTAATATAACAAGAATAAACAATAAGATAACCATACATGCATTCATAATAAGTTAAACATGGAAGTATAATGAACATATTTGCATAGATATAACACACCATTAATGGTATCTACAATTATAGTTCAAGAATGAATTACATAGTGTGATTTACATTACATTAGTCTTCTGGTACATCTCATTGAGCGATTACACAAGATTAAATCATAAGATTTCCCAACACATGTGGGAGTAATACATCAATACAAAAGTACAACTCAAGTACAAATATACATCTGGTAACATGTGTACTCTAGATCAAGTTGTATCTACAAAACTCTGCATTGACTGCATGACAGGGGACCCAACGGGGTGCGTAGCACGTTCCACCCGACCACCCCCATGCTAGGAGTAAATAAGGAAGGATCCCCAACCAAGAACATCCAAACAAAAAACACAATACTTAACTCCAAACATGAAGAGCAAGAGAACACAAAGAAAACATAACATCAAAAGACCACTTCCAGAGGCTAGCAACAATAACAACTCAAGGGAATGCTAGAGGAGAGTGTCACCGCACAGTCCTACATGGGTTATCTTGACTGCCTTTCTCTAGGCGCCGACCCCCACTATGGTTATCCTGACGACCTCTCTAGGTGCCGACCCCATAGGGTGACTCGTGCGGAATTGTTAACCTCGCATGGAGACGAGGCAATGATCTTGCCAACCACGGCCTTCTCAGCCCACCCTCAGTCTCTGAAAGCCCTAACAGGTGGACGAGGCATCCAAAATTTTCTTATTAATGTTTTAGTACACACCCCCTAATTAATTAATTAGGTTATCACTTGTTACTCTAACTCTAACGTGGGTTATCCTGACAACCCCTTTGTGCGTCGATGCCCACGTAGAGCCACTCTCCCTAGAAACCCAAAACATAAAATCAAACTCCAAGAGGTTGTACCAACACAAGAATCTGAATCTCAAAATGGAAACATCTGCGAGGAAAAACTCATCTCGCCAAAAATCATAGGCATAACACTCAGAAAACAGGTACAACCCAAGTGTAGCTTAAAATCACAGTTATAGTCAAAATAGGGACAAGTATCAAATTAAAGGACCATAAAATATAACACCATTTTCCCATGCCTCTAGAAGTTTTAAACATCAACTTAAGCTCCTATAGAAGGATAACTAACTTAAGGGTTTCCCACATGACCATAGCCCAATTAAGCGAAACAACAATTAGCTCAACGATAATTCAAGAGTTAAAACAATTACGTACACAAGTATTCTACAATTCAACAAACACAATTTTACATATCTCATTGCACAATTTTACCAAGAAATATAAATAATTGATTCACCCAAAAATCATTCAACTTAATTTATTAAAATTGCTTATTTTTAATTTAGTTGATCACACCATAACATCAAGCATTGTAATTTAACATCATCTAACTTTTCTATAATTTCAACATATATATATATATATACACACACGCGCGCTAATATGCGTATATATATACATATATATATATACACGCTAATATGCGTATATATATACATATATATACCTATATATATACACACGCTAATATGCGTATATATATATATTATACATATATAATCATATATTTAAATTAGTATTATAAAATTAACAATATAACCATTACACATATTTACACACACACACACACATATATATACATATACATATAATAAATTAAAAACAAAATAAACAAAATTCAATTTAAATAAATTTAAATTTAATAAGGAAATTTGCATGCAGGCACAACCATAAAGGCTGTGTGTGGGCGTTGCCCACATCCGACCCCCATGTGGGGGGTCGCTGCTGTGGAAAGCAATGCTGGGTGTTGCCTCCACAACAACACCTCCCCTATGGGGCGACGGTGGTGGGGTAACCCCCACCCAATTTTTATTAAAAAAAAATTATATAATTTTTTTTTTATATTTATTTTTTCATAAAAGAAAAACAAAGGACCCAACCCTGTACAGTAATCTTTTTTTTTTATAAATATATTTTTTTATAATGAAACAAAATTTCCAGATACAGGGTTTTCAACAACACCTTGACAAATATTCGATAGGGGATTAACAAAAAAAATCCAAAATAACATATAAATATATATAAATGTATGCATATATTAACAAAATCTGCTGTTATGTTCACAACGAAATCAGGTATATTTCTCAAACAAAATAAAAATCTCGGTATGTAGATTATATCAACAACATAAATTTAATTTTTCTCCAAATAATCGATAATTTCTCCAATCAAAATTTCAACAACAAAATAAATTGGAGAAAAGAAAATAAGAGGGTTTCACTTTCTCTTCTATTTTCAATCAACAAAATTCAATTTTCTTTAAACACACACACTAGTACAAACATGGGGAACAAAACATTTTCGTTTTCATACAGAAATAAGATAAATAACAACAAGAGAGGACCCTGGTGTCCTGCATTTGATGCCGAAGCAACGAGCACCACCACTCTCCTTCCTCTTTCGAAATTAATCTTCACAAACTCCTTCCTTTCTCAGCAAATTCTTCTCAAATCTCTTCTTCAAGCTAAATTCCGAATTATACAGACAAAGAACAGAGAAGCACAATTTTTTTCGAAACCCTTGTTACTTCTTCCAAAACACCAAAATTTTCCTGTGAAGAAGAATTCTTCTTTTTCCCCAATGAAATAAAAGAAACTTCTTTCTTTTTCCAAAAAAATCCTCAACATGCATTGGTCCTTTTAAAAAATAAAAAAGAACTCACAATTATCCCTCAAAATTAATTAAAAATTCCCTTATTTCAATATTTATCCTCAACATGATAATATCATTAAATTTTATAATTTTTAATATTTTGAAAAATATAATCTATAATTATCAACAACATTATTTATTTAAATTAATTAATTATCCCTATTAATTAATTAAACAACTTTTAAATTTAACAATCTTTTAAATTACAATATTTTAAATCTAACAATTAACTTAACTACAATTACCTACAAATAATTATATCAACTAAATAACATTAATTAAATCACACATAAAATAAATATTAAATAAATAACAAACATTCACAATTAAAATGAATAACCAACACCAATCCATATAGAAACAAAGACGGGGTTGTGGACAATGACACCGTAAGACTCACAACGGGGTGACGAACTTGGGACGTGGACACTTCCTTATCAACTCCGTTTTTCAACATCATACCCGTTGGGTTTATGGGACACGCTCAAACCTGTCAAGCAGGTGGAGTCGGTGTCCTGTACCTACATCATGCATAAAAACAAATGTCAAGTAGCATATAAATCTCCAATACAAACACACCGTGAAAGGTAGTCGCGGGGTAGCAGGGCACTCGCGAGCGAGTGATGCTACTCCGTCCTTTCACCAAGACTCACTAGCAAACACATCAGAATACATAAACAAACATTAAACCATAACATCACCGCATAATATTAATGAAAGCCATACAAATCCAAATAATATGATCACATAATGTATCATCAAACATCATAAGTGGTAACATGTGCATCAAACCAACTAAACTATAAATCCACATACAAACCACAACGGTGAAATAATCACCATCACAAACCCAAGTATAGAACTCAACACAAACGAGTATCTAAAAGTATCAGCAACACGAGGGGTATTACACCTTTGGCTTCTAATTTACCTTATCAACCTCTTCTTTCACTTGAGAATAAACCTTTGACTCATATTTGATATATGCCACTTCATTAGTGTTGTTATATTTTGTAATGAGATGTTTTAGTCTTGGCTCCCTATTTGTTCTTATTCAATATGTGACTCCATGCCATGGAAGCTACATATGTGAAAATTTAGTGGCCATATATTTAATGAGAGTTTTGGATGAATACCTACTTTGTAAAAATCAATATGATTCAAGAATACCTACCGCCTAGATATCTATATATAATTAAATTCTTTAGTCAACAACCAATTGCATAGGTCTATGGTTCAATTGTCTAACCATATTAACCTTATTATTATCTAATTGCAACACCTTCTTACTAGATTTAAATAGTGTTAGCCCAAGCTTTTGACAAATAGAGTGTGGCATGAAGTTTCATGATGCAAATAAATCAATAAGAAAATTATGTAAGTTTTTCCTAAAAAAAATGTTAGTAAGAAAGGAGGAGTTTTCATTCTTCTCCTTAAACAATAATACATTAGAATTATCTACTTATTGGCCTCATTTGTTTCTTGGGAGGTGTTGGCCTCATTTCTAACCTTGGTAATTTTAGAACTTTTTATACTCATGGAATCAACTCGTGTCATCAAGTCATTATCCCACATTATTTGTAAATGGTAAATTATTTGTTAAGTTCCTTTGTAGTATCAACTTGTGTGAGTCAAAAATATAAAAAAAATTATCATTTTTTCTTGATCATAAATTGTCCTAATCATTATCAAATCTCAAATCATTTTCCATTTCAAAATCATCAATTTATTTTCCTAGTTGCATGTCATTTCCAATTTCTAGAATATAGTGCAAGTTACAAATGGGAAAAAGTTTTTGGTTCTTGAAATGTGCAAAGTATGAAAGTTTTTTGAAATTTAGAAATACACTATGTTGTCAATGGTAAATATTTTCCAATTTTTGGAATATAAGTTGTTAGCAATTTTTGGTCATTAAAATGTATGTTGGAAGTGTGATTGTGAAAATTTTATAGTTTTTGGAAAAATAGTTGCAAGTTGCTGATGAGGAGGCTTTTTTTGAGTTGTAAGTTATGAATGACATAAATTCCCCAAATCTTGAAATATTGCAAAATTTAAAGTTGATCTCTAACCCAAAACTTTACAAATTTATGTGAAAAATGTTTCTTTTGTCTGAGCCTTAGACTATACTAGACATTATAAGGGCACAAGAAATATCATAAAGTTCTGGTGTTTTCTTAGATTTCAAAGCCTCTCAGGTGGTGATTAGTGAGTTCTTGTAACTTCTAAATGATGCCAATGTGAAGTGTTCAGAATACTTAAGAGTGTCAAGAATTTACAAATTTTCTAAGCCTCATGAAATATTGATGCCAAAGAACTTTAAAACCTAGGTTGGTGGTTTCCATAGTTCATGCACCTCTCAAAATTTAAACTGGCCTATTTATTTCAATAAAATTGAAATTTCTTTGATCTTCAGTGGCACCATAAAGATTAGGAGAATAAAAAAATAGATTTTTTAAAATGGAATTAAGCTAATATGGTTTCAAAACCTTTTTCAAGGCCTAAGTTGGTTTCAACAACCTCAAAAGAGGTTGATAGGCAAATAATGTCAATACCTTTTTTGGTTCTAAAACCTCCCAAATTATCGATGCCATATTAAATAATGATTTTAATGGTTGTATCACATTAAAATTCTAATGAAATTTAAATTGGGGGGAGGGCGGTTCATGGTTTACTTCCATTTGAAAACACTAAAAATAAAGGAATATGAGTTTTCCCTAAAAAAAGTAAGGCACAAAGAGTTTATCCTACATATTCAAGTTATATTCCAAATGTAGGATTTGTACCCATTGCCAACATCTTGCTCTTGCCTATGCAAAAATGGAATCTTTGGGATAGATTATGGACACCAATAAAGAAACAACTGAGAAAGGAATATGGTTATATGTTGTAGTAGTAGGTTTCATGATAAGAGCTACACATTCTTAATAGAATGATTCAAAGAAATCCCATCTCATGGGATGCAATGGTTGTAAAAATACACAAAAAGGATAGGATTCTTCATAAAAATTTATTTACATGGATTCTAACAATTTGTGTCTATAAGTGAAATAGAGGTAGAATTTATCAAAGTAGTAGAAATTCAACTATCAAAAAATGGAAAGGATGCAAAAGAAGCCAAAGATTCTCTATACATGAGGGTCCTCAATTCTATACTAGGTTAATTATTGGAATGTGAAAACAAAATATTTATAATTATATGATACATTTCACACAATGGAATTGGGTTTACATGGTAACATCTGTTAAAATATTACTTGAGGATGTCCATTAGAAGAACAAAGAGAAGCCACAAATGACATGCAATAGGGTTGATATCTATATTTATTCATCCCTCCAAAGTGCATTTGCTAAGAAATCAAGATAAGTAGATGCAAGGAATGAAATTTTTAAAGGACAAGGAGTACACCTAATCCAAATAATTTTATAAGTGAATAAGATACTTGGGAACTTGCGAGGAAAGATTAGGAAACTTTTAGCCCATTGTTGAATACATGACACCCTTTTCCATAGGAATTGTTGCTATTAATATTCATTCTTACTATGGAAAAGGTCTAAAATGGTTCCTATCACGTGTTACAATATTAACACATGAGATTATTCAAGAATTGATTTCTATAGAAATTTTAGAGAAGTAACTAGTCTTAGACTGATGTTGAAGACTAAGTAGATTGTGAAGATATTAGAAAAGGGGTCATACACGAAATTTCACATTATAAGGCCAATTCTATCTTAATAGACTTAACTAAAATGGGGATTAAAGAGATATTAGATATACTCTTGGAATGCATGGACAAGATAAACTCTATTAAGATTTAGCTAGAAGGAAAATCTATTTTTAAAAATGTGATTAAAGAATTTATCATAGTGTATTCTATGGATGGGAGTGATAACTATGCAATATAGATGAATTTAATCTACAATTAAAATGTGTTTTTTCCTTAGAATATATAAATAAAAGTGTTAAACTTTATTTTTCTTAACACAAGTTTAAAATGTCACTTAAGTCACCTTTATGACTTAAAAGTGAATTTTAATTATATTTATTGAAATTTCAAGAAATAATTATGAAGCAATTACACATGAATTTTATATGAAATTCACATTTTAAAAAAAAAAACTATTATGAAAGAGTTATGAAAGAAAGGCTATATATAGAGATAATTTTATAAATTAAGAGGATTCTTGACTAAATAATTTTTTATTTCCACATTTATATAGGTGTAGAAATATTCTTTGACCTCTTCCATTTTGTATTTCAATAAAAAAGAATATTGCTAGACTATGAGCTTGTGTATTGTTTATTTATGTTGTATATTTTTCTTATATTAAATTTATGGTCATTATCTAAAATATTTTATCATGTGGTGGATGAAATAATTCTTAATGCCACAATAGATGTAATATTGGGTTTTTTTAGATTTATGATTTTGGAAATCCTAAGTGAATGTCTCCTTTCTTATGTTAGTTAGCATTTCCTCATTTAAACCTTTGTTTTAGTTTTTCTTCGAAATAATATTTTATGGGAATATATATTTGTGTTTGTTCCTTTTTTTCTAAAAATATATTCATTAATTTTTAAGAAAAACTAGGTTATTGGCCCCATGTTAGCCTAATGTAGGGTTTTCTCATTTTGTTTCAATTTTAGTTTGTGTGTCTTTCATGCTTTCTAGTTAAAAGCATACCCTTAAAATCCCAAATTTTTATCTTACAAGGGAAAGTCGCGATGCATCTGATAAGTCTAATTTTAATGACTTCCATATTGGATTTTAGAAAATTCATAATAATTTAATGTTAGAATATGAACAAAATTATGATTGATTCTAATAATTTAGATATTGCCACTTAAATGGATCTGATTGTAGGAAAGGATATTGACAATTCATCTAATAAAACAAATATTGATAGTCATTTTATTTATTTAAATTTTGAAAATAAGGAAGCATTAACACATTCTATAAGTCAACAAATAAATTTAGTCGAAAAGCAAGAATTTTTATTGATTTAAATTCATTAGATGCAATGATGACTAATGTTTTTTTTGTGATGTGCATGTACTCCATACATCATGGAACACAATATGCATGACAACTATAAGATTTCTTTGATAGATGATGTTAGGATGCAAGATGTCTCTAAACCCCTTTCTCTATGCCATTCATTTTGTTATTCCAATTATCATGGTAAGGAAGATGAAAGCTTATTATGTCAACTACAAATAGAATTAATAATGATCTAGAAATTAAAAATATGAATCCTCTCTAGTTCAAAGTTCAACTATTCTATGATAAACTTAACAAATAGTGATAACTTTAAGAAAGTCCCCTCAAAAAAGATATAAAATCCTCGTGAATCTTTCATTTTTTTAGGAAAAAATATTAATTTTATTGGCAATTTTTTTACATCACTAAAATTTTGTAAAAAAATTTTGGCGAATCTTAGAAAATAATATGAAAATAAATCAATTATAATGACGAATCCATCCAATCTAAAAATAATTCTCATGGAAACGTAGGGGCCCGAGGGTGGAAATTATCAATGGGTTTAAGGGGTAGACTATAATATTTACTTGCCACCATTGTTTTAAAATATAATATAATGACTCTCATTGTATTCTGCAAGGTAAAATGTACCCACGATCTACAATTCTCATGGGGCTTGAAATTTATTTTAGATCAAATATCTAATGACCCACATTGTACTCTGCGAGGTAAAATGTACCCACAATCTATAATGCTCATGAGAGTACATTTTACCTCATGGAATACAACAAGGGCCATTAGATTATATTATAAATCAATTATGGAAACTAAAGATTAGAAATATGGTCCTAAAGAAACTAATAAGTATAATATACTATTGGCGTATTAATATAGATTTCTACTACAATTTATAAAATTTAGGTGAATCTGAGCTAATCATATCAAATATTGTGGCAAATTTTTGAGTTAAAGCTTTTGATAAAATAAATTCTCTAGTGATTTAAATAAGACTATAATAAAATTTTATAAAAATGTAGCGATTCATGTCATGTTATAGTTTGAACTATTAGCCAATTTTGGATTCCCAAATTTCAACTATTAGCCAATTGACGAATATTAGCCACTAAAAAATCATTGTTAACAAACTAAGATGATTTCAACATTAGAGAAAATAAAAAAACTAAACCTTCTTGTTACTTTGATTATATGGATTCAAGCAACAAATTCTTATGAATAAAACACAAGGATAGTAAGGTTTCTTAGGTCTTAATCGTTCCTAAAAAAATATTTAGAGTATGAGCCTAAGCAATTAAAGATTTCCTCATTTTCAAATAGATTCACAATGCTTAGGACAACAACCCTAAAGATCTCTCTATTTAAAATACTTAGAAAGCAAAAAGATGGGAGCTTTACTACCCCCACATTCCTAAGTTGTTAGGTTTGTGCTAGTAAGGTAGGTTAGGAATTTTTGACAATTATTTTTGTTTTGTTCTATCTTTTTTTTGTTTTGATATGATTTTTGGTTGTTTGTTTCTTTAGAATTGTTGGTGTATTGTAGACATATACTAATCTATTTATTCCTGTACCAGTATTAATAAGTTTTTAGGTCCTCCTGTTCTTTATTAATTGACAAGATCATATGAAACTTATAGATTGATCTTCGTGCACTTCCTAGATGTTTTTATTGATTGTTATTCCTTTTACATTCATGATTGGTTAATTTATGGGGTGTAGGTTTTAGGAATCTTTCATTTAGTTGTGTAGAGTTTATTTCATGCCTAAGGATGTATGGTTAATTTCAAGATGTAATTTTCAAAACTTTTATCCCTCACTTTCCACAATTTAAATGTTCAAGTTTGTCTAGAGAGGCAACTACAACCAAGGTATCAAGTAAAGAAATAAATTATAAAAAATAAAGTGTTGTTTGATTACAATAGTGGACACAAACTTAGAGACAAGCTTCAATTCCTATCAAATGAGAAAAAATAAAATAGATGAATAGAGAGAAAAAGAAGAAATATGAATCTCTTTCATTCAATTGGTTTAGGTAACCTCTATTAGAGCTATATATGCCCTACTAGGAGTAGATATATGCCTAGAGCGAGGAAAGAGAAAACTCCATTAGAACTAAAGATGCTTATCTAGCAACAAAGTTATCCAAGTAATCAAAAGAGGCATGTTTAAATAATACATTGTCATATCTAAATAAGGCCTTTGTCTAAATTGTTGAAAAATGAGGTGTTTTCTTAGCTTAATACTCTGTAAAACTTTAATATTTCTGATCTAAGTAAGCTTTTTCTTTGTTACATATATTCTTTGTGGGTGATTATCTTGATTAATTCATTTTACTGTTGTAGAATGAAGAGAGAAGTTGATAGAAGAACTGGACAGGATATTAGAAAGATCACACAAGATATAACGTGGAGAAACCCTTTCGGGAAAAAACTCCACCAAGAATTATTCTAATATTCAATCTTTGAATTACAATAGCTCCAATTCTTGCTTGAGAATGCTTCTTTTGTCTTTACCAATCTTCTTCACACCTACAATAACAATTATGAAAACTCTCTTCAACTTGAATGAGATATAGAGACAATATGCAACCTTGTAATCTCCAAATGGTGATAATTACAATGCACAAGCTCAAGCCTTAGAAAAGGTATGCCATATTGCTTCAAGTTGAGTTCTACCATGAAGAACAAAGCTTAGAACATGTGCTTTACCCATTTGGGCATCCCAAACTAAAGCTACAACTCATCCTTCACTTCGGTGATAATTACAAAGCTCTTCCTCAAAGATGGCACCCAAAAGAGGGTCCCACTTAATAGAGCCTTCAGAAATATCTTATCATGCATTGGAGTTAATTCCAAGAAAGCATCTTGGGCACCCAAGTTGGCTCCAAGTGATTTCTTGTTAACTAAAACATTTACTCAACACCATTCATGCAAGAATGGTCATCCCTAATGGAGGTAGTCCCTATATCATACAACTCAATGTTATTAGCCATGCATTCCAAGTTAACTGAAGTTAACTAACATACAACTGAAAAACTAACAAACTGAACTGAACGAACTAAACTGAATTGAATTGAACTAAACAATGAACTAAACTAAACTGAACTGAACTGAACTGATCTGAACTGAACTAAACTAAACTTCAAGCATGCAAACATCAAATCCTAACTCCTAGGATCTTTACATGTATTCAAAAGTGTTAACTGTTACTCCGTATAGTTAACTAAACGCAAGGTGAGTGTCACCTTACCATGTGTGCACCCACATGTTCCTATTATTTAGGAATAACTACAAATGTCAATTTCATGATTTATTTCATCAAATATTAATCTCATCCTAATCTCAGTGTTGTTGAACACATTCCAAGAATCTAGGAGATAAATGAAATAATTAATGTTTAGGATTTGCAATTAAATGGCATCCTATTTCCAACATAAATGAATATTAAAGTCATAAAAACTTGATATATAAACTGTAATAGTTAATACATTTAGGGGAAATAAAGGAAATAATCACATGCAAAAACTTAGGTGAAAGATCTATGCATATATCATTATAAAATTGACCTATGTTAACTTTTGTATGAACATGATTCTACATGCTCAAATGCATTGAATGTTGAAAACTATTCACTAGGTAATCTTCCTATTTTGAATTCATTAAGATTTGACTAGATTGGATAAAGTCTTTAAAAGTGAAATCAACTGTCAATTTTGTAACTCAATATGCAATCATTGTTTCTAATATAGAGTTCACTACCTGGGGACAAGGTTCATCATTTTTTAATATTTGTTAGGTCCTAGTCTTAGACATGAGTGTTCAAATAAATCTTTAACTACAATCAACCAAATGAGGAATGGTTTTAGAAGAGTTGTAATAGCCTCAATGATTTGGCCTTGGATGTTCCCAATCCAAGGGAAAAGTTTTTAAGTCATGTTGAACAAGAAAAAGGGAATGGTTGGATGATACCATCATTCACCTAAAAGAAAAAATTTGAATAAAAAAAGCTAGGATATATCCATATTATCTCAAGGAAGTATCTCTTTCTAGTGCAAATGGTGTATCCATCTTTTGGTATTAGGATAAGTGAGAGGTGTTGCAAATCTCCTTTTCTATAACTTAATTGATGAGTTGTATGTTTACACATGTGCTTATTAAGATGAGGCTCAACTGCAATATGATAAATACTTATTATTTCAAACTAATATCACTTTTAAAAATGCAAAATTGTCTAATTGATAAGTAAAATTTAATATGGGTGTATACATGGGAATGGGGCTTTAGATTTATCAATGCTAAAAATGGTTTTAGTAGAAATTTTGGTGGAGGAACTTATAGTGGTAATAAGGAATATGATGTCAAAGGGTTTTATATTGGAGGAAATGAGCTGATATAGGATATTGGAAGAGGCCTATAAGGAATATTATCATCTACAAATTTTAATGAATTTGGGAGTTTTGTGATTGTTGTTAAAAAGTGTGTATTTTTAGAACATGGTATATAATGGGTTTGGAATTGCAAAGCATAAATTGAAATCAAAGTTTATAATTTTAAAGTATAGATCAAATTTAATTGACATAATAAATCTACTTATGAGCTTTGACAAATGATACTCCTAGACCCTTATCAATGACCTTATAAAAAATCACTAGTAGAAAATTTTTGGAGACTTGATAGAAGAATGAAGGGGAGTATTATGGGTTTTGGATTTGTTAGAAATAGAGATGTTCTCCCTAGTTTAATTTATCATTGGACCTCATGTAATGGGATTAGTTGGTTTCATTAAATCTACTAGTCATGCAAGCCTACTTTTGATAAGGAAAATCAGGTTTTGAAGGGGCCCCAAAACCCTTTACAAAAATGAAAAGCTGCAAGAGATACTAAGAAATAAAAACCAACAACCCAAAAGACCAAAAAGCTGACAAAAGATAAAATATAAGGAACCCATTAGCATAACAGAGCAAAAAAATCAACAACCCTGCTGATCCAACAAAAAGGAAAGCGTCAACTACAACATTTTATCCAAGACATTCACTGAGGCCATATTCTCCTTAACGACCTCCTCTTGCATATCCACAACATCTTTAATCTCATCCACAAACACAACAACTCTCTTTTTAGTCTTGCTCCTTGTCCTAAGACACGACCCAACCTACACATCTTTCTCCAACACTGGAGCAGACTCCTCAGCTTTCTCCACCTGGTTTGAGTAGTTGATCTCATCAATCACTTTCTCTAACTCACCCAAGTCAAGAGGTTTACCATTCCAATTAAGGGCTTTCTCGTTTAAAATAGAGAGCCCCCTAGCTGTAGTCTTCAAAGAGTTGTTGATATTAACCACTGTTCTTAAATCATCTGACATCTTACCATTTCTCTCCTCAAGTTTCGCAACACGGTCCTCTAAACTTTTATTGAAAATAATTTCCAAAGAGGAAGTCCTCTCCTCATGAGAAACCCCCAGACGATCTACATCATTAATCAGCTTATCCAACATGATGTTCATAGTTTTAGCTTTTCCTTTAATATCCCATTCCTTCTGACTACCACGAAGCATAGCAACACAAAGCTCTTGCCAAATTTTTTGAATATTGAGCTCCTTAACCTCAAAAAACAACCACTTCACCAGAGACAACAAATTTCACGTCCCATCCTCGACCATCTTGCAAAACATATTCATATTCACATCATCCCAATTAATAGGAGGCTGATCATTCGGTTCAATGTTACTAGGAGCATCAGACCGATCCAATTTATGCTCTGCATCCTCTTTGACAGGGGAGTCCTCAACCTCAACCACTTCCACCTTAATCCGCTCCTTATCAGGCAAGTTAGCTAAATCAGCTAACACTTGCAATCGTTCATTTTAACAACCCTTTCAACCGAAGAAAAACCCTGAGAATACTTGACTGACTCCATCCCCTTCACCTCCATAGGCCCAACTAAATCAACTAACACTTCCAACCGTTCATATTAACAACCCTTTCAACCAAAGAAAACCCCTGAGAATACTTGACCGACTCCATCCCCTTCACCTCCATAGGCCCAGGCCCATTCAACAACTATTCAGTACAAGGATTGGAAACACCAACAGGAACTTTCAAACACTGACCCTAATCTTCAGGTGCCTTGGGACTAGACGCAGAGGAAATTTCCCCCTTCTCGGGAAAAGGATCCCCGTTAGAGACATTCTCAACATCAACATTAATAGAATGATTAACACCACCATTCCCAAAAGGGCTATCCTTCACACCATCTTCGCCAGGAGAAAATGAGGATTTCTCACTAGAACTAGGAGCCACCTCCATCTTCCTCTTAGCCGAAGGTTTTTCTTTCTTAGAGCCTTTTGATTTCCCTTTGGAAGCCTTTTTCATAGAATTCACCATGGTATCCCTCAACTCCACATCCATTTTATAGCCCTTGCTCCACTCTTCCGAGTCATCTTCCCCTTCCTCAGAGCCATCGTCATCCACAGACATTTCCTCAAACTCTGATTCTTCATCCTTAGAACTCCCAACCCATTCCGCAGTAGAGTCTCCAGTATCATAACCAGTGTTTTTAATAGCCTTCTTACCAGGGGTTTTAGGAGAGACTGCAATTAACTTAAGCTTAATGTGAGAAAACAAGAGGTTCATAAGATCCTCATGCAACACCACCTTCTTAGGGTTTTTTATGTGATCTTCAATATTCTTTTCCATGTAAATTAATAGGTAGAAAGGAAAGGAGACCAACACCTTATGCCTAAAATGATTCAAAAGCATGAAATGGTAGTTGTAAACAACATATAATCTACCTTCAAGCGTAAAATAGTGCATTATAGCCAACACGAGGTCCCTCCATAACGACTTCAAAGACTTACGAGCGTAGCCTCCATTCCCAATTTCTGGAGCTTCTTCTTCTCATCGAATTTGAAAAAAAACGTAAAGGCCTTCTTAGCAGCTCCCCTATCCTTGAAAAATTTCCTCCCAAAGACCACCAAACCAGTGGCCTCTGCTATAAACTCCTCATCAATTTTAAACTCCACACCTTTATAATGTAATGTTCTCCCATTCCAACCATTCACAAAGAAATCTGTAGCATCAGGGTCTAGACCTTGAATTCTCTGCATGAACTACGAAACCCCACCCAACTCCAAATGCTCCCAAACAATAGGATTTTTCTAAAATTATTTGCAAGAACTTGGCTCAATTCTACAACGATCTCCACCCATGGCTGCTTGAAAAGTTGCAGAACCCAATGACACCAGAGAGTTAAAAAAATGCGAAATAAACCAAACTCTCCACAAAACACAAAAAACTCCCACAATACGTGTGGGCTTGTCATTCAAGGTATTTCCCTGCCTACACTGCCAGGCCTTCATAATATAGAAACCAAGGAAATAATAATGAATCATACAGGCCAAAGGTTCATCAAGCATATCCCAACTATGAAACATTATGAAGAACCTTTCCCCAAACACATCAATCTTAAAAACAAGCCATCTGGTCATCATTAGATATACATTTGAGATGAAGAGGAAGAGATTAAAATGAACCCCAATAAACTCTCTCCACCACTCCCACGTTGGCAACACCATCAGCCAACCTATTAGCTTCACGGAAAACATGTGATACTTTAAATTCCTCAAGAATTTAAGATAGTGATAGAGTCATTGATAAAATGAACAATAGACCAAGAGGGAGGGCATTTTTTCAAGAGGAAATTTATAACATTAAGAGAGTCCCCCTCCAACCAAATTTTAGAAACCCGTTGATTTTTAGCCAGTACAAGGCCATGATAGGCTACTGATGTAGTCATGCAAGCTTGTTAGGCTCTATACTCATTATAATATGATGCGAAGACCTCCATCAAATATGTGGTAAACCATTTATATTATTCCAATTCACTTTTGAATCCAAAAAAGAGGTAGCATGACCACACAAGTGCAAGGTTCTAATCTAAATAACCTAAAAATTAGCACCAGACTCTAATTTGGATAACGAGGATTGTAATCGGATCTTCAAATGCCACCAAATGATGTCCTTTAGATGCAAGATTGACCATAAACTTATTGTGTAGTTTTTCAACCATAAAATCAAAATAATCACATGCCACATTGAGACCTATTGAAGCATCGATCAAGATATTGGATATGTTGATCATCCAATAATGAAGAGTGAATACAAATAATGTGAATTGCTAAAGTAATAGTGAAATTTGGTATCAATTCAAGATAATAGCAGAGAAAAATTTCATTGATAGAAGAGTTAAATGTTGTTTACAAAATGACAACTCCCTCTTCTGAAGCAAGGTCAAGTTGCTTATTTTTGAAAAGAGTCAAAATAAGGAAGGAAAATGTGAAGATGGGCTTGATCTAGTGCTTTTTAGGCTAGTATTGGATAGAAATTTTGATGCCTATTTGTATGAGATGTTCGAGCATAGAAGGCATGCAATACACTTGGAAATATGCACTACTTTTGTAATGTACATCTACAAGTCAAATTTTGACTAGAACATAATGAAGGAATATAATGTGAAGGGCAAGTATAACTAACCTTTGTCATTCCAATGTAATTTATCTTTTGTGAGTTTTGGGGGGAAATATTGTTAGTCTTCTGCATCCAAATATGCCTATGTATATACTCACTTGTAAGGTTCATTGTAAGAGGTTAGAAACTCAACTTTGAATAGAATATACCAATTTTACTCCATTTGGGGGGTTTTCATTATAATGGCATATTTCAAACAGTAAATTTGTTTTCTTTTCTTTTTGTATTTATATGAATTTAATTTGATAAATGTTAGATGAATCTAGTATGCATTTATACAATTGATGTTTGGTTAATGGTGAGTTATTGTGTGTGTTCAACTTGAACACATCCATATGAGCTTAAATTCAATGTTAATCATGCATGTGAATTTTGCTCCTTCAAAGATTGCATTGTGTTATGAGTGGATAGCGGTTAATGGGTTCAATGAAGATTAATTGCTCATCAAATTTGTTGACTCGTATAATGTCATATGGAGGGATGGAAGACAAGATTATATTCTTTTTTTTCATTTTCTCTTTAACCTTTTTTCTCCCCTTTCCTTTTTGCATTTTTTTAACATTGATGTTGATTAGGTTTACTATAAGTTTCAATGATAAATTTCTTTCACATGAGTCAAAAATCTAAAATGATTTTTGGACTTAACATGCACATCTCAACATATATTTTATCGTCCTAAAAATCAAAACTGATTCCTTGAAAATTGAAATCAATTTTCATGAATAATATTTTGTATTCCACTCCACAAAATCTCAATTTTGAAGGACAGGTTGTTCTTGTAAGATTTTTAAACATTTTAATCTAAATTATTTAATGTCAAAAGAAACACTTGTGGGTAGTCCAACAAGTGATCCAAAATCTTTCTTTTTTGATTCAAAAGATTTCCAAGAAGCTTGACCAAATAGACTGGGCCACATATGGAAGGACGAAAGACAATCTTATCTACAAAATGTTGTCTTGTTTGGCTTGTTGGTACAACTTTATCACATGCATATTGATCTTAAACAAGAGCTTTCCAGGCACTCTGATGGAAACACTATGAAGACCAACAAAGCAGGTCCAAGTTAAAATACCATCCACTCAGCACTCCAAGTTTGTCATCAAATGGAATTCATCTATTATGCATCAGACATTTTCAGATGACTTGACTGCAAGGAATTCATGAAAATGGTTTTCAAATGGTAACATCTCTCTCGAAGTCAGTTGAGTGAGGTCGGAAGAGAATTTGTAGAGGGAACATTCAATTCAAAGAGATGGTCAAGTAAAAGACAAAATCAATAAGCATTTAGAGGAATATGAAGCCATGCCATTTGAGATTTGGACATTGCCATTTTTCCACCAGGAGGTTGTGAAGAAATCTCAAGTCAAGGTTTTATTACAATCAACCAAATGATGAAGGATTTCATAAGAGTCCCAGATGATCTGACCTTGGATAATCCCAATGCAAGGGGGAAGAATGGTTTGTTGATATCGTCATCTAGGTACCTACAACAAAAATAGATGGGGATATATTTGCAGGATCTTGAGGAAGTAGATCTCTTTCTGGTGCATGCCAAATTTTGGTGATAGGATAAGCTAGAGGTGTTGGGAAATCCCATTTTGTATTACTCAATTGATGAGTTGCATGTTATATATATATATATATATATGCCACAATGAAGAATGAGGTTTGCACACGTGTGCTTATCAAGATGAGGTACACTGATAAACTTTAAAAATATAAAATAGTCTAATTGATATGCAAACTTTAATATGGGTATAGCTAAGAACAAGTGGAATATGATGCCAAAGGGTTTCAGATTGGTGGAAATGAGTTAATATAAGATATTGGAAGAGGTTTCCAAAGAATAGTATCATCAATACATATTAATGGATATGGATGTTTTACTAGTTTATTCGTAACAAATGATTGTCATGGATAACTGTATATTTTTAGAACATGATATATAAAGTGTTTGTGAGGCATGCATTCAAAATTTAATTGTATAATGTTAAAGTATAGATGAACATTAAAATGGTATAATAAATCTATTTATAAGCTTTGACAAATGTTATTTTTGAATTCTTGTGAATGGTTTTATTTAAGAAATATTAGTTGAACAAATTTGAAGGTCTACTAGAAGAACGATAGGAAATATTGTGGGCTTTGACTATGTTGGAAACAAAGGTACACTCCCTTGTTGAAGTTAGCATTGCACCTAATGTAAGGTGATTAGTTGTTATTACTCTTCACTCTTTCTATGGAAAATGTTTGAAATGGTTTCTATTAGGTGTTACAATATTAACAAATGTTGTTATTCAAGAATTGACTTCTATAAAAGTTTATAGAAAAAACTAGTCTAGAGTGATAATACAAGAAATTTCACATTATGAGACTAATTCTATCCTTGTAGACTTAGCTAAAATATGGATTAAAGAGAGACTAGATATATTCTTGGAATGCATGGACAAGATAAAGCCTCAAGCAAATCTAATAAAATTTAGCTAGAAAGAAAATATACTCTTAAAAATGTGATTAAAGAACCTATCATAGTGTATTCTATGAATAGGAGTGATAACTATGCAATACACATGCAATTGATATATAGTTGAAATGTGTTGCTTCCTTAGAGTATGCAAAATAAAAAAGTAAAACTTTATTTTTCCTAGCACTTTTAAAATGTCACTTAAGTCACATTTATGACTTAAAAGTGAATTTTAATTATAAAATTAGAATTTCAAGAAATAACTATGAAGCAATTACATTCACATTTTCAAGAAACTATTATGGACTTATGGAAGAAATTTTAATATATGAGATCATTTTATAAATTAAGAGGATTCTTGGCTAAACAATTTATGATTCCCACATTTATACATATGTAGAAAGATTCTTGACATCTTCCATTTTGAATTTCAATAAAGAAGAATGTTGCTAGACTATGAGCTTGTGTAATGTTCTTTAATTTTTTATGTTGTATATTTTTCTTATATATGTTAAATTTGTGTTCATTATCTAAAATATTTTGTCATCTAGTGGATGAAATAAGTCTTAATGCCACAATAGATGTAATATTGGGGTTTTTTAGATTTATGACTTTGGAAACCCTAAATTAATATCCCATTTCTTATGTTAGGTAACATTTCCTCATTTAAATCCTTGTTTTAGTTTTCCTTCAAATTAATATTTTTATTGGAATATATCTTTGTGTTTGTCTTTTTCTAAAAGTCTTTATTTTTTGGTAAAACTAGGTTATTGGCCCCATGTTAGCCTAATGTAGGGTTTTCTCTTTTTTGTTTCAATTTTAGTTTATGTGCCTTTATTGCTTTCTAGTTAAAAGAATACCCTTGAAAAAACCTAATTTTTTAATCTTACACAGGATTTTCTTCTCTCAAACAAAAAGAAAGATTGTTATTTCAATAGCAATCTCTTCAACAATTGTAAAATTGATCACTACCCATTAGGCAAGTTAAGATGTTTTTAGAAAAAAACGTCCTAATGAAAAATTTATTACCAATAGGAGGATAGGGACTTAATTAGAAAATATTGTTAGACACTACATTGAATAACATCATTCATACAAATATTTTCTTTAGTCTTTGTTGAATTGGTCTAAAGGACTTTTTCAATGGCCAATTCACCATGCAAGATCAAGAACATGGAAATCCTTATAGAGAATAATCCAATTTGGTAATGAGGGTAGAACTTTAAGACAATCTTTGGGATTAGAGGGCCAACTCCCTATATATCCTAATCTAAGTCAAACTATATTGTTGGGGGTTGAAAAGAGTGAGAGATTACATAAATAAAATAAAGCACAACACAATTTCACACTAGATATAGATAATATTTACTACTGAACCATAGCTTAATAACTCACAATATTATAATCAGTAAAGAAACATGCATATAATATATTAAAATATGAATAGAGAAAATACTAAGAAATAATGATATAATATCTTGCTTCTTATTAAGTTCACTCATTAGTCAAATTATTACATAGATACAATTCCTTTATAAATGTGTGTGAAAGCTCCCTCAAATAGAGAAATAAAGAGATACAAGGTAAACTAACATATCCAGATGAAAAGATTAGCTATAATAGAGAATACATGATAATTGACCTTCACATTAGGCTCAATTACTCAATTGTACAAAGTTTCATCTAATCTACAAATGGACACATAGGCTATTGTTCAAAGAAGACAACACCCAACCCATAATATTTTCCCCACTCGATATACATTTTGAATTTAAAATTAGTAGAGGAAAATCATTCTTTACATATTATGGCACCTTAATGGTTCATGTGTGTGGTAGGACACTATCATGAGGTTATCTAGTACCTATCTCATGAAGTTTAATACCTTGGTAGGTGAAAATTCCTTATCAAGTGTTGTATAGCTATTGGCCATGAATGTTTGTATTGCCTCTTGTGAAAATTTTAAATTGTGGATGTGATAGAGCCTACCTCCTTTGTGCTCTAGTGTTGTAGATCTCTTTACAATGACATCACGAAGCTGTAAGTTTTTTTTTCAAATTATGTTGTCATGGTGGATGATGGCACGTTGTTTTGTACAATAATGGTCATGCATCCCATGCGACATTGAATGAAATTGTTGGTGGAAAATTGGATCTAGTTTATGGTATATTTGGAGAAGTTCCTCCTTTTCATTATTAAGAATCCTCAAGAATGAACCACTTAACCAACAAAAGAAGTGGGGTCCACCAATACTTATATGTAGAATTTTTTTATACTTTATTGAATGAATATAACACCACATTCCATGATGTTGGGGATTTTTGATGAAAGGCTTGTCTATATTTTATAGAAGCCCCATGAATGATTAGATTATATATGGCTAGGATTGTTAGATATTGCACATTTTCCTAGATGTAGGGAAATACAAGAACTATATGAAAACATGTAAAATATGAAATTTGATAAAATAAAGATGGGATCTCAATGCCATAGGACATTCTTATTGGTCAAAATGCAAGGTGGGGTGTGTATACCACTTATTCTGAAGGATTCACTCATCAAATCTCAAGGGTTATTTGTCTTACAAAATAAAAGGGATCCAAAAGTTGCCTCATTGGGCATATAAAGTCACCATCAAATTTCAAAATTATCATCATCAAGTAGATTGATATTTTGCAAGGGCTTATGCCTACACTTTAGCTTGAATGTATGTTCATAAAGTTAAGAGTTATCTTTATTACAACTAATATTTCCCTTTTTGTTGATGTGGTGGACAATCCATCTAGCTCAAAATCGTCCATACCTTGATTATTTATACTCTCGTAGAATGCACTTGGAGAGATAACTTTGTAATTTGAGTTTATTAGAGATGGAAGCCCGTGCTTAATAAAGACCTATATATGGATTTTCATGTTCACGATTGATTGTGTCACAATAGCTAGATGTGCCTTGTATTATTAAACATTCTATTCTTGTATTGGACATTGTATGAGTTTATTGTGAACTCCTCAACATCGCAAGATCACTTGCAAGACAAAATAACTTCCACAAGAGAGATGACAAAAATATCATGCTATGATTAAAGATGCAAGAATGCTAAAATTAATATGGCAATGTACATATGAAGCCTTGCTCATATAGGAAAGGTGAGGAATATAATTAGACAAGATCATGATAAGTGTCTTAATCTTATAACATGAGACAATTAGCTCATAACCACCTATGACACATGCATTAAATAAATGCCAACTAGATATAATAAGTGACAACTAATGCTTAATTAGAAATATTCCTTCCTAGGACCTAAGTGGACTTAACATGTAAATAAGACCTAGATAGGTAAAACACCTATTTACACCAACACCCCTCCTTAAGTAAAACTTAAGGAGTACTTATGCAAATGACACAAAAATGGGTCCTCACTATGAGGCCATGTTATGTACCCATATAAAAATGCAAATGCAATCTCTCACAAATGGAGAAAAGGAGAAAACCTAGCAGGACAAAACTTCTCTCCAAAAGAGAGATAAATACAATAATGCTCTCCATGAATAATGAGAGGACAAAACACCATTCGAAGAAAAAGACTCCACCCCCTTCCATAAGAGAGATGGAGAAGAGACCATTCAACCCCCCTCAATGAAATAATCCATCACAAATCTAATCAATGAGATAACCTGTTGCAAAGAAGCATTGGAAACACACTTGTCAAGTAACACTAGAATCTTTAATTAGGAAAACAAAGGAAAAATAATTTTGATGCTAGAAACCATATTAGAGTCACTCAAGGACTCAAGTTAGAATTATAATAAAGCAACAACATACCTGATGTCAAGAAACATTGGAAAACTCTCAAACTAACACAACCCTAAAATATGTGAAGCAACAGTTGATTGACAAATGATTTGGAATTGAAATAAAGTGGAAAGATCAAAACAAATAACTGTAGGTTCCAAAACAAAGTTGTTAATATAGTTTCATACCGATAGTGGATGAAATGACAAAATATTTGACCACAAACCACAGACTATGTGACGCCGCACAAATTTCGCAGAAATTTTACCAGATGATAGAAGGATTTCATAAGATATATCTATGTGATCTTAGGATGCGCGAGAGGTGTTGTGAATCTCATTTTAAATAAATCAATTGATGAGTTGTATGTTTTATATATTCCACAATGAATAATAAGGTTTGCACGTGTGCTTATTGAAGAGTTGAGATGGGATATTGGAAGAGGTTTCCAACAAATATTATCATCTCTAGACTATAATGGGTCATGGTGTTTTTGCTTAGTTTATTTGTAACAAATGATTGTCATGGATAAGTGTGAATATTTAGAACATGGTGTATAAAGTGTTTGGAATTGTAAGGCATAAATATCAAAGTTAAAATGATATAATACATTCATTTATGAGCTTTGATTAATGATATTTTTTGATTTTGTTAATGGTCTTATTCAAGAAGCATTAGTTAAACAAATTTGGAGGTTTAGTAGAAGAATAAAGGGTAGTATTGTGGGTTTTGCTTGTGTTGGAAATAAAGGTGCACTCCTTTATTTAAGTTAGGATTGCACCTCAAATAAGGGGATTAATTGCTTTCATTTAATCTACTAGTCTTGCAAGATTGTTAGACTTTGTGCTCATTCTAATATGATGCAAAGACCTTTGTCCAATATATGGAGTAGTAATCTACATAATCCTGGTTCACTTTAGAATACTAATAATGAGAAATATCTTAGATCTTCGAGAGGTAATATGGCTACACGAGTGTAAGGTTCTGATCTAAATAGCCTAAAAGTTAGTAGTAAATTCTAATTTGGAGTAAATAATATTGTAATAAGATATTCAAATGCCACCAAAATGATGCCTCGTAGATGCAAGAATGAGCATACACTTCTTGTGTAGATCACGAAATCCAAAGTATCACACACCACATTGCGACTTGTTAAAATATTAATGAAGATACTAGACATGTTGATCATTGAGAATGAAGAGTGCATACAAAAATGTAAATTGCTAAAAGCATGGTAAGATTTACTATAAATTAAAGACAATTTTGGACAAAAAATTCATTGATAGAAGAGTTAAATCTTCTTTGCAAAATGACAACACCCCATTTAGAAGAAAGGTCAATTTGCTTGCTTTTCAAAGGATTCAAGATAAGGAAGGTGAGTCTGGAGATGGGCTTGATTTGGTGCTCATCAAGTTGGAATTATATAGAAATTTTGATGCTTAATTGCATGAGATGGTCTCATGAAAGGTGTGTCAGACACTTGGAAAGTGTGTGCTTGTTTTGCAACATGCACCTACAAGTCAAATTTTGACTAGAACTTAATGGAGGAATAAAATATGAAAGGCAAGACAAACTAACCCTTCAAATTTTAATATAATTTGTCTTTTGTGAATTTTGGAGGGAATGATGGTCTTCTACATCTAATTGTGTCTATATATATACTCACTTGTAACTCATTGTAAGGCGTTGGAAATCCATGGAAACTCAACATTGAATACAATATATAAATATTTAATCATTTTTTTAGGTTTTTAATTTAATGGTGTAATGCCTCAAGCCACACACCCAAGACATTAGATCATACCAATTTTTTTTGAAGAAAAACATAAGAGAAAATCTTAACAATTAAGATACAACTTTGACATGTCACACTATATGCCAATATGCACACAAGTGTGATGCTAAGCATGATGAAACACAAGGAATAACTAAGCTATTATGATGATGCTTCACATCACACAAAATGCTAAACCAAAAAACACTTATAAGAACTCACCATTTCTCTAAGAAAAGTGGCACTAATGGAAGAATTGCCAATCATTGAACAAAGCCACCATAATGAACCTATAAGAGAGTGAAACTACACCACAATGAAAATCAAGTCCTAACCTTGTGATTACATTTTCTCATGAATGCAACCCAAGGGTAGGATGAGGGAATTTTCTACCTTAGATTAAATATGTAGACACACTTGATGAAATTATCAACACTAAGAGAAACATGCACAAGTGGTGGGAAAATTAGAAGATATCATGTCTTGATTATATGAGAAACCACCATTTTTTGTGATGTGACACACTTATTGAAGCCAAAGTGGTACATCTCCCAACCGAAGACATCAAAACACAAGGAATAAACCTTCATAAGAGGTTGCCCCACTAGGAGGTACACCCACCATAGACTATAATGATAATAAGTCATTTTTGTACAAAGGCATGATTCCCAATGCAAAGGACATTATAACTTTGATATGACACCACTTTTCAATGAAGTAATGAAATGGGAAGACTCATAAGGCTAAGGGGAACAACTTTCTATACAAATTTCCTTGATAAATTCTTGAAAATACCTACTACTTGATGAAATAAGAGAATATAACATGCCATAAGACTAAAATGTATAAAAATAATGGTAGAATGAATCCAAAAGTGTCCACTTTTTATGTTGGAGTCCAAAATGAATGTTTGTGTTCCTCTTTCTCCACTATTTTCTTGACTAGAGATTGAACTAATGACCATTTCTCTTTTTTGTACTTAGGGACAACACCTGTGACTCACAAACAAAATATTACAACACTCACAAACTCTAAAAAAAATACAAATGATTGGAAGACCATGGTGGAAATTCACACCCAATCTCCAAAACATAACTAAATAGATAAAAAAAATCCAAGAATTGGAAGGTCAACGAGGGACTCCAAGACAAGTCTAAGAACACGAGGTAAAAGGGAAAATATTCTCAACACTTCCCACTTGTTTTCCTACCATGAGGGGAACAAAAAACATTACTTGTGGTAGATTCTAACACATAACCCAATACTAGGATGATGAAACCAACACATATTTCAATGATATCATAATTGAATTTTTTCTATCATATTGTATTCATTTTAAGCCCAAATCCAAATGTGTGCTAAGTTTATTTTACAAACATAACAATAATGATAAAGTGCATATAAAATGACATGCAAATTTGACACCAATCTTCAAATGGAATAAAAACAATAATCACATTTCCACCACTTATATGGGTAGTTTACAATCCATCCAATTAGAATGCCTCCATAAAATATTACAATTACATAAGAGGACTCAAAGGTCTTGAGTTATATATTTTATCACATATCATAATAATGAAAATTTTGAAGGCAAGGAGTAGAGAAATCTCATTGGAACAACATCCAAAGATCCTCCAATATCTTGCAATCCTAATGGTGGTACCATGCCACCCAACCATGAGGTACCCGTAGGTCCACCCCATCATGCTAGGTGATAGTCACTTGGGTACAAGCACACACACTCACATAAAGAAAGAGGATTATGTCACACACTTTCCAATCAATATGAATTACCATCATAACATACACATGATAAAAAGTATGATAAAAAATCATTATATAACATGTCAATAGCCATGATCCTCCAATCATATCATAAACATATCCAAAGGGAAGACATCACCACAATTAGGCATATGAGATAATCCACATCAAAATAGCCTACACATGTCAACAATTAAACATACAACATAGGTATGAACACATTAAATTAAGGTCTCATCCAATCACATACATGGGTAGAGACGGATCTCACACCACTTAACAAAATCTAACAACATCAAGGATGAAGGTCCTAGAGGAAGAAAATAAGAGTCATTGCAATAGAATGAAGGTATGACTTTGTGAACTCGAGTACAAATCTCCATCACAAAGTGAGAGGAGTACCCAAGTGACATCCACCAAATCTACCCAACTATGGCATGTCCTTGATGTATTCATACCAAGTCTATGCAAGTGCTCTATGTATGTTTTCAACTTACATCTTTATTTTTTTATTACCCAATGAATTTTCTTAATTATCACTTAATTAAATAATTCACCCATCGTATCCACCAAAGTTACTTCTATACTTGGGACAACATTGAGAGTCACTCCTTCCTACCTCTATATCTCAATCCTTGGTTCCTCATGCACCAAATTGCTATTTGAACATGACACACAAATCAATGCACAAAAGTGGGATAACAATTTGGACATAGTCCCAAAAGATTCTAGATGTAAAAAGAGGGATTCATGTTTTTCCTCATTCTAATTCATCCAAAATAATTCCTAATTTGAAAAATTATAAAATTATTTTTCTACTATAAAACCATGAAATTTCCAATCAACTATTAATGAATGCTCATAATTTTAAAAAACTAAAGATACCCTATTGGTTCTAATATGAAAAAAAACATTTTTTTTCGTAATCAAACACAAATTTCCTAATTTCTTAGAAAAAATTCATATCGATGAATTAAAAATGAACATTTAAAAAATAAATCCAAATGATAAGTTAGCTCAATAACAATGGAAGGAATTCACTCTACAATAGAGGCTATATGCTACAATAAGGGTGGACATGGAAAACATAGAATGAGAGAGATGAAAAATAAAGATAAGGAAGTAAAATACCTTAAGTTTATAGCTCACAGAAATGCCAAGAAGCAGTCCAAATGGATATCAATCATACCTTCTATATGCTTTCCTTTGCACTCATCAAGAAAATTCAATAATTTTCTTTTTTCTTAGAGGGAGAGGTATCCCTTGAACCAGATGCCCTTACTAGACACCTTTTGTTTTTAGAAGCCTAGCCATTTTTAGCCATTGCTTGGTATGGTGCAGGGTACAATATCATGCCTGAAGACACTCACTATTGACTCCCTTGAGTAGAGATAGCAGTTCTTGAGAAGTGACTACCTAAGAATCCGAAGTTGGTGTGCCCGTAGAAGTGAGTGTCATGGAGGGGAGCCAGTTCCACCAAACTTCTAAGCTATCTGCTCTTGAGAACAAGAGGTGTTCAACACCAATCTAGGGTATTTCAATGGGCCTATACCAAGTATACAAACCATTTTCTTATTAGGATTATGCTTGTTTTCTTGCTACCATTTCACATCAAATCAGTCCTAAACAAATTGCTTGATATTGTCTGTTGTGTTTTCCAGTCATATCTCATCAGAAACAGTCAAAAATTTAGATCAAAACCATTTCAAAAACATCAAAACTGTCAAAACAACATTCTAGAAAACAACAACTACCAAATACAAATCCACAACTACCTAATTACCACAATTTCACAAAATCCTTATCCAAAACTGAACCAATTCATCATAATAGTGATCTTGACTTCCAAACTAGAGACTTGCAATATTTACCGATTCATTTTAGGCATTCTCATTAGAAATACATTGCATTATAGGTTGCATTCCTCAATCCTTTGCATTACACAAATTAGACCTTTACTTTTAGGTTGCATTTAAACCTTCAAATTTTGAACATAGGGAGACCTTTGAGCTTTTGAAAATTCTTGTTTACTTATTCTACTTGTCATTGACCATTGTCCTTGTCATTTGTCTTGTCATTGTCACTTTGTCAAGTTGAGTCTTTGTCTTGTCTCTTGTTCTTGGTTGTCCTCTTATGATCAATGACATTTGGAATTTGTTGCCTTGGATTTACATTAGCTTGAGTGCCACCCTTTGTTTAAAATTTTAGGGTTCTTTTGCATTAGATCACCCTCATTTAGACTACCCTTCCTTAGATTGCACTTTACCCATTATTCCAAAAATACAAAAAAATAGCTCACTTTACCTTAGTATCATATCAATCCCTCCTTATCCTTGCATTTTGATACCCCAAAATACAAAAAAAATACAAAAACACAAATTAATCTTATTATCATCATAACCTTGCATTAGCCTCATTTAGTCACCTTATCATCATCCTTGACCATCAATCAATATTTTAGTATCCTTTAGCATTCATTATCCCCCACCTTTTAGGAATTATCATCCTTGCATTGTCACCCTTGCATTGTCATATCCAAAAATCCAAAAATAAAAGAAATAAAAAAATAAAAAAAATCCAAAAGCATAGCATAGTCTCATATCCATTGCATTTTCATCCAAAGGTCACAAGTTTTATATGGTCCTAATCCAAATTCATGACCATGTCTTCACTTTACCTTGATCTTCTTCATAGTCAAGTTGAATACCAATCAATCCTCAATTGTCAATACCAACCACTCACATACCCTTCTTACCAACAATCCATAAGCTCTAGTCCTTCATCCATCTACCCTCACTATCAAGAGTCACTTGACACAATTCATACCGTTAATCATCAACAAACATCCACTTATCACCCTTATCCTAACCTTGACAAGGGAAACCAACCTTCCACTAGTCCATTCCAAGCCTCTATGTCCTATCCTACTCTATCATCCCTCAACCCATTCCAAGTCTCCACATCCTATCCTAGTCCATCATCCACTAATCCATTCCTATTCAGTCCATCCCAAGCTACATTTAGTCATGAAAATACATTTGGCCATGGTCTCCAAAATCACATCACATTACCTACACCTTGGGATACATGTCAAAAGAAAATTCCAAAGCATGACATCATAGCTTCACCTTCATGTTAGGATAAAAGTAGTCCATCCCATGACCCCATCCTTAATCTATCCAAGAAGTCCTTCTAGATAATCATGGCATCCAAAATGCACCTATCCTTGATCAAGATCCCATTCCCAATCATGTCATCCAAGACAAACCTATTTTTGACCAAGATCCTACCCTTGAACATGAAATCCAAAATGATCCTCTCATAGACCTTTATACTATCCATGATCAAACATTTGAAGTTGATCCTATCCAAGTATGAAACACATCCATTTCCAAAGATGAGACACTTGCCTCCTTTGGATGCATAGATAATCAAATAAATGACATGGATCAAGTCAAAGAAGAACACAAAAAGGCTACTTTGGATCAAGAAGAGCATAAAAAAGCTACTATGAATCAAGTCAAAGAAGAAGATACAAAAGCTACCATGGTTCAAATCGACATCTCAAATGATCAAGAAGAAACAAGCATGATGAACGATAAAACCAAAATATCCTATCAACTAGGATCATCCACTTTTATCAAATCAGGCTTTCTCATAGAGGAGAAGATTCCAAGCAACAATTTTCACATACACAATGATGGGTTTGCATCTTGTTTTCAAAGTAAAAAATACCCCATTGCAAATAGAATATTTCAAAGCATGCAATATCAAGGAAAATAACTAGGTCTACATGAGCAAGGCATTCAAGAACCAATACAGTTTTATGAAAATCCTAGACATCAAGGTCTTGGCTATTCTTCAATCAAAGAATAAAATGTTGTTAGTGGTACCTCCTTGATATTGGGGGAAACTTTATCTAATACAAACATCAAAATGGAGGCCATGAGTAGTCCTTGTCATAAGGTTGTTGCCAACACTCCTTCCATCCACACCATAAATTGTCATTCCAACATGAATAAACCTTCTATTTGGAACCAACAAAAAGAAAATTATTACAAATCCAAAGTTCAAAATTATCAAATGTCAAAGGTCATTCAATCAAACAAAAATCCAAGTGCAAAAATGAAGTTAAAATGGATCCCAAAGAAAAATGGATCAAGCAAAGAAAATATTCCAAGTCCAAAAGTCAATCAAAACGTGGAGCCACAAGAAAAGAGGACTCCCACATATAATAAATGTCCACCTCCTTCAAAATTGTCATCAAGCAAGGCATATAAAATTGTTGGTTCCAAACACTATTCGAATCAAAATTCCAAACTCCATCATCTGCCATCCCAAGTTTGGAAAATAAAAATTGCTACATCCAAAACACCAAATAGTTCATACACACTTACCATCATCCATCATAATCCTACATCTCGCCTAAAGTCTAAAAATCCTACTTCACAAATCCATCGCATCTTGGAAACAACTCTTTACCATAAGGACTCCCATGGTACTCTATCACGATGTGTGTATTCTGATAAGGCCAACTCTAGTATCAGAAAGGATCACAATGACATTGATCAGTTGTATGCAAGTGCTATGATCCTAACAAGACAAATACTCCATAAAGGTCGTTATTGGCATATCATGGCACCAGTCTTTACATCAGCACCATTAAGGATTCAGAACAATCAACGATCATCCAGAACATCAAGGTGATATAAAATATCAAAAAAATTGTCACCCTGATGAAAACCTGGCAAACAGGCGTCTTGTGTGACATCATCGAAAAGAAAAAAAGGAAAAAAAAAGTAAAGAGAAAAATTTTGTCCAATAGTGAAAACCATTTATATGGCGCTTTGGATAAGTACCATGATGAAAATCTAACAAACATGTGTCATGTGTAGAGTAATTATCTATGTGGACCATTACACTTGGGGGAAAGTTGTCTCATCTCCTATGCCTTTCTCATAACATTTCCATCTATCTATCCAATCCATATCATTTCCGTCCATTTTCCCACCTACCTTGATCTTGATAAGAAATGGGGCACAAACATAAATGATGCTTTGGGATAATTTTTGACATGTCTATCCTTTGGTCATACACTATCCATGAAATATCATGTCATTGTCTTCATAGAATTTATCCAAACCCATATCTTAGAGAAAACAAATTGTTCCTATGTGACATAGTCCTTGGAGATCATATGCTAATTCTTTCAACAAATAATCCTTATGTCTCCTATCCCTTTCCAAAATCAATCCATTATCTTTCCATACCTATTGCTGGACTTGGTTTCCCTTGTCATTGGTTTAAGGATTCTAATATGCTTATCCAGGTTCCCTTCATAACCCCTGCATCCAGTCCTAAGGTTAGTCATTTCAAATGAAACAAGCCTAATCCATACAATCTTGCTATGCACCCTAGCACATCACCCAAAACATTCCTTGGCTTTGTTCCTAGCCTTGTAGTAGACCTTGATCCTTTAGTTACATTATCATCAGTGGGATATGTCTTTCCCAATCCTCACATTGTTTCGAGATGTGTCCTTCCATATCAAACAACATTTTCATTATCATCATCACCTATCAATTGGTTTTCAGCTTGACTAGGGGCAAGATCATGTTTGTCCTTGGGTCCTTGTGCATGCCTGCTTGGTTGATTGTGGGTATCTTTCATATGCATTTTTCATGATCCTTATAGTCATCTTCCATAACAAAGTCTCATCTATCCATAATAAAGCTTTGTGATCCTTCTCATGGCCTGAGAACCACTAAAATTTAACACCCTTTGCATTCATCCATCTATCCCATCACAAATAATAAGTTGGTCTCGCACCTGACTGGGGGCATTTTCTTGACCTACATCTTTATCAAAAATAATGTTAGCATTAGAAATCATCAAAATCCAAAAAAAAACAGAAAACACCAAAATCCAAAAAATCATAAAACATCAAAAAATCCAAAAAAATCATAAAACTTCAAAAAAATCCCTAAAAATCATAAAATGTCTTGAAAAAAATCCAAAAAAAATCATAAAACTTCAAAATCCAAAAACAACAGAAAACTTCAAAAATTCCAAAAATAGAGTTTGAGTCTAAGTTAGTAGGGTCGAACTACGTTGCCTCTGTGTGTTTTCTACGTAGGCAAGGCTCATCTTAAATGAGCCCCTGAGGCATTAGGTTACTCCTTTTAGGTTGTCCAAATAAAATCATGACTTCGTCTTTTGTTAAATAAGGCAAAGTCAAATTGTGTTGAACTACAAGGTCTCTGCGCATTGCTACATAGGTAAGGCCATTTGGCGATGAGCCCTTGAGGCCCCCTAGGTCATGTCCCTTAGGGTTTGTCGAGTCTGGTCATGTCCTTGGTCTGAAATTAACCATCCTTCAAAACAAAATCACGAATCAACAAATGCACATAACCAACAAAATATTTCATCAATCGATCATCCTATCATCAATCAATCGATCTTGTCATTCAATTGGAATGGGGCATCTCGTCATTTGTCTCATTCAGGCTTATTTTTTGTCTTTTATTAGGATGTGTCCTTCCTGAGATTAGACTTTGTCAATTTGATCATTTACCTTAAGCAAGATGTGTCTTTCTTGCAATTAGGTGCCTTGTCAACATTTATCAATTGGCCAACTTTATCAGATGTGTCATTTTCCTTCAACATGATGTGTCCTTCCTACAGTTGGGTATCGTCACATCACTTGGTCATATCAATCAATCTTTGTCAAACAATCAATCGATCTTATCAACCTTGTCAATCAATCTTGCCTTAGTTAGGATGTGTCCTTCCTGAGGTCAGGCACAATCATTATCAATCAAATCTTGTCAACTTTATCAATCAATCTTTATCAAAGCCACCCAACTAATCACTAATAAAGTATGTAAATTAGTGAATAACCACTCAATTAATCATACCTTAAGAATGAAGATCAATGAAATATACGAAGCTAATGTAGGTCCAATCTAAAGGATTGAAACAATTGACTTTTATTGTCTTACATATAGAATGATTTTACAACTATTACCATTACCACAAGTACATTTACAATACCTTGGAATAAGTAAAAAATGTGAATCATAATTATTTACAGCTGCTAGTACATACCTTTTGAAAGTAGGTTGATAACATATGCAACCAATTTACCTATAACAGCCTTGCCCTTTCAAACAATTCAAAGATATTATATTGAAAATGAAAGTATAAGTATTTGAGTGAGTCATTTACTCATCTAAATAAATAAGTTACAAAATAAACAATAAATCGTCATTTGCATTACAAAATCTATACCATTTGCTGCTATAACTTCAAGTGGAAGAAAGCGAGAGAGCATCATCAAGGTGATATCCACCCTACCACGAAGCATAAGCTTCCCCGTGCTACTCCACTAGAGAAGCTCGACCCATCACAAGGATCTAGTAGTATGTGGCAACATGCATGATGGAATCTAGTTCACTATGTGGATCATTAATGACCTATCATGCCTACATGCTCATGCATCATATATCCAAGCATATTTCCATTTGATACACAAATGATGGAAGAGAACGTAACTCAACCAAGCAATGAACTTATGAAATAGAAAACAGAATTACTCATCATATTTATAATCATTTCCCTCAATTACCCATCAAGTAAAAAAAAAATTAGCGTAACCACATTATATTTCCTAATCACTTGTTATTAATTGAATTAAGGGTCACCTAAGACCTAGAACTGAAACCTAAGCTCAAATAATTAAGTGCACCATCAACCTTTTGATCTCATAGTTCAAGGGTGGAATTTCTGTTTTAGATCTAGGTAGTTCTAATGTGCATATTCCACCTCTACCTGTTGCTAGAAATTAAAAACTCCTATGTTAACTAAAAACTAATTTATCACAAGTTACACAACTTATAATTAGTTGATCACATGATTTCCTTGATATGAAACTGTAAAAGTTTTCCTAGATCATTAAACTAAGAGGACCTCATGACATTGGTATGGTTCCATAGGTTTCCAATCTTTCAACTGGTGGTTTTCAATTTTGTTTTCTTTGTTTTTCGGCTTTGAGTCTTACTGTAATGGATTATATGTAGGCACAGTATGCTACTACAATAGTCAAGTGAAGGCTCATCTTAGTTTGTTTTTCTAGCTCCATATGACTATTGTATAAGCTTGCCAGCTCTCTCATGGCTGATGTAGAGTGTACAACACCATCTTATATCTACTATTCAGTATTGCTATAACAATTTATTTTTTTGCATTTTAAGGAAATTTCTGAACTATTCATGCACAAGTATGCCATTTTGGTTGGAATAATTCACAGTTATTGGAAATTTCTATACCCTACCTTGAATTATTGTTTGATAAAATTATCAGTTTTTTAACACATTTCTTTACATTTTCAACCAAGTCTTGTCAACAATGAAAATTAAACTATTGAACTGCATTCACAACTTGATGAACAAGTTTAAATTCAACATACATGGTAGTTAATAAATCATACAAATCACTTCCACTCTAGATTACTATCTTCTAGTCATTGATCATATTTCCCTTACTCAGTTCCCATACTGAACCATCTAAGAAACAACAATACTCAAACTCATCTAAGTACCTCCACAGCCTAGGATTTTTCCAAATTCCCAAAAGAAATTCAACTTTAACATAGTAGATTCTAGGCCCTAGTGTTGAACCCAGAGCTCTGATACCATATGTAACAACAAGAGCTATAGGGCTACTAAGAAGAAAACCATTGAAGAGAACCTAACACTAAAAGTCCACACTGAGATTCCCGACAATGAGAATTTGGCACACACCCTCACTCAATTCAAGTTAGAGAGGAGCAAGAATATTGAAGAGTCTAAGCATAATGTTAAAACTAAGAAACCTTCAACAATTTGAGATTGGCCTTTGGGGTGTGGACTCAATGCACCCATTCTAACTAAAGAAGAAAAGGAGTGCTTGCACGCACATCCTACCTCTTCTACGAAGGTTGTAATAGACTTTGACAAGGACCCAAAAGAGTGTCCTCTATCTGTTGATGAATAACCCACCTAGTAAGGGGGGACAATTTTGTGGTCAAGATCTTGTAATCCTATATTATTATAAAGGAAGTCTTTCTTGTGTTCAAATTGTGAGCTTGATTGACTTACTTTTGTTATGAATGCACATGAATATATTTTCAAGATTGCATGTCATAATAAATTAGGATTATTTGTTTGAAAGGTATCTTAGATTATTTGAGATAGGTAATATCTTGGGAGCATGAAGTGATATGAACTTGTGTAATCAAATGTGTTTTTACACCAACGCCTTCCTAAGTATTTGTATGAATTTCTTAGGGTTGTGTGTATTGTTAATGCTAGTGATGGCATCAAGTAGTATGGGATGCTCAATTGTTACCATAGTAGGCTTATGTGATTGTGAGCTAGGTAGTGGGTTGATGCATACAATAGATTGCATTCATTTCCACTTTACTTATCGTTCCTTATGTGAACTTGTAATGTATTGTGTGGATTTTTCACATCGGTTATTTATGATGTATGATTGAGCTAGCCTTGCTGTAATGTGAAAGTATACATGACCTTTCCACCATTGTATAATGAAATGCATATGAGCCAATCATGGTTGTACTTGTGATGTGCATATTAATTTGTCATTATGAATCTATGATGTGTATGAACTAGTCACCTTGTGTATGTACAATGAATAATGGAGCTACTTATTTTGCATATATATATGTTGGGCTAGTCACTATGCATATGTGATAAGTCACTCCCTATGGAAATTGGGAAATTATGGAATGATATGACCCGTGTGTATTTGTGTATGGTTGCACACTATTGATTCTACACTCAAGATGCCTCTATGGATACTATCATTGAGGTATCTTTACCAAAGATTGTGTCATGTGCATTAGATGAGGCCATTTGTTAATAAATTTTGATGCTCCTACTTGTGATGTCCATAATATTTTTCATGGTGATGTTGTGGATTTCAAGATTTAATTACTCTAGACTCTTGACAAGTTCATTATGCTACACCTTTTAAGGGTTATAATGGTGATTCTATTATTTATGAAATTCTTGGAATGATATTGTGATGGAGTGAAGTTTACCTATCCTAAGTGATGCAAAACAGAATGATGCAAAGGAGAAAACAACACTACACAACCTCAAGATTAGTCTAGTTGAACTCAAACAAAAGAAAAGATAAACAAGAAGAGATTTACCTTTGTTCAAATTGATATTTTGGTTGGCCCTTTGATTGTCAATAATGTATACTCCTTGATGGAAAGAGTGTTAAAAGTGGATGCAAAACGATCTTGATGAAATGAAGATTCAAATGAGAGATGTGGGTATGTGAGAAAGTGAACAAAATGGTCAACAATGGAGGATGGATGCAAGTGATTGAAGTTGCTTGAGAGATGAAGTTGGAGAACTTGAAAATGTGATTGTAAGTTTGAATGCATAATGAGAGAATGAAAGAGAAATCCTCTATATTTAGGGGAGAATTCTCTAGAGAATTGAATGGTTGATATTTTTCCAACATGGACAAGATGAAGGATTGTGGTGAGTTGATGATTCACAAGCTCTCACATCTTTCCATGTGGAGGATGAAGTGTCACAGGGACAAATGAGGTGGAGAGAGTACAAGTGAGGTGGAGGTACTTGCAAGTACCCTGGGATGAGGGTGATGGTGACAAGTGAGAGGACCATGGGAATGAGAGAATTTGTTGGAGGAATAAAAGTGAATTTTAAATTCACATGATTGAGGATATTTTAAGGATAAGACAAGGTTCTCAAAAAGGATGCTGAGAAGTACCTTCTGGATAAGACAAGGTCCTTAAAAAGGTAAGTACTTTTCCACATGTGAGTGATGTGACATCTCAATGATCACATGGGGAAGAGGAGAGCCTTAGAAGGATAAGATGGAATTTAAAATTCCATTAGGAAGGATAGGGATAATAAAAGGAATTTAATATTCCTTGGGAGATGAGAGAGTTGACTAAGGTACTAATTAGACTAGCTAATCAGTGATCAGAAGACAATTAGTGGCTAATGAAGATTAGGAGCCTGCTTGCAAAAGTTGGATGATGTGACACATCCTAATGATGGATTAGACATGTGCACATCTCTAATGATAGGATTAGTAGGTGGATTACGATTAAGAAATAGTGATGGAGGATGTGACATGTGAGGAATTAAATAAATGTATTATTTATTTAATTCTTTTGAGGAAAAGGGGGATAAAGGGTAAGGTATTTAATTATTAACTAAATACCTTAGGGATTTAGAAGAATTTAAGGATATTAATTAAATAATAGCAATATTACTTAATTAATGCAAGTAAGAGGATATTTAGACAAAAATGGATAAATTTGGACAAATGTAAGTGTCCAAATTCAGGTGTCTACAGATATCACAATTGATAGTGAACCAGGAGGAACTACGGGTTGGCTATGGACAATAAATGTCATGGAACTATTCAAATATGTTCAGGTACAAGAAAGTATATATGATAAGATGAACATAATTGGTATTTCTTATAAAATGGTGCATGTGTTTGAAGGGTGCTAAGTGGCTCCCAGGTTATCCTGAGGGTGTAAATAAAGAATGAAATGCTTTGGCCAAAGCTTGAGTCACTTCATGAGTAAAAAGACATTTGCATAGATATTGTGCTAGGAAGCATGAAATAAGTTGCAAGTGTCAGTTACTTCATGACAACACAGATTTCACACATGTCATGACAAGATGGACATATTGCTCAGGTCCCATGCGAGTAGGCATGAGTGACGAGATGAACATATTGTCTAGGTCACATGATTGATAAGATAAATAAATTTAATTATCGACTCTCTAGGTCACATGCGAGCATTCATGCATGATGGATAAACACATTTATAGTGTCACATATGAGAAGGAATGCTTAATACTAATACTTTTGTGCAAAATTGCATGAAATTTGAATGAGATAGTAACTTATGAAGAATAAATACTTAATATCCCCAAGAATTGTAAACAAGGGGACATGGGTTGTACAACAACTCGCTATGATTACAGAGATAAGACAAGATGAATACAAAATTTGAATTTATGTAGAATCTTAAAAGTTTCATTATATAAAATGAAAGAGTATATCATATTAATGTGTGGCTTACTCTTATGTTGTAATTGATTAATATTATCTAAGGTTATTATAAGTAACTTTGACTATGAGTACATGTATTTACTATGATCAAGTTATGATCTATCTTAACGATACTTTCAATTGTAGGATTTAAAGGTGAGGAAATTGAAATTTCAATGTAAATTAGTTTTATATAAACATGTTGAACATTAAAATGATCCACTCCTTGAGATTTTATGAAATATTTAATCCTTGTGGTAAGCTAATACCAATGCAAAAGTTCAATTGGTGATTAGGCCTAAAGACTATGTTAGGTGCATTGCTGAGAAATTCAAGGCAACTTAATCAAGTTACAAAGGTATGATGAGAAAAGGTACGAATCATGAATTTTAATTTTCTTTCTTCCTTCTTTAATGATGTAGAATAGAGTTGAATTTGAGTACTTAACATTGCAATGATCACCTTTGTACCATATAGTCATTGAGACATGACTATCCTTAGGGGGGAAGGATGTTAAAACCCTAATTGGGAACCAACCCTAAATCTTGTGTTGTCATGTTGATATAGATGTTCAACTGAATGTGAAACCTAACTGTCATAATGGTTGGCCCTGAAATTTATATTGTTGTCTTGTCTATTGTTTCATTTGGATACAAAAATAGTTGTTTTAGTTAGTCATTAAAAACTAATCGTTCTAATGATACATCGAATGAGGTTAATTATGGTGTTATGAATGAGTTTCTATAATCTTGTACATAGCCATATGATTGAATTTTATTATGTAAAGGGCTAATGTTATTCTTGATGTTTGGAGTGTTACAGGGTAGTTACACACTCTTGTCAAAGAGAGAGAAAGTATGATTGGGAAGGGGAGTCTAGCCATCTGGGGGAAATTTGCATGAGTATAGCACACACAAGCATGTAGCGTTTTTCCAGGTTGTATATTGCATTGGGAAGGGTAAATCAAGATGCTTTAATTATTTTTATTTTTGATAAAAACTCAATGGGAAATTAAATTATTAACTAATAATAATTTTATGTTCACATTATGTATGTTGAGTAAATTATAATTCAAAGAAAAATGAGTAAATTATAATTCAAGAAAACAAGTAATTTATAATTTAAAAAGAAAACAAACAATAAATTATTGATAAAATAAAATAAGTATTTTATTTTATATAAAAGAAGTAATATTTTGAGTATTCCTTTCAATGAAAATATATAACACAAAACAAAAGAAAAAAAAAACCAAACAAAAAAATTAAGCTTGAGGTGGGACCCACAAGCTGAGAGAGAAATTTTGTTTATATATATATATATATATAGCATACCCTAAAAGGCACGTAGCCTCATACTTGTCTTCCCTAAAGCAAAATTAAAACAAAAAGGAGATGACAACACATAAAGTTGCAGCCAATTGTCAACAAGGATAAAGAGGTTTTAAAACAAACAAAGTAACACCTAGCACTTAAAAAAAGGTGCCCCATTTCCCATGTAGCAAAGAAGGATGTGTATGTGGTAATAAAATAAGGAAGAAGAAGACCACTAGAAAAAGAAATTTGGAAGGTAAATAAGAGAAGAGAAGGAAGAGAGGGGTTGCATACAATAAGGAGAGGTGAAGAGCCCAACAATCTTAATCTCACAGGTATGAAATTACTATTGGATCCTTTTGACTTAGCATTGACTCTTGTGAAAGAAAGGTCGACATGTATAAGAATTAAAAAAGGTGGAGAAAATTACCAGTCTTTATTACCTACATGACTGAGCACTGTTCTTCCCAATTCTATGGGTTGTGATGCATATTGACTAACAGTGGATTTCAGATTTCACACACCTTGTGATCTAAATTTTTGTTAGTGATTTACTTTGATTAATGGAAACAGTTATAGCTGCTTAGAAATGTAGGCATGAATAGATAATAATGTTCAAACTATCTAAGGGATCCAAGAATGAGATTATCTTCTTATTAGGCAAAATTGGGTTGTACCCAAAACCAAGGTCTGCAAATACTTGGTGAATTCAAAGGGAAAAAAATATGTATTTAAAGAAAGTTGATGTATGGGCATAAAGTGTTGATAACTTGATGTTTACTTGGATTACAAAATGATTATGAAAGCACTTCCACATGACTGTTGTAGTATTATACAACAACCATGGGAAAGTGCTTCATCAACATCATGTTGTTTATGCACATATGATATGAGCTTCATGTTGTTTATTCACATATAATATCAGTATCATGTTGTTTATTCTCATGTTTAGTATTTTATGTTGTTTATTAAGCACATGTTCGGTGAGTTTATGATATGGATAAATTAAAACCTATTTGCAGCTTATTGCCATTGCTATCACTAAATTCTACAGTTAATACTAAGATTAAAATTTTGCATTATATGCTAGTAATTTCCAGCATAAGGTTTCTATTGGATAATGATTCTATTTTGGTTTAGCCCCCACATTTGAAGTGCTTGTGATCACTACAGTGCCATAGCATATAATTCATCTCAACACCTTGATGAATAAGTGGAACTTATGCATTCAATAACCTGTATTATCAGTCTTCTCATGCAAGATGGGTCAGTTGAATCTAAAATTTGTAGAGTTACCTGGTGATTGGTTGTCTGATATAAAAGGAAATCCATGCTAATTTTGTTTCAAGCAAAACCTAATGGAATAATCCATTGTGTTAGAGGGAATTATGATTGAAAATGTAGTTAAAGGCATAAGCCCTAATGCTAAACTAAATAACACATAAAGGTGATAAATATTTGAACATGTGAAAAGGTGCAAGTGTCTACCAGGGCAGATTGAGGGTTCAAATAATAAAAAAATGCTTGGCCAAGGTAGTTAAATCAAATAGGAGAGGATTGTTAGAATTAAGTTGTGCCACATCATGGGTACGACATATGCTTAGATTTTTGCTTGAGGCATTAATAGGTTGCATGTGTCAATTACCCCATAGCTACATAGTTTCACACATGTTGGCCACAGATTGCTAGACTCTTCGTGATGGGTCGGGCTCCCTTCGTAGGGTAGCACGGGGAAGCCTATGGCTTTGTGGCAAGGTGGAAATCATCTCGGTGATGCTCTCTCTCTTTCACTTCAAGATTAAGTAGAAAATGGTATAGATTTGATATTGCAAGTCATGATATGTTGTTTGTTTTGTGTTCTATTTTTTTAGATGAGTAATTGACTCTCACTTAGATACTTTTATTTCCATCTTCAATTAGATATCTTTGATTTGTTTGGAAGGGCATGGCTGTTATAAGTAATGTGGTTGCTTATGTTATCAACCCGCTTCCAAAAGATTAAGGAGAAGGGACGAAGGAGGTTTGTCTTAATTATCTAAATTCTAACTTTATTTTGTTATTGGTGTTATCACAGGGATTTGCACCCGCATGCAAGGCTAAAAAGCTCTGCAATCCCGTGTAACATTGGATCAAACTCAGGTTGTGGGTGACCTATAATGAGATTGAACCTCTGGATTCTAGGTCGGCTTCCTATTTATTCTTTGATTTAAATCAATGAAACTGGTTGGGAAAAAGGGAAGAAGGTACTGAAATGAATGCAAAAACTAATTTTTGTACTAACTATGCACTTAAATGATGATACTGCATGAAACTTGTTTCACAATTACTCTTCAATAATCCTATTCACACAACTGAATTTGAAAAGTTTAACCACATAAATAAGTCATATGAAAGCTTGACTGTATTACCATCTTTGAAGGAAAAGAACGTTTTCACAACTAAAATAGTAAAATAAGTCAGATGCACAACATATAACTTGTGGAACTAAAACTTGCTTGCATACAAGCACATGTGAATGAGACGGGAAAATAAAGGTTTCCTGAAATTAAAACACGATAGATTCCTTAGCAAATCATTCACACAGCATGACACTTGAGATTTTTAAGGCAAACACTTAGCGTACTGAAAGGTAAAAGGAAAGCTCTGCAAATTAATGAAACTTGATTAACCTGTAATAACCTGCTACTGTATTAATTTGTAAATAAAGCTGAGTTACATGATAATTCACTTTGCAGAATGCAAAGGCTGAAAAACAAGAACTAGAGGAAAAAGATAAACTTTTTCCAATATATACAATGAGAATGCACTCCAAATTGCATGAAAATGAAACTGAAAGTCAATTTCAATATAGAAAAAATGATATCTCCAAAGTAATCCACGGGAAAAAACAAAAATCCCTGAAAAGAAGGCTCAAACTCATGCAAAAATGAGTGTATGATGATCCAAACTCAAGGTCAACTCATAACTAAACTGTAGAGCACTCAAAGTGCACCGGAAATCCCTCAAAAAGTGGGTCCAAGCATGCGAAAACCACATCGTTTTTATCAACTCGCCCATGATGACTTGAATGAAAGTAATGCAAAACCCTCAACTCCACAAAGCACATGACGATAAAGCATCAAAATTGAAGTGTAGTTGAAGACTCTTGTAAAGACTACACTTTTGATTTTGATGATTATAAAGATCTTGGAGACACTTCAGTTATCTCTGCATCTTGATTTGCATGTATAGCTAAAAACAAACTAAGGTGTCTTCACATTTTAAAATAGTAATCACGATTTAATGATTTATACATCATTTAAATCATATTACTTTACAAGAAGGATAGCATGCAAAAATAAAATAAAATTTGTTTCTTAACCCCTATGCCTTTTATTCGCTTCACTCAAGCCCACGGGCCTCCTAAACATGATTAGGTTAATTGACTTAGAAGTCATAACCTTGGTGCAATGATATGAAATCATTTTCATGTTTTTTCAAAAACCACAAGTCAAAATACTCAAATTAGTGGTAAGAAAAAAATCGAACCCTAATTATATTTTACACTCTCCACTTCTTTTGGTGAGTTGTTGTGCCGCCATGGTAAGAGCAAGGGTTTGTAGCATGAAGGTCTGGAGCCATGTATTCGAGTCTATGTAGCTCGATTTCATCCCTGCTAACAGTGGTAAGTTAATTTTGAGCCATCTTGTGGCTTCTCCTCACTGTTTCAAGCTATTTCCTGTTTCATTTTGCAAATAGAAAAACCTCTAAGGCCATGGGCACACTTCTCATATTCTCGGGTTTTCTCCTCCATTATTCTATGTTTTTCCTGCTTCTTTCTTGGTGCCATGAGAGCTTGGTTCGCGTATAAAGCAAGGCTCAAGGAGAGCTCAGTCGCGGCTTATCTGGTCATTAACATGCATAAATGGTAAGTTTTCCATTTGTCTCTTTGCTTCCTTCTTAAAATAAAAGCTTTTGAAAGCTTTTCACTTTGGAATGGTAAATATTCATGAGCTAAAAGCTCCCTTCAGCCTATGGCCATGCTTTTCTTGACTTGGGTATTTTGAAACAAATGGTATCATAGTCGCGACCTTTATATCTCTCCTGAAACATTTCCATCTTCTGAGCATTGAAACCCCACTGTATTTGTATCCCATATTTTGGGTATTATGTATTGCCTGAAAAGATAAGGCTGCAGTTGTATGGTGACTTTTCTGGGTTTCACTTGCTTTGAATGAGCTTGGGATTCCTTTATTTTTCAGCATTTTCAAAGTTTTTCCTTCAAGATTTCAGGCATCGTTATTGTGTAGGATTTGATCGAAGGATTATTGTGTTTTCAATTTTGAAACCTTTAATTTTTATGTCTCCTTCATAAGTATCTATACATAGTTTAGTTTAAATTCATTGGTTATACATTGTGCATGTATTGATTAATCAGTTTAGTCGTGAAAACCATGTTTTACCTCAAGATTGCGTTAAATCAAAGCCTCTGTTTAAAGCATTCAAGTGATTAGATTATCAAATCAGGTTGTGCAAATTGAAGTACTGAGAAGTTTATTGTGAATCATAATTGCAAATCTTTGTCAATTAGGTGCATCACCACTAGTTTACAGTTTTACATGCATTCATCATACATTTCTATCCCTTTTCTAGCAAGTTACCAGTTATTATTTTAAGAATCATATAGGAAGCCAGCCTAGAATCCAGAGGTTCAATCTCATTATAGGTCACCCACAACCTGAGTTTGATCCAATGTTTCAACAGATTGCTGAATTTAATCATTCAAGTGTTCGGGTGCAATCTGTTTGACAACAACTGGTTAAATGATTCTTATATGAGTTTATAAACTTTATGCTATCATGGCCTAATACTATGCATGTGGTAGTTGCTAGGATGGAATGATCATATGCAAATCTAGTAGTTCATGTTACCTTATTATGAATACAATTTTCATTCTTATGGATGCAATTGTGGAAGATTTGTTTAGTCATTAGTACCAAATATATTGTTTCACCTACTAATGAAAAACCATTGCACAATTGCAAAATCATAATGACTAAACAAATCTTCCTCAGTTGCATCCATAAGAATGAAAATTGTATTCATAATAAGGTAACATGAACTACTATATTTGCATATGATCATTCCATCCTAGCAACTACCACATTCATAGTATTAGGGCATGATAGCATAAAGTTTATAAACTTAGATAAGAATCATTTAACCAGTAACAAAATAAAGTTAGACTTTAGATAATTAAGACAAACCTCCTTCATCCCTTCTCCTTAATCTTTTGGAAGCAAGTTGATAACATAAGCAACCACATTACCTATAGTAGCCATGCGCTTTAAACAAATCAAAGATATCTAATTGAAGATGGAAATACAAGTATCTGAGTGAGAGTCAATTACTCATCTAAATAAATAGAATGCAAAATAAATAACATATCATGACTTGTAATATCAAATCTACACCATTTGCTACTTAATATTGAAGTGAAAGAGAGAGAGCATCACCGGGATGATTTCCGCCCTACCACGAAGCCATAGGCTTCCCCGTGCTACCCTACGAAGGGATCCCGACCCATCATGAAGAGTCTAGCAATCTATGGCCAACATGTGTGAAACTGTGCAACTATGGGGTAATTGACACATGCAACCTATTAATGCCTCAAGCAAAAATCTAAGCATATGTCCTACCCATGATGTGGCACAACTTAATTCTAATAGGCCTCTCCTACTTGATTTAACTACCTTGGCTAAGCATTTGTTTATTATTTGAACCCTCGGTCTACCTGGTAGACACTTGCAACTTTTCACATGTTCAAATATTTATCACCTTTATGTGTTATTTAGTCTAGCATTAGGGCTTATGCCTTTGACTATATAGTGCCAACATCATCTCAAGATTATGATTCCTTGGTTGAAAATTTAAATGAAGCACCTATAAGGCAATGAATTGCTTAATTTGGGATTTGTAGGTCTATTAAGTTGTATGTATGTTGTTTACATCAATTGATTGGAAACAAGGGAAGCTCTACAACCGCTAAACTTGATATAATTGTAGGGATGGATCTTAATGATTCACCTAATTAAATAAAGCTTGATAGTATTTTTGTAATTTTAATTTCAAAAGGAAGGAAGGATAATGCATTCTATAAGTTGAAAAATGAATTTAGTACAAAAGAATGAATATATTAAAGAGTGTTTTATTAATTTAAATTCATTAGATATAGTTCTAACTAATGGTTTTTTAATAATGTGAATGTACTCAATAATCATGTCAAGTGGATGGAGGAATGTACTATTACCTATTTTCGCTAATAGCTCAATCAGGTAGAGCTTTTGTGATTTTCAAATGAAGAGTAAGGTACATTTTATTTATGCTATATTACATTCATGTGCATAAACAAAATCAGAAGATTACATTACTAGATTGCATTTATGTAGATGCATATAATATAGGAAAGATTGCACAATCTTTTCAAGAAAAATAATCTTTATTGATAATGTAAATGGATAATGTCTCACACAAGCCATGAGACTGACTATTTCAATGTAAATAAAAGAAAAATTATACATTTGCAGAAAAGAAATGCACATATAGAGAAGAGTGACCCGTCATTGCCTGAATGACGAGCCCTAGTTGAGTTTGTCCTGCATCTACTTCAGTCCTTCATGTTGTCCAACCTCCAATTATTGCTCCTTGTTGCTCCTAGGTTTCTTGCATGAGTGAGATGAGGTTTGGTTAGAGCAATGAAGGATCACCTATTAGTATATCTACAAACATCTGTAAACATATAGCTTGACCTTCATCTGCATTAAAACAGCTTGCATAATACAGATGTCCAAGAAAACAAAGGAATTAACATAAACATCCATAAAATGCTCTATTTTTATCTAACATGTTTGCTTCTTGTGCAGGTATAGGTGAAATTTTTGTTATTGTTTTGTTTCATTTGTTTCTAGCATGTGAGATAAAATGTGGCTCCCATAAGGGTTGATCCCAACATGTTGCTCTCTCGGCTTTTGAGAGGAGTAAAATTACAAATACATGAATAAAGTTGCAAGAAACTAGTGGCAGCCTCACATGGTGAATATATCAAGCAAGTGTTTGTCACTCACTATAATGAGTTGATAGCATTTACAGGATAAAGGGGTTTCAGTTCAAGTTTGATGCCAAAACCATAAATGAAACAAGGTTTAATTGCTAATATCAATTCATTATCATCAATAAGAGATACTTGCTTGATAGAGCCACAATGATGCAGTCAAAAGCTTTAATGATCCTTACATTTTAAAGCAAATAGGGGCATGGTAAGTTAACTATTGAGAGAAGGTGAACTTTCCAAAAGATGGGTTAGTCATTTGAGAATCTTCTATGGACAAATTTTAAGAAGTTTATGCGAGCATGTTGATCACAATCACTGGCAAGACTAATTCACTGTCCAAAATACAGTGGTGAAAATGATAAGAAGCATTGCATAGACCTATGCAAAGTAAGACAATGGGGGCATATATCATAGGTCTACCATGAAGACATTGAACTTTGAATGAGGTTTTAAACAACATGACAATCAAAGCTTGCTAGAGGCAATCACAGGAGTTTAGGTCCTTTGAAAATAAGAAGTTTGCAATTGACAGAATTAATGAGTATTTCAAGGATAGCCCACAATAATGTAACTAATGAATTCAAATAACAAGACAACATCTAGAAGTAGTACACAAGGATAGCTTGAGGTTAAGGAAAAAGAACAGTTTAAAGAAGAAACTGAAAATGATGCAAGTTAGTGGGTTAGCTTAGCTTACAAAGAGCATACCAAATGCATCAATTCAGGAACTTTCAAGGCTAAAAGAAAGAGGAAAATCACCAAGTTTGAAGCCATCATACATGCTAATCAAGAGCCAGTGTTAGTGTTTTTTTTTTTTTAGAGAGACAATGTGGGCAACATTTCTTAATGGAAGCAATTGAGCTCTTTTTCAACTGTCCACTCTTTCATGGAATCTCATTCATGTTATAATCTTGCACGAGTACTAAAATGGTAAAAGTGGTTATGGCATTACTGACTGCTATTACATGGTATTTAAAATAAAAACAATGATACCCATGTATTTTGAAGTGTACATGAAAAAGAAAAATGGTTGCGGCCATTTCAAGAGGAAAAAAAATGTACAAGAGAGCATAAGCAAAGGAAGGCTCGGGTTTTATAACCCAACAATAATTTTTGATACATGTGCAGTAGCATATGGCAGATATTTCAAGAGAAAATAAAATGAAATCTACAGGAGGAGAACACATCTTTTTCATAATGCACAAACCCCACTTTGGTTTTTGCTTTATAAATCACAATTGTAGAAGAAAGAGAGAGGCTCGAGCCTAGTATAGCCATGGTGGCCTGAAATAGAGCATAAATTTCAATGGAGATGGTAAGAAAACGAGTAAAACAAAACCCCAGTTCTTGCAAAGAAATATGAAATAATGGAAAAAGATGCACAAAACTTGACACAAAGAAATGATGGCTTTCATCTTAGGTCGTGAGCAAAGCAATGAAGGAAATGCACAAAAAATTAAACACCTTCAATATTTCAACACAGTAGAGCTCAAGAGCAATATTTTATCTACAAATCTTGAAGAAGAAAGCAAATCTTATGCAGGTAAAAGCTTACCCAAGCTCTTTCTATAAATTTCCTATGGAAAATGCATGTAAGAACCAGCTGAAACTCTCCATGAATCTCTGTTGAAACCTTGTACTTAAGCATGGTGGCGCCTCCAAAACATGAGAAATATGTGAGAATGAGATGCAATTTTTTGTGTTTGCATCATTTTTGCTATTAGGGTTTCTAACCCTAGTTTCATGTCGATGGCAATTTGTTTATGCCTATCTTTTTATAAGACTATGTACATCAACTAATACAAGTTGTGACCTTTATGCCTTAGCGAGTATTATGTTCTCATAGGAGCTCATGACTTTATATTTTTGCTTTGACTCCTTTGATCGAGTCTTTTACTTTTATTTGTGCTTTGATTAAATGTAAAGCATTTTAATTAAGTGATAATTTATAAACCACTTAATTATAAATGTTATTTTAAATGCAAGATAAAGGTGTCATGCTTTGTAGATGCATTTATGTATTTTATTAAGCCTTCATGCTTTGCAAGCATATAGGATTAGTTGAAGGAGGTTGGTCGACCAATGGAGAACATATAGGGGAATCTTTATTCACTTTGTTGGAGGATATGAGAGCATGTAGGAGGTGGTTTTGGTTGCCTTTATGTTTGACATGGTCAAGTTTGACCTTTTCAACATTTAGGAGCTCTTTTGGAGGAGTATTGGTTGCTACTTTTTGGCTTTTTGGAGGCATCCGACCCCAAGAGGTTTCTAGATCCTTTTTTGGTGGATGATGGAGAGTTGATGCATATAGTCATCTTTTGGACTCATTTTGAGTTAATTCTAACTTATGCTTTTTCTATTTTGTGACCCTTTTGGAGTCCTTGGAGAAAAATACAAAGTTTTGTAACTCACTTACAGGCATGTATATCGGTGTTTCACCTTTGAAATCAATGAGTATAAGTATTTTACTTTTCAATCTCTTTGTTTAATTGTGTGCATTTGTATAATTGATGCAACTGCTTGTGAAACTGTATGATTCCTGGTGGTTATGTCTTATCCTAGCACCTTTTTACAGAGCAATATGTATTTTTTGCAAGATGTGGGATGTGTTTAAAATGCAAGCATTCTCTAGTTGTGAAGTCTTTTTGCCTTCTAGGAGTGTAGGCATATGAAACTTCCCATGAAATATTCATGCAAAAAATGTATGTGATTGAGTTGTGTATGACAAGTCTTTTTTCATTGACTGAAACTATGTGTGTGAGTTGTGTTATATGTCTTCATAGTTAATTTGGTGTATCACCGTAGAGATAGCTTTCATTTTTATGTTACTTTCTTCCCCTTTTCCTCTGTAAGTCAGTAGATTAGTTTGGGTGACACCATAGGAAGCCAACCTTCTTCAGAGGTTTGATCTCATATAAGGTACCCACACCTTGGGATCATTCCCATGTTTTCATTGGATTGTTGAATATCAGATTCAACAGGGTGCAAATCCAGGAGATAACAATTTTGGCACGCCCGGTGGGACTATTTGAACTATTTTAGTTCAAAAATTTTCCTCGCAATGTTGTTGTTTGATGTGTACAATGGTTGTTTCTACCTTTGGAGGAAAGTTCTTTACACATTTGGTGACTTTGAGTGCAAATTTTCTTGTTTCAGCAGTTCAAGTGCTGATATGTTTTAGGTTTTTGAAAGAAATCTGATTTGAATGAAAAGAAATGTCAGGTTTTCATGGACAACATGAGTATTTACCCCCATATCATGAAAATATTGTCCCGGTGCCTTATTTCCAGTCATATCAAACTCATGGTACATCTGATTTTATTCTTAATCCCATTACATCACAAAGAAACTAGTTAGTCCAATATTCTTACCACCCACCCACCCCTGCTTAGTTTGCACATCAACCTATATATGTCCAACAAAAATCTCAGAAAAATCATCATAATTTCAACCAACATGCTTATTCACATGCCCAATCTCAGAGGGTTAACAACATGAGTATCAAAGATATAATTTTTTATTTTCAAAGACAGATGTTAGAGATTGAAAGACAACAGGAGGTTGACATGCATTAGGAGGAGTTGGCTTACTAGACATACATTCAAGATAAGGAGATGGAGGTTTAAAGAAGACAACATGAAGAATACCTTGGAAGAGAGATTGTTGCAAGGGAAGAATGGATGAAGATAATGCTTTCCTAGGTTCAGAAGGTGGAGAAACAACAACCCATCACCTTTGTAAATCTGTTTTATGGAGAGAAAGTTAAGCATGTTAAACTTCCTGCCAAGAATGATAGGCTAGACCAAGTTGAGCAGCAGGAGGTGGCTCATCAGGTTCACTGTCATCAATAGGAGATGGAGGCACAAGTAAGGTATGAGGAAGAGAAAAGTAAGTTAATGCTTGTTCAAGCTCAAAAGATAGAAGAAAATTCAACACTTTATTTTCCAAACCCATTCTTTGAGGTAGGAGTTCCAAGGTTCAATACATTAAGCTTCAAATAAGATGAACCTTCACTTGAAGAGAAATTAGAAGTGTTGCAACACGAAGTAGTAGCTTATCAAGCCTATCTTTAGGATCAGGAGATGGGGGTTCAAAGGAGATAACATGAGGAGTGTCTTGCAAAGCAAATAGTTGCAAAGGAGGATCAAGTGAGGCTTTTGCCTACTCGAACCCAGAGGTTAGAAGCTCAAGAAACTCTTTCCATTCCTAGTTTCAAACAAGCTCATACCTCGATGGATATTCCTGTAAAGGAAATTTCTAAGTACAAAATTCCTAGTTTCAAGCCTACTAAGCTTTTTCACATTCCAATGGAGTGTCCAAGAATTGAAATTCCAAGTTTCAAAAATTTTCATCCTAAGGAAGAGATAGCACAGATGTCCAGTGAATCTATTGTTGCTCACGAACAGTCTTTAGTGAAATCTCTGGATGTAGTTTAGGATGCACTTGTATATGAGGTCAAACTTGAGAAACTAGACCTTCAAATTGAAAAGCAAGAATAAATAAATGATGTTGAGGAGCCTAGTCATTTAAGACAAAAAAATTCAAAACCTAAGAAAGATGAGGATCCCCAAATCATTTCTTTTACAACTAATGAGTTTTCATGCACAGAGGTGGATAGTCAAGAAAATCATATTCTGATCACAAAACTTGTAAGTGCAGAACAACATATAGATGCAAAAGAACAAGATCTTTTCTACCCTCAAGAGTGCTATCCTGAGGAAAATAATAATCCTCTTATCATTAAAATTACTAAGCAAAATGATGAGGATTTGTTCTAGGATGACTTGGAGGTTTTTGTTTCAAGCTTGGATAATAAACAATCTTCTAGTGAAGAGCATCAGGTAAATATCAGTATTTCAAGTGAAATAGCGCCTAAACCTCAAACCCTTATTGATTTACTTCACAAGCTTCCTGGTTTTGTGGAGGAAACAACCATGTTTTATCTTGCATCTCAAGAATCAAGTGTTTCTAATCAGCAAGTTGCGATCAAAGAGATAGCTCATAAGTATGAACCATGTTGCCCCAACCAACATGAGGAGACAAATGAACATGAGGAGTTTGATGGAAAAGAGACTGATATGTTTTGGCATGATGGACTACCTTTGTTTATTGAATAAAGTGAAGAAGATATGTCTACAATAACACAAGTTTTGGGACAAGATATTCAACAGAGTAATGAGTTGCTGGTTCATGAAAATCAATATGAGAATGAAGCTTTGGCTCATGAGGTAGTTTCAAATCAATATGAGAATGAAGCTTTGGCTCATGAGGTAGTTTCATTTTTGGATGATCTAAAGTTTGTTTTGGCTCATGAGGAAGCCTCTTTTTTCCCAACTTTGGATATTGAACCAACACCCTTTGAAGCAAAAGACCAGAAACAACATGTTTTGGAACAACAAGAAACCAGCGTCGAGAGTTCTAAATTCATTCTTTCAAGAGGTTGTTCTATCAGATTTTTAGCAAGCATGGAGGCCACTAAAACACAAATATCCAGTCTTGCACCCAAGCATGAAGCTATAGTTGAAGATGGAGTCGAGGATGCATTTGCAGGTGGACAAGAGTATGTTCAACTCACTTATCCTCTTTTGAAAAATAATACATATGATATGTTTGATGAGGTAAGTGAACTTATTTACCTCTTTCAAGAGGTAGTACTTTTGTTGAATATTTTTTTGTGTCTCATCTTTTCTTAGCTTCCCTCAAGCAAGTAAGTCATTGTGTATTGAGAAGAAAGAGCAGCTATTTTAGTTATCCCATAAATGGTTTTTTTAAAGTCATTTTGTCTTGTTGTTAGTGTAGGGTACGTTTCTAGACACAAGTTTTCAATTTCCCTAAGTGTTCTTCAACATAGTTAAGTAGTTTTCCTTCTGCAATTTCAGTGTCTGAATAAGTTTCCAAGGTCTTTTGCACTGATCTACAGAGTTATAGTTTTGTTTTGAGAGTTGTTTTCAAGTTGTGTCCATTTTTAGGTGACTTAGTTCCCAATGGATAAGCCTAGGAAATAGGTATGATATTTAGCAAGCAAACATATAGCAGATGTCTCCAATAATGTTACCTATTTTCGCTAATAGCTCAATTAGGTAGAGATTTTGTGATTTTCAAATGAAGAGTAAGGTACATTTTATTTATGCTATATTACATTCATGTGCACAAACAAAATTAGAAGATTACATTACTAGATTGCATTTATGCAAATGCATATAATATAGGAAAGATTGCACAATCTTTTCAAGAAAAGTAATCTTTATTGATAATGTAAATGGATAATGTCTCGCAAAAGCCATGAGACTAAATGTTTCAATGCAAATAAAAGAAAAACTATACATTTACAAAAAAGAAATGCACATATAGAGAAGGGTGACCCATCATTTCCTGAATGACGAGTCCTGGTTGAGTCTTTCCTACATCTACTTCAGTCCTTCATGTTGTCTAGCTTCTAGTTATTGCTCCTTGTTGCTCCTAGGTTTCCTGCATGAGTGAGATGAGGTTTGGTTAGAGAAATGAAGGATCACCTATCAATATATCTACAAACATCTGTAAACATATGGCTTGACCTTCATCTACATTAAAACAACTTGCATAATACAAATGTCCAAGAAAACAAAGGAATTAACATAAACATCCATAAAATGCTCTATTTTTATCTAAAATGTTTGCTTCTTGTGTAGGTATAGGTGAAAATTTTGTTACTATTTTGTTTCATCTATTTTCAATGTTTCCAACATGTGGGATAAAATGTGGCTCCCACAAGGGTTGAGCCCAGCATGCTGCTCTCTCAGCTTTTGAGGGGAGTAAAATTACATATACATGAATAAAGTTGCAAGAAACTAGTGGCAATCTCACATGGTGGTTATATTAAGCAAGTGTCTATCACTCACGATAATGAGTTGATAGCATTTATAGGATAAATGGGTTTCAGTCCAAGTTTGATGTCAAAACCATAAATGAAACAAGGTTTAAGTGCTAATATGAGTTCATTATCATCAATAAGAGATACTTGCTTAATAGAGCCACAATGATGCAGTCAAAATATTTAATGATCCTTACATTTTAAAGCAAATAGGGGCATGGTAAGTTAACCATTGAGAGCAAGGTGACCTTTCCAAAAGACAGGTCAGTCACTTGAGAATCTTCTATGGACATATTTTGAGAAGTTTATGCGAGCATGTTGATCACAATCAATGGAAAGACTAATTCACTATCCAAAATACAGTGGGGAAAATGATAAGAAGCACTGCATACACTTATGCAAAGTAAGACAGTGTGGGCATATATCATAGGTCTGCCATGAAGACATTGAACTTTGAATGAGGTTTTAAACAACATGACAATCAAAGCTTGCTAGAGTCAATCACAAGAATTTAGGTCCTTTGAAAATAAGAAGTTTGTAATTGACATAATTAATGAGTATTTCAAGGATAGCCCACAATAATGCAACTAATGAATTTAGATATCAAGACATCATTAAGAAGTAGTACACAAGGGCAACTTGAGGTTAAGGAAAAATCATAGTTTAAAGAAGAAACTAAAAATGATGCAAGTCAATGGGTTAGCTTAGCTTCCAAAGAGCATACCAAATGCATCAATTCGGGAACTTTCAAGGCTAATGCAAGAGGACAATCACCAAGTTTGAAGCCATCATACATGCTAATCAAGAGCCAGCGTTAGTGTTTGTTTTCTTTTAGAGAGACAGTGTGGGCAACATTTCTTAATGGAAGCAATTGAGCTCTTTTTCAACTATCCACTCTTTCATGGAATCTCATTCATGTTATAATCTTGCACGAGTAATATCATGGTAAAAGTGGATATGGCATTATTGACTGCTATTACATGGTATTCAAAACAAAAATTGTGATACCCATGTATTTTGAAGTGTAGATGAAAAAGGGAAATGGCCGCGGCCATTTCAAGAGGAAAAAACATGTACAAGAGAGCATAAGCAAAGGAAGGCTCGGGTTTTATAACCCAACAATGATTTTTGATACATGTGCAATATATGTCTTCTTAGTTAATTTGGTGTATCACCATAGAGTTAGCTTTCATTTTTATGTTACTTTCTTCCCCTTTTCCTCGGCAAGTCAGTAGATTAGTTTAGGTGACACCATAGGATGTCGGCCTTCTCCAAAGGTTTGATCTCGTATTTATGGTACCCACACCTTGGGATCATTCCCATGTTTCATTGAGTGATTGAATAGGATTCAACAAAGGGTGTACATTCAGGGAATAAAATATGCATAATAATAGATAGATTTCTTTGATGGATAACATTAAGACATAAGATATCTCTAAACACTTTTCTCTATGTCATCCATTTTGTTGTTTACTATGTCAAATTAATAATAATTTGGAAATAAAAAATATGAGTCCTTTCTCTTATTTAAAGTTTAAATATTTTAGGAACACATTTACAAACCAAGAGGGTTTTGAAATTATCAAAAATAAGAAAAATAAACCATCTTGTTGCTTTGATTACATGCATTTGACCAAACAAACATGCTTGTAGATAGAGCATGAGGACAATGAGCTTCATTGGCTCTTAACATTTCTTGAAAACCATTTGGAGTATGAGCCTATGTGGTTCAAATTCCTCAATTATGAATTTAAAGAAACAATCACAATGTTTAGGGTTAAAACCATAAAATTCTTACCATTAGACATCATCAAAAATCATAGAGATGAGATATTTACTACTCGCATCCATGAGTTGTCAAGCTTGCGCTAATCAAGTAGGGTGGAAAGTTTTGGGTTTCTTTTTTATTTATTCTATCTTTTTTGGGGTCTATTATTTAGTTTTTTAATTTCTTTGGAGCTATTGTTATGTTGTAGACATTTTAAACTATCTAGGCCCTTATCATTGTCAATTAGTTTTTAGGGTCCTATTATTTATTAATTGACAAGATCATATGCGACTTGTAGATTGATCTTATTGTGCTTCCCAGATACATTTTTATTGATGGTTATCCTCCTAAATTCACAATGGGAATCTCTACGGTGTAGGTTTCACAAATATTTTATTTAGATGTGTATAATTTCTTTCATGTCTAAGAAGGTATGGGTGATTTCAAGATGTATTTTGTATATCTTTCATTCCTTAATCTTCGCACTTTAAATGTTCTTAAGTCTATTTGGCAAGGTGATTGCAACCAATATATCAAGGAAATAAATCACTATTAAAAATAAATAAATGATTGATTACCATGGTGGACACAAACATAGTGATGGGCTTTAGTGCCTATGGAATGAAAAGTAAAAATAAAATAAAATGTGAATATTTTTATTTTTTATTTTGGGTGGTTCAAGTAACCATACTAGGGCTATGGATACTTAGCTAGTAGTAGAGCTATGTCTAGATTAGGACCAAAGGAAACTTTATTGAGGCTAAAGATCCTTGGCTAGTAGTGAAGCTTTGTCTAAGTAATCATTATAGGTATGTATGAATGATACACATTGACATATATAAAGAAGACCTCTACCTAAATGAATACTAAAGTCATAAAAAAAAATTAATATCTAAGCTATAATAACTAGGCCATATAGAGAAATAAAGGGAAAGAATAACATGCACACACTTGGGTGAAATATGTGCAAACACCAATATAAAATTAACCTATATCCAATGGTATGATCGTAATTATGCATGCCTAGATGCATTGAATGTTGAAAATTATTCACTAGGTAATATTTCTATTATGAATTCATTAGGATTCAACTAGTGTGGAGGAGGCCTTGAAAATTGAAATTGATGATTAGTTTCACATCTCAACCTATGATCATTACTATTAATAAGGAGTTCCCTACCTTGGGACAAAGTTCATCATTTTTCTGTTTTTTAGGCTTGACTTTAGGCAATATTTTCTTTTCATTTTAAGGGGGGGCATATGTTGTGGCTTCTATAATGTTATGCTCATATCTTTGCAAGATTGGGAACCCTTACCTTTCACTTTTTAGCCCTAACTTCCATTCATCCTTCATATTTCAAATCTAGGACAAATTTTTTTGTTAATTGTGTCCTATGCTTATAGAATTTTCGGTCATATATTCATTCATTAAAGTTTTTGGTTGGTCCAATTAGGTCTTGGAGAGACCAATTGTCTTGATGTTTGTGCACTTATCACTTTAAGTGTGACATCTTAAAATTTGGGTTCACCTAATTACATTTGGGAAAGTCACATATCAAATTAAGCATTTTGTCATAAGAATTTGTCATAAATTTAAATTGAGCCACGACATTCTTGAGAGACTCTTGGCCATGTTTAGTTTTCAAAATGGTTTGAGTTGTTTTGGTTCATTTGAAGAATGGTCGAGTCATCATTGCCAAAAATCATCACTTAGGTTAGTTTGTTGTGAATCTTCTAATATTTTAATTTTTTCACCCTTTTGGCCTTTGGTTTGACTTTTACATTTTGGTTCAGTGCTTTGTATCATTGTCATGGTTTTCTTTCATGATCTCACATTTGTTGATATGTTGTGAGAAAATAAACAAGATTATGTAACCTCAATCATTCACTAAATTGTAATTTTTATGTGTATAATTATCATCTTCTAAATATATTAGTAGAATTGTTGCATTTCTATACATACTTGATTGTCCACTCAAATTTTCATTGAACCTCAAAATTTTGCTTCTCATACTTCCTAGTTCAAATATCGAAGTTAGAAGCAAGGAAGCAAATCCTAACTTGTGTATTTAAGGTTATCCAAAATGAGACTATAATGCTCCAAGACATTTGGTACCGAATTCACATATCTTTGCAAAATTTCCAATTGAAATGATGAACCTTGAGAAACTTTTAGCCAAATGAAAATGGCGATGTAACGCCATATTATGCAATCTTTACCAGAGCTATGTCAAAGCTGCAAAGAAGAGGAACGGTCATTTATGCAAAACGTGGAATCACGATCAGTTAGAGTGTGTAATGAATTCGTCAAAGATAAAGATATTAATGAATCCTATTCTCAGAATGTACCTTTGATTGTGTTTATTAATTAATTGAAAATAAAAAGTCTCTTGGATTATGATTATGATTTTCAAGTAATCAATAGAAACGACCAAAAGTGCTTTCTTGAGACCCAATAGACAATAGTTGAAGGAGATTCATAAGAGTCATTGAACAATCCCAATGCAAACAAAAAGATAATAAATCATGTTGAACAAGCAAAAGAGAATGATTGGTTGATATCATCGTCAACCTAAAGCAAAAACTCTTAAACAACAAAAATAGATGGGGTGGTCCTAAAAGTATCTCATTATATATATTTGCAAGTCTATTTATTAAGATGAGGTGGCTCTAAAATTTAAGAAAGATTTATCATATTATATTAACATAAGGTTTTAAAATGGTAAAAGTTTATAATCGTGTCATATTTTTATAAAGAAAATATTCAACATAAATAATTTTTTTCAATTTGAATTGGTTAAAAATAATATTTATATTTTTAAATTTAAAATGATATAAATCAACAAAGTGTAGAACTTTTAATGCAATTAATATTTATAGTGTTTTTAGTTGGATATATATTTTTATACATTTAAGAGAATTATTTTAATTGTTGAAAATTTTGAAAAAAGTGAGGTCGATAGGACATGACAAATATATAATAAAATTACATTTTGCTAAATTTGAGTTTTTTTACCTGAATAACTTGAAAATATAGTGCATATAGAAAAATTATTTTTTATGTATTTACTTTTGAATAAAAGTCAGATTTAAAATTAAAACATCATAGTTTTAATGAGACATCGACTTTTGCCTAAATTTTTAATAATTAAAAAGAAAAAAATATACCATGTTAGAGAAGATTATCTTTTTTAGTGTATCATATGTTATTTAAAAAAAAAGTTAATATATTTTTAAATTTTAATCAATCTTATGTTTGATTACAATAACTTATTTACAATAGGGCGGTGGGCCTAGCTCGATTGGCTAAAGCATCCTGTTAATGCAGGCAAGAGGTCATGAGGTCTAGTTTCCCCACCATCCCTGCGGTACCAAAGGGCATGTCATGCCAGCATCACTAGTCACATGAAATAAGTTTACCATGCGCAATGCAGTTTATAAGGGGCAGCTACCCGATTCTGATTCCTATAGTCTAAAAAAAAAGTTATTTGAAATAAATTAAAAAATAATATTAAAGTTAATCAAAATATTAAAAAAATTGAACTTCGAGCTTATAAAAGGGTAATTTTAAATTTTCATGAAAGTACCCTTGATTGGAGAAATTTGAAGTTGAAATTAATATTTTTTGAATTTAACCAAAGAGAGATTAGGTTGACACATAAATAATATTGAGTGAAAATATTTTTGATTGAAATATTTTTTGTTAAAAAAATTTCATTCAAAAACTATAGAGGGAATTTGCTACCCTCAAGATGACGAGAATCTCAAGGAGAAAATTGTCTCTCAACTACCTCAATCAACCTGACTCAAGTGAATTGGAAATAGAAATGTTTTAAAACTAAAATCTAAGGTACATTTAACAATGAATATAACTGAAAGTCTCAAATAACTTATAGATATTGAATTGTAAAAATGTTTAGTCTACAAAAATAGAAAATACAAAATATACAGAATGTGGTACCAGTCAGATGAAGTGTCAGCCTCAAATGCCAACATGTTGCAAGGATGTTTACACACCTGTGTTGTCATCTATATAAATAAAGCCCAAAAATTGCCAGAGTTAGGTCCTTTGTTTGCTTAACTTGTCCAACACCTGCACACATGGAGACGAGGAAAAATGTTGGGGGTTGTATAGGGGCTTTCCTTAGTCAAACCCCCACTTTGGTGTTTCCACTCCCACGAATAGTCAAACAAGATTGGAATGCATAAAAATAAAATAGAAGTGTGATAGAAACAAACCCCGCTATGGAGGAGAACCCCTATCACGATTTTAAAAGATGCTAGACGAGATTGATAAAATGACAAGAAAGAGAGAATTACTAACAACTATGACCCCTCTCCTTAGAGGATAGATGTGATGAGATTGTGTGCAAGAGGAGTCTTTATTGCTGCAACTTGTGAGAGTGTTTTGATAGAGTTGAGCACAAGAAGTAGAGAGCTCCAAGTCAAAAAATGTTTAGCCTTCTTCTAAAAATGAGGGAGAGAAACAAGTTTTTTTCTAAGACTAAGCGAGAATAGTTGTTTTAGTTGCATTTGGGTGCTGGGACACACATCACAAATGAACTGTGCGGAGTATTCCTATTTGAATCTTGGATTTTAGCGGGGTGTTTTTACACCACAAAGACATCTTCACATCATGTTGTCTAACCAATTTCCTTTGAAATTCAAACCACAGGCTACAAAAGCTTCATCATTTTTGTCCATGAGGTCAGAATTATGATATCTTGATTATGGATTTTGTCATAAATGCACCAAGCACCATGTGTAAGTGTGAAATTGACCTAGGGTGTGATTTTTGACACTACATTTTTCCCCCACTTTAGTGAGCTAATCGTTTAGACAGATCAACTACACCAAAGTAGTTAAAAAGATGCAAAATATTAAGTACAATAAGTTTATTAATTGTATTAAAAGGGATATTGTAGAGGCCACAGAGATCAACATGAATGATGCCCCTAGTGCTCAGCGAAAATCTACAAAATATGACTTGAAAATTTGGTTGCAAAATAAAAAAAAATTCAATTTCAGAAATGGAAGAAGCTACTTCGGCAAGAAGAATGCTTAAGAATACATTAGTGTATCAAAAGAAAAAAATGATAAAAATGTGAATATATGCCCCCTCGTGCTTTTTCCCCTAGCCAAGAGGGTAAAATCATGAAGTTAGTTGAATTCAAACTACTACAAATATTTTCAAAAATAGGCAAAAAATTTACTATATACTCACTGGGTGGGCCCTAGAAGGGCCATTTTCACTATTCATGATGAGGATTTTTTCTCAAATTTCTATAGAGATTTAGCGAAAATGCCTCATTGACAAGACTTCAGGTCATCACGCATAGAGAAGCTTTGCACTGCCATGGAGACAAACGAGCCCCCAGACGAGGTAGGCCAAAATTTTCAATTTCACATTCATTTTACACATTTAATTTCAATAGGAAAAATTGAGGCAACACAAGCATCCCAAGTGTGTGTTGACATCCTGGACCTATGTCGACGTCCAAGGCCTCACTCGTTTGTCCAAGGGACAGTTTCATGTTGGTGTCTTAGGCATGTGTTGGCATCTAGGAGGGCATGCTAGTGTCATGATTCAAGTTAGAGTTGAAAATCTAATGTTTGACATGTTTAGAGTAGGTGTAGATAGAAAAGATGTAGGATTTTACTTGAAAAAGTTGTGTCTTTGTAGATTTTACCAAAGGTTTGAGAGCATACCAACGACCTTATTATATTGCTCCTATACAACCGTATAGGAGATGTTACAATATAGGACCAGAGTTTCCTACATCGGGTCGGTCATTGGTGGATGTATGAGATGCCCAAGATGAGATTCCACTTGGCCATGTTGATGTCATTGATGGAGAGGTGGGATGTAGACACCATGTCATTTTATCTCCCTACAAGGGAGATGACGATCACACTAATATAAGTCTATCAGATCTTACACCTCCCCATTCATGGTAAGAGGATTTTAGTGGATAAGCCACAAATAATGCAAGATATCCGAGAAGGCCAACTATATTGTATCAACTAGGTTGTGCCCATAGACACGGTTGAGCACATATACCCATGATTTCTAGAGCAAGGAAAAGTGGCAATGCCCTTGGTGCGTCACATTATGATTGTGATGGTGGCACTCCAAGTGGCCATAAATGGAAGAGGATCCCACTTGCACATGGACCGTGTTTGGTACATTAGAGAGATGGAGGAGAGGAGGACCATATTCGCCTAGGGTCAAAGCATGCTAGCCCATCTATACCATGACCTTGGGTGATATGTCCATTATGAGTATCATAGCTTGATAGCCTGCAAACTCCTCTAGGTGTGGGTGTTCAAGCATATTACTTGTACATGTACAATTGATTTTCCCTAATGGATAACAAGTGATAAGCCATGACTACATGCATACCACTAGTGCGGAAGTGGAGGTTCGGTGATCTATTAGTCTAGAGATAGGTCATGGAATGACTAGGGGTTGACAATGTTGTGTGGTATCGCTATCAGGGTATGGACCAATGACCTAGTGATAGGATGCAACTTCCACACATGCAACACAACCGATTCTTAATTGACAACCATGACCACATCATAGTTCCTTACTACTAGAGATAGTCCATGAGGTAGTTTGGATAGGTATAGATGGTTCCTCGCATCGTCCCTACTTATATCAAGTCCTTCAAGAGCCCCGTTAAACCTGGGGACCTTCCCCACCCTACCATTGGAGATGTCGTGCAAAGCAAAGTAGGAAACAACAATGATGATGATCCACATGTGCTGGACATGGATGATGTTAAAGTTAGAAATGGATTTGAAAAATGGCTGGATATAACATTTCCTACTCCCATTTTCCTTGAGGGAATTGCCAGAGGAGACCTAGATGTTTAGGGTCCAATGGAGAGGGCAGCCCACAAGAGGAGACAAAGGAGGCATTGAAGGAGAGGCCTAGGAGGTGACATAGGGTATCCTCACCAACAATATTCCCAATTATCTCAGTAATCCTACCATCAAGTTCTCATACCAATATTTCATCACTATCGGCCGCATAGACAATGGTGCCTCCAACTATGGTGATAGGGACACTGGGGGCCTTAGGGAGTGAGGCCACACTTGTGAGTCTTGACTAGTGAGCTGGTGATCCAAGTATGAGACTGTTTATGATTTAGATATGCTTTCAATATTATGATTATATGATGATTATCATGATGTAGTACCGATACATATCCCCTTCCTTGTGTTTATAGTTTTCACATGAGAGTGGCTCGACTTCTTTAGTCGAGCACTGGTAAAGATGGTAAAAAATTGTAGACTCAGGGCCTTGTCCTAGACACCTATTGGCCATAGTAGATGACTAAGATGCATGTCCAACTCTTTGATTCTATATCACAACTCAAGAAAATGTATGAGGAGACACGAGTGGAACTCATGTAGAGAGAGTCTAAGCTTACCATGATGATGATTCAAAGAGACCAGAGGGCGATGAAGATTTGCACCATCCTTACTAAGTGATACCTCACCATGATGAGGGAAGAGAGTGGCAAGAGGTAATGTGATGCACTTTAGATCAAGGTCAAGGAGTCAGGAGGGAGGTCGAAGCTATGTGGATCAACACCCCTATGGATCTTGATCATTCCTAAGTGTAACAACTCATGGATGATGTTGTGATGACTAGGTAGAGGGAGGACACTCTACGAGAGTAGATTTCTACCTAGAGAGAGTAGAACATAGGATTGAGAGGGCAGTTGTGGGGGCTACATACATCAATCTCAAGATCAGTCTCTTGATATAAGCCCCATATATCATTTTGCTAGCCATCATGCCCATATCTGGATCCACCAACACCAGAGGGCTTTGAGAGCCACACCAGAAGTGGATGGAGCTGAGAGATATATATTGTATAGAATTTTTTTTATAGATAATCATTATGTATATCAGTTTTAGATGTATATAATAATATATATATGGACACAAACATCATGTTTTATTATAGTGATGACGATACATGTACATTGAGACATTTACACACACACACACACACACATATATGAGATTTTGATTTGACTACGACTTGTGTTATAATATATGCTTTTGAGTTTACGTATGTTATGGATGTGTGATTAGATTAGATGCTATCATGATTTAATTAAACACATGCAAAATATATATGTAATCAAATGTTATGATGATATAGATGTTCATGAAAGTACAACATGCTAATTTAATAAATGAAACATATTAATTAATAACTGAAACATACTAATTAATAAAGACATTGTGTATAAATAAAGAAATCATGATTAATCTAGTAATTAAGATACATTGAGATCATTGACTGACAATGCATAGAATTCAAAATACACATACGCTTAATTCATATTTAAATAAATTAACCATATATTTATGCATCATAACACAATGAACAAAGAATGTGTTGAAGGCATGTCATGACACAGGTTCAATTCTAAAAGGAATCGAGTGGCATGTATGTGGCACATAGAGGAATTCTACACATAGTATCAACACAAGTACATAGCATTCATTGGTTCTTTCAGAGGTACACCATTCATGTCAGAAAGACCATGGGCACAAAAACCATAAAGAAAGGTGATTATGTATAGACCTAACCAACCTTTTCCAACCAAGAAGAGGCAATATAGTGTTACTTTTCTCAAGAATATTTGAAGTTTTCTAATTGCTACTGAAATTGTTTCAAAATAAAATAAAGAATATTTTTTGGTGCCTATACTGGCATGTGACTTCAGAGAGTCCAAATTTCCTTCTTTCTTCTTTGTAATAATTCAAACCTCCTTTTGATGATAATGGGGATAAAGGGGGCTCTAAATCTAGGAAATCGGAGATTTCTTGGAAAGTACATGAGCTTTGAAGCTTCTATGCAAAAAGGGAAAATGCTCATAGATTCCTATATATGAGCATATGAATATTTTATGTGGAGGCTACAATACAAAATGGCTTGATTCTCTATAGATGATTTAGTATCCTTGTGTTGGGATCAAGGGAATAGGCAATGAGGGATATTGTAAGAACTTGACAAAAATGTAGAAATAATCAACCTCCTAAGTACAAAAGGAAATGGGAGTATTTATATACTAGAAGCTTCTTGGTCATGGGCAAGTGATTGGGAGAATACTAAAGAGTTGATTCAAAGTCATGAGGAGAGCACAATCAATTAGAGAGAGTGAAGTGTGGGTGCAAGAAGTTGAGTCCATTTTTAGTGAAAGCCTCTTAGGGGAAAAATCTTGACAAGAATGAATACAAGTTTTGTAAAAATACATATAATTTTTAAAAAGTCACTTTTGTACATCCCATAAAAAACTACTTTTATCATCTAGGTATTAGAGTAAATTACATATTTGAAAACTAGAAGAAAAATCCTACATTTCATATGTTTTACATCATGTTAATATTTTGTGTAAGTACTTCAAATTTTGTACTCTAACTATAAAAAACTTTGATTTTCAAGATTTTTTTTGAAATTTTAGCCAAAAGTGGACTCATTATCTTGTACTTACCCCAAATATTCAATAAAGACTAGAAATAACTCTCAATTATGAACAAACATGACAAAGAAATGAGTGAAATTGAAGTAATTACATGTCTTTTAAAAATGACACTATTCCCCTTACATGGGTCTAGGTCACCCCATTTTCTAAGGTTAGTCACCTCGGAAACCATAAAATATCCTAAGATAGCCTTTAGTTGAAGAATACAAAAGGTTTTCAATGTTGCACAAGTACTTGGAACCTAGTTTAGAGGTTGAACAAGATGGATAAGGGTCTAAGAGAGTTGAGGGTTTTGTCACCAAGATGGAAAATATTGAGAGGATGTAAAATTCATGCTTCATGTGTCATGACCTAGACTTCCAAATTGTCATCATAATGTCATGGTTACTTGTATCATTCTAAGAATTTACAAAAAACTATGGGTGGTGGTAAAGCACTCCCATAATTTTCTCTCCTTTTATTTTGTTGAGTTTAGTATGCTACATGTATTTTATGCACTTTTAGGAAAATAAAGTTTTTGATGAGGAAAAGCAGGTTTTGAAGGGGCCCCAAAACCCTTTACAATGACAACAAGTTACATGAAAGACTAAGAAATTAAAACCTGTAGCCCAAAAAACCAAAATGCTGACAACAGAAAAAACCAAAGAAACTCGTCAGCACACCAACAACAAAAAACATCAACATCCTGGCTGATCAAGCAAAAGAGATAGCAACAGCTATAACATCTTTTCCAGGACATTGACCAAGGCCATATTTTCCTCTATGACCCCCTCATGCCTTTCTATAACCTCTTTGAGCTCATCAAATGATACAACTGCCCACTTCTTCATCTTACTCCTTGTCCTCAAACATGGTCTAGCCTACACACCCTTTTCCGTAGCTGGAATAGGATCCACATTTTTATCCACCAGGTTCGAGCAATTCACATCTTCAACTGCTTTCTCAATTTCCCCCGACTCCAAGGGTTTTCCAGTCCAATTGAGGGATTTCTCATATAAAACTGCAAAATAGTTGACTTCAATGAATTGTTACTTATGTTTACCACAATTTTCAAATCCTCAAACAGCTTACCAATTCTATCCTCAATACTAACAAATATTTCCTCTAAAACTTTATTAACCATCATTTCCAAAGAGGAAATCCTCTCTTCATGAGTAACTCTCAGGTGGTTAGCATCAACAACTAATTTATCCAACATTACATTCATAAATTTAACCTTACCTTTTATAGCCCATTCCTTTTGATTGCATCGGATCATTGCCATGTAGAAATCCTACCAGTTCTTAACCTAGACATTGATCTCCTTCATCTCTGAGAATAGCCATTTCACCAGAGAAAGAAAATTCCACGTTCCATCCTCAACCATCTTGCAAAAAAACCCATATTTACCTCATCCCAGTTGACAGGAGGTGCTTCCTTCGACTTCAAGTTGTGACCAGGGACTTCCCTACGCTCCTCTTTTTGCTCCTCTTCCTCCTCAACGAGGGAATCTATTGTGTCGTCAGCACACACGCCCTGTTTGAAATGGGGACCCTCTTTCTTTTCCCCTCGTTGGGTCATGTTTGTCACCACCTTGTTTTGTGTTCCCCCCTATTTTGTGTCCTAGATGGTCAATGAGCTTTAGAGAAGTCATCTTGAAGTGACCATGTTTCTCTACCCTCAAATTTTCAAGGCTTTAGGCCTTCGTAGAACTCCCTTGGTCATTTTCCTTCACCTTTTTGAACTGGCATCCTTGGAGCCTAGCGGGTCCACCCTCGCGGGCCACCCCATGTGGGTTTCCCTGACCTCTCAGCCATTCCAAATGACCATCGTCCGATGCCCTTTCACCTCGTGCACCCTGTGACCTTTGGTGTCAGTTTCCTTGCCAAGTATTTGAACGGTCAACTGTTGGCTGCCATCCGCCCATCGGACTCCACCCTTCCTGTAGCCGTTTTCAAAATGACTAATCACCAACCTATAGCATCATCATACGATCATTAATGGGGTGCATTTAATACACTAAAATCTATAAATAGCCCCTCTTGAACTATCATTTTCACTTGTCAGTTGTTCAGAAGTGAGTCAGAGAGCCCAACAAATGCCGCAATCGTGCCCCCCATGATCATTTGTTGATTCCAGGTTGTTACATATTGCTTTCTCAACCTTCGTCATCGGGTTCTAGAGGTAGGTTTTCCACTGCGTACCCTATTTCAAGTTTTCCTTGATTTCTCTATAAAATTGATAAATTTGAAGCAAGAGAACTTGATAAATAGCTAGATTAGACTTAGGTGCACAAGACCCATGAATTGAAATCTTAGCAAACTTCAAAAATCACCCCATTCACCGCTGGTGGAACTCATGGTCTCCATGGTCGTTCATCGACCAAAGCATTTGTGCTCTGCGGGTCCGTACCTCGTCATCATTGTCATTATCCCTCGAAACATGTTTAAACTTTATATGACAAATGATCCCATCGAGTCTGCCCCGACGGGAGGCTCCCTCCGCTTGGCCGCATTAAACTTGGTTCAAAATCCCTAAGCATAAACGAAGCCATCCATCGACCCTTTCAAGTCCGCCTTCACGAGATTCCGCCTCTGGAGCGCCCTTCAAGCTTCGTCATTCTAAATGGCTCTCCAACCATGACCTCTCGGTACGTGGACCCCGCCTCATTGATTGCCAACCAAGTTCCAACTTTTCCAAAATCTCCAAGTCTTAGTTAATTGTGGGCTTAGCCTTGCAAACTTCCACTTTTAGAATTTCATCTGGGTTTTGCCATTTCAAATGACTTTTACAGCCCATCTTCCCTCCTGGAAAACTCCGACCTCATCTCCGCTAACCAAGTCAAAGAGTAACAATTTAAGAAGGCAGATCATTCTTCATGGACTTCCACTCCCCTTTCGGCAATGCATGAGTGGCTACCCAAAACCACAAAGCCTTAGCAACCTCCCGACGGACAGGTCCCGACCCCTTCATTGTCATCCATTTCTTTAGGCACTTTTAAACAACCAAGTGTTAACCCCTTCTCAGGCCTCTACTCGCAGGCTTCCACCCGCGGGCCGCCATGGTGAGTTCACCATCCTGAATGACCATTGTTACTCAGCCTTCCTCATTGCGGGTTCCAAGCCTGTCACGTCCATCCTAGCCCAAAACACCAAAATATTCAAATGTTAAGCCTTACGTGGACCATCTCCTCTGGGTTGCTGCTAGTGGAGCTCCATCCTAGACCTACTATTCCCAAACAGAAAACTATCCTTGTTAGCTCGCTGCACAGGACCTGGCCTCCTCGTCTCCGATGGACTATGTGATGGTAAGCGAATGATGCCTTCAGCCCTTCGCAGACCCGATGTCGCGGGTTTCTCCTGTCGGACCATCATCTAACCTTAGCCATTCTAAACGGTTGCGACCTAATGTCTCCCCATGTCATCCGACCCAAAAATACCGAGCTTGAAATGAACTATGATGCTGCCTTCTAAGGTCGTGGGTCCTGCATGGCAGAACGCTACCTTGTGCAAACCCCCAAGCAACCAAGCTGCTCTCTGATCCTACATGCCTGAAAGATGACCTTAATGCCTCCAAACATCAAAGTGACTTTGACCCACGTGCCAAAATGGTCCCTCCTCCTTAGTGGACCCCACACTGTGACCAAACCTTAAGGTGAGCTGGGACAAGCGGGATGTTGTGCCCAGATTATCGTCCCTCTTGCAGCTGCTTCAGAATAGCCATTAGCACAGGGAAGTCCGCACCCCTGGGCCCAAATTGTGGTAACTCCCTCCTATGAAGGGTTGATGTTGATCTATAAGAGATGTTAGGATGTTTAAATGGTGAATTATCTTATCTAACATCAATTTGCAGGATTTTGGCTAATTTTCCCATGCTTTCATACTCGAATGTGCTTACTGCTATGTCGCCCGCAGGATATATGGAACCAAGTGCAAGACCTTCAGAGGTGGTCATGGAGAAATACAAGGGAAATAAGTTATCCAAAGCACCTCAGGGAAAAGAGGATAAAGATCAAATGAAGTAAAAGTTCCAAGGGGAACCCCTCAACTCCAAGGTCACCACAGCTTGGAAGGAGGTCTTAGATACAAATATCGGGCACATAGATATTGATGAATTCAAGGAAAGGTTCTAGATCAACCCCACAATAGAAAATGCGAGAAAGATTAGAAGTAGTGGGTTGGCCAAAGCTGTTGGTTTTCCGCCTGCACTTGTCACCCCCGAGCTTGTAATGGCCTGCAAAGAGGCATATCAACCAGAGTCTAGAATAGTAGTGGTTGATTTGTCTTCCAAATCAATAGGGAAGGCTTTTCATATTCCCACATTCAGGGAGATAGAGGAAGCATCCAAAGAAGATGCTAAGGAGATGTGGGATTCAAACCCCCTCAAGTGCAAAAATATCATCAATCAATATTGGTTGAAAGAAAAGAGGGGCAACGCAGCTAAAGTACCCCAAGAGCTCTTCCACAATGACTTTTATGAGGATTACCATGACTTGGTAACCCTATTGAGCAGAGTAATGAGCCTTCCAAACGTTGTCTACTTCCAGGAATGGATGTTATACTTCGTGGAAGAGATCCTCTAAGGAAAAACAAAATTCTACTAGTTAGGAATAATTAGTAATTGCCTGCATGAGCAACTTGTGGTTGTGAAGAAAATTTCATGATTCTACATGACTTCCTACCTTGTTTATTTGTTTGCTAACCGAACACAATACAGAGGTTTGTTTTGGGCTCTAGATGAGGCTCTAGGTAGGGAATTAAAGGTCTATGATAGGTACCCTCAACTTTAATACAAGAATTTCAAGAGGGATTATTGTAGAGTCAATGACACTTTTATAGGTCATATTATCAAACTGCTTGGGGGTGACTTCAAAAGGAGAGTCTCCCATAGTGCCAATATTAACATCCACCAGTTTGGCTTATTGTTTACATAGTTCCCTAAATTCACGTACATCTGATTCGAAGGTTTCTCAGAGAAACCATACAAGCTGCCCCAGTACCCAAATGACTGGATAATATTGCTAGAGCTCTCTTGGTAGTTGCAGCGTGCACACGCCCTCCTAAGCAACAAACATAAGGCGGGGATTCCCTATCCCCTCTCCTTCGGCCAAGGGATGTATGAACTCCACACATCCCAGTGTGAAGACCATTTGGATAAAGAACTTGTGGAATACCACCTGGAGCTCTATAACGCCTGACTACGGATGGACCCCTATGGAAAACTTAGAAAGATGGTCGCAATTGAACACACCCACGTACATTATGTTGAGAACTTTTGGGCCAACTACAAGGAAAATAGAGAAGTCCAAATGAGGCACTACATGTGCATGATGGTGTACTTTTTCAAGAAGGTCAACTTGTTCCCTGTGTCAGATCAAGTGGTGGAGGATGAAAATACAGTGATTGATCCTCGATGTGGTGCGGTTGCTAATCTCCCACTGTCGTTAATTGACTAGAATGAAGAAGAGGTCAATGACCTCGATATTTTGACAAAGACAATTGAGGCAAGAACAAAAGAATGGATCGACAAGAAAGTCTCCCAATTGAAGCTTCAAGGGGTCACCTTGACATATGGGGAACTTGAGGATGAGTTGACAAGCGAAACCAACAATGGGATAGTTGTTTCCGCGGCTGGAGAAACTTCAAAATCTCCCCCAACCACCAAGTCGAGGAAGAGGAAAGAAATGGCTAAAAGTTATCCCAAGCCTAAGGTATATGCAAGAAAGGCTTTGGAAGGAGAACCTTCCAAGAAACCAAAGAAATCAGGTAGTTTCATGGAAATGCCTACCATCTAGGAGGACCCACTCCATGAAGGAGAGGAGCTAGAGGCCGAGCAACCAAAATCCCCACCTATTGCCTCTGCTCTCATAGTCACCATTGTTGTCATTGCCACTACTAGTCCCCCTCCACCTATTTCTCAGGCAGTAGTTGCTACTTGTCGACCTGCAGTGGATATCTTTGTCCACCTTGCTTCCACCCCACCCACTACACAAGTAATGATAATAGACTCTTCCTTTGCCACTACCTCTCCGCTCCCCTCTTCCTCCATGTCTCTATCAACATCTCTTCCACTAGCTACAACTATGCCAATGCCCGCTCTATCACTCCTAGAGGCCTTCACTCGACATATGTAGAATATCCCAACGAAGTTGTCTGGGGTATTAATGGACCTGACTATACAAGCTTCCTTGGCACAGTTTTTTGCAAATCTCCCTACTCCTCCAACTGAGCCACCAAAAATGAAAGCAACAATGGAAATATTAGAAGAATGAGCCACCAGAAAATGAGCAAGCAACAATGGAAATATTGGAAGAATTGGAGCGGCAAGAAAGAGAAGCAACAAAAGAAATGGAAGAGGAACAGATGACTACCATGAGCACCCCGTGTACCAACACCTAGTAATTGACAAAGTGGTGCATGAAGGAGAGGAGGAGGAAACACAGTCATCTGAGGAGGACATTGAGGAGCCGAGTACCAAATATATCATGGAAAATTTTGACCCGAACCTCGAAGAGGAGTTGGCTCAACAACTCAAGAACATTCGAGAGGAAGTAGAGAGGCAACCTTCTGAAGAGGAGAACACTGAAGAGGAAATGGAGGAAGACACTGGGCCTCCAACTGGGGAACAAAATAAGAGCCCCAAGCACGATGAAGAGGTGCTACCTCAGCATGAGGAAAAGGAAGAACAAGAAGAAGATAAGCCTGAGGAAGAGGCTTAAACTAGGAAAAGCCTAGAAATAGAACACCATGAAGAACACAAGCATGACATAGAAGAAGAAGAGAAAGCCACCGAAGGGGAGGACAACCCCAAGAAACATGCAGCTATTGAGTCCTCGAGAAAAGAATCTGTTTTCATCTGGGATTCTGATGAAGAAGGAGAAAGGACAGAACAAGAGACTTCGAGCAACAAGGAAATTGAGATCCAACACAACCACGAAGAAGAAGGTGATCATGAATCACCAAAAGGAGAATCTCTGATGCCTGAATGGCTTGAGAAATAGCTAGAAAAGGAAACCCCAACCCCAAAGGATCTGAGGGAAAGGTTGGAAGCCATCTTGGATCGAGCCCAAATAAACACGAAGAAAGAGAAGAAGCCAAAGGTCAGATCTTAGCTGACAATGGATGTATCTGAATCTAGAATCATACAAATATCCACTCCAGTTGTGGGAGAAGAAGGGGTAAGTTACAATGTCTCTACCCTCGATTCTGGAACATCGACAAGGGAACAAAAGATTGACCATCTCCAAGGATCAGTTACCACTATTGTGCACCAAATGCACAAAGATAAGATTTCCAAGTAGGAGTTGAAAGCACAGGTGGCTGACCTGACAACATACATCCAACAACGGTCATCAATCGAAGAGCTCCCTACCACATCCTCGACACCGCCGCAACTATTGTCCAAGGATCACATCGACCAGTTGGAGAAAAGAAAGAATTGGATGAAGGCTACTGAGGATTGGTTCTAACAAGTCCTCTACAACAAAAATATGGGCATAGGTTGCGCTGTCAGGACAACCAACAAGTTCCTAGAGGTGCAAAAGATACTTGAGGGAATAAGGAAGTTTTGTACTGACTTCCCCGAGCTATACAAGATCACATACCCCAAGCTTGAGGCTATCCTCAAGGTACTTGATGGATCCTAGGAAAAGGAGTTTTCTTTGGTAAAAGGTGACCATTGGCTCGTGGAGATGTGGAAACTAAACTTAGACCATAGAAAAGAGGTGTTGGAACAAGTGCTCCATGAGGTGGAGCTAGAGATTGATTGGATCAAAGAAGTTTGGGCTGCCTGTGAAGAATACCTTAGGTTGATGACAGACTTTGATGTGCCTGTCATCGAGCTAGATTTGGGAAAGATAAAGCCCTACTTTCACAAGAAGATGGAGAATAGGACCGTGAATGCACTTACACCGGATTTCATGGGTTTTGCTACTCGAGCCTTCACTCAGTCCGAGCAGGTGATTAGGAATGCTCAAAAATATGACAGGGACTGGGATGAGCTCATGAATAAATCTAGGAAATTTAACTTCCAGGTGATCCAGTCAGATATATTGGAGTGGGATAAGCTCTGGGGATTGATTGGAAAAGTTGTGGGTATGCCACCTTGAAGAGAAATGAAGGAATTCTTGTGATTGATGATGGGTTCCTCACAGCATAGTTGCAGCAAAGGGAAATCAGCTAGAAGACAAAGAGCTACAATGTTGCCAGATGAAGACAAAATAGGCTAAAAGACAAGGATGAAATTTTAAATTGTAAAATATTTGGGGGTAGGTGAGACCCTAATTTTTAGTGAACCTTGGCCACACAATGAGATTCAATTTTGGCCATTCATTTTTCTTTTTGGACACTATAAATAGGGGGTCTCCTCTCATTTTCAAGAGAGAGTCGAGTTGTTGTAAAGGCATGCTACTGAAATTTTAATAGAAGTTCATTGGCTTTTGGTGGATTCTTGAGTTTCAATTGCATGTTACATGGTTCTTCTCCCATAGTTAGTTAACTTGAATAGATTTATTGTGTTGTTTGTGAGTTTTACAAGTTATGAGTAGATTAGTTAATGTTGTTCATTGGTACTAAAGAATTTTGTTGTGTGTTGGCAACCTTCCTTGTCCATAATTTTTTATGTTTATTGATGATAAATAGTTGTGTAAAGTTAGTCTGGGCATAAATCAAATTCTGCATTAAATTTCTATCTTTTATTCATGCTTATGGTGAATGAACGATTGAATATTTGTAGTCCTTAGAAGCTTGCACTAGTTTCATGAGACTATGAAGTAATCTAGTTAAATGGAACTCAGTTTCAGGAAGGTTGTCCGCAATAGGGTCCTCCATTATCACTATTCATTGCTAGTTTTAGGTCTAGGAATTTTCTCCCTTCCCTGCCCTTTTTCCTTTTTTTTAATAAGTAACCTAAGCTAAGGTTCATTGCACATTGTAAAGACATATCTAAAGCTGAAATAGGAGTTCTAGACTATTGTTTGAACCCACAACAATCGTGCACCAACTTTATCATCTCAAGATCTCTGTTAGAAGATTTAATTCTCCTCCAACTTAACTTTTGTAAGTCTGCCCTATGATTACCATCAAGATCACATCAAAACAACTAAGATATTCCAAGCAAGTCATGACCTGACACCCGAGAGACCTTGGGGTGATTTTCAGCAACTTGTTGTTGGAGATTACTTTTCAAGAGAGGTAGTGCATCTACGCACTGCCTGTGTTGAGAAGTGAAAAAACACACATCAACAAAATCCTCGACCTCAACCACCTCCATCTTTATCCTCTACTTGTCTAGCAAGCATGCCAATCAGCCAACGATTCCAACCGCTCCATCTTCACAGTCTTCTCTTTTTCCTGCAAAGGGCTAGCATGAGAGACATGGGGATCTAGGTTAGGGTCAAGGTCCTTAGTACACTGGACACTCTAAATCCCCTAAACCTCCATAGGCACAGACCCAGGTCCTTAGTACACTAGACACTCTAAATCATCCACGCCAGGACTGATATCTCCAACAGGGGCATTAACTTCAACCCCACAATTTTAGGACCCTTAGCACCAGTCATAGGGGAATTATCCACCATGTGAACCTTCCCAAGACTTGGAGTAGGCTTCACACCCAAACCAAGAGTATCCACATCTTTCACCAACTCCACTTTTCTCTTGGCAGGCGATTTGTCATTCCTGGGACATTTAGATTTCCCTTTAGAACTCTTCTTACCCAGCTACACCATGGCTTCCCTCAATTCAATGTCCATTTCATAACCCTTATACCATGCTTTAGATGCTTCAAACCCTTCCTCGGACACACCATCATCCACATACATGTCATCAAAATCCGAGTATGCGTCCTCGGAACTCCCTTCCCATTCCCCAGCCGAATCACTTGTCTCATAACCAAAATTCTTAACCCCCTTTTTTCTCGGGGTTTTAGGAGAAACATAAATTGATTTGAGCTTAATATGATCAAACAAAAGATTCATAAGGCCTTCATGCATAACGACCTTCTTAGGGTTTTTACGGTGGTCCTCAATATTGTTTTCCATCGATAGTAAAAGATAAAAAGGAAAAGAGACCAACACCTTATGACGGAAGTGATTCAACAACATAAAGTGATAACTATAAATGACAGAGAACCTACCTTCCAGTGTGAAATAATGCATTATAGCCAACACAAGATCCCTCCACAATGGCTTAAGAGACTTATGGGCATACCCACCACTCCCGACCTCTTGGAGCTTCTTCTTCTCATCAAATTTGAAAAAATTAGCAAAGGCTTTCTTCGCAATAGCTCTATCTCAATATAATTTCCTCCCAGACGTCAAAAGCCCAGTTATTTCTACAATGAAATCCTAATCAATATTGAACTCCACCCTTATATCGCAAAGTCCTACCATTCCATCCTTTAGCTTTAGAAGAATAAAGATAGAATTTGCTATTATTAGGAAATAAATAAAATAATGATTATTTATTTTTAGAGGAATGTGCAAACTAAATAAATTAACATAATTTATTTAATTTTTAAAAAAGTTAACTAATTAAAAATTATTTAATTATGAGAGATGAAAGGAATGCATGATATAATTAAATAATTAAAAAATATTTAATTTTGTGGATAGAGGAATAATGCAAGATATTAGGGAGATGGAAGAATAACTGAAAATCAATTAAAGTGGATGATGAAAAATGATTAATTGATTAAATACATAAAAATAATTTAATTAAAGTTGATGAGTGAAAATGATAAAAAAAAAAAAGGTGTTGAGTGATAAAAGAGATGATTACTTAATTAATAAATAATGTGGGAAATAAATTAGTTTAATTAAATAATTAAAAAATATTAAATTAATAGTGAAGAAAAAGATGATGAGTGATGAAGACGGAAAATAATGAATTTAGAAGAATGTGTTAGATATTTTTAGGTGTCTACAATATGATTAAATTAATGTTATTTATTCACTAAGTTCGATATTCTTCCGAAAATTTCAGGGATCAAGTCTTGCTGAGTGCAAAGCCCCGACATCATAAGGGATGAGGCCAGAATCGTGCCACTGGTGAATTTGACAGAATAGATACCCCTCAGTCCTTGGCTCTTAGCCGAAGAGGTTCAACCTACAACTCGTGGGCCCATATCAGATTGCAAAACGAATCTGAATTTGATATAAAACCCTCCATCAAAAAATCTCACTTTATTGATCTTTTCTCTCATTTGTTTTATATGGTAACTGTGGCCTTAAAATTTCAGAATGACTATTGGACAAAAGAGAGTGACTGGTAAGACAGAATGAGTCGGTAGAGAAAGTGATGTTTTCAAATCCTCCCTAATTGTCGATCATTTTGTTTGGATTGTTGATGAGATATTGTTCTGGTATTCCAACTTGAACTTTATCATAGACCGACAAGACATTAAAGAGATGGGCCCAAAATTCAAGTTCTGATCAGGCGCCGCCATTGATCTGATTCACAAGAATCACTGTGATATTGCCACATAACAGACACGTTTTGTTGTTCTTTGTTGTCATATTCAAGTAATGATGAAGAAAGGACTTTGCCAACTGCACAGACATTAATTGATCAACAAAGGAATCTTGGTTTTCTATCAAAAATTGAATTCCAGCAGGCCCCACAGGTATAAAAATCCTGCAATTAGTGTTGATTGTATTAATGGCAACCTTAAAAAGGCAGGAATCAACATTCTGATTGTGATTGCATTCTTACCTTTGACAATCAAATTATGAGAATTACGTGTTTAAGTGAAGCATCCAACGAATGTAGACACAAAATTTGTATTAAAAATTGAAATAACAAATTTTTCATGAATAGAGTTTATAAATTTATAAATGTAACTGATTTCAACAACTTCTTATAATTATGGTAATTAATTTGAGGGCAAACTAAAACTATTGACAGTTAATTGGACATCTAATGACAGTAAAGTAGAGAAGACTAGACACATCTAATGCTTTTTATTGACATGTTGATGACACATACAGTTATGTTAAACTGTTTTTCGAGTGTTATATTCCAACAATTTGGATTTGGTGGCAAATTGTGTGGTAATTCTTATTCTTGAATACTCTAGTTGTGCTAGGGTTTGAATTTGCCTGCAATTTGTATTTCTAGTTTTTCAATGATGAACTTTGCTCTTGAAGTGATTTGAATTGTAATTTTTTGAAGTAATTTGAATTGTAATTTCTTAAAGTGATTTGAATTGTAATTTTTATAGAGAATTAGGGTTATTGTGGGATTAGAAATCTAAAGGTCGATGTAATTTGTGGTTCTATATACTTAAGATTTTTATTGTGAAGATTATGAGTTAGATTAATCAATGATAGGTTTAATTTTCCTTCAAGTTTTTTAATTAGTTATGGACCTTAAATTCACTAAAATCTTAGTCTGAAGCACAACTATGCAAAATAAAATTCCTCATAGTAAATTGTCTTCCAAAAGAGTTTTGACTGATGAGGAGCCCAAATCCCCCATGGTTAAATTGAAGAGGGCTAAGAAAGCCATTGGTCCTTGAGAGGAACTCATTCTAGTTATTCTTAAAAGCCAAAAGAGCAAGCATAAGAGATCATTTTCTTTCTTTCATTGATTAGAGTTTATCCTCTCATGCGTGGAATAAAAGACACTAAAAGGCTCCTTGAGTAACATGTGAAATTCAAACTTGGGAAAAGTTGTAGTGTCAAATTATTTTGAGAACCCAAGCATTGTCTTGTTGACCACTAAATACTATGATGAGGGAGCCAAGGTGGTGAAAAACAAGGATGCTCAAACTATCAGTAACCTCAACACAACCACTATCAAGAAAACCTTTGATTTATGAATTGAACGTTCCATGCCATTGTACTCAAACATATTTGTTACAAAATAAATATTTCTTCCAAACTTGTTACTATACTCTTGCACACTTTTTCCATCTTTCTATTTAAAAAATTGACATTTAATACATTTTTCCTCTATAAAAAATAGGATAAAGATATTTCTTAATAATTTTTTTAAGTGAGCCCAAGAACTAATAAGATATTACTTTCTTAATGCTATAGAATATAAGAGAATATCAAAACAAGTCAAAGCATAGTTTAAGAAATCTTTTGCTCCTATAAAAGGGAGTGCATGCTAAAGTATAACTCTAACTATTCCAACCAATGGTCAAATTTCTTGGTATCCATATCTCCCTCAAATTGAAATTTATCAATCTTAATCTCCAATTTGAGTAATGATTTGCTTAGAAGACTATTTTTAACCTTTGAAGATTCAAGTCTTCGTCAAAGTAGACTTTGTCCAATATTTCCATGAGGGTTTCCATCAGTTTTTTCATGGTGTCCATCAATTAAGAAAGGTTTACTAGGTTAGCTTGCATCCTAGATAACCTTGCTTTAACATCTACAAATTCATATTCCCTTCACATGCTTCTCAACTCTTTTTCCACATACAAGATTCTATGTATCTATACACAGGTAAAATCTCTTTTTCCACATGATCTCATTATAGATATGGATATGCAAAACACTCACAACTTCCACAAGAATTTTTTTTTGACATTTTGTAAACTACAATGAATATTTAATCAATCAAATTCATGAACAATGCATTTCTTTGAGGACAACCAATATTGTAAATAAATAAACATGTTTACAATTGAATTTAATAAAAATAAATAAGAGAACACATCACCATAAATAAATAAACATATGTTTCTAGAGAAACCCATGTATGGGAGAAAACTCTAAGACTCTTAAAATATCTATAAATTTTTTTTACACAAGGCTATGGCCTCTTAGCCCTTTACAATCTTAAATTGTTTTTCAATTTAGCTTTTCTAACACTAAAATTTTACTCCAACCTATAGTTTTTATGTTTTCCTTATGAGTCATGGAAAATAAAGAAATATAAGGAGACAAATCTAGAAATCTCATGAAATCTAACCTATGAATGTTTATTTTAAGTTACAAATGGTTTATTAGTGCCACTCATTCATATGGGAAGATGAAACAAAAAGAAAATAAAAAGGAAACAAAAAATTGAAACACCAAATGAACTTTTCTAGGTTTTCCCAATAATACATGACATTTTGTACCATTTGACAATGTGCTAAAAATTATGGCCACGTGTTTAATGTTTATGATGAATGAATATTGATTATTCCAAGTTTGGAAATCCTATAAATTGAACCAATAAATTTATGTAGGATAAATACACGCCACAACAATTATAAAAAACATCTTATAAAAAACATCTTGCAACAAATGTAAAACATCTTGTAACACCTATAAAACATCCCAAAACAACTTCAAATGTCCCATAATAGATATATAACATTATCCAATATAAAACATCTCACAATACCTATACATCTTTTTTCCACCCAAGTATAATCCATTGATGGATTAGTTTGTATGGTATAATTGCACCACTATGTTAGGGTGAAATTTCCTAAGATAATGAAGTTTGCAAGGGTTCATTGTCACTAACCTTGGCTTATGTTATTAGTTATATGTTAGAATGTGGTAAGGAATCCATTCTAAAGTGTATAACTTGGGGGTAAAGTGTATAACTTAGGGTTAACGTGTATAACTTGGGGTTAAAGTGATAATAATGTATTTAACCTCTTTCCATGCATTAATATACTTCACCCTTTGTATTAATAATGGTCTTGACCTCTTCATCTTAGTTTGAGTCATTATTTATGTGAATATGAATTACAACTAGATTGCTATTAGCATTATTTTATATCTATTAAAATTTATGAATTGGTTGATGCAAATTGAACAAATAAGGTTAAATATTTGTAAATATTTATGCTCTCTTGATATCAAGTTTTCATTAATTTCCCCAATAGATTAGGACACCAATCTCATTAACAAGAATTTGATTAATATTTTGATGCATTATTTATTTTTTGTATAGTTTGATCCTCAAGTAAATAAATAGTGATTGTTGGGAAATAATAAATTGTTTGGGCCACATAAGTGAAAAATGTCTAAATACTATTATTAATACAATTTTTTTTTATGATTTATTTTATTAGTAAAAATAATTCGTATGAGCATTATGTGTTTGAAAAATATAATATATATTCATTTTTGTTGGAAGAAATAGAGATAAAAGAATATTATAAATAATTCATTTAAATGTGTTTCATCCAGTGTATTTTGGTTCTATATAGGTAAATATCAATATTACATTACATTCCACGATGATGTCTATAGATACAATTGGATTTATTTTATGTATTTCAAATATGAACTTTTTACCTAGTGTAAGGAATTTAAATCCTCAAACAAAAATTAGATAGATTATAAGATAGAAGTGTTGATATTTGACAATAATGGGGAATATTGTTCTAGGGAGTTTGATGAATTATGTAAGCATGTAGGTATTTTTCAAAAAAATATAACACCTTATACTCCCCAAAAAAATGGGGCAGTAGAAATGATGAACCAAATCTTAATAGAAAGAGCCAAAAGTATGCTAAGAGGTACAAAACTAGATTGGTGCTTTTGGGTAGAGGTTGCAAGTAAATAAGCTACTAGATATCCTTGTTTAGCTCTTATTGATAAGACTTTTTTATGAAGTGTGGATAGGTAAAAAGCCTTCAAATTCAAATTTAAGGATATTTGGTTGTGAGGCTTATGTTCATGTGCCTCAATAAAATTGATTTAAATTGGATCCAAGGCCTCAAAAATGCATATCCATTGGTTATGGTTATAAGCTTAGAAATCCTTTAACCTAAAAACTATATTTTTTAAAGGGATGTGATTTTCGAGGAGTTTACAACTTATCCAAGTGAAGAGAAACAAAAAAAATGAAAGAACAAAAAATATTACACTTTAAAATAAAATAGAAGAGTAGGAAGGGGCACATGTGGAAGAAAAGATAGATGGATCAAAGGATGGAGAAGAAGAAGAGGGTTCAAAGAGTTTAGATCATGATATGTAAGATAAAAACACATAAGAATAGGTGGAGCCTATTACTCTTACCTTGAGAAGTTCTACAATACAACAAAATCTAGTTGACAAGTATAACCCACTAGATTTATGTTGTGTATTTGTTTTGTTAAGTATAGTGATGAACCTAGATCTTTCAAACATAATTTTTCTTTGGAGGATAGTGAGTGTTGGATAAAAGACATGTGGTAGGAGATGATGGCCTTTTATAGTTGTGATACAGGTCTATTTAATCTTGTTATTTTTTCCAAGGGAATAAATCCCATTGGTTGCAAGTGGGTGTAAAAAAATAAATTTAGTGTAGATGATCAATTAGAGTGGTATAAGGATAGACTAGTGGCCAAAGGCTACTCCTAAAGAGAGGGATTTGATTTTAGTGAATAATTATCTCCTATTTTTAAGTTATTTTTTATTATATTCCTTTTATCCATTATCACAAGTGATTTTTTGTTGGCCTCCTCTAATGGTTCAATAACTAAGCCCTTAAAGTTGTAACTAAGAGATACATCTGCACTAAGTAGTTATCTTGCTCATCATGAAGGTTCATTTTATTGTCAACCTAGGGACGTAAACTTGAAATGGGTCAGCATTGTATGTGCACTAGGAGTCAATTGTAGTCATCCTTAAACTAGAAAAGAAACAGTATTGAAAATGAAATGCTCGAAAGAAATTAACATAAGCACTGAGCATGAATCAACAACTACACTAAGCATCAACAACTGAACTGGAGTGGATGGAAAAAATAGAAATCTCAGCAAAAAAACATGAAGTTACTCTGTCTGCCTTGGATGCGGGAACAGTCATAGAACAGAGTTCCAATGGTTGTAGGAATAGACAACTGTTGAGTCTGAAACTAATTATTGAACAGAAAAATAACTATTAAACTAAGTGGGTGGAATTCTCACCAAGTGGCACCCTTGAGTGAGTCTTCCTTAAGCTAACTCAAATGTAGCAAATCATAATATCATTTTATTCATTGAAAACATGATTACAACATATCAGCAATATAACTGTATTACTTAAACTGAAAATGCAAGTACAATCTCAGAACATCCAACCTTATGAAAAGGGGCATCTAACCATTATTTATAGAGGGAAAAGCTTCTAATTAACCCTAACTAACTAGGCAATTAACTCCAACAAAATAGGACACCATTTATTGAAAACATGGAAAAGAGGGAGGAAGTTATGCATGCGCCAGATTTAGTCAAAGCAGGCTTGTCCCAATGAAGATCCATCACAACAACACTTTGTAGATTTTCTCAACTAACAAACATGATCATTTAAAAGGTAGTTGTTACCTAATTTTCACCCACAGGCTCAATCAGGCAGGATAAATCATGTGACAGAGGTTCGAGAATGCTAAATGGAGCATTCGCACAAGGGAAAAAGTCATGAATCTGATGCTAGGTCACAGGGAACTCTGTTGGGAAGCCTGCCTTGTTCAAGTTTGGCATGAAAATCCTCTAAGGAAAAGGTCACCAAGACCTTCAGAATGTCTCGCCAACTAAAAGGGCTCTCATTAAATGAAGGCATCATCTTGGGCGAATGTCTGACCGACGGGCCGATGTTTCAGCGACAGTAATGAAGCTCGACAAGAGTCTCCCCGATAACAAGTGTTTTGCCGAGGGGATGACACATTCAGTATAGGGTTGTGCCCTCAGAAAATGGTCTTACCGATATGGTCATGTCTCCCCGACAATAAGGGTGAGTATCGGCGAGGGGAGGCATCTTCGACAAAGGGTCTTGCTGAATGCAAGAGGTCACGCCGACGGTAGTTCACCGGGGAGCTCTCGGCTTAAAGTTTTTCCTTCGGCAAGATGTCTTCCCGAAAGGATGCGATCTCGGCAAAGGTTGGTGCCTTCGCCAGAATGTCTCACCGAATGCAGGAGGTCTCCCTGACATATTTGACATCGGTGTAGTTTCCAGCCGTTGGGGTAAGGTCTTGCCGACATGGTAATGTCTTAACAAACGGAAATGATCTCGGCCAAAGAAAGTAGTTTTGCCATGATGTCTTGGCGAAGGCATTATGTCTCACTGATAAAATGGTTGGTCTCGGGGTAGCGTTTTGCTTTCGGTAAGATCTCTCACCGACACTCAGGAGTCTTACCGACAGATGAAGAAGCCTCGGCAGGAGATGATGGTTTCAGTGAAGGATGGAGGAATCGTCGTGATGTCTCAACGAACAAAGGTTGTCTCGCTGAAAGAAAGGAGGGCCTTGATATGTGTTTTGCCTTCGGCAGGAGTCTCGCCAACAACAAAAAGACCTCGCCGAGAAGTTTGACATCGGCATAAGGTCTTGCCGATATAAAGATGTCTCCCCGATAGAAAAAAAGAGCTTGTTGAAGAAAGTTTGGCCTTCAACATAAGGTCTTAGCGATGCGGAGGGTCTTTCCGATATAGAATGAGCTCGGGGAGAAAACAAAAGGGGTCGCTAAGAAGTCTCGGTGACCCAGGAATGTCTTGGCGACGGAATCAAGTGAGCTCAGGGAGAAAAGGGAGAGATTGACAAGATGTCTCATCAATGGCTTAGAGTCTTCCCGAAATGAAACGAGCTCGCCGAAGTATTTTTTCCTTTGGCAAGAGGTCTCATCGAGCGATGGGGAGTCTCGTCGAACGAAATGATAGGAGCTCGACAAGAATGGGGTTGCTCGCCAAAGGGGCTTGCCGAAGGGTGAAGGTATTAGCGATGAAAGAGATTTCTTTGTGACTCCAAGGGGCTCATTGTAACATCTTTCCGAAAGCGATATGTCTTGCCGATATTCTGGGCGATAGTAAAGGCGATATCGGCATGACTTTTGGGCTCGCTAAGAACTCTCATCGACAGTTCCATGTTATGCCGATGGTTACAGGAGAATTTAATCACATCGAGGAGACATGATTAGTGTCTCACCGACATGCGATTCTACAGGAGGAGCTTTTGACCGCCTGAGGAATCTACGTGGAGTATGCTCAACCAATCAAAGAAAGCTACGAGTGAATCGTTGGTAGCTGAACCAGATGAAGAAGATCAACAGAATGAAAAGCAACGTGTATCTGTTCTGAGCTCAGAAGCATTCAAAGCACTCGATAGAGAGGTTCAAAGGTGGACACGAGGATCAGAAATGAATGCGGTAGCTGCGAAAGATCTAAAGGCTTCTCTGGGAATGTTTCTTCACCGACATAGGCAACAAGGACACGGGGATGCAACATTAATTTCATCAAAATATCTGAGGAAGATTTATCCTAAAGATAGATATTTTTGTAAGCCCTAAGGGGCCGACACTCTTTTGTATATAGGGCATTTTTTTCCTTTTTGTAGACAGTTCGGACTTGGTACTTTTTCTACTTTTGTAAATTGTATAGTTCTTTGCAGAGGAGAGGCTATGTTTTGTAGCTCACAATAGACATGTATATCAGTGTTCACCATTGAAATCAATAAGTATAAAAGCTTTACCTTTTCAGTCTCTACTAAAATTGTGTGCATATGTATGTTTGATAAAACTACTTGTGAAACTATATGATTCCTTGTGGTTATGTCTTATCTCAGCACCTTTCTGTAGAGTAATATGTGTTTTGCAGGTTGTGAGATGTGTTGTAATGCAATATTCTCTAGTTGTGAAGTTATTCCTTCCTTCTAAGAATGTGACCATATGAACCTTTTCATGAAATGTTTTTTGCAGAAAACATATGTGATTGATTTGTGTACAGATGAGATTTTTTGTCATTGACTGAAGTTGTGTGTGTAAACTGCATTATGTTTCTTCCTAGTAAATTCAGTGCATCACCATAGAGATAGTGTTCTCATTAGTTTTAGTGTTTTCCTCCTTCTACTCTTTTCCTTCACAGAACCAATAGTTTAGGTGACACTAAAGGAAGCTGGCCTTCTTCGGAAGTTCATTTCAACTTCAGGTGACCCACAGCCTTGAAATGATCCCATGTTTCACTAGAAAGCTCAGTTTCCATCACTGTGTGCAGGGTGCATTTCTCGGTGACAACAGTTTCTAGCACACTCGATGGGACAAGTTCCACATTATGCTATTGGTTTAGTATGCAACCAGCGAGTTCCAGGCTTTACAAAAGTCATTCCAATGGAGGGAGCCCCTTGAATTTGGCACAACATAATGACATTCCAATGGTAGCCTTGAAGAGTCTGCCAACTTTCACAGGAGAAGATCAAACTACCCCGATTGAACACATGCGAGATGTGGTTTCGTTATGCGGAGTCCATCACATAACCCAAGAGGATGTTGCTATGAGATTATTAGCTGCTTCACTGAAAGGAAGAGTTGTGCAATGGTATAGGAGCCTACCAGTCAATTCAATTGCAACTTGGGACGAATTTGGAGACAAGTTGCATAAATAATTTCAAGACAGGTCTGATAACTTGTCTTTATTGGAACAATTAACTACAATTAAGAGGGCTCCACAAGAGTAGATGAATGATTTCAATTTCAGATTTTAAAGAACTTGGGATAGAATCCTTGCAACGGTGAGGCCACCTCTAGAATATGCATTTTTGTACTTTTTGAGGGCTCTTAACAGCGATATAGCTGTTATGATACAATCAATGAGAGGGGTTTCTCTACCAAATGCTTTTGAAATAGTAATCAGAGCTGAAAATAGCTTAATACAAGCTGGTAAACTTGCTCCTAGGTCACCAATGCCTATATTTCCAGAGATTCATGCAAATATCCCTTTACAGATACCTCCTTTTACACCTCTACCAGCTGTACCAATGCTGCCAGCTGTTGTTCCAGCCGTTGATAAACAAGAAAGTGTTGCCTCAGGCTCATCACAGGAGTTACAAGAGATCAAAAGTCTTTTACAGACTTTTGGTAACAAGTTGGTGAACTTCAAAAAACAACAGTCTTATACTAGGCCTTATCAACAACAGAATCAGGCCTCAAGTCAGCCTTTTTAAGGTCAACAAAAGCAATTCTAGGGGAATAGACAGCAGTATCAAGGTAATTACCAAGGCACAAGATAAAATGTTGCCACAAGACCTTTTCAGGCCTACAATCCAGCTCTGATTAGTGTTGTCAAAGAGCTTGTTCCTGTTCAAAACAATCTGGTTGTGGATTATGAATGGTGTTATCCATGTAATCAGCCACATAATCAAGCTACGTGCTCTAATGGTGTGATCAACCAAGCCCTTATAGTGCAAAATGTTGTAGGTGCGCAATATTTTCCTAAAGAAGGGTATTCACAACAGCAGGATCAACCTGCAAATGATTCAACTCTCCTGAATTGGCAAAGAGAAGAATTTTGTGGAGTGAACCAGGATGACACATCTATTGCTACTAATACCAGAGCCAAGAAGAGGGCTTTTGAGATTGAACAAGCAACGAATAAAGATAAGGGAGTTGATGGTCCATCAAATCAGCAAGTACCACGCATTTTTCAGCGAGGTCGTGACATTAGTAAGGAGCAGCCTTTACATGCTTCATCCGCAAGTCAAGTGCAACCTGACCATGTTGTTGTAAAGACACAACCAAAGGTAAATATATCTGCAGTTTCCAACATTGTTGAAAGTATGAAAAAAATGAATGTTTCAATTTCAATGTGGGATTCTTTAGCCATCCCTGGTCAAATCAATTTGTTACAGTCAGCCTTATCAAATCTAGTTAGTTTGAATTTTTCAAATAAGGTCTCTTTAGGCCAAACAAAGTCAGTTTTAACCAATGCACTTGTAGATAGTACCACACAGCAAAGTAATGGTGTCAAGCCCCCTCCTTTCTATGTTTCCTTAATAGTGGGGAATAAATTGGTGCACAATTGCATGGTTGATAGCAGGGCTAGCAGTTTGGTAATGCCAAAAAAGATTGCATACCGGCTAGGTTTACAATACCAGCCATTAGAAAGGGGAGTACTTCAATTGGATGGGACAACAGTAAACACTATAGGTGTTATTAAAAATCTGAATCTCACACTACATGCCTATCCTAATTTTTCAATCCCGCAAGATGTGTTTGTCATAGATTTGCCTCCATTTTTTGCTTTATGCCTGTCTAGAGACTTCACAGCTAAAATTGGAGGGTATTTATCTTCATATTGGTCCCATATGCTTTTTAGGACCAGATATGGTAGTAAGGTAACTATAACTTTTGAGTCCCTTGCCAAGGATCACATTGAACCCTATGTGCCATCTGCTATAAATGTTAATTCTATTGTTTTAGAGGTTACTGAACTTGCTGCAACACAAGAGTTACAAGTTGTGAGTGTACCTGAGGTACTCCTGAATGAATGGGTAGCTGAGAACGTGGTTGATAATCCAAAAGAGCTTATTCAGGATGTTGGTCTGGGCAATTATGTATTGCATGAAGCTGGGACAGAAATGCCAAATCTTGAAAGAAGTGCAGAAAGTCAGTCTGAGCAATAGAATGAATTATGGGAGATGCATTTTGATGGTTTTAGAAGCAAAAATGGAGCTGGAGGAGGTGCAATGCTTGTATCTCCACGGGGAGATAAGTATTATTCTGCATTCTATTTTGCTTTTGCATGCTCCAATAACACTACTGAGTATGAGGGCCTTGTTCAAGGTCTTGAGTGGGCAAGGAAGAGAGGAATAACCCTCTTAAAATTTTATGGGGACAATGAGTTAATTGCCAATCAGATAAGAGGCTTGAATGTTGCTAAAAATGATACTAAAGTCTTATAGAAACAGAGTGTGGAATATGATTGAGGAATTTGATGCCTTTAACTTAGTATCTATCCCAAGGAACCTGAACAAGCATGTTGATAGGCTTGCAACCATTGGAGCATAGTTTGATATTCCAGGTGACATTAGAAAAGAGAAAGTGCAGCAGTATGTGAAGGTTGTAGTCAGGCCATCAATTCCTGATAACAACATTCACTGGCAGGTTTTTGAAAGTGATGAACAAATTCTTTCTTTTTTGCTCAAAGAAGACCAGTTCTCCATGGTGAATCAAGAAAAACTTAAGCAACAGTATGATGATCAAGTCATACATCTAAGGACAAATAAGTTACCCAAAGGCCTTGTTACCTTAGAGTTGATTTTCAATACTAATGACCAGCTTAAAAAGGGTAAAGTTGGCTTGCAAATCAAAGAAGAACATTATGAAGAACTAGAGATTTTCAAAGGTAAACTCCTTAAGATAGGAAAAATTTGTTCACATGAAGATAAGCAATCTTTTGTTTCCTTATGCCAAGAATTTTATGATGTGTTTGTTTGGGAATACTCAGATTTGAAAGGGTTTGATCCCCATATTGCTCAGCACACAATTGAGTTAGAACCTAATGCTAAGCTAGTAAGGCAGAAGCAAAGGCCCTTGAATCCTAAGCTTGAGCCCTTAATGATTAAAGAGTTGACCAAACTAGTTGAGGGGGGTATCATCTTTCCTATTAAACACACTTCATGGGTTTCTATCCTTGTGCCGGTTAGGAAGAAAAATGGTGAAATAAGACTTTGTGTAGACTTTAGGGATCTTAACCGAGCATCTTTGAAAGATCACTACCCGTTGCCCTCCATGGAACAAATCTTACAAGAAGTTGCTAGTTTTGAAAGATTTTCCTTATTAGATGGTTTTTCGGGCTATAATCAGGTGCTGGTTAATCAAGAGGATCAGTTCAAAACTACTTTTACAACTAAGTGGGGCACCATGGCATACAAAAGGATGCCTTTTGGTTTAACTAACACTGGTGCCACGTTTCAGAGGACCATGGATATGGCGTTTCAAAATTTGATTAATAAAATTATGTTGATTTATTTAGATGACATTACAGTTTACTCTAAGAACGCTAATCAACATTTGTCACACTTTAAGTAAGTCTTTGAAAACTGCAGAGAGTTGGTATTTCCCTCAATCCAAAAAAGAGTATCTTTTTTGTTCATGAAGGGAAATTATTAAGACACATAGTGTCAAAGCAAGGAATTACTATCGACCTTGAAAGAGTCAAAGCCATACTTGAGTTACCACTACCCAATCACAAAAAGGGTCTACAGAGCTTTTTGGGCCAGATCAACTTTTTGAGAAGGTTCATCCCTGATGTTGCAAATTTACTACAGCCCTTGACTGTCATGCTTAAAAAGAATGCGGCTTTCAGTTGGACTAAAGAATCAAAACACAGTTTTGAAGAAATCAAGGAAGCTTTAGCATCAGCTCTGACACTGGTAAATCCGGATTTCTCTAAAGACTTCTTTTTGTATGCTTTTGGCAGTGCTGGTTCAATCTCTGCTATGTTGGTACAGAAAAATAGGGATAACCTTGAACAGCCCATAGCTTTCTTTAGCCAAGTACTTACTGATTATGAAGAGAGGTACACTTTTGTTGAGAAGCGTGTTCTTGCTGTGATCATAAGCCTAAAGAAGTTTAAGCCTCTAGTGTCAAACAATAAGATTCATATTCTGGTTGCACACTCAAGTGTTAAAGAATTTTTGTTGAATAAATATCTGAATGAAAAAAGAGTAGGGTGGATCACTAAGGTCATGGAATATGATGTGGATGTCAAGATTACCAAATTGGTTAGAGTTAAAGGTCTCTATGAACAGCTTGCTATAGGTTCAATCAGTGAAAATGAATCACAAAAGGATGTTGTTTTTGCCAATACAAATGAGTCTCAGGATGCACAAGATGATGTGCCTGTGATAACAACAAATTGGGTTCAAGACATGACCCATTTTTTACAAACTGGTGAGTGTCCTTCAGGTTTGAATAGAGCTAAAAGAAGATACTTCAGACTGCGGTCCATACCATATGTGTTGGTGAACAATGTTCTTTTCAAAAAAGATCTAAACGGTGTTCTATTAAGATATATTCACAGTGATCAGGTTGAGAAGGTACTTTATGAGTTCCATGATGGAGCTGCAGGAGGTCACTTTGCTCCAGCAACTACTACATGGAAAATAATGAGAGTTGGTTACTACTGGCCCAGCTTATTTAAAGATGCTTATGCATGGTCAAGAAAGTGTGTCAAATGTGCTCTATTTTCAAGAAAGGAAAAGCTGCCTGCTATGCCTCTACATCCAATTCAAGTGGAGCAGCCCTTCATGAGATGGGGAATCGACTTTATTGGGCCAATTAATCCACCATCCAGTACTGGTCACAAGTGGGTGCTCACTGCCACAGACTATTTCACACGGTGGACAGAAGCGATAGCTTTGAAAGAAGCAAAGGAGTCTTCAGTTTTGAGCTTTTATGAGGATATAGTCACCAAATTTGGAGTTCCTGACTCCATCATATCTAATAATGCTCTTGCATTTGTGGGATTAAGATTAACTAATTGGGTTTTTAAACATGGCATTCATTTGAATACATCCTCAAATTATTACCCTCAGGGTAACGGTTTAGCTGAAAGCACGAACAAGAATCTCATCAGGATTATTAAAAGAACAATGGAGGATAATCAAAAGACCTGGCACATTAAATTAAAGTATGCACTTTGGGTAGACAGAATGACTCCTAAGAGGTCTATTGGTAATTCACCATACATGTTAGTTTATGGCAAAGAGGCTAGGTTACCTCTATCCGTAGACCTCCCAGCTCTAGACATTGTTCACCGGTTGGAGACGTTTGAGGAACAGGACCCAATGTCTGTGAGATATGCAGAGCTCATGTAGCTCAAAGAATCAAGGGACAAAGCAATGAAGGTTTTGGAGTATCATCAACTCCAAACAAAGAAGACATTTGACAAGAAGGCTACAGAAAAAAAAATTCAAAGTGAGAGATCTCGTGCTGAAATGGGATGTTTTGAAAAGTAGGCCAGGCCATCACACCAAGTTTGACAACATGTGGATAGGTCCGTTTATTATTAGAGACTGTAGGGAGCACAATGCTTACCAACTAGCCACAACAGAAGGGGAGGTGCTTCCTATCCTAGTTAATGGGATACACCTCAAGCCTTGTTTTCAAGTCTGATTTTGTTCCTCTATTGTACATATTATTTTAGGTTTATGTTTCCAATAAGTGCTTCTGCACTTTAGTTTAGATGTTTTTCCCTTTTCCTACGTGGTTTTTTAGCACAGTAAATTTTTCCTTTTCGGTTTCTCCTATTTCTTGAGGTTTGGACAATCTATTATAACCTATAAAATCATCTTGGACATGTTTGAGCTATGTGCAAAGTTGATGTTTTAATTTTTCTGAGCTTCCTAACGACTCCATGCCCAATGGACAAGTTTTGGCTACTAGTTTTCCATGTTTAGCAGGCAAACATCCAACAAAGGTCACTAGAAATGTTACCTAATTTTCACCCACAGGCTCAATCAGGCAGGATAAATCATGTGACAGAGGTTTGAGAATGCTAAATGGAGCATTCGCACAAGGGAAAAAGTCATGAATTTGATGCTAGGTCATAGGGAACTCAGTTGGGAAGCCTCCCTTGTTCAAGTTCGGCATGAAAATCCTCTAAGGAAAAGGTCGCCAAGACCTTCAAAATGTCTCGCTGAATGAAGGCATCATCTCGGGTGAATGTCTGGCCTACAGGCCGATGTTTCGGCGATAGTAATGAAGCTCGACAGGAGTTTCCCTGATAACAAGTATTTTACCAAGGGGATGATGCATTTGGTATAGGGTTGTGCCCTCAGAAAATGGTCTTACCGATATGGTCATGTCCCCCCAACAAGAAGGGTGAGTCTCGGCGAGGGGAGGAATCTTCGACAAAGGGTCTTGTCGAATGCAAGAGGTCACGCTGACGGTAGTTCACCGAGGAGCTCTCGGCTTAAATTTTTCCCTTCGGCAAGATGTCCTCCCAAAAGGATGGCCTCTTGGAAAAGGTTGGTGCCTTCACCAGAATGGCTCACCGAATGCAGGAGGTCTCCCCAACATATTTGACATCGATGTAGTTTCCATCCATCAGGGTAAGGTCTTGCCAACATGGTAATGTCTCGGTGAACGGAAATGGTCTCGGCCAAAGAAAGTAGTTTCGCCATGATGTCTTAGCGAAGGAATTATGTCTCACCGATAGAATGGTGGGTCTCAAGGTAGTGTTTTTCTTTTGGTAAGATCTCTCACTGACACTTGGGAGTCTTGCCGACAGATGAAGAAGCCTCGACAGGAGATGATGGTTTCAGCGAAGGATGGAGGAATCGCTGTGATGTCTCGGCGAATGGAGGTTGTCTCGCCGAAAGAAAGGAGGGCCTCGATATGTGTTTTGCCTTCGGCAGGAGTCTCGCTGACAACAAAAAGACCTCGCCAAGAAGTTTGACATCGGCATAAGGTCTTGCCGATATAAAGATGTCTCCCCGACAAAAAAAAAAAGAGCTTGCCGAAGAAAGTCTGGCCTTCAACATAAGATCTTAGCGATGCAGAGGGTCTTGTCGATATAGAATGAGCTCAGGGAGAAAACAAAAGGGGTCGCTAAGAAGTCTTGGCGACCCGAGAATGTCTTGGCGACGGAATCAAGTGAGCTCAGGGAGAAAAGGGAGAGATCGACAAGATGTCTCGCCGACGGCTTAGAGTCTTCCCGAAATGAAACGAGCTCACCAAAGTATTTTTGCCTTCGGCAAGAGGTCTCACCAAGCGACAGGGAGTCTCGTCGAATGAAATGATAGGAGCTCGGCAAGAATGGGGCTGCTCACCAAAGGGTCTTGCTGAAGGGTGAAGGTCTCAGCAATGAAAGAGATTTTTGTGTGACTCCAAGGGGCTCGTTGTAACATCTTTCCGAAAGCGATATGTCTTGCCAATATTCTAGGCGACAGTAAAGGCAGTATCAGCATGACTTTTGGGTTCGCTAAGAACTCTCATCGACAGTTCCATGTTATGTCGATGGTTGCAGGAGAATTTAATCGCATCAGGGAGACACGATTAGTGTCTCACTAACATGCAATTCTACAGGAGGAGCTTTTGACCGCCCGAGGAATCTACGTGGAGTATGCTCAACCAATCAAAGAAAGCTACGAGTGAATCGTTGGTAGCTGAACCAAATGAAGAAGATCAACAAAATGAAAAGAAACATGTATCTATTTTGAGCTCAGGAGCATTCAAAGCACTCGATAGGGAGGTTCAAAGGTGGACACGAGGATCATAAATGAATGCGGTAGCTGCGAAAGATCTGAAGGCTTCTCCGAGAATGTTTCTTCACCGACATAGGCAACAAGGACAAGGGGATGCAACATTAATTTCATCAAAAGATCTGAGGGAGATTTATCCCGAAGGGAGATATTTTTGTAAGCCCTAAGGGGCCGACACTCTTTTGTATATAGGGAATTTTTTGCCTTTTTGTAGACAGTTCAGACTTGGTACTTTTTCTGCTTCTGTAACTTGTACAGTTCTTTGCAGAGGAGAGGCTATGTTTTGTAGCTCACAATAGACATGTATATCAGTGTTCACCATTGAAATCAATGAGTATAAAAGCTTTACCTTTTCTATCTCTCTACTAAAATTGTGTGCATATGTATGTTTGATAAAACTACTTGTGAAAATGTATGATTCCTTGTGGTTATGTCTTATCTTAGCACCTTTCTGTAGAGTAATATGTGTTTTGTAGGCTGTGAGATGTGTTGTAATGCAATATTCTCTAGTTGTGAAGTTATTCCTTCCTTCTAAGAGTGTGACCATATGAACCTTTTCATGAAATGTTTTTTGCAGAAAACATGTGTGATTGATTTGTGTACAGATGAGCTTTTTTGTCATTGACTGAAGTTGTGTGTGTAAACTACATTATGTGTCTTCCTAGTAAATTTGGTGCATCACCATAGAGATACTGTTCTCATTAGTTTTAGTGTTTTCCTCCTTCTACTCTTTTCTTTCACAGAACCAATAGTTTAGGTGACACCAAAGGAAGCCGGCCTTCTCCGAAGGTTCATTTCAACTTCAGGTGACCCACAACCTTGAAATGATCCCATGTTTCACTAGAAAGCTCAGTTTCCATCACTGTGCGTAGGGTGCATTTCTAGGTGATAACGGTAGTTATAACTTCCACACGAGCTAGGAATTTACCTCCATTGGAAGTTTCCCTCCATTGAGAGTTTTCCCTCCATTGACCTCTTAATGACCATCTTTTTTACTTCCTTAGCAACCGGCCAGTTGGCAGGAACTCCTTCCGCTTTGCAAGCTTCATTCATATTTGCATCTTAATGTGAACCTGCATAATGACATTAGCATGCACAAAATAATTGCATATCTATAATTACCTTAAAGTAACATCCATTCAACTATGCATATAAAATTAATACAGATAATTCACATAGCATGTTAATATCATCAAAAATCACAAGGATAAGTTCATTCCCAAGGTTCATAATTCTAGGGAAATAACATGGAGAATTCCAATAACCAGGTGCTAAAGTTTATAGTATCAACAACAAATATATGATAAACCCTATAAAAATTGAGCCATTATTTGAATTCATCATCTCCCCCAACCTAATGATTTGTTGGTCCTCCAGCAGAGGGAGATCTATTCCTTTGCCTTGTCAAAGCTTAGAAGTCACCAATTGCTAACTGTCCCAGATCAGTTTGCAGTATCTGAATTGGGATCCCAGTAGAACCCCTGCTTGTTTTCCAATCTACTCCACCTTGGCCTTTCTGTAGCTATGTCATACTGATAGTATATGTAATTTGGTACTGGCCACAAAAGGTTAGGTGGTTGGAATGTCAATGGAATCCAATAGTGTTGCTTCATCCTTCCAAGTTGTATGTACCTAGTACTTCGTTTACATGTTGCAGCATTTAATTTTGCAAGGAATGGGTTCCTCCTATTTTAATTGATCTAGAAAACTATTCCATCTTTTTGATAGGTATCTCAATATTATTTCCCCTGTAGTAGCAACTACCTGCTCATATTCCTAGTATGCTTCATCCCTAATAGGCATGATCCTATTTTTGTAGCTCAGACGATAAAGAATTTTGTGCCATGTATATTAAATGTCTAAAGGGTTACTGGGTTCAGCTCTGAGAGAAAAGGGGGTATGGAGTTCTCTTTCCCTCTATATTTTAAAATGTTTCCCCCAACTAATTTCATTTTGGATCCATGACATGAATGCCCTCAAGTGAATATCTCCAATGTATAACAATGGGTTCCAGTCATGATCATTAAGTACAACATAATTATGCAAGTACAATTCACACAACAAATTTTTAACTTCAAGAGGGGAGGATTGGTAGGCTTGGAAAAACTCATTTGGGATTTCAATAGAAGGGCTTAAACCTGAAATAAACCTTGACAGCTTGAAGGAAAGATGATGCTCCTTCAAATGCAGTGCATATACTCTTGGAGGAGTTCTGCATGCCATTATTTGTGGTACTAGAGCCACCACATTATCTACCTTATCCTTCAATGCAACAATCTCTACATTCTTTCCCTCAATTTATGCATCTTTATTTTTAACTTCTTCCTGTAGCTTGAGTCTTTCCTTATTCCACTCCTCCTCTTTCTCTTGCATTTCATTCCATAAGTTCAGGGCTACAAGATTCCATGAAAAAGTGGGAGGTTTATGTTTCCCTACCAAGATCTTTCCTTTCACTGACTCATGTTGTTCAAATTGCTTCGGTTGCAGAGGTTCTTGTTATTCATCTTGCTTTGGTTGCAGTGGTTCTTGATTTTCAACCTGCTCTACAACAACAACAAGCTCTGCTAATCCTATGTTTGCATGTTCCCCAAAAATTTATTCCACTTCAACATTTACCTGCCCCTTAGGATCTTTTGTCTCCTTCCTAGGTGTTCTTTTGAGTCTAGGGCTTCTTTTTGGAGGCATAGTAGTCTGGATCAATAGGTTTTGATTTCTTTGGAGAGCTTATATGTTCCTCAGTGGTTGCAAGATGACCAGTGTCATCAACTTTCTGTTTCCTAGGGCTAGGTTTTACTTTTTCTGATGTTTGCTTCTTGGCCTTCCTTTTTCTGATTTCTTCTTCCTCTTTTCTAATGGCAGCCCTAGTATGAATTGGAGTTTTAGGGAGAATATTGACATTAGGGTCTGAGGATGAACTTCCTTCATCTGAATACTCTAATTTAGAGGAGCCAATTTCTATTGTTGATTCGGTTGTAGGAGGGTTTGTGCTAGGGTTTGTGCCAAAAGTTGAAGCTCTAGGAGTGGTTTTAGTAACCCTCTCACCCCTACTAACCCTACGAGCTTGGGGCTGACCTCTTGGAATCACATTTTCTAGTCTGAACTGATCAATGTTTAAAAATTATTCCCATGACATACTAGACACTTCTTGTAAAGATTTTTCAACTAACAATTTTATCAAACAATGATGGGAAACAAAGTTGTCCCTACCTTTTTGTGTTTTGACTACCATGATTGCAAGGAGGTTGTATAGAGCATTGGAAACATTCATCCTTCTTCCATGTCTCATATGGTTCAAAAGCTTAAAATGCACAGAATAAGGGCATGAATGACGACCGTCACAGGTGAGATATTTGATAATGTAGACAACAACTTGTTTCCATTTTTTTGGCAGAGAAGTTCTCCTTGTTCCTTGGTTATCCACAACAAGCAGAGGATCACTAGGCTCAATGAATTATGCCCTAGCTGACCTGGCATCCTTAAAAACAGGGTAGGGTTCTCCTTCAACAGGAAAACCCATTACTTCAAAAATTCTCTCCTTAGTGGCTATAACTTCTAGCCCTTTTACCATTGCCTTACCGTCAGAGAGTGTCTATGCAAATTCCAGAGCAATGTCCTCATTGAAACTGTCTAGTTTCAGAAAGTAGTCCAACCATCCACAATTTCTGAATTCGGCCAGAGAGAGTGCATCCTGTAGTATCACCTCATGAACTGTAGGTTCATTTCTAATCAACTGACCTCCCATTGTTTCTACTCACAATTTGGCAAACACTTCCACAAAAATTTATTTCCTGCAATGCTTCTTGCAACTCTTCTTCGGTGCTAACGCCAATGTCATGTGACTCTTTAATTTACCTTTTTGGTGACATTAAGACTATGACTAAGGAAGTAAAGAAAGCATAAATGATGGGTATCATCAAAGGAAATGGCGGTAGTTCAATGTCATATCATACATGTGAGTCGTCATTTCAATTATACTATTTCAAATTAGCTCATTTCAAATTTGTTTCCATGCTAGCGCATGGATGACATGTATGACACATGGACATATGGGTTCACACTTCCCCCCCAACCTAAATTAGAGCATGTGTCCACACAAGCTGGGATGTAATTATGATGTGACAGGGTAGAGTACAAATGTGTACTATGCAAAATATCAACATTAATATGCAGTAATTAAACAAATGCAATTAAGATAATTAAGATACAACAAGTTGTTATGCGCGTACCTAAAAATTTGGAGTGTTGTTTGCAAAGATTGTGGAAGAAAGTATGAGTTACTTTAAAAGTATAGTTGAGCTTATTAAATGAAGTGATTTTGGAATGAAGTGATGGCGAAGTGAAGTGATGGTGGAGTTATGGAAGAGAGAGAAAGGGTGGAGATGGATGGGCGGATGGATTTATTGATGGAGAAACGGATTCCCACAAAAGTGGAAATCTTTATTGTGATTGCATGCATTCCTTGATTAGTCAGAAGGATGGACACTAGGTCTGCTTCCTTCGACTGCAAGAACTTTGGAGGTCTAGTGTTGAATAAATTGCTGCATGAATTCTTGTTTGGAAGCCGGTTTATGGTATAACTTGAGGCGGTGACCGTTGACCAGGAGCTTGAATCTAACAGTGTCAATGGTTGTGAGTTGAACAACACTGTTGGAGAAGACTTTTTCTACTTCATATGGTCCCAACCACCTAGTTTTTAGTTTACCTACATTATCTTGATACCTGGAATCATAAAGGAGTGCCCAGTCACTTGGCTGGAACTTCTTTTCCTTTATGTATTTGTCATGCCATTTGATTCTCTGATTTTGCACCATCTCAGCATGATGAAGAACTGACTTTCTCATATCATCTAACACATTCAGCTGCATGATCATGTCCTTCTATGCCTCAAATATATCTATCCCAATGTCTAGTGATGTTCTAAGAGTTTTATGCTCAAACTCTATAGGCATCATGTTTGTTTTTCCATACAATAATTCAAAAGAAGTGAAACTAGTGGTTGTCTTCCAAGTGGTTCTATAAGCCCAAACAACTTTTGGCAACCTATTTTCCCAATCTTTCCTATGAATTGCCATTGTTTTGGTCAAAATAGCCTCTATTTCCCTATTTGTCACCTCAAACTGGTCATTGGCTTGAGGGTGATATGGGGTAGATTTCCTATGCCTTACATTATATTCATTGACCAATGTTGTGACAAGAGTTGATGTAAATTGAGCCCCTTGATCTATCACTATCTCTCTAGGAACTCCATAGCATGTGAAGATTTCTTCATAGAGGAATTTTGTAACTTTATTGTCTCTTGCATGTTTCATAGCCTTGACCTCAACCCACTTGGTCACATAGTCAGTGCAAACCAAGATGTAATACTTTCCATTTGATGGTGGATCAATTTGACCTACAAAATCAAGTCTCCATTTATCAAATGGTGTGATGACTACCTGAGGGTATAGAGGCATTTCATCAAATTTAGTTGGTTGGCCTATCCTATGACATCTATCACACTTCCTACTATACTTGTCTGCATCCTTATGAAGTGTGGGCTAGTAATATCATGTATTAAGAATCTTCATGGCTATTCTCTTAGCTGAAAAGTGCCCTCCACAGGTTTCATTGTGTCATGCATGTAGTATATCATAGGTTTCATCCTCTCTTACACATCTCCTCATCACATGATTTGGTCTAGTGTAGAATAAACATCCTGCAATCCATGAGAAAGGAAAATTTTCTCAATAAGAACCCTTCTCTCTTTTGGAGAGAAATGAGGGGAACTCTCGTTGTAACCAGATAATTGGCTATATCTACATACCAAGGTGTGTGCACATTGATGGAAAACAAATGCTCATCAAGGAAGGAGTCACCAATGACTTGAGTGTCCTCTGATGTAGTCAATTTGGAGAGAAAGTCTGCCACAACATTTGTCTTACCTGGTTTGTCAACAATGGTGATATCAAATTCCTGCATTAAAAACCACCTTGCTAGTCTTCCTGAAATCAAGGGATTATTCATGAGGTGTCTTATGGCTGCATGGTCTATATGGACAAAATTCTGATATCCTATTATGTAGTGCCTGAACTTATTGAGAGCATAGATGACTACCAACATTTCCTTCTCTGTCACTGTGTAGTTAAACTCGGCTCCTTGTAGGTTCTTGCTGACGAAGTAGATTGCATTCTCAATTGCTCCCTCTTTTTGTCCCAAGACAACCCCTATAACATAATCAGATGCATTTGTGTGAATATGAAAAGGGAGTTCCCAATTAGGGCGTTTAAGCATAGGAGCATGGGTTAAGGCTTCTTTTAAATTGAAGAATGCTTTATCACATTCCTCTGTCCACTGGAACTCAACATCTTTGGTTAGAAGATTATAAAGTGGTGTTTCCATCTTACTGAAGTATTTTATGAAGTGCCTATAGTATCCTGCATGTCCCAAGAAACTTCTAACATATTTTTGCTTGGCAGGAATAGGAAGATTGGTAATCACCTCAATCTTGGTTGGGTCCACTTGAATTCCCTTCTGAGAGATATAATGGCCAAGGAATACTCCTTCTTGCATCATCATAAAGCATTTCTCACTGTTCAGGGACAAATTATGGTCCTCACATCTCTGCAAAACTTTCTTTAGGTTTTCTAATGCTTCTACAAAATCAACACCATAAGTAGTAAAATCATCCATATAGATCTCCATACAGTCATGTGAGATATCTGAGAATATACTAATAACTGCTCTTTGAAAGGTTGCAAGTGCATTACACACACCAAATGGGAGTACTGAATAGGCATAAGTCCCTCAAGGATAGGTAAAAGTTGTCTTCTCTTGATCCTCAAGTGAAATTTGTATCTGATTATACCCATTGAATCTATCTAGGAAGGAAAAATATTGCTTTCCTACAAGTGAATCCAGTACTTGGTCTATGAAAGGAAGGGGAAAATGATCCTTTTTGGTGGTAGAGTTTAGTTTTCTATAGTCAACTCAAAATCTCCATTTACCTCCCTTTTTAGGAACAATTACCAATGGGTGTAATGGGGACACCCATTGGTTGTCTAAGATAGGGTAGATAAATCCTACATCCAATAACTTTTTTAGTTCCCCTTTTACAATCTCCCTCAATGCATGAATGATTCTCCTTTGTGGTTTCCTTACAGGTGTGCAGTCATCTCTAATGTAGATCCTATGAGTACAGAGCTTGGGATCCAATCCTTTCATGTCATGGTAATCCCATGCAAATGCATGTTGATGCAATTTCAAAATATTTTCTAGGGACAACTGTTGCTCTTGGCTCAACTTCTTGTTAATATTTAGATGTTTCCCTTCTGAAACTTGTACTTGTGTGGTCAACTCAATCATGGTTGTTTCATTAATGCTTGGCATTTTTAGTTCATGTGGAAACAATGTATGAAACATATCTATTGCCGCAGGAAATTCAGGTGCAGGAAGAGCGGGCAGAAGTGTCTGCAATGGACATGCAGAACTAGATGATTCTTTATGCACTTCATAATGGTTTTAAATTATATGGGATAATATTTCATCTTCTTCCTAAAGCTGCATGAAAGGACTTTTGCCTATCATCATGAGTTGTGCCACTGAATTAACTTCCTCAACCTCTTCCAACATGTGGCCATATGGGGTTATCCATATCATGGGATGGTTGGGCAAGAGGATAGAGAACAAGCTTTTTAGTGCATCTCCCATCAGAAATAGTCATGTCCCTTGACCAGCATCCAATGTTAGCATCTGTTGTAACTGACCACGGCCTACCCAAAATAATGGGATACCCTCCCAATGTGGCTTTAGGGGAAAGGATCATGAAATCTATTGGGTACTCCCAAGAGTCTAGAGTAACAACAATGTCTTCTACTATACCATCTGGTTTGACAGTGGAACTATCAACAAGCTGCAGGACAGTAGGAGTAGGTCTCATATTTGCAACATTCAGTTGTTGCAAGATATCCTTAGTCATCAAATTTATTACTGCTCCCAAGTCTATTAGAGCATTCTTTACTTGAATTCCATTTATAATGACTCATACCACAGGACTACCTGGGTTAGTGTATTTAGGAACAATAACTTTCCCAAGCATTATATCTACCAATTGCCCCACCACATGAATGGTAGTGGGATCCTTCTTTTTCCTCCCTGGCTTTTTGAGACATGCTTCCTTGATTGCTTTACTATAAATGGGGACATCTTTTATGGCCTGGAACAAAGGTATCTTAACACATATGTGTTTCAACTACAAAGGTTATTTCTTCCTTCTCTTTTTTTTGTTTAAAAACTTCTAACCTTTGAGGAAATGGTGGATCTTGGTCAGACTGTTGAACTAGTTCAAGACTCTTAGGCACACTTGACTGAATAGGGACATTCTAATGCTCCTCTTCTTCCATAGTAAGCTCAGTGATGATAGGAGTGGAAGGAGTTGGCAAAGTAGTTCCTGGATGCATATGAATATCACTCACACTCACAACATATGCAAAAAATTGATTAGCATCTGCAGAGTAGACTAGCTACTATTGTGGTTTGTTATTTGGGTCAAGTGTGGGTTGATCTGGTAACTGAGTAGGTCTAGGTGTGCTAGAACTTGGGCTAGTAGGAGGAGGCATTATGGCAAGATGTTGAGGTTGTGGAGGTGGTTGCATGTAACTAGTTGCCTCATTTGTCCATTGTTGTCCTCCCCTCCATTGGGATGTCTACTTCCAGTTTCCTGGAGGTGGCTTCCAATTCCCTTGGAATTGTTGTCAATTTCCTTGAGATTTTTGCCACTGGGGTGGAGAGTTTTGGTAATTGGGCCAGGTATTTGGAGGGTTATTCCAAGGCTAAGGTGGATATCCCCCATAGTTGGATGGGTGTGGGGGTTGCCATTGATTACCAGATGCATAGGAATTGAAATAAGGTCCACTAAAAGATAATGGATTTGGTGGCATAACTTGTCTTTGAGCCCATGGTCTTCTTTGTGCAATGTAGAAAACCTGAGCATCATCAACCTGAATTCTAGTGGAATCTACTTGATGTCAATGTTGGCTACCATTTTGCATCTGCAGTCCTTCTTCTTTCGTCTGCAATGAGGACAATATTTTGCCAACATTGCCTTTGCCTCCTCTTGTTTCTTCTTTTCTTGAAGAGTGTCTAGCTACTATTTGATATCCTGCTTGAAATTGGCCAGCAAATGGGTGATTTCCATTCTTGAAACTCCGTTGGTGGAGGATTTACCCATAGAGGATTGGTAAACTCTTCCTTTCTTTAGAGCTACCCTAGAGTAATTCTGGAATATCTTCTTAATATCTTCCTAGGGAACTTGGGTGATATCTCCTCCTCCCATCAGGTCAAGAGCATCAATGCAGCTCTCATTGATCCCTCTAAGGAAGAACAACTTTTGAGACTCTTCATTGAGTGCATGATGTGGAGATCTTTGTAGGAAAAATAAGAACCTTGAAATATAGTCCTCCAAACTTTCATCTTCCTTCTGTTGCATCCTAAAGATATCATCTCCTCTCATATCACTACCCCTATAGTATTCTTTATAATTCTCAAGAAACTTTGTCTTCATATCATCCCAAGTCTCTATAGTATTCCTACCTAAGATCATGAACCATCTTAATGCAAATTCTTTCAAGGTGGTAGGAAATAATTTAAGCCTATGAGCATCAGTGGTATAGTCGTAGCTTCTGCAGAGGATATCAAATTCAAACAAGAAAGTTTCAGGGTCTTTTGTGACAAGCCCATAGAACTTAGGAAGAACTGAAGCATGGATGTTCTTGAGATTATCAACTTCATTCTGATGAGTGATAGGAAATGGAAAATATGGTTGGTTAGGTCTATTTGGATTTTCATGAACCATATTTGTTTGATGGAGTGCCAAAGAAAATGGATTCTCAATCAGGTTTTGGGCAGCTTGGTCCTTAGAGGAAGTTTCAAAACTGGTCAAATTGGTAAATACATCAGCAAAAGGATGTGCCTCCTCTTCTTCTTTGTCTCTTGGCAGATTTTGAAACTCAACTAGTTGGTTATTAGGATTAGGATCATTAGAAAGAAATCTTCCATGAGCATCTCTTCTCCTATAGGTCTCTATGCATGGGGTATTAACTTAGTATCAACCAACTCACACAAAGAATTGGTGAAAGAATAGCAGATCATTACTTTTCTCAAATGAAGGGTATGCTAAGAACAAATTCCAAAGATACTAAAACAAGAAAGAAACTAGAAATGACTTCAAAGAACTTCCTAGTTTGACACCATCCCCGACAATGGCGCCAAAAATGTTGGCCTCCTCTAATGGTTTAATAACTAAGCCCTTAAAGCTGCAACTTAGAGATTACACATCTACACTAAGTAGTTATCTTGCTCATCATGAACGTTCATTTCATTTCAACCCAAGGACATAAACTTGAAATGGGTCAGCATTGTATGTGCACTAGGACTCAACTATAGTCATCCTTAAACTAGAAAAGAAATAGTACTGAAAATAAAATGTTGGAAAGAAATTAACATAAGCACTGAGCATGAATCAATAACTACACTAAGCATCAACAATTGAACTAGAATGGATGACATAAATAGAAATCTCAGCAAACAAACAGGAAGTTACTCTGCCTGCCTTGGCTATAGGAACAACCACATAACAGAGTTCCAATGGTTGTAGGAATAGACAACTACTGAGTCTGAAACTAATTATTGAACAGAAAAATAACTATTAAACTAAATGGGTGGAATTCTCACCAAGTGGCCCCCCTTGAGTGAGTCTTCCTTAAGCTAACTCAGATGTAGCAAATCAAAATATCATTTTATTCATTGAAAACATGATTACAACATGTTAGCAATATGATTGTATTACTTAAACTAAAAATGCAAGTACAATCTTAGAACATCCAACCTTATGAAAAAGGGCATCTGACCATTATTTATAGAGGGAAAAGCTTCTAATTAACCCTAACTAACTAGGCAATCAATTCCAACAAAATATGAGGATGCCATTTATTGAAAACATGGAAAAGAGAGGAAGTTATGCATGCGCCATATTTAGTCAAAGCAAAATTTCCCCAATGAAGATCTAGCATAGCAACGCTTCCTAGATTTTCTCAACTAACAAACATGATCATTTAAAAAGTAGTTACAACTTCCACACGAGCTAGGAATTTCCCTCCATTAGAATTTTCCCTCCATTGACCTCTTAATGACCATCTTTTTGACTTCCTTAGCAACCAGTCAGCTAGCAGGAACTCCTTCCACTTTGCAAGCTTCATTCATATCTGCATCTTAATGTGAACCTGCATAATGACATTAGCACACACAAAACAATTGCATATCCATAATTACCTTAAAGTAACATCCATTCAACCACATTTAAAATTAATATAGATAATTCACATAGCATGTTAATATCATCAAAAGTCACAAGGATAAGTTCATGCCCAAGGTTCATAATTGTAGGGAAATAACATGGAGAATGCTAATAACCAAGTGCTAAAGTTTATAGTATCAACAACAAATATATGATAAACCCTATCAAAATTGAGCCATTATTTGGACTCATCAATTTTGAAAGCGATAAAATGGATGTTAATATTTTTTTTTTACATGGGGATCTTTAGGAGGATATTTATATGTGACAACCTGATGGTTTTATTGTAAGTGAAAAGGAATGGTTGGTTTGTAGGTTAAAATAATTATTATATAGTATAAAATATTGACCCATGATATGGTACTATAAGTTTGATGAATTTGTAGTGAAGTTGGGTTTTGTTAGGAGTGAGGAATATCATAATGTTTATATTAAAATTATTTATGATTAAGTATTGATTATTGTCTTGTACATGTGGATGCCATGTTGTTTATGGGTAACAACAAGACACCGATTAGGGGGCTCAAAACTTAATTTTTTGGCACATGAAGGAATTTCAAGTTAATCTATTATTTGGATGAGATTAATAGGTATCAAGTAAACATAAAGATTTGGCTGAGTCAAAGCAATTACGTTGTCACCATTCTATGAAGATTCAAGATGCATGATTATATGTCAATGAGTATTCCATGTTTGGTTGGTACTAAAATCATTTTACACTAGTGTCCTAAATATGATTATATTTTCTATAAAATATCTAACATACCTAATGCTAGTGCTATTTATAGTTTGATGCATGCAAATGGTTTTCACTAGACTAGATATTGCTTACGAGTGAGAGTTTTGGGCAGGTTTTTATCTAGCCTTGGTAGAGAGCATTGGAATTTTGTTAAAAAATTGTTTATTATTTGTGTGGAACATTTGATTAGTATTTATTGTATCATGATATTGATGATGTGGAAAAGTAATTGGACATATAGGGGTTTGTTGATCTAGATTGGGTAGGTGACTTAGATAGTCAAAGGTCCACTAGTGGCCATGTTTTCTCTTTGTTTGGAGGTGTAGCAAGTTGGATGAGTAAAATGTAATCCACAAATTATTTTTACACCATATAAGTAAAGTATATGGCTGAAACACATGCCTCTAAGGAGGAAATTTAGTTATAGAGATATAGTACATGTATTAGTTTTAATTACAAGATTGTTAGAATTAGATGTGCTAGTTTGAGTGCTATTTATTTGGTCAGAAATATTGTATTGTTCTCATACTTAGAATATTGATGTTCTATATGACTTTATGTGATAAATGGTTGGGAATGGTAAGGTCTTGTTATAAAAGGTACACTTTGGATCATGTTGTAGATTTTCTTAGGAAGCTAGTGACCATAGATAAGTTCTCTTGGTGTAGGAAGGACATGGGCCTTGATACTTGTACTTAGTTGTATTTATTTTTACCCATAGATGTATTTGTAAAGTATAATTTCATGTGGGAGAATTTTAGGATTAGCATGCCATTTATCTTGAAATTATATTTATTGTTCATGTGTTTCCATCACTCTTGGAAAGTGTCATTGAACACATAATGTGTAACTAAAAATTAATTTATAATTTAAATTCTCTCAATATCTTTATATTAGTTTTTATAACATTCATGAAGAAGGTGGAATTGGCAGTGGCGGTTATAAACTTAATTTTTAGAAAATATTTCAACTTCGGCATGAGAATTGAGTAGTAGAGCATATTGAGTGTAATTAGTGGGTCCCACATGAGTTGGGTGGTGATTTTTGTTTCCCACCTTGGGAGATGGCTCATTATAAAGGAGTTACAAATCAAAGATGTCATCTATTATTTGTATGAAGGTTTTTTTTCTATTCATGGCTCATTGGGAGTTATATTTTCTATTCTTAGATAAGCCTCTTCATTTTGGAATTGGGATTTTTTTAAAAATGTATCATGGTTTGATGGCACATTATTTTAGGAAACTATTTGTGGTATTCCTCTCTCATTTATCTATAAATTGGAGACATAAGATAATAGTTTTGAGGTTGTTGTATAGGTATACATGTATTGCTAGAGTGTTGTCATAGTTCAAAGTGTTAGAGTATTGATGTATCTATCCTTTGAAGGTTAATACATACTTTTCCTCAAGTTCTCATGTAGATTTATCTCTTATTTCTTATTTGTATACACTTTTAGAGGATTTTATTATGGTAGTTTCACCTTGATTATCAACATGTATGGGTCTCTATTTGTCAAATTGTCCTAAGTGTTATTCTTAATCATCCCCCATGTGCCTATCATGTGTTGTAAATTCCAATGATCCCGAAAAAAATTAATTCTAGGGTGTTTCCAGTCATTTTTTAAGGGTTGGGTAAAATTTTAAAATTTTAGAGTTTCATATCCAAGCATACCTTTCCTTTGACCCCCACATTTTCTCCTTTTTCTTGTTGGTATTTTAGACTTTATCTTCTTGGTATTATTTTCCCTTGACTCCCCATTGTCAATATTTTACATTACGTTATCTTATTAGGTTCATGAGTTTGAACTTGTCCTTATTTGATTCCCTTAAAGCATGGATTTTATAGTATCCCTAATCCTCAACTTCCAATCCTTTTCATAATATGTTATTTTTTAGATTCATGAATTTAATCATCCTTTTATCTACCTACCTTATGGCATGAGTTATGGAATATCCTCAATCCCCAACTCTTGGTATTTCCTTACATATAATTTTTAGAGTTGAATATATAGGAATGCATCTAACATGATGATTTTGGAATGGTTGTAAAGTATCCCCAACTCTTAATCCTTGAAATTCTTCTTTGTATCATATTTTTAGGTTCACACCTTTAGACCTATCTTTACTTGAATGCTTTGGATATGAATTCCTCAGTATCCCCAATCCTAAATTTGCGATATTTCCCTTATGTATCTTTTTTCATTTGTTGTTACAAATGTATTATTATTCATCTACTTTGAGTGTGAGTTATTGAGTATCCATAATCCCCCATCCTTGACACACTCAAAACCTTAAAAATCCTATAATTTATACTATTCACTAATACCTACCACCCTACACAACCCAAAGTGTCATTGATGACCATATTTGATGCTATAACTATTCCAAAGGGGTTTTCCCACCTAAAAATAGTTCTACATATCAACGGTGTGGTTCACATGCAATTTTAAATGGTATAATATGAAGATAGATATGTAATAATTAATGCAATGTTTGAGTTTCAACTCTTGATGGTCCTCATACTAGTTATGGGCTACCATTTTAGAAAATTTTATGTGATTTTAACTTGGTCTACATGTAACATGAATGGCATCTAATTCTTAGTCAAATTCCTACAAGGATTTAGAGACCAAACAAAGTGTTATAAATACCAATTTATTTTTCATTGAAAAAGGTATATCATTTTCTCATTTCCACATGACTACAACAATAAATAAATTTTAGGGTTCCAAATCTTGTTAGTCCAATCATTTGTTAAGAAACTCATTTTATCAATCATGAAGCTCAACATCTAACTTTTAATAGATATTTATAATTGAATGTCTCCTTGGCCATTTGTGGATCTTTAAGGAAATTTCTAGGGGATTAATTTTTTGAATGCACAAGACAACCGAGAGGGGGGTGAATCAGTTGTACCTTAAAATTTCAAAACCATCATACATTTTTAGATCCACATTAATACAATTAACTCTTAATCTATTATATTGATTTAGCATGAAAGGAAAATAATAGAAACTGAAACAAATCAACAGCATGCACAAGAGAACACCATATTTATGTGGAAAATCCAAGATGGGAAAAACCACAATGAGAATTAGCTCACAATATAAAGTAATTTTAACACCGAATACAAGAGGGCTCACTGTCGGAGGGCTCACTTCCCAAAGAAAGAAAGGCTCACTACCAGAATAGAAAAGAAGATAGAGAAGAATGTTACACAGAGAAATCCATCTCAATGTAACAAAGAAATACACCACAATATAATCAACTCCTTCACAGCATGACTAAGAATTGTAGACACCTTCTGCTCACTACATCTAGCGATCTAACACTACACTTTTCAAACACATACTCTAACACTCTATAATTTTCATCATTTGCAATTTCTTATCTATATCAACATCCCTCAACAACTCAAGTCTTATCTATATCATCTTCAACCTTGAAACCATTCTCCAAGGTCGTCTATGCACATCAACCATGCAAATTCAAATTAGGTCGGCACCAAACACTTTCATGGCAGATAGAAGTGAAGGTGGACCACACCATTTCTTATTTGGGGCCCAAATATATAAAACCATGCTACAACATGCTTCTACAAACAATAAGCATCCATCACAATTAGTGTAAACACAAAGGTTGATCGTTACCCATGTAAACACCATTAAAATTTTAAATACACACTTCCTTTTATTCAACAACACCTCATAGACAAAAAAATGTCACCTAAACATAACCTGGAATATTCCATAAACACCCTAAAATCCAAAAAACTCCTTTGCAACAACTTCCACCTAAGAAATGTACACACCTAGTACACTCAAACAACTCTTCCATACATTACAACTTAAGAAACCGAATTCCAAAACACCAAATGTCAAACAACTTTGATTGAAGAAAGATACCAACACTGTCAACACCCCTTTAGGTCTGCAAGACTTTAAACCACTCTGTGGAGAAACACAAAGCAAAGACATTTCTCCCAGACACCTTTGCAATACACTATTCACACACTAGTGAACACAACTTCTTCTGCACAACTATTCAGTACACCAAATTTTGAATACAACATCTCTGAACACATTTGATTAACATATCTAAAATTCATGGGAAAATATTCATCCTAGAAGAAATACGGAGCAACATCAGAACACTACTCTACAACCCAGAACAACACTACAACACATTGCTTCCTATTTTTATCATTTTTTCTCAAAATCACTTGGAAACCAAGCATCAGAGACACATCCTTATCATCTTCAGTACTTCCTCATCACCACCTAGCCAACTGCAACATAGCACTCAACCATATATCCATAGATGGAAGGTTATCAAAGCAACATTAGAGGTTGACACCAGTAGCTTACTAATGACAACATAATGTAAATAATCAAAGCATAGATAACATCAACATACTCTCGCAACAACCTCCCTCAGTAATGATCTTCTTCCTTCTCCTAGAGTTGACACTAATGACAACATAAGCTTGTTGGAATCAATGACAACACCAATCTGCTCATGATTGTAATAGAATTGTGATAGGTTTTTCTATCTTATGGTTTTCTCTTGCCATATTTTTAGTGTGAATGTAATAAGAATTTTCTAAGTATCACAACACTTTAATATATTGTAATTTTTTATTTGTAAATATATTTTTATTTATTACATATATATTTCTAGATTTTGGAAAGGAATGATTAAGCATGTTCAATTATTGATACCATATCTCTTTTGTTGTTTCTATGTGTTGTGTATTGTAGTAACTGTGACTCTATAACCCAATAAAAGACATTGGTTCAAGAAGTGTTTGATCCTCCATACACTTAAAATGGAAAATATTAATAACTAGTAGTTTAGGAGTAGGAAGTCAGTTTTCATGCACTTCATAATTTAGTGATATACCTAGGAAAAATACTCAATGTGATTCATAGCTATTTTTCATCTTAGATAATGATGCCTTGTGTGTCTTTAGTATCCTAATAGAGGTCATATGTGCAATAAGTTAGTCCTTGGCCTAGTGACAACTTTTGGTACTAGGCATACATTGAATACTACTATAGTTTTTTTAGTTTTTATCTTTAATTGTGAGTACACGTTAAATATTACCTCTAGGAACACTCTCTTGGGGATAGTTGAGCCCAATAAAGGAGATATTATTCACTCTTAGTAGTTAGACTATCATCACTCACATTTTATTTATGAGTTGAATAATATACAATTAAAATGATATTCCCTTGGGCCTAGAGGTTGATTGATCCCTTTAGAAGTGTAAGTAGTGATTTCAAGACCCAACAGAATGACATTGTTACTAAGGAACTAATATCTTGGTTCTTATTTTGAAAACTCATGTAGCATAGTCATTGATAAAGGAAATTTTGTCTTTTCCACGAGGAAGAATGGAAAATCCATCTTAATACAAACCTAGAGCAAGATTTAAGATTAGAAGGAATCATAAATGGAAAGAAGAGGTAATTCAAGAGATCTCTGATAACTAGAGAAAATGGCCTCAAAAATAGGTGTGTTACATGGAAAATTAAAAATAAAGCTATGTCTACTAGACCACTTAATTCAAATAATGAATTTGGTACTTTAGGTGGAGATAACATACATCTAAATTAGAAATATCAATTTCTATATCCTTTAAATGAATCAAGTGATGAAATAGTTATTATTTATAGGATAAATAATGTGAATGACTTTGGTATGATAAGGAATGAAGTAAATATGAGTGATAGAAAATAATTACATCATATAATATAAATTTTCAAAACATGAGCTTTCATAATCCCCCACATGAAAGAATGATAAAAGCTAGTTTACACCCTAACTCCTCTACATCTTCTTATATAATTATTCATGAGAAAGACCCTATATTTTATAATGTTGATAAAAAATATAAGATTTGAAAATAAGAATATAGAAAGAGAAATTGATGAGAGGATGGTTTTAATTGATTATATTAGGTAAAGAAAACAAGAGGTTAAAGCTCAAATTAAGCTACAACAAGTACAACTTGTCCAAAATTCCCAAGAGTTAGATCAATACTAGTATGCTCAATATTTTCAATAAATAGATCAAAATTATGCCCCACATATTCAAGATTTTTAATAGAATCAACATCCACATAATACAAAAAATGTGACACCTCAATTAGGAAGGCATACTCAAAGATTCCCTCTCATTAGACAACTTTGGGGGGCTAAAAGATACACATAGTTAAATTGATTTGGTATCCCTAGTTTTCCTAATTCTATTCTACATGAAATAAGGGTAAAGATGCCAAGTTTTTAAGGTAATAATTTAGTTATAGGAGAAAAGCACCTAAGGCATTTCACCAATTTCACATATGACAATAAAATTGAGGGTGAGGATATGATGATGAAGTTATTTGTACAGTCTCTTGAATAAATTGAAAAAGAGTGGTACATGAGCCTCCTAGACTACTACATTGACACATGGGATCAGTTCATGAATTTTTTATATTATAATAATGGGGATAGGATAGATCCTAATTTTTGTATACATGAACTCACAACCATTGAAAAAGGTATAAATAAAATAGTGTTTGATTTCAATATTAGATTCATCATGATAATGAGGAAGATACACAAAATATTAAACCCAATGAATCCATGTTCCTTATCCTCTATTGTTGTAACATCCCGCTACACAACCCCGAAGGGTAAGAGCCAAAAGAGGACCAGATAATTTTTTTTTGATAACATAAAAAATAACTTACACAAAAAATAATTTACAATACAATAAATTGACAACATACATGGTGAAGCATGGCCGAACACAACCCAAAGGAGAGGACTAATCCAGCCTCTAGAGAGAATCCAAACAGGAGCAATAAAATAGCTCTAGAAATTTTGCTTCGGAACCCCCTACTCCAGAACTTCCTGCTGCGGAACCTTCTGCTCTGGAACTTCCTACTCTGGAACCTGCTACTCTGGAACTTCTTGCTCTGAAACCTGCTGCTCCGGAATTTCCTGCTCTGGAACTTCTTGCTCTGGAACTTGCTGCTCTGAAACCTGCTGCTCCAGAACTTCCTACTCCAGAACCTACTGCTCTAGAACCTTCTACTCTGGAATTTCGCAGCAATGACACAAAACAACAAACAAAAAGTGTCGATGCGCCAAAACTTTGCAAGCCAATACATGAAGGAAATTACATAGCCATAGATCTAATTTTACATGAAAACTTCTGAAGGAAAAAAACTATAATGATCATCAAAATACAAGCTAGTTTGATACCTACACCAAAACTCGTAAGCCAAATGTAAAACATCACATTTCTTCTCATTTAAATTATATGATTACATCTTATCTCTCAAGAGAGTACAATATTCATAAAGGGATATACAAGAGTACAAAGGCATAGCCATAAATAAAATACATTAAACATATAAGACAAGTACAAGAGAGAACAACTCCAACTGGTGCTCCAATAACCTATACGTTGGTCCCCAATGGCGGTGGCAACGCCTCCCTACCATGTGGACTCAAAAGAGGCCACCCCACCATGCTCGGAGGTAGTCACAAGGCCCAAGCAGAAAAACAAGGCAAGGGTAACATATAGCCAACACTCACATCAAACACGAAGAAAACATGGAATACAATGCATTAAAGCCAATATCACAACATGAAGATGCTCATACAATGACATATCAGGTACTACTCACGACTACTAAGGCACGATGTGCTAGAGTGTAGACTGGATGGAATGTCATCATGTGTTTTCAAAAGGATGGCACCACACAGAACTAGGTACACCTCTCATACAGACGAGGAGACTCAATCACGCCCGTATCAACGCCCTTCAGACGGATAACTCAACGCCCTACAAATGGATAGACCTCATTTAACCAAACGAGGAATCCAAAAGCAAATATGAAACAATGAAAAAGCCATTGAAATCCATTATAAAACCATTTAAAATAGCCAAGCAACATTGTTGCTAAATCATTTAAACAACTGATCTCAAATGCCCACAAGCAGATCAAATACATTCAAACATTCATCTTTAAATTCATAAAAGAGACCAATCATATAATCGGTATTACCCTCATTAAATCATCCTAGAAAATCACTTTTAAATCAGATCTAATCTACTAAATGACAGTGACACAAAACATGGTTACAGTAGTTGTTCAATCGCATGAGAAAGAGGCATAGAAATATCATAAAAATTAAAATTGTCAAGATCTAAAATCGGACAACAACCTAGTTCAAATTTCAATGTTTCTAGATGGATTTCATCTTTGGTTTATAGTTTTATGACTAAAAATAAGGTGTTGTACTGAAAAACGTCATTTAATGCATGGCTGGGCAAAAACATGGAAAATGAAAGTGCCCGGATTAAAAATTGGACAAAGACCCAGTTAATATTTCAACATTTCTACATGGAATCCAATTTTATTTTACATTTTTAGTATGCAATAAAAGAGTAGCAATGAAAAACGTCATTTTACAAGTAAGCACAAATTTGGGCAAAAATGAAAGTGCCCAGAACTAAAATCTGCCAAAGAACTAATTGAGATCTTGACATTTCTACATGAAATTCACCCTTGAAATTCGTTTTTATCAAGAGGATAATGAGCAGCAAAGAAAAACAAGTTTCTCTTTACAAATTGGGCAAAAAGAGAAATGAAATGAAAGATCCCAAAAATCTTCTTTCTTTTTTTTCGCAACCCATTTTGGATTTATTGGCATGGACAAAATTTTCCATAAGAAAAACTACAGAGCTGCAAAAGAATTCAAGCAACCATCACCCAAACCCCAAGCCTTCACACAATAAGATAGAGGGGTTTCTCCAATTATTTACAAAATAAAAGTAACCCAAATTTGCAAACACATTCAAGGCATAAATGACATAAGTGAATGCAAAATTCAACAGTCATACAAGATTGAAGGAAAATAAGGAGAATACCTCAATTTTTCCCCAAAACAAAAATGAGAGAATGCTCTAACTGGAAAGCACGACTGGGTTCCAAGCTGCTGGGACAGCAAGGAGGAAACGACAAGCTGAAACCGACAAACAAATGCCCACAAATTTATTCTCCACAATTCTTCCAAACTCTGCTACCCAATTCATGGGGGTTTTTCTTCTCCTTCCAAAGACAAAAAAATTACTTCTTCTCCCCAAAAGAATGACTCTCACAAAATTAAACTTTCTTCCCTTTTATATTTTCCTCTCAAAAAAGATAACTCTTCCCCAAAACAAAATGAATATTTTTCAAAGACAAGGCTTCCCATTACTTTTAACTAACTCTCCAAAACAAATCATAGTTAAAATAACACTTTTAAATCAATACAATATCAAAACTTATTTCCATTATATAAACTCTCAAAACAATATATGAAATAAAACATTTTATTAAAACTCTCCAAAGTAATTAATTAAAAACACTAAATATACAAAATTCTCTATTACACATAAAAGTAATAATTTAAATCCAACATTAAAATACACAAGGCTCCCCGAGCAAGATTAAATAAGACTATAAGAGCTCAAAAAAAGGATTAATAAAATCATTTAAAATTACTAAATGAAATATATCATCCTCCAAATGATCAATAAAAAAAATCATTTAAAATAACATATTTAAAATCTCATGAATAAAACCATTCAAATATAAAATCAATTAAACACAATGAAATACTATATATGAAACAATGAAAAGATGCCAATGAAAACACATCATAACACTAACAACCAAAATACATGGCTACATAACACATTCACAAAAACCATAACAAGATACCGCAATGAGACATATTGGTAAACCACATACAACTAAAAGGTGCTCCAGACATACGGCTAAAAGTTGCTCCAGACATTATCGTTAGGTAACCAGACGGTGAGACATCAACAAGGAAACACTACACTATTAGGGTACAGTGGGCTAGGGTAGGGGACATTTGGCCTATGACTACCTCCAGTAACCACCATCGGGGAATATGAGTATGCTCAGGCCTATGGATCTAGGCGGAGTTGATACTCAGTACCTGCATCACTCCAATTACACGTCAAAGTACATTTGCATATAACATATATCATTTAGTCAAAGCAACACCAATCATCGAGAAGAGGGTCATGATATCGTAAGCCTCTCGGATACGAGTGTTACAACATCATCCCTTTCTTGTCCATAATCATACAAAAACAATGATAACAGTATATAAACATATAAGCATGTCATCCAAAATAATGACTAGTCATGATAACCTTTTCCCTTAATCGTCAATGTCTAATCTCATTATGATAACATTTAACATTAAAATATCAAATCAAATAAAAATACTATCTTACCAGCTTGGGTTTAGAGAGGTGTTACAATTGTGGTTATTTTGATGTAAAAATTGGATATTTCCTTAAAAACAAAAATTTACAAACTTTGAGGGAAGAATATGCTATAGTCATAAATATTGAGAGAAACATGAGGGAATTTGGAAAGTATATCAAAAGGTAAAATAATAATATTTCTATTCAAGCAAGCCTCTTATTGCTAAAGAGAATGTGGATAGAATGCTCGATGTAGTTAAGGATTTTTCCTACAAAATAACAAGGAATTTAAAAAGTTCTACCACCTCATAATATTGCTAATCATTTCAATAAGGGTCAATATCTATATAATAGGCCATATAATATTGATTGGTCCAAGGGGCCGGACCAAAATGATAGACAAATGGTTCCCAATAAAGGGAAATTCAAACATCAAGATAAATAAAACCTTGACCCTTTATGAAGGGATAATGTATGTTTCCATAATACCTCATTATTTTGTGCAAGTTATGATTTACCACATGATCCATTCAATTATGTAGTTGTGGTATCAACAAGAAAAAAATCATAATGTGGGAGGAATTTCATAATATTATGGGGATGATAATGATAAATTTGAATACATTTGAGTATGAATCCCTACAGAAAGATATTGAATATCTTGAATATGAGGCAATTGACAAAATCCACTAGCATGATCATGGTGCAAATCCAAATTAGTATGAGTTGCTTTCTCATTATTTTAAGCACTTGAGAGAACCCATAAGGTAAAAATATAGATTTTCTACACCACCAAATAAAAAAAATAGAGTCTTGATAGATACAATGGTAAGACATGTTTTGATAAATAGGAAAGTACCTACAAAAGATAAATTTACTTATATATCATGTAGAGATGATGTAGCTATTGACAAAGGAAAATAAAGGGAAAAATATTAGATTAAGAATGACAACATTGCAAGGAAGATGGTGGAGAAAAGAAAAAACATATTAAAACAATAGGTTCCCAAGAAGACACATGCACCTAATATTCATGACCATGTAATACCCTCAAACATTGATTTTTTTCCAAAATGGATGGACCCAAATAATAAAGCAAAAGTGGCCTTGTCCTAACTAATGAAAACATAAAAAAATAAAGAGATAAGAGGTAAGAATTTTGTCTCTTATGCTATATTCATGCCTTATATCCTTAATGCTAGTGATTTAACTATCATGCATGATACACCCTTACCCAATTACAACCCTATTGATATAGCTCAAGTCATAAGTCAAATTAGAGTTTTAGTGCCAATAGAGGAACTCCTTAGAAATCTTGAACATAAAGAAATGGGTTTTTCTTAATTCATTGCTATAAAAAAGGTAGAACAACTTGCTACTATTTCCAATAGTGTAGCAAGTGACAGATAAATATGAAACTATTGAGGTTTGCCTAAGGATTTCCCTAGTTAACAACTAGCTTAATATTGATCAATTCTACATCATGTTGGTGATTATTTCATTTTGGACTTTAGAGCTTCAACTAGCATCATGCCTCTTTATTTTATGAATAATTTAAGTTTGAAAGTGTCCAAGTATTATGGAAAAAAATTCTCCATGGATTCTATAGAAGTAAATGTTGTGGGAGTTGTGAACATATAAGTTAAACAAGTTGCATACCTAGATAAATATCTTTATTGTGGATTATCTATCCAAGTGTGGTATTCTATTATCTAGAAAGTGGGTAGCCTCAATGGCCTGTTGTACTATACAAATGGACTTGCCATGATCTACAATCCCAAATTGCACGGAGAAGAGGTCAAGCTATACAAAGAAAATATAATCTTGTATATTATTGAGGACCACTATAAAGCTATCAATGAAGTGTTGTACAATGATGTTGGTCCTAGCCATTTCATTAGGTAATGTAATGAACAAGATAATAAAAATGTTGAATATTCCTTTCCGTTTTCTCCTATTAAGAATGTAGGTGATCTATGGATCATGTATTTTGATGGTGCATGTTAAAAAATGGTTCAAGGGTGGGGGTTGTTCTTGTTTCACCCAATGATGGATCTTTCAAGTACATATTCAAGTTGACATTACAATGCACAAATAATGTTTTAGAGAATTATGTTATGTGGGGGTTGATTATTTCTTAGAAGCATGGAATTAAATGTTTGAAAATTCTTATATATTTGAGATGATTGTCCTCCAAATAAAGAATATATATGTAGAAAAGGATGATGGATTAAAAATATATACAAACTCTATTTGGGACACCATTGAGTTGCTTGATGTTGTTGGTCTAGAATTGATTGATAGGTTAAAAATGTTGCTACTAATTTTTTATCTATTGAAGCATCTAAGTTTGATACAAGATTGGTTCCTTCTTAGTGAGAACCAAGTGTTAAAATTCTCATGAGGCCTAGCATACCAAATAATATCTATGAAGTACCCAAAATCTGCAATGTAAGACCACTTCAAATACTCATTAGAAATGTTAGTCTAAACACACAAATCTGCAAATACCTCCATGAAATAGAATATCTATGCTAAAGAAATGCCACAAATAACAAAAACAGCATCAAGAAGACATTTTAAAAGCAAGATAAACACTTATTCCATGTTGGATTGGTGTCACATGTGCTAGTGACCCTTTCCCAATCCTTGATAAAAAGCTCAAGATGATAAAAATGCAAATGGAGATGATGGAGTGATGATGAACAAGATCAAATCTCAAATGAAGAGAGTAACCTTGCATAAAATTGTGAAGGATTTGCTCAAAGATGAAGCATGTATTTAAATATTTTCAAATGTTGAGAGTTGAAGAGGGACCAATGTGGGACTAAAGATTCTGCCAATGATAGGAGGACACTTGTCATCATGTGATTGGTTGATGTATGTGCAAGATTTGGGAAGAGTGCCCATGAGAGGGAGAATTTGAATTCAAATTTGCAATGAATGTTGAGTTTGACTTTGGAAGGGGACATGTAAGAGACATGTAAGGCCTCATAAATGCTCTGTTGGGTGTACATGTCCACTTGGGGGGAAATTCAAACTTGGAGAATATTCTCCCTTTATGCCAAGTTGAAAATAAGGATTTTGATAATTCAAATAAATGCAATTTCATGTGCAAGTGGCCAAATCTAGAGAATGCAAGTGGGGTGGATGTGACATGCATTAGATTAGATTTAATCAGGATTAATTAGCTAAGATGATGATTAGGATGCTTTGACTTTTATGACTTAAATAATTGATTTATTTAAATCAGAAAATGGTGGAATATGATTTGGGTTTGATTTAAATAAAGTCCTGATTTATTTGATGAATGGAATATGATTATGCATGATGTAAATTTGACATGTCTACATTTTGCCCCTCTTTGAAGCAATGTACTTGTTACATTGGTTCAAAGAATAAACTTACCGCATCAAAATTTAAAAATTTTATGATTTTTCAGATGCCCCAGCGGAAAGAAGTACCTGGTATATTGCCCCCTCGAGAGATTGAGTGAAAAGATTTAATTTGAGGGTCGATCTCGCGATAAAGAGGTTCAAAATGGATGGTTATGGACGATGATGCAAATGAGATGATTTTAAGATGCTTAGAATAACAAATCTATATTATCCTAAACAACTTAAATGATGATATGATATGAGATGGATGAGATTGATGATGTGATATGCTATGTTTATGCAAATGGATGATTTATGAGATGCTTAGACTAACAGATCTATATTATGATGATGATTATGCAATGCATGTGAATGATCGATGTTTCCTATGATGTATGCTATGAATGATATGTGGTATGCTGACGGTTTTCTAGATGCAGAATGGATGCATGATGGATGCATTGGTGATGATGATGCTAACGGTTTGTGGATGCAGGGTGGATGCATGATGGACTATTCATGATGCAATGTTAGCGTGGAAATGAGATGATGACAAGAGGATCCAACAAGTCCATGATTGGTCGAGACTTTATTAGAGATGATGATGATAGATGATGATGATGATTTGCTTATCAAGGATTAGGATTTTCAAAGGGTCGCTTACTTTATCTTTGATAACACGCCTAAGCATGATGCATCAAGGTATAAAGGACCAAGATGGCGTTGTACTTAGTGTGATGGACTTTGACTCAACAAGTAGATAGGAGTATTCTTGTTCACACCTGACATACGGAAACCTTGCTAGGATGCACTTTAGAAGTCTCAAACATCTCGGACCAAAACACGGAAAGGTATAACCAATCAATGCAATAGTCAACAAGCTATCTAAAACATCCTCCATACATATCTAACAAAGCAAGTATTCGCCAAGTTATTTTACAAGAGCGTCCAACAAGCACATCAGACAAAATAATAATGATCGTTGCCCCATTCCTATCTCTCTAAATCCTTCGCTTGGATATCATCGAGAGGTCCTTGGAATGAGTGCAATAAGATAAATCAAAAGAAAAGATCAAGTACACAAATAAGCCAATGTTCTTCATACCTTCAGCCAAAGGGATTTGTTTTGATAGGATAAGAATCCAAAGTGATATCCAAAATGATGCCCATTGTCGGAACGATATATCCTAGGACATGCATTGTATAGGATGATGATGGTTTGATAAGTTGATTGATAGGCTGTTGATATAAGGTCGATTGACATGTTTGCGACTGATCAAGAGTTTGATTTTGTGTTCAATGGTTCATTGTTTCAATTTTGATTTTATGATTGAAGCTTTGATTTTGCCAATTGTTGTGATTGTTTCTGTTTGCGTTGCCAAAAGGATGGAGATGACGATCAGTTTATTATGGATGATTGATTATTGCAGGTGAATGCGAGATGAGATGGATGGATTTTTTCAAATATTTGGATGTTTTTTGACGTTTTGAAATGTTTTGAGGCTGTTTTTTGGTGTTTTTGGATTTTGCGATGTTTTTGATTTTTTGATTTTCTTATGTTTTTGGATTTTGATGTTTTTTGAATGTTTTTTGGATTTTGATGTTTTTCGAATGTTTTTGGATTTTGATGTCTCGGGGGCTGATCGAAGATTAGCCTTGCCTACGTTTAAGCTCAGAGACGACGTAGTTCGGATTCCAATGTTTTTGATGTTTTCTGCTTTTTTTGAGTGTTTTTTGGATTTTTGATATGATTTGGATATTTTTGGATTTTTGCATGATTTGGATGTTTTTGGATTTTTTTGATGTTTTGGATGTTTTTGGATTTTTCGCATGATTTTGACGATTTGGATATGGATGTGTAATGATATCAGTGCTTTATTTGGGATTTTGTTTGAAAACCAAGCTAAGGTGGATTGATCCGATCGACGGATTGATGATGATGATAACATTGTTGAGGATACACAACAATGCAATGATAGTGTTATGCAACACAAGGATTGGGAAAGGATTGATGATGATAACATTGTTGAGGATACACAACAATGCAAGGACTGGATTGATCAGGATTGATAATGATAACATTGTCGAGGATACACGACAATGCAAGGATAGTGTTAAGCAACACAAGGATATCCCGAGATGATGACTTTTTGATTGGATTTGATTGATCATGTTTGATGAAGCTTGGTTTCGAACAAAAGATGTTTGGATGATTTGATGTGACGTTTGACGTGCAGCTTAGATGCGACTGATATCAATTGATGTTTGATGAAAGATGAAGACTGATAAGGAATGTCTTCTCGTCAAAATGTGCCATGGGCTAGTGATTCATATTATGGCTCACAAATGCTTTGACCAATTTGGTTTTACGTTTGCCAATGTTCAGATCGCCACATAAGTCGGAGGACATAGATCAAGTTTTATTCTTGAAGCAAGATGTACATATCTGCCCCCATTGTCTAGCAATGTATGGAATGCCATGGATGGATGCTCGGATAAGTGTATGGATGGAGGGACATGGATTATCTTGCGATAAGATACGGTGTTTGGATAAAGAATGCTCATTTGGATAATGCTTCATGGCTCAGATAACATAGGATAGAATAGGATCAATGAAAATGACCCATGTCAATATGTTTTACCATAAGCAAGCGTAAAGCGTGCCCCAAAATTTTATCAAGATCAAGAAAATTTGGACTATGGATGCAGATATATGCGAATGGATTGGACAAATGGTTCATAGATGGATGGATTTATTGTGGATGAGACGGATGGAATGCTCGATTTATTATGGATGGGATGAGATGCTTTCTCCTGAAGTGGCACACATAGATGCTCGATTCTACTCATGACGCCTATTTGCCAGGTTTTCATCATGGTCTTGCCCAAAGCGCCGCCCATGCGGTTTTCACTAGAGGACGATTTTTATCTTTACTATTTTCAATCATTTTTCTAATTTTTTTTGGATTTTCATATTTTTTGATTTTTTTGGTTTTTTTCTGAAAGATTCATGCTGAACCACTTGGTGGTGTTGACGTAGATGCCCCTGTCATAATGTGCCATCGATATCCTGCTTGAAGAAGCTGCTTTGCTAAGATACGTGCACTTGAATACAATTTTTTGGATTTCTGATCTACTTCGTTGATACCAGAGTTGACTTTGTCTTTGTGCGCACATCGCGATAGATTGCCTTCTGAATCCTTATGATGAAGGGTCGTTGCCAATACATGGTCAATGTGAGAATTGGATATCATGCGTGGAGGCGTGGATGAAGTGTGTTTATGGATAAAAGATGGATTGGTTGACAGTTTGGAACCTTTGACTCTCCAAACTTGGGAAGTTGAGCAATGATGGGTGGATACAGAAGTGTGCATGGAATTAGGACCAACTGCTTGATACACTTTGTACGTTGCTTGAAAAGCCTGCTTTTGATTTTGCGGACATATTTGATGGATATCTTTCCCTCTTTTAGTTTTCCCCACAGTTTTTTTGACTGATGGAGTTTGATATGGATGATCTTTCTTTGTATTCTTTGGTATCCATTTGTATTTGATTTGTCCATTATACTTATCAGCTTCTTTTGCTTTGATAACGTTCTTCGTACTTTGATTCAAATCTTTCTTTTGATGTTGGTCCCAATTTGTGGATGGGGTGATGGGTGGATGAAGATTCATGGCGTGATTGGTTGTAGTATTGACACTAGCTTCATCATAAGGACTCTTCATGCTCCCTATGTTGACGTTTGCTTGAGACGAAGTTGCCCCCAGTATGGTGGTAGTAGTGCCTTCATGCTTTTGTTTAGAATGAATTCTCTGATACATGACCACCGTAGGTGACGTTATTTCCATTTGCTGCTCTGCTAACTCTAGAATATCCTGTTCTATTTGACTTGTCTCCTTGAGCGGACAATGCTGGATATCCGTATTCATGATGTCCTTAGTTTGAGTTTGGTACATATCTGATCTTGATGTTGATAACTCAGTTTGACTGTAGGAGTTAAGAATTTGCTCTTTTTGTGTAACAAAATCTTGTTCTAGATGAAGATCATCTACGTGTCCATCCATAGAAAGCATCTCATGGGTAGATGGAGGAGTATGTGCTACATCGATATGATCATCTTGCATGGATAGGAGAGTGTTCATTAGATTATTGTAGTATCTTGAAGATACAAATTCTTGATCTTGATTAATTTTAGAGTTGCTTTCAACATGCTTTAGATCAAGTTCCTAACATGGATCAGTTCCAAAGGATGAATTGCTTATAAATGGTTCTTGGATGTCGACATTAGGCATGGTCAAGTTCAAGGTTCCTTCAACATCTGTAACCATGAGGTCAAAGGGGATCAACATGTTTTGAAAATGACCATTGCTAGACCTTAGTGAAAGATTTTGATCTTGCTTTGGAATAACTTCTTGAGATATGTCCTCTAACTCATAAGGCGATGTAGAGACATTTTCAATATGATCATTGGTCAACAGATCATGCATTATGTCAATTGGATCAAATAGTCCTAACACTCCTTGGAATAGATCACTAAAGAGTGGCTCTTGATGTATCGTGAGTTGATCATTGGATTGTGTACATACATCGTCAATGTGTTCCTCGATGGAGAGGTTTTGATCATTGTTTTCGACAATTGCGGTGGAGAGATTGTGAATGTCTTCGACCATAGAGTCAAGTGATTTTGATATTTCTTGAATTGGCTCATTATCAAGTTTTGTTGGTGGATTTTGATCGTGATTTAAAAGTGACTCTTGACATATGTCGATTCGATCATTGGATGAAGTAAATGTGTGCTCAGTGATGGATTGATCTTGATCCTTGTTTTCAATAGTTGTCATCTTTTGTGTTTGTGCTCGTGTTGGTTGGGTAGCTTGAGAGGCTTGGGCAACTTGAGAGGATTGTTTCACTTGTTGAGCTTGTGTTGCTTGTTGCATGGCTAGATATTGTTGGAATCCCTTTTGAAAAGCAGCTTGTAATGTCGCGTTGTATTGGATTGATGTGGTGGAAATTGGTGGTGGTGGGGGTGGTGGTGGATTTAGAATCATGTTGGATGTAGTGACAAGTGTTTGAGATACGCTCGGAGCGATCATGGTAGTGAGGGGTTGAGATGTGATGGGTGTGATAGTGGTGTTTGGAGTGATCGAAGTGATAGAGATGGTTGGATTGACCGAGGTGATAGGTCCTTGGGAGACCGTATTTTGATTGGTTGGGATCATCATTGTTGCTTGATTAGATACCATCTGTTGGTGCGATGTCGATGGTATATTCAAAGGATTTGTCATGATGGTTTGATTGATGTTAGGTGGATTGATTTGGGTGGCGTGATTGGTGTTAGGTAAAGGGGGAAGCCCTAAACCAAGGAATGATGTAGGTAATGGTGGTGGAGATTTCCCTTGGTGCAATGCCTCAACTATTTTGGAAAGTTCCGCAATTTGATCTCGCCAAATTTGTTCTTGATTTTGATCTTGACTCACTTGAGATAGTTGATTTGGCTTGTGTTCAAGTAGTTTTGGCATGCATGCTTGTCGTTTTTGAATGGGATCATGGACGAATGGATTTTGGATGACGTTTTGATTTGGGATGATGTTCAAATTTGGCATGATAAGATGAACATTGTTGGTATTGGGAATCATTTTTCCAAAGTTTTCCGAGTTAGGATTCATGTTTCGAAAACTTGCACTTGGTACATCCACATTTGGTTTGTAGGGATTTGGTGGAATGATGTTGCTCGTTTGAAGACTCATGTATTGATTGTTTGATTGGTGGATTTGTAGGTTTGGACTTAGATCTATCATTGGGAAATGTGTTCCAAACTTTGACTTGGGCATACTCACACTTGTTGTACCACTGACATTTGTCGAAGGCAATGATCTTATGCATGGACTTTGATAATTGATAGGCATTGCAAGGCTTTGAAGATTCAACTGATTTGGATTACTCAAAATGTATGGATCAAGTTTATATTCCATGTTCTTCTTGTGTTTCGACCTTGTTGCAAAAGTGACCTCTAAGGTTCTTAGGATCTATGACAAGATGGAGGATGAAATGTGAATGATATGAGTGTTGAATGTTTAGGAACTTTGGATCAATGCTAGACTTAGGGCTTGATTTTGATTGGTTGATTTGGATGATGAACTTGTAAACCCTAAGATGTTGGATGTGATCTTAGGATGAACTTGTTCAAAGGATTGATAATTTAATTAAGTATATGAGAAAGGATGCATTCCCACACACCTAATTAAACAAATGACTTTGGTTTCGATGATGTGCCTAAGTCTAGGATGATGTTTGCAAAGATCTAAAGTTGTTTTGGTGAGATGGATTGATGAATGTTTGAGATGGATGAAGTGTTTGATTTGATCCTAAGAGACTTAGAGAGACTTTGTTTACTAGGCCAAGGTATTGAAGAACACACTTTTCTCTAAGAGCAATCAAAAGACCAATATGACCAAGATATATCAAGCACATGTGTGGGGTCCAATTCGTTATCTTTGCTTAATGTATTCTTTTTACCAAAAACAACCACTTGATTAAAGTTTCAAACTAAGATGTCCCATGTCTTAATTTCTTTAAACCCCACAAGATATTTTATGTGGAAATTCAATGAACTTAAGGCAAGGGTTTTCCTATTGTTTACTCAAAAAGACAAATTGAGATATAATCCAATGCTTAGGAACCTCTACAGACGTGAATCCGCAGGGAAAGCAGTAACATATGGATTGAGTCAATGATATTTGTCTTCAAGAGGGTTTGAAATTTTGAGAATCATGTTGAATGTTTGTTTGCAAAATATTTTCGAATACACACTGTGTTTTCAAACAAAGAATAATTACAAGCCCTATGGATGTGTAAGACAATATTTGTTGGATTCCCACTTGGACAAGTCCAGCTACGCTTATCCCTAGCGGATGGTTAGATGCTTGACCCCACTGGCTCCCCTCCACGGCTCATTATCGTCAATCGGGGCAGCCAAGCATCAACACCCATGAAACTCCCATGGCATGCTTTCCATCTCTACTAGAAGACCGAAGAGTGGGGTGGCTTGAACCACCGCTCTTGCACCAACAAATAGATTAAGGATTTTGGAAAATTCTAGCACATGGGTTCTAGTAAGGACTTTCCGTTGGAGATTGACCCATACGCAAGAGTCCCCTTCGGATCCATCTTGTCGAGCCAACCGCTGATTATGGCGCTTAACCAAAACCCTCATTTATATCCCTATGGAAATACTCTTGGCTTTAGAGTGTTACCGGTTGAGTCGCCGCTTGGGTGAGTACTTTTTCCCCGCAGGCCCTCTAAGATAAACAAAAGCAGCAAAGACACAATCCGTAACTCGATCGATCTTTGATGGCACAAAGAAAGAGAATGTATGAAAATGCCCCTACTCACACTCGCACAAGATGTTCAATTTTTAAGCCCAAATTGAAGTGTTTCAAAGCAATAAAATGTATTTTGAGTGTTTCTCTTGCACCCTAGATCGCACGAAGCGCAAGGGGAGAGGATACGTACTCAAAAGACAATCACACAATTCAAACACTTGTTCGTTTTATACCCTTCAAAGCAATTGTGAATTCGTTTTAAGCACCAAATGAAATGTGAAGATTGCTTGCTCAATTTTTTAACCCAAAACGAACTCTAGTAAGTTTGTCCTAAGATTCATTTTAAGCCCTTTGCAATGAAAATCAAATTGTTTGTTTTAGACCCAAATGAAAACTAGTGTTCTAAAACGAAAGGATAAACAACTTCATGAAGTAGTGTTGATCAACACTTAAAGTGTTAAAAAACACATTGTGTTTTCAAAAAAAAAAAAAATCATCCCCCTTTCGTCTTCATTTGCTAGCCTCCTCTTTGTTGATTTTTTCGCTTTCACTTTTCCTTTTTGCCTTTGTTGTTCGCTTGTACCTTGTTCACTTTTTTTTGCTTTCGTTTGCTTTTGTACCTATTAAACAAAAGATATTTTATGTGAGGATCAAAAATTTTAAACTTATTTTGATGGTTAATAACATGATCCAAGTTTGTAAGGATAAATGATTTTTAATAGAAAGAGGCATGCATGAGTAAATCATGATTTCTTTAGACTTTTAACAACAAATATAGAACTAGAAGCTTCTCTTATTGATAATTCAATCCCAATAAACTAAACTTTTGTATGAAAAGTTTATTTAAAGATAAAACCATCAAATTCGTTAGACCCCTTCCTTCACACTTGTTATTTAAGCCCATAAATCAATCATAAACCTTTTAAACACATTCTATTAATCTTTAAACATTGACTATTTCAAAATAATCACCGTGATGCAGCAAATTTTGAAAGTAGATAAAATGTTGTCAACCCTAAGGACTACAATATTTCAAAAAAAATGCCCCGAGTGGGTTGCTAAAGTCATTCCTTAAAGCAAAATATTGTTAAAAGATCAAATTTGAAAGGCTTCTCCTTCTTTTTGAACTTTAAAGAAAATTCAACGGTTCAATCAAAAGCTTTCAAAAGAAAGACAAGATTCGAATGATGTAAATCAGAATTGTCAATCTTCGCCAGCGTACACTTGATGGGGCATTTAAGATACAGCTCTGTCATCCCTAGAACTCATAAAGACCAGACATAAACATCTCATCTTTTGGCAGGAAACCTGGATATAAGAAAAAGACGTGTCAGTACAAATCTGGCGCATTAAATAAAAGCAAATCTGTCCATAATATCAGACAACTTTCTTAGAGACTTATACGCGCAGATCAGCCTCAGCTACATGGTAAAGAAGCATTTCAAAGTGAAATATTGACTCAATTTAAGACAAATTTATGACCAAAAGAAAATGAACTAGTTGGCCATTAGCGTTGTGATTTGTTTCAAGTCCTTTTTCATCAGTAAGCGCAGTAACAATAATAAACGCCAACTCCAAGCAATAAGTGCATGCAGACTTTCAATCAATAGGTATGATAAATGCAGATTCGAAGCAATAGATTATAAACAAAGACTTCAGGAAATAAATGATAAGTGGGCTTACTTTGAAGAATGGCAAAAGTGACACGCCAACTCCAATATCCAAAGACAGAAAATCCACCACTTATCATCTTAAAGATAGATTTACCTTGTCTGCCAGATGATCAAAAAATGTCATTTTTTTCTCTCCACAACCTCCTAATTTATGGAATCACCAGCTGCACAGGGTCCAAGATTTTTTTGCAGTCAACAGGATGTGCTATAAATACAGAATACTAGTAGCTGTTAAAGGCGCTGGATTTCATGCTGGTGACATTGGCTTTGAGAACAATTTAATAATTCATACTCATTAAAGAGTGTTGCAAATTAGCTCGACCACCTCTTAATAACAACAACAATACCATATGCCTCTTAATGACCAAATGTGAGGTATCAGGTCTTGTTCGTAATTGCAGCTGCTTTGGTAGATTTGCATTCAAAATTGTGGATGCTTAAAGAAAACCCGTGAACTATCCAATACACTGCCGCACAGAAACATGGTCTCATGAAATACGTTGATTGTGGGATGCCTCAATAGTTGAATGTGCTTTAGACACTTTCAAGCAAATTTAAGTCGCAGGTCGCATGAACAAGTCACATGAACCATTTGACTATATTCAATGCGTGAAAGCATAGACAAGTCACATGAACTATTTGAAAGAATGAATCAAAGATGTGGTCTCACAACAATTGCCAGATATGCTCAAAATGGATTTATTCAATAGGTGTTAGAAACTTTCAGAAAAATGCAGGCAGTGGGTGTAATAGCCGAATTCCTCAACCCTTACTTAGAACGCAATGATGGCAGGAGCTGCCTAAAAAGATTAAGGCGTGCAAAATAGACTAACAGATTGCTAATAGTTGGTAGGTGTAAAGGAAAATTCCCCAACCTTTTCCATGTCCTTCGAGAAAGTAAAAGCCATTGGAGGCCTACACAAGGCGTGTGAACTGCTTTATGGAAAAGTGTGGCAGCATAAACAAGGCATGCGAACTGTTTGACAGGAAATGTGGCAGCATGGACAAGGCACGTGAACTATTGACAATCTGCCTCAAAGAAAAGATACAAGGTATGCGAAATGTCTGATAGAATGGGGCCTGCATTTAAAACCTTATTTGCTTTCCTTCCTGTGCACCAAAACTTCATCAGACTGATGCCGTGTTGAGATCTTTTCCAGTTGAAAACACATGATGAAAATAGAAAACACAAAGTAAAGATTTTTAAGGCTGCGAACAAGGCATTACACACTGGGACATTCATTCAAGTCCATAAAACAGTGTATTCTTAAGGACAATACAGATCAAATATTAAGGCAAGCAGCATTGCTTTAAATAGAAGAGAATATCCCAGCATGCTCAAATTTAGGAATAGCATAAATTAGTAGACATCAATCAAAATGAAGTAACATGAAATAGAAATGAAATGTATTAGTTGCATGCTAAAATAAGCCTTAGCTGAACGCAAAGTAGGATTGCTAATAGCATTCCTATTTAAATGAAGTAACATGAAATAGAAATGAAATGCATTAGTTGATGCCCTCCTTCTAGCGCCAAGATGAAGTACCCAAAATCTGCAATGTAAGACCACTTCAAATACTCATTAGAAATGTTAGTCTAAACACACAAATCTGCAAATACCTCCATGAAATAGAATATCTATGCTAAAGAAATGCCACAAATAACAAAAACAACATCAAGAAGACATTTTAAAAGCAAGATAAACACTTATTCCATGTTGGATTGGTGTCACATGTGCTAGTGACCCTTTCCCAATCCTTGATAAAAAGCTCAAGATGATAAAAATGCAAATGGAGATGATGGAGTGATGATGAACAAGATCAAATCTCAAATGAAGAGAGTAACCTTGCATAAAATTGTGAAGGATTTGCTCAAAGATGAAGCATGTATTTAAAGATTTTCAAATGTTGAGAGTTGAAGAGGGACCAATGTGGGACTAAAGATTCTGCCAATGATAGGAGGACACTTGTCATCATGTGATTGGTTGATGTATGTGCAAGATTTGGGAAGAGTGCCCATGAGAGGGAGAATTTGAATTCAAATTTGCAATGAATGCTGAGTTTGACTTTGGAAGGGGACATGTAAGAGACATGTAAGGCCTCATAAATGCTCTGTTGGGTGTACATGTCCACTTGGGGGGAAATTCAAACTTGGAGAATATTCTCCCTTTATGCCAAGTTGAAAATAAGGATTTTGATAATTCAAATAAATGCAATTTCATGTGCAAGTGGCCAAATCTAGAGAATGCAAGTGGGGTGGATGTGACATGCATTAGATTAGATTTAATCAGGATTAATTAGCTAAGATGATGATTAGGATGCTTTGACTTTTATGACTTAAATAATTGATTTATTTAAATCAGAAAATGGTGGAATATGATTTGGGTTTGATTTAAATAAAGTCCTGATTTATTTGATGAATGGAATATGATTATGCATGATGTAAATTTGACATGTCTACAATCTATAATAGGAAATTATTTTATGATAATTAGTAGATATACATATTCCTAAATTATATAGATGAATTTGAAAGATAACTTATTGATTGGGAGCCTATGATTAAAATAGTAGATGGTAAAGAAATATTGTTGAGTAATATAATATTACAATTAAAAGCCAACACCATTCCTAAAATTATGTGGATTTGGAAAGAATGTTCAATAGTATAGACCATTGTAAGAAAAAATGTAAGTTTGTTGGTGAAAATAATGTTGAAGGTAAAAATAATATTAAATGACATTGTTGACTTGTAACTCCTTCATAATGGCCCGTATCCCAAGGTGGGAATCCAAAATCATCACTCAACTCATATGGGACCCACCAATAAAACTCAAGATGCTTCACTACTCAATTTTAATGTACAAGTTGATATATTTTCTAAAAAATAGGTTTATAACCACCACTTCCAACTCCACCTTCTTAATGACTATAATAAAAACTAATACAAGATTTTGAGAGAATTTAAAATACATATTAATCTTCAATTACACCCTATATGTCCAAGGACATTTTCCAAGAGTGTTGGATACACATGAATAATACATAGGATTGCAAGCTAAATGACACATTAATCTTATCAATACAAAGACTTCTTAGATCAGTTATATGTGATGGGAAAAATGAGGCCTATATACACTAAGGAGTTAGAACTCATGTAAATATTAGCAATATTAGATTGATTTCCAACATAGCATCTATCACCCTATTTTATTTACTCTAATATATTTTATTTCAATATTATACTCACTCAAAACCTCTATAAGCCTTATCTATCTTGCAATTAAATGAGATTGAGTAAAAATATATTTAACCCCTAATGATTAGTTTTTATATCAAATGGTTTGTCCAATAGTAAATTTTTCCGTTTATGCAAGGCATGAACTATGGTTTATATCTCAACGTCATGAGGAGAATAATTCAATATGCGAGACTTTAATTTCTTTGACTCATAAGTAACAACAATTTTATCTTACATAATAATTTCTCCCAATCTATTTATGGAAGCATATACAATTATTGTGAAGTGACCATTTGGGTCTCAAACTTGTAAGATTGAATTTCTAGCTAACTTATCTTTCAAAATCTAGAATAATTTGTCCCACTACCCTATCCATATGAATTTCTCATTTTTCCTTTAAAAAAATTAATGATGTTGACTAAGAAAATAATTTTAGGAATCTTCTATAATAATCTACTAACCCCATAAAAATTATTAACACTAAGTTGTTCTTAAGAATTAACCATTCTATTATGGATTTAATATTTCTAGGATCTACTACAATTCCTTCAAAATATATTATATGTCCCAAGTAATGAATTTGTTTTTCAAATAAATTACACATGAACAACTTTCACTGCATCTTATGCTCTCATAGCCTCCACATGACTAATTTAAGATGCATTAAATGTTACTTGTTATTAGAATAGATCAAGATGTCATCTAGGAACACTAGCAAAAATTTATTAAGATAGTCATGGAAGAAACTATTCAATAAGTTCATAAAATTGGTAGGAGTGTTAGTCAATCTAAAATTACAATTTTAAACTTTTAGTGCTTATTCCTTATTTCATTTTTTTTTGGAATATCCTCCACCTTAATCCTTAATTTATGATATCCCAATCAAAGATCAATCTTGGAGAATATTGATTCACCTTTCATTTGGTTGCATATTTCACTGAAAAGAGGTAAAGGGAACATATTTTTTATGGTTATCTTATTTAGCATCTAATAATATATGCATAATCTCAAGGTTCCATCATTATTTTTGAAAAATATCACTAGTTCTCCCTAAGGTGAAATACTTGGTCTGATCTTGCAATTATATTTTTAGTTCAAATAATTTGGTGAAATTTATCTATAAGGTGCCTTGGAATTAGGTTCATCCCTAGAAAAACTTTGGAAAATTCAAATCACTTTTAGGAGGAAGCCTAGGTAGGTCCTTGGGAAAGACATCCTTAAAATTATGGATGTAGACTTATCAAATATAGGATTATTTTCCTTCACTTCCTCTTCTAGAGTAATTAAGTATAATTGGGCTCCCTTCCTCTTTGTTTCCTTTAGTTATAAAGTTAAGCCATTCTCACATTTATTACTTTATAAGTTTATTGTACATTTAGTCTTTATCCATTAGCATCTAAAAATTCTACCACCTTCCTATAGAAATCTATTTCTTTATATTAATTAGGTCATAAGACCCCAAGGGATCTACATCGAGGTCTACATTCATCCTAAATTCAATAAATTGTCCTATGGCATCCAATAAACAGTTTCACTTCTTTATTAGCCTTATTTCCATACTAGGCCTTTCATGATGTTTTCATTTCACTAAATTGTAAAGATAAATTATCTACTAAGTTAGAAGCAATAAAACCTTCAATTGTCTAATATTAATTAATACAAAAATTGATAGTCCATATAGAATCCATGTTGCCTCTATGGAGCTACATTTGTGACTAGATTTGCTAATTCCCAACTATTGTATAAATTGTTAAGGAGTTGCCTACTATAGTTGAATGGTTCTATTATGCCCTTTCCCTTGTCTCTTAGGATATTCTCTAGCATAGTGAGGAATCCCACTTAAGAAGCACCCACTTGGTATATTTATTGGAATATAATTTTTCCTATAGAAGTTGTATTTGCTTCATTCTATTAGGGAGCTATAGGTGGCCTATTATTCCTTGTGAATTTGTTCCTAAAATTCTTGTCTTTGTTTTTTTAATTCCTTGTATTTATAAGATTATGATTAGCTCCTAGTTTCCATTCTACTGTTCCACTCTTTTATTCATAACAAAGTTATCATTCCTCCTATTCTCATGCATCATATTGATCAAAAAAATCATATTCCTATTATTATAATTTTTCTTTTTATTAACCATGGCTTGGAATTTCTTTTCTTATTTAAGTGAACTTTTCAATACCTCATTCTTTTTTAGGTTCATGCATGTCAATTTTTGCACAAGAATTTATATTTAATCTCAAAAAGCATTTTCTTTCATATGACTTCTCATCTTTTTGGTTCATTGGAAAATACTCCAAAAACTTTGCAAACTTATCCCAATCTTGTTGAACCATTAAATTCCCTTGTCTTCAGTTATGAAATTCTATCGTATTTTCATCATAGATAATTTTGGGTAACCAAATCTTGTAAAATTAGAGGAAAAACTACTCTCATGCCCCAAGCCTCTTAGCATTAAGAACCAAGAACCTATCTTTAGTAAAACAAATTTTCTCATTGATATTTACCTACCAATTGATTGCTTCACCTATTAACTAATGTGTATCCCACTGGAAAATATCATTCTCAATATACTTGTGTAGTTCAATTTTTTTTTTCATTTTATTCAACCAATTTTCCACTATATACCCCATTTATTTCCATCAAACTTAGGTGGTGAAATTTTGTTTAAGTCCTTAGAAAATTCTACCATTCTGAACTCCTAATTAGGTACATATGTCTATGTCAAGAACATTCACATGCAATATTTGATCTCCTTGAGGGGTTCATTAATATTATTTACCTTGTAAAAAAATTTAAAATCAAGTTCAATGATATTTTCAATGTCCACTTGCTTAGCATGTAAATCATTAATTTACTATTCTAGATTATTAATGTTGTCACTTTTTTCAATCATAATATTTATTAGTGTGTCAATTCCTTCTTGGTTGTTTGGTTCTTGTTGATTAGTTTTACTAAACACACATTTCATGTAGTCCTGCATGTGAAGCCATAGACTTAACCATTATAACTCCTATTAAATATTTTTTATTAATATATTACTCGTAACACAAGGATGAAAATTAATTAATATTTTATTCAATCATATTTTTTAGTACACATTTTTATTTATTTGAAAATAATTATAATTACAATGTAGGAATATGATTCAGATTCGACTTCATTTGGGTTTTTGTTCTTGAAGTTTATAATTTGAAACTTAGTGTTAGGATATATGTGCAAGTACTCTAATATTTCTCTACTTATAATAAGGGCATTGTGCCTTCATCCAAATGGCATGTCATGAATAGAACATGTTTTCTTAAATATTGATTTCCTTGCAAGACTATTTTTCACTTATTTTCTTTTACTATTTTTAAATCAATACAAAGTTGTTGCCAAGGTCTTAATATCATAGATCAATATAACCATAATCTTCTTAGTGGTAATTTTTTGTCAAATTCTTAATATTTAAAATTTGGGATTCAATTTTTGGCAAATAGTACAAGCTATAAAAGAACTAAATCACCACATTTTTATAAAATTTTGATTTAATGTTGGTAAAATTACCTAATGCATTGTGTTCTTAATTTTTTTAACTCAATTTTTGATGCATAGTATTTGATGTTTGATTGGATCCAATTTTCTGAAATTTAAGTAAACAGTGCAAATCTAGATTGTTTTTCTATTAATATCACATAATTACTCTTTATTTTTAGGTCCATATTTCTAAACTTTATTTCCCACCATTAATTTCAGCTCTAATCTAATGATTTGTGTTTCTTTCTAGGAAGTAAAATTCACTTGCACTTGAAAATGTTTATTGAACCTAGATTTCCTTATAGATTATTGAATTTTTTAAATAAAATCTAAATTAAATATCATTCATATTTATTTCTAATTAACTCCATAATTTAAAAAAATAAAATATATATTCTAATAATTTTTATCTTAATCTTTTAACTTCTATTTAAGATAATAACAAAATAATTGGCTTCCTAAATAATTAAATTTTGTGTTTACTAATCTAATTATTGTGATTGAGTAATTAAATTAAATTAAATAGTATGGGATAAAAGAGTTCCAACAAAAAAATAAACTTTATAATTTGAAAATCACAACTAAATATCATAATATGTCAAAGAAAATAATTACACGTCAATAACATATTTTTAAACATGGATTGGTGTGTGTGAGTTCTCCAAGAGTATATGATCAACCCTATATGAATTCAATAGATGAACTATCTAGAATTTTTTTTTTCATAGTTGGGTGTTCCCTACTTTGAGAGTTTATAAAATACACTACCATCTTCTTCAATGGGACGACCTCCAAAATTCTTGCAACAAGAACAAAAATTTTCATATGATTTTTCAACCAATCATTATTTCCAATGCATAACATCGTAGGGAAATATTGATCTCATAATCCCAATTAGACCAAATAACCCTATAAATAATATATCTAGGGACTAATAAATTATTAAGATAAGGATAATTCATGCCCTTGTGAACCATCATATATCCCAATACATCCAATAGATTAAGGGTATAATAATTTAACTTTTTTTTATATGTTATCTAATCTTTTATTACAAAGAAAATTTAGTACCTAATAAGAACTCTCCTTTTTTTATATTTATTTCAATAAGCTAGAAATAATGTACCAAATAATTTTCAATTAAATAATATTTGAAAGAAACATAATTAGATATATTATTATATCTTTAACATATTTGATTATCAGTCTTTTTTATGTATTTTTTTCCTTCATGTACTTAGTATAGAAAAATGCAAATTTTGTAGTCTTAAAAGTATAATTAAGCATCATAAAATATCAAAAAAAAAACTTGAAAATAACATGTTTTTGAAATATCCATTGGTGCATGACAATTCTCCAAGAGTATAATATCAATTATATGCAATCAACAGATGCAATATCCAAACAAATTTTCTTTATAATCAAATGTTTTCTACTTTCAAAGTACATAAAATACACTACCATCTTCTTAAATGGGGATGTTGGTGTTTCCAACTAATTATCTAGGTTTTCCCTAAAGATGTCCAATGAATAGGAGATAGATTTTATAGTTTTCTCCTCTAAAATTTAGGCTCTACAAAACCAAGGTGGGTTCCCCTATAACATCATTTAACATATATTAATACTCACAATGATATTTTGAAATAGATTCTTCACACTAATCTTATTAAAGGTAATTTGAACTGGCTAAATCATCTTCAAAACCCTATGTATGCTTAGTATTACTTTGTCAGTGTGGACTTGAGAATAAAATATTAAAAATACAATAAAAGAAATATTTTAATTTTGTTTATATTTGATTCTTCCTTAACCTTAAACTTTGTGAATCATTTTGTCCAGTTCCTTATCCATTATAGACTCAAGAAATTAAGTAAAACTCCTACAACAAACCAATTCTTTGGTTTCTAATAGTCTCACCGTCTTACAATAAGAAACTAACAAAAAATGAAGCTATTATACTACTTGTTAATCCTTATTATAACAACACAATCTCCGATGAGCAAATTGAAAGCAAATTTAATTCATTCTTTGAACAAAAGCTAATAATTTAAGCATCCATAACACTAAATATGATATGAGAACTAGAAATAACCCTTGATTATATCGATCTAAAGAGAATGAGATACAATATGGAAAGTACAATAGATTGGTATTCACATTTGGAACAATACAATTAATATTTGATTCATCTATTATTATTACAAAGTAAAACTATTTCATTTCTTCTCTAAACTTTTGACTTAATTGTACAACCTAACTCTATACAAAGACTTACAAGGACTAAGGATTCAAAATCCTAGAATAAGGCTTTGAATTCCCTTTTATAGACATAAGGGAAGAAACAAGAAAAAAGCCTCATTCAATCGCTCAGTCACTAGAAGACAAAAACCCAAGCAGTGACACTATTTACAAAGGACAAAAAGTAATTACAAGAGGAAACAACTACCCAAAAAGTATTTGGAGATCTTTTGGAGTATTGAAGTTAGTGTATGGAGGTGATCTTCTCAAAATATATCCCTGTAGGTGATAGGACACATCTGACATTCTTTGCCTAACAAGCCCATGCAACAGTTATATCTAGTTGTTGGAGACCAATTGAAACACAACTCAAGTTGCAGCATTTTCCTTTTCTTTGTCTCCACTTTGTCTTGCTGATGTGTCCATCCTAGGTGGAAAAAGTTGGATGACTCTCTCCAAATGAGACTTGTAGTCATCACTAATCAAAACTTGCACCATATCAGGGAAACCTAGCAAATTGTACTCCAATTCTGCAAGTGAATCTATACATAGGTTTAGCTAATCTACATCCACCTCTCCTTCTTTATTAATTTTAATGTACATGGGAGTGAGAATATTTGCAAACTTGGACTTCCACTCCCTATAAGGCATAACCTCCCCCTCCTCATTCAAAATTAGAGGCATATAGAACTCTTCAAAACGTAAAGGTACTCAATTCCCTCTTCATGAGGTCCTTGTATCTTCTATGACAACCTACTATGTCATCTAATAAAATAAATATGACCTACTCAAAATGTCAGATACTAAGTTATTGTTAAAATTAGGGTTCTTGACATTAATTTTCAATAAATCAACCCCATGGGACCAACTGAATTGGAAGCATCTCAGCCTCACTCATGTTTGATTATGGCTAGCATATGCATTCCTTAAAGTGGTATAATTGTCCCATATCTTATCAAGTTGAGAAATAATTCATGACAAGGTCTATATCCCAAAATTTTGTCTACTAGGTTTGAAACCTTCTTCAAAACTCCTTCCTTTGTTGCTTTGGCTTCTTATTTTCTTTGTTTCAATTCTTCCTTCAGACTAATGATTTCAACAATCAAGTTATTTTTCTCCTGTGAGGCTTGAGCCTCACTTATTTATTGTGGAGGTGGAAATAGCCCTGTAACTATGTTAATTTGCTATTGCAGATTTTGATTTAAGGCATTGGCCTTGTCTAGATCCCCTTGAAAATTTTTAATTGTAGCCTTATTAAAAAGGGTTGCATTAAATGTCAATGAAGCTACCTGAGTTACACTTGTATCCCCTACTCTTCTCACAATGAGACTACTAGTGTGCTCATCGGGATCATTTATAATTTGGGGCTTATTTTTCTTTAGGAAATGGACCATATTGCTAAGGTCTCATACCTTGGGTGAAATATTGATCCAAATTATAAAGCCTCAACTTGTTCTTTGGAGTTCAAAATTAGATTATCACCACCATGCCTTCTAATTGCATTAAATAAAATTGCAAAATTTGGCTAGCTCTCTACCTCTCTATGGTGTCATGGCCTACATCTCAGCCTTCACATTTCTCCAAAATTCTTCAATGATCTTCTTCTTCTCCTTCTCAGAGAGGCTTCAGTCAGAGATCCTTTGTTGTAGTTCCTCTCCCTTATTTTTAAGGACAAAGTTCTTAAACTCATGTGTGGTTATGAATTGATCATCTTGCAAGAATTCCTTGCAAGCTTGTGCTCTAATATCATCCACAGTTTTCCCACCAGTTTTAAAATCAATGTATAAACCTATCGTTGGTGGGACTCTCAATCAATACCCTTGGAGCGGGTTGCATCTCTTACACCACAAGGGCATCATTGTCAAACTCATCATGATCAATTGGGTATTCCACCAAAGGTCCAGCCATAGGATCTATTTGTTGTAGTGGGGTGAATGGTTGAGGACTTGATTGTATGCTAGCTCTAGAGGTAAAAGGCTTGGGAGGAGAGCATGTTTCTTATTGTTTCTAAAATGAGTCTTTTCATACTCATTAAATTGTCACATGATCTCTAGAAATACAATTCTTATAGGTACACTTTTTGGTAGCACATGGGGTGCTATAGGGGTTCCATATATTCTGATTATGGTGGAATCAACATGTAGAAAACCAATCACCCCAATTGTGGTCAATACCCTTCTCTAGAGTGAGATCCCTTAGCCTCAAGAATCTCCTTATTTTCTCTAACAAACCCAAATCCACTAGAAGACGAAGACCCTACAACAAGATCCTCACAAAGAATTCCTCAAAAATTGAGTAATTTGACTTGTCATGGGCCTTGTCCCAGATGTAATTCCACTCTTGGTTTGACAATATTCTTCCTTGCTCATCTATTGGCCTAACCTATAGCTTTGAAGACCATACTTGTACTCCATTATGCAGAATGATATGGTACCAAAGTGAGTACCACTTGTAGTGTACCACACTTGAATCCCTCTTCAATGAGCATAGGGATTTATGTAGCTCTTCTGCAACATATCTAGCATAATCATATGGTTTTTTGAAATCCCTGCTTTGAATGTAAAATGCAAGCACCATTAAGCTGACAAGCATCTGAATCTTTTTGTCCAACCCCAAAACTTGACAAAAGGAAAAGTAGGTTTTACAAAATAATCCTCAGAAATATCATAACCAAAGGGATCAAGATCACCCCTTGCAAACCTCTATTTTTATCAGTGTTTCCCTATAGACCTGAAGTAGGAAAACCACTTCACCTTGTAGATATCCATGTTCCTTTGATATTCTCTGTCCAGGGTATCCAAGTTGATTGGTAGTTGAGCATTATGGTTTTGGTTAAAAACCTTGCAAATATGGTCTTTGTCAAGAGGAAAGAGACTTCTTCCATCAACTGTATATAGTGCCTTCATGTCTGGATTGTATGCCTTGGCAATTTCCTAAATATCAATTCTACATATATAAACACACTGAGCACAACCATCTTGCCCAATCCTAGATTCCAAATGTTGCAAACTGACCTTTCTACATAGGCCTTCCTGTAAGCATGCTTGAACAGTGCATAGCCCTAAGCTAGAATGGTGGGGTCTCGGTAGTTTTCATTTTTATCAAATACCTGGTCAATGAGAATTCCTTACCCTAGAGCCACCCTCGGCCTCTTTTTTGGCCTGAGGAGTTGTGGAGTGATGTCCTCATCCAACCCCCTCTTGTGAACCCTTGATGTTTCAGCCATTTCTCAATGTAGGGTTTTATAAAGGGAAAGCTAGGTTTTACAAAAACTTTACTCCTGAAGGAATTTTTGAAAAATTTCAATAGCATATACCCTCCACAAACCCTAAACTTCTTCCTTTCCTTATTGAATTTCAATCAATTTACACCCTACCACTTTTAAAATCATAGAGATGCAATATGGCGTACTTGTTTGGAATCACTGAAAGCCTTAATTTTGCTAAGAAAACCCTTGCTCGCTTCAAAATTTCACAACAATTTGCTCCAACACTTAGCAATTATGGTTCGAATGATGAAAAATGAAGCAATTAACCCCAAACCATCATGAATTTAGTAGATATAAATCCCATCCAACATTAGTGTCTTTACATGCTTGAACATGCGACCAGTGGTAGCCGTTCATTGAGTTTAAATGTGGACCGTCAATCTCAAGATCAACGGTGATGTAAAATTTTGAAATCTCCTTTGCAAAATGACATCTTATTTTGTCAATATGTGTACAGGCATTGTCATTTTGAGGACTAACGAAGAGGGAAAATGACAAAATAAAGGCCTCCCCAAACTGAAGAAGGTATGCAATATGTCGACGTGCGTCCCATGGTGCCCTGGAAGACTTGAAACCATTGAGCGACATAATAAAATATTAAGTGAAAAGGGACCACTCGATTGCCTCACGTAAGGGGTCAATTAACAAATGGTAAAGACACCCTAAAGTTACAAATTAAGAGGTAGGTGACTCTGATAACCAGTCAAGAATGAAATATAACAAAAGTGCAAGGGTTTAAGCAAGCGCTAGGGTTTTAAATAGAGAATAGGGTTTTAGGAACCTTTAAAACATTATTTCCATACCTTCTCTGCATAATTGAAGGATTATCAAAATTTCAAAAGACCAAGATTACCATAGAATTATCGAATTTAGCAAGTACCACCAAAGGAAACCTCTATAAATAGTACAACAAGAAAAAAATTATAATATGATGCTCACCGACTCATTGCTTCCAATACTTAACATTATATGACTATATAAATCTAAATCCAAATTAGTCCAACTAACCTTATGATGCAAAGCATCTACCACAAACCAACAAGGTTACTTCAAACCCTAAACACAAATCATGAGAAAATCCATTAGCCATTACCAAATTCACCACAATTTCACTAGTTTCCACATTACTACAAGGCTTCAAAACACCATGCCAGTATTCCAAATTCACCAAATTAGGTACCAACTCAACTACCAAACCATTGAACATCCTCATATTGACTAAAATGAAGGAAAATCTAGATCAGAAATCCCTAGATTCATCCATTACTTCATCATGCACCAATTCACTCTTCAATGCAACTCATTTCCAAACAAGGCAAAAAGACAACCTTCACTCAATCTGGCTTCTAATCCTTTATCTGACACTAAATCATTTTTATCATCTTCAAAATGGTTGATACAAAACAATTACCTTGAGAGAAATCTCTAAAGCACTTAAATTGTTCATCATGCATACTCAAACCATCAATTTGCACCATGATTTCACATAGTTCAAATCACCAAGACAACAAATTTGCTTTCTAAACATTGTCCAAGCATTGGGACATCTTTGAAAACATCATTAAGGCAGAATCAAACCAAATTCCATCACTCACAACTCTTTTTATACATAATCACATCTTATTACAGTCAATCCACAGATTCTAGTAGTATTGCAACATACCCTAAATGGGTTTATCTCAAAAACCACACTAAAACTCCAAAATCTAAGCACATCCTTGGGGACCCATTATGACATACAATCACATACCTTAATATCAGATAAACTTGTTTTGAAATAAACATCAGAAAACTTGACTGTATGCTAGAAAAAGCCTCAAATTAGGCCAAATTTACAAAGAGAGTGCTCTTTATTCACCACCAAAACACCAAATAGCTTCAAATATTCCTTTAAAAAGTCTCTAAACTTAAGATTCAACAACTCTCAGGGGTTGAAAGTCCCAATAAAGCACTGAACCACTAAACCCTTGATTGTAGGCTTAACAATACAAAAAGAGTGAGGGATTTTTGAAAAAGAACAATGCAAACCTCAAATCCACCTGCCACCTCTTCAAACATGTTATAGTATGTCTGAAAAATCTTCTTCAATCATCACCAATCCCATACACATGTTTCTTCATCTTCATGCTTGTAACCACCATTTTCAAGAGGAAAACTCTAAATTTTTGTTAAAGGCGGCATCAAAACTTCATATCATTGCTTCCCCTACACCTGCACACATTCAAAAACTAAAAAATATCCTAAAACATCCCATTCCATGAATCTAACTAACCTCCATCGGTGGAATGGTGACTAGAAACTCAAAAGACTCTCAAACCCTGTTTTTAAGGGTTACACATAGTTATGAGATAAAGCCTACAACTAGCCATTAAACTCACTTAGTTTCTCTCAAACTTACTTTATTTGAAGATTTTAAACCTTATTGAATTCAAATCAATATAAAAAAATGCTTGAAGATGTTGTACTAGCCCAAAAATATTGAAAAATCGCAGAGAAGGCGTTGTTTCCAAAAAATAGGGGACTCTTTATTTCAAAATTATTTACAAGATCTCAATACTGCCTCTTCCTCACCTATTCCATGCTTTATAATGATGTTTTCAGTCAATTAAACTAAGTTCCTTTACAAATTCATCGACCAAACTTTCTATTTCCCCACTTGATTCTTCATATTCTTGCCTTTTTTTGCATTTTTTCCACTTTTCCCAATTTGACAACTTTGCAAATTTTGCAAGTTTTACATTTTCCATTGTTTTTACCACCTAGAGACCTATTAATGACTCAATTACATTAAAAATGGCCTTTACATGACTCTTTTACACACTTTTACATTTGAAAACTAAAATTTTATAATTTTTCCTTTTGAAGGCATTCAGTGAACAAGGTGCACCTGCACCACCTTAGAATTAATATATTTAGGAACTAACAAATTATTAAGATAAGGATAATACACACTTTTTTTTATCATCACTTAGCCTAATATATCCAGTGGATTAAGGGCATAATAATTTATCTTATTGATATATGTGATTTAACTTTTTATTACACATAAAACGTATTATCTAATAATAAATATTCTATTTTTGTATTTTTTTCAATAGGCTATGTATAATGCTCTAGATTATTCTCAATTAATAAATTATTTGCTAAGAAACATAACTAGACAAATTATTCTCTTCAACATATTTAATTATTAATGTTTTTAATGTATCATTTCTTTGATGTACGTAATTATATTATTATTGAAAAGTACAAGATTTGTGGCATAAAAAGCATAATAAAACATCATAATATATTCAATAAAACATTTAAACTCATCAATAACATAATTTTTCAAACATGCATTGGTACATGTTTGTTCTCCAAGACTATAAAATCAACCTTATGCACTTAGTAAATGTAATATCTAGACAACTTTTCTCCATAGTTGGGTTTTTCCTACTTCCAAAGTGCAACCATCTTCTTCATACAATGCTTTTTTCCTTCCACATATTGGACAAGAAACATTCATGCCAAACCAAGCACTAGAATTTGAAGACCCATAAGTTGATAATGTTAGATCATGTAAGTCCAATTTAAGGTTAACACAAGTTCTAAATTGTGAAAAGCCCAAAAATGAAAAATATTTATCACTCAATTATTTTATCTTACCTTATAGTAATAAATTTTTACCATCTTGGATACATGGGATAATATATTGGAGATTAAGTGCACATTGTGTTAATCTATGCTAACAATACATTATTACTCCCATGGTGGGATGGGATGAACTCTAATAATCTCAACTTTACAAAAATCGAAAAACACTACATCCCTTATTGTCTATTTCCCTTAATCTGAGGAAGATAATACTAATAGGTATACATTATAATGAGCACTTGCACTCCTTATATATATTTGTTTCATATATTTGGTACCTTGATTAGAATAAATTCCCTCACAATGTGATCAATGGAGATAACTAAAGCAACACCAATCTTAATGATCCAAGTGGTAAATTACAATTCAATATTAAATCCTCTACAAGTGTTTAACTAATCGAAGATTTCATTGTTTATCTATTTTTTTTAAGGTAAAGGATTAATGGTCCCTAGATTTCATCCCCCGCCACATACATAATCAAAGCCCATAAAATCAACAAATTATCCCACTTCCATTTTAGCTCCAACATCATTTCAAGGTAGATTCACTCTCATGGCACCAAGTGCCAATGAATTAAGCATGGAAAAAAGTCCTAGTAACTACTATAAATTGAACCATCAGAGTTTTCTAAAAACTTTGAACATTTTCTCTTCTACAATTGTACACAAAAAAATATTGCATAGTTAGAAGAGATGGATATATTCATATTTTGTTGAGAGATTTATATTATATTGAAAACTATTTAGTATACAATGGTGTACATATAAGTGAACCTATATGAATTTTTGAACAACCAAAGTGTCAAAATATAACATCTAGACACCTAAAATTGTCTAAATGCAACACACATTCCTAATTCATCATAATTCATCATTTTCCTCATTATCTCCTAATTCACCAATTTTAATTAAATAATTCTAATCTTTGATTAAATTCATTATTTTCGTCTATTAATTAAATAATTAATATTATTTGATTAATTCATCATTTTCCTCTAATTCACCTTAATTAAATAATTTAGAATTATTTAATTAATTTCAAATTTCCTCTTACTTCACAATTATATAATTTCTTAATTATTTGATTAACTATTTTCCTCCAAATTGTACATGGCATGTTCCATTTTCAAAAAAAGGAATATTCTCTTTTCAAAATATATTCCCTCCATAAAATATCCCAAACTAATTCCCTTGAAATGAGGAGATATTTTCAATTAACTAGAACTTTCATCAATCCCCCATCATTGATCTTCTCGATCCAATCTCCATCGTTGATTTCAACTTTCAATCTTCACCATTGATCAAAAATTTATGAATTTTATAAAATAAGCCATATCCTCCATTAAAATCATTCACAATGTTCATCATCCTTGAGCATTCATCATTTTTGAGCAATTTGTGAATCAAGATCTTCATCAACAAGCTTTTGCAACATGGGTTATACACAATTAAGCAATCCACATATCAAATTGGCATAATTCAACTATGGGATACTAGGTTTGCATGTTTTCTTTGGGCTAATTAATCTTTTTTTGAAGTGATTTCTTGATTTTAGATTAATTCATTGAAGCATTTACATTCTATTTCATTAGTTAATGGGTTTAATTAATCTTTCCTTAATGGTTGTCTAGGATTTTCTAACCCTAATTTTAAATTCATATAGCAACGTTTTTTATAAAATCGATGCTATTGATGTGCATAGTGACACTTTTAAATACTTTTGACGCTTTTGATAATTGATGATTCTCTATGTTTTGTGATTGTGGGTTACAGTGATGCTTCTATATAGTTATAGCGATGCTTTTGATATGATGTAGCACATTTAATACGACTTCACACTTCTGGCTAGTTACAATGACATTTTGAGGTAAAATGACACTTATGAGGTATATCGATTCTTTTGATTTTATTTACAATGATACTTTTGAATGTTGTGGTAGTACATCTAATTTTGTTCTTTAGATTTTACCCTAACCCTAATGTGTGCCTAATCCATTGACACTAACATGTTTGTGCAACCTTGGCATATGTTGGGACAAGACAAAATAAATCTTAAGACCACTAACAAAATTTTCTTGTGGGATTTCTTTATGCTTTTAATTTTTAAAACAAACACATATTTAAATTTGGGTTTAATTAAAGAAATTGTTTGGTTTGTTTGGTGTGATCTTGGGTACGTGTTCTCTCCCCTTGTTCCTAGTGTGAGCCTGAAGATCAGAAATACCCTCAATTCCAGATTTATGTTCTTTTACCAAAGGACTTTTCTACGTATGTCCTCCCCTTGTGCCTAGTCATCAATTCATTAGAATGTATTAATATTTGGCAGGTGATCTCACTTTAAGTTGACACACCCATTTACTACTAGCTAGGTTGTGAATGTTTGGTGTGTCTTCATTATGCAATACCCATGACACCAAATAGTGTTCTCTTGTTGAAGAAGGCTCATAAAATCATCCTTATTACCTTTGAGTCAATCCTATATGCTATTCTCTATTGTGTGTTATCTCTTTCCAAACCAAACAAATCAAAATCAATCCTCAAAATAGTCAAATTAGTTCAAAACCCTAGGAAAATTTTAGGTTTACTTGTAAAATCTTGTCTCTGTGTCACAATGACGATTTTGATTGGTCACTATAGACATTGAAAAATTTCCTAATCGATATCATACACTTGAAACAGATTTACTAACATCATTTCCTCTTTAACCCATCCTTTTTTTGCTTAATTGATTTAATTAGCCTAGCTAATTAGTTAATTACATCATTTTCATCTATTGGCCTAATTAATTTAATCAGGTTAATTCATCTCTTTTCATACTAACACTTCATCTAATTAAATTAAATAAATCAAAATATTTAATTTAATTCCCTAAGTCATTTTATTTAATTAAATAACCCTAAGTTATTTAATTAAATATCATATCACCTTTCGCCATTTATTAAATCATTTAATTTAATAAATATTTCTTTAATTCTTCCAATCCCCTAATTGCATAAATTAAATCTTGTTTAATTAGCAATTAAACTAATTTTCCTCTAAACCAAAGGGAATATTCCCATGTAATATTCCTTATCCCCTTTTTGTACAAAGTTTTAATTTTTAAATAACCTTTTTTTCCTCACCTAAAGGAATATTCTAAGGAATATTATCTCTCCTCCAATCAGCTCACTTGGCTTCTTGAACAAGCTAAACCTTCAACCTTTTGAGCAAGTTACCTTTGACCTATGTGAGCAGGTCAAAAGTGTGTTTGTTTGAGGCAAGTGTGAGCCCTTGATTAAAACCCATCATTCATTCTCATCTGTTGATGACAATCCATGATCCATGCCTCTCATCCCCTTCATCTTGGACCATTGATTAATATTTTTGATTTCAATCCTTCATTCCTCATTTGCTTTCCTATAAATAGGTCACTATTTGGAGACAAATGGATCCATCTTTCAATTGCAAACTTATGTTGTTAAACTCACTTGCACTCACACTCGTATTTACTCACTTTTTATCTTATCTTAGTTCATTTTTAGTTGCATATTAGCTTAGAGCATCCATTAATGGCATCCATGCATCCATCTTAGTTTGTTTATAAATTAGGGTTTTATCTTTTAGCATAGTTTTAGCTTATATTAGCTTAGCAATAGCATAATCAGTTCATTTTTAGCATAAAATCATGGTAACTTAGCTTGCATCATGTTCATTTTAGCATAAACTGGGTTTTCATACATCAATCACAATGGTTTCATCGATTCTCTTCCATAGAATCGACTAAAACAAGCTCACTAATCACGGGATTGGGAAAGGGTCATCGTTTCACATCAACATGACACCAATTTCATAATGGGATAAGTTTCAGATGGATTAGAGTAGATGTTTTAAAAGCTTTCATAATTTAGTATGTTAGGTTTTGATAAATGTTTAGTTTCAATTTCATTTGAATGATCTTGTTGAGATTCGATTATTAGTGGCTCTGTTATGTTTCTATTCTTCATGGATCAAGCGTAATTCAACCAATACTGATATCCTTGTCTCACAATCACAATGATGTTTGTACAACTGTTCCTCACTTTTTACTACAACTCAACACTTTTGATTAAGCATATTGATGCATTTGATTTACATCTTGACGCTTTTGTGCAACTTGATGCTTTTGATCCTCTCTATCAATTCTAGAAAACCCTAAATTATTGTATAGTGGCACTTCTTATATAAACTTCACTTTTGACCTACACAATAGCACTTTTAAAAAACCACGATGCTTTTTCCATAGATAATTTCTTTTGGTAAGGGTAGTTCCACACTTTTGATGAGTTAAAGCAATACTTTTGAAAGCAACACATTTTGACTATCAAATTAAACTTTCTAGAACCCACAAAATTCTAGATTCTAAAAATTAACAATCAATCATTATAGGACCTAATACTTGTGTCAAACAAACATATAATCATAAATTGTCATCCAAAATAGAAAATCAAACATACCCATGTACATCCCATATCATTCTTTCATTTTGGACTTCTAGAATTACATCCTTTTAGTTTTAGATAAACAACAACCCTATCAATAATAATAAACTCATCTACTAGCAATCAACATTTTACATAAGTCTTTTGTTTGGATCTCATATCCTATCCTCTAGTTTAACTTTTGCTTGAAAAAAGTCATTTTCAGGTACATATTTAAATTAGCATCAATCTTTGTGAGTAAACCAGCTCATTAGTCATTATCTAGTCATAAGTTTGTAAACTCATTATCATCTTCATTTTCTTGGAATCATTAGTCTAGGATGAGCAACGATCATCTTCAACACCTATCAAAATGAGATCTAATAAAACTTTTTCTTTTAGAGGTTTTATATCCTCCATCCATCCAATAAACATCAATATCAAAATTTGGTCCAAAATATACTTAGTGTGTCCTTTCTCCAAGTCCATATTGAAGCAAAACATTCATCCACATCACACCATCCAAAATCATAAGGTTAGCAAAAGTTTTATGCCTATAACAAGATCTCAACAAAAGAAAATCATGAAATCCAACCCAAGTAGTTTGAGTGGCATGGCACCCATTACTACTTCTTAAACAACCCTTAGAATGACCAATGACATGTTCAACCCTCAAGAGTATCAAAATTCCGAACAAAAACAACAAGATCCAACAGTTATTATAGAAGACATCATGAATGAACAAGAGGGTTTTATAGAATTCACTAATGAACAACTCCTAGAGATGCAACAAGATCCATCTATGGCTAGAGAACTTGATGCCTTATTAGTTACAAACCCTAACTTCTATTTTCTCAAACTTGCACAAGGTGGTATTAAATTACCCTCAGATTATGATGTTACCACACTTAGGGAATAGGCCCTTATAAATGCCATGGAAACTAATGTACCTATACATGATAATGTTCCTATAGTGCATATGTCATTGAATAAATACCACCATCTCCCATGCAAAATACACCAATCCAACCTACTATCACACCCTTTAACACAAATATTTACCCTTTTCTAAACAATACATGAATATGCTATACCAAAATCAACTCATAGGTAATCAAACAAACCCAATTCTGTTGAACACAAACATCCCACCATTCTCAACACACTTCCATATCAAACCCAAACATACCAAACCCCCCAAATACCAACATGATGAACTATACAAACAATATATTCACAACACCAACTCCTCCATATCATGTGCATCCTAATGTACCAAACGCTACACAAATATTTAACATAACAAACCTCGCTAACAACTCCAATATCTCAAATTACCTTCCCAACTCATAAAATCCCTTTCTTACTGCCACAAGATAGGATCCCACATTGGGTATGGAAAGAAATTACCATACAAACAATCTATTCACAACACCAACTCCTCCATATCACGTGCATCCTAATGTACCAAACGCTACACAAATGTTCAACATAACAAACCTCACTAACAAATCCAATATCTCAAATTACCTTCCCAACTCATAAAATCCCTTGCTTATTGCCACAAGATAGGATCCCACATTGGGTATGGCGCAACAACAATAATTCATCCAACATCAACAACAAATCCCTCAGCAACAAGCCCCTCAACAACAAGTCTTTCAATAACAAAGCCCTCAACATTAAGTACCTCAAACACAAGAACACATCCCACAACAATAAAAAAAACCCTCACTAACAACAATATATCCACCATCAACAACAATATATCCCCCATCATCAACAACAATAAATTCCCCAACAACAATACACCCACCATTAACAACAAACTCCACAACAACAAATCCCAACACAATATCAATACAACTTGCCACAAAACCCATCATACAATGTATATGACAACCTTCACAATATAACTTCAAATCAAAATCCATCATATAATTCATCATTTGTACCCTAACACATCACATATATTCCACTTAACCAAACACCAAACAACCCTCCTAATGACTTGGCTTCACAAATTCAAAACTTAAATCAGAAAATCAATGGCATGCAATTGGTACATACAAATAAATCATATGCTCTTGAGGACCTATGTCCTTATCCATTCGATAGGAACATAAATATGACACCTTTTCCCCAAAATTTTGAGATCTTCAAATTCAATAAGTACAAAGGACACAGTGACCCACATGAACATATAAGGTAATTCTATGTAGCTTGCTTAGAGGTTTCATATAATGATACATATCTAATGTAACTCTTTCCACAAATTTTAGATGGACAAGCAATTGAATGGTTCTCTCACCTACCCTCAAGTATCAAGACATTCCAAAAAAAAAATTGAAAAAATTGTAGCTCACTTCTCCTATAATATGGAACATGAGGTTACTATGAGAAACTTGTACATCACCAAACAAAACCAAAGAGAAACATTTGTAACCTTTTTACAATGATGGAGACACAAATCAAGTAAATGTAGATGACCCATTCTAGAAAAGCAACTTGTTGACATCTTTGTTCAAAATCTCAACACAAAAATCGGTTTTCACCTATACATACAATGTGAAAATATATTTGAATAACTAATAGAAAAGGGTCTCACAATTGAAATAACTCTCATTACTAAAGGGATAGTCAAAATCTAAAAAGACAACAAGGACCAACCTTCAAGATCTAATGTTAAACCATGCCTATGGGCTAAAAATGAGAAAGTTATAAATGATGGCATTGTAGACGTAAAATTTATCCAAAACACACAGCCCCAATCAAATAAACAAAAAAATATCCAAAACACAAATCCTCCAAGAGGACAACCACCAAGACCTAATAATATAACTTGATGCAAATACACCCTCTTATGGGAACCTATTAAGACAGTCCTAAACAAATTAATTCAATCAAACCTCATCAAGCTTCCTAAGCTTCGATAATATGATAAACCGTATTTTAAACCTTTATGGTATAATGACAACTATTGTGAATACCATAGAACGAAGGGACATAAGACATCTAATTGTATGAGGCTTAATAATCTCATCCAAGACCTCATTGATCAAGGGGAGGTAAGCATCGACCAACAATCAAGAACTTCCAGAAATAACAATTTTAGGGATCTACAAGAATCCAACCCCTACCATGGAAAGAGAAATGACACTGGTAAGTCAAAAGATTATAACAATTTTTTCCATTGTTATGATAATGTTGTAGGACATACTCAACATTCAAACAACCATATTTCTATCATAACCATCCATGTTAGAAAACATGAGTGTGGAGTCACCACACAAAGAGGGAAGGTTACTATCTAAGGAGCTCCCCCATAAACTAAAAGCATATAAAAGGTGCACCCAACTAATTATAGTCTAATTGATCATCTCAAAAATACCCCTACATAAATCTCTATCCTAGAGCTTCTAAGGATCTCACCTGCACACAAAGAAGTCTTAGATAAGGCTCTCCTACAATTATCTGTTCTCACTTATATAGATACAAAATAATTCCAAACCATGGTCAGGTGCATTTCTTCCACTCACCACTTGGAATTCACCTAAAAGGATCTTTCTACAAATACATGTCATAATCATGCTCTACATCTTGAAGTCTTTGTTCATAAGCGCAAAATTAAAAGAGTTTTGATAGATGGTGGAGAAAGCTTAAATATTTTCACCCTACAACTTATTCAACACTTTGGATACTTTGAAGAGGTCGTCAAAACACAAAAGGGGGTCACTATTAGGGCCTATGATGATAATGAGAGAGAATTAGAGGGAACTATAAGATTGCCTATAAAATTTGGTTCTATGATTTTTGAAACCACATTTCAAGTATTGGACCTCAATCTACCCTATGAAATTCTCCTAGAACGCCCATGAATACATGTCATGCAAGCCGTCCCATCTACTTATCACCAATGCATAATTTTTTGTATAACGAGACTAAGGTTACTAGTTATGGTGATCCCAAACCCTTACATTATTGCAAGAACTTGAAAGAAAAATACCATAAGTTACTCCAAGTTCCCAACAATGTTGTAGCTTCACATTCAACTTCCTATATTGGTCCATCAACACTAATCTCTTCATCTACATCCCATCAAAAAATTCTTGAAACCAAGGTCCAAGTTTAAGATAATGATTGTGGCAACTACAATCTCAAAGGATCCTTCTATGTGAGACAACTTTTTTCTTCTCCAAAGATGTATGGGAAACCATAGCACATTGACAAAACCTCTACCATCATCAAGTTTGAACTCACAGTCTTTTCCAAATGGGTTGAACTCAATAGAGAAGTTATATATCAAGAATATGTCACAAAATGGTTGTATCAAGACTAACAAGAAGAAACTCTTCTTCCTATTGATCAAAATAGTAAAGGTTTTTGAATGATAAAGAACATGGGATTTATAGGCTATGGTGGTCTTGGTCTACATCAAAAAGGTATAATAGAACCTATTGTTTTAGAAAAGTGACAAAACTATCAAGGTCTTGAGTATGGTTCACAAGACAATGTCACCTCTAACATTAAAGGTATTTCTAGTGAGGAAGTTATAGTTTTTCTTGTGGTTAATCCACCCAACAATGACACCATCGATGACTCTCCTATGTGTATTACTACTCTATTAAAAAATGCATCCATCTACACCTTCACAACCCCTACTCAAGACAATAGCCTTCAAATCATTTTTGGGACCAACAAGCTATGATTCAAAACATATTTGAAAATGATGAAGCTATTATTGAGTTCATGGGACTAAGATATGGCATCCCTTTAGGAGACCATAAAGTAGGGTTCAACATAGAGCTTGATCAAAAAGCATACTTTGGGGGGAATCTTGAATCCTTCAGTCACAAAATTGAAAAATTAAAAATCAAAAATAGATCCCCTAGCAAAAACCACAATTTGGCACTTTCGGATCAAGAAAAAATGAAAACAAGGGATGTATCTAATAGTGAAAACCTCTTAGAGGCACTTGAGGATGAATTACTTAATCTCCCCAATGTCGCTAAATATCAGGAAAAATCAATAGTACTTGTGGAGGAAGCACAACAAATCAATGTGGGGACAACCAACAACCCCAGATAACATTTCATGCAACATCTTTAGACTCTAAGGAACAAAAAAAATTGGAGCATTCTTGGGAGAAAAATAAATAAATTTTACCTAGTCTTATGCAAATATTTTTGGGTTAGACACATCATTATTGGTTCATCATCTAACAACGTATCATGATGCAAAACCAATCAAACAAAAGCTATGAAAGAAACATCCTCAAATAACACTACTTGTAAATTTTGAGCTACAAAAATTGATGGATGTCGGTTTCATCAAACCTATTGACTATCCTAAGTGGGTTTCTAGTTTAGTAGCAATTTCCAAACCCATTGGATGCATATGGATAGGTATAGATTTTAGAGACCTTAACAAAGCATGTCCTAAATATGACTTCCTATTACCAAATATTGACATTAAAGTGGATCTTATAGGACATGAGATATTATCCCTCATGGATGGGTTTTTTGGGTATAACCAAATCAGAATAACATAGGAATACCAATACAAGACAACATTCACATGCCCATAGGGTACCTATTTTTGGAACATTTTTTCATTCGGTCTCAAGAACATAGGAGCAACCTACCAAAGAGCTATGATAGTGATTTTCCATGATATGTTTCACACTATCATGGAAGATTATGTGGATGATATTTTGGATAAATCATTAGCAAGAAAACAACACCTAGACATGCTAGCTAAAGTATTTGACAAGTTGGAAAAATATCAAGTTAGGCTAAACCCAAAGAAATGTGTCATTGGAGTCACTTCCAAAAACTATATATAGCATCTTGAAGAAGGAAATCATTGATATGCCTCCACCAAAAGAAATGAAGCAAGTCCGTAGTCTACAAGAAAAATTACAATTTATTCAAAGATTCATAGCACTGTTAGAAGAAAAATGTCACCCATTCATGCATCTCCTTCACAAGGAAGTAACATTTAAATTGGATCAAAAATTCCAACAAGCCTTTCAACATCTAAATGATTATCTTGTATTGCCTCCTATTTTAATGTCACCAGTTCAAGACAAGCCTTTGATTTTATACATATCAACCACTACAATAGTATTAGGTGCTCTTCTTGCACAACATGATGATTTAGGAAAAGAGAGAGTAGTTTACTATATCATTTGAACACTAGTTGGCTATGAGCTTAACTACACATTTATTGAGAGAGCTTGTTTAGAAATAGTTTTTGCTTCCCAAAAACTATGACATTGCATGCTATATCAACAAGTCGGGCTCATTTCAAAAGTGGATCCATTGAAATATTTATTTTCTAATGCAACATTCATAGGTCAAATGGTTAAATGGCTTATGATTCTCGGTGAATTCAACATAGAATGCGTGGATAGAAAGGAAATTAAAGGATAGGTAATAGTAGATTAGCTAGTAGAAGCATCGATATATGATGAAAATCCTCTCGTATCATATTTCCCAGACAAAACAATATTCACCATTACTCCCATCAGTCAATGGAAATTATATTTTGACGGTTCTCATACTCAACACGGATCAAGAGCAAGAATTATCTTTATCACCCCTCAAGGTGATTGCATACCTAAGTCATACTGCATAGCTTTTTTGTGTACAAACAATATAGTTGAGTATGAAGCTCTCATAATAAGGTCGAGGATGGAAATATAGTGGTAGATCAAAGAATTACAAGATTTTGGTGATTCCCAACTAGTAGTAAGGTAGGTCAATGACGACTATCAGATGAAAGACAACAAAATGATGTCATACAAAAGAATGGTGGATAGTTTTAAGGAATACTTCATTGGCATTACATTTTAAAAAAATCCCAATATCAATAACAAGGCAACATATGCTATGGTGACAATTGGGTCTCTATTAGATATGTCGCATAATAGTCACAAGTGTGAGTTTATTATTGAACAACTGTTGATACTAGCATTCAAGATTCCTAAGTCAGAATTTGTGTGCGAAATTGTTGGTCCCAACTCCCCATGGTACCATGGCATCTACCAATACCTCCATTATGGTATCATACTACCCAACTCACCACCAACCTCAAAAAAACCTTTATCTAAAGATCATCCCTCTTTGTCATTATTGGTGATACCCTTTATAGAAAAGTTCTTGATAGTGTGTTGCTTAGGTGTCTTAACTCAAAAGAAGCTACAACTACCTTACAAGAGGTGCACGAAGGAATTTTTGGATCTCATTCAAGTGGCCCTACCCTTTCCAAGAAGTTTCTAAGAACTAGATACTATTGGCCAACTATGAAACAAGAGGAAAATTAGTTTGTGAAGAAATGTCTGCAATGTCAACAACATGATGATGTCATCCATGCTCCAGCGCAAGAATTGCAACCCATAATTACACCTTGGCCTTTTTCATAATGGGGGCTTGACCTTATAGGAAATATCTCCCCTACATCTTCTAATGGCCATAATTTTATCATTATCACCATTGAGTATTTTACAAAGTGGATCAAATCTATTCCTCTAACCTACATTATTGGCAAGCAAATTTCCAAGTTCATTTTAAACTATCTAATTTTTCGGTATGATGTCCCTCGAGCCATCATTAAAAATTAAAAAAACCTTTTAATAATCAAGATGTCTATGACCTTTATGCTCAACTCCATATCCAACACCATTTTTCCACACCATACTATCCTCAAGGAAACAACCAAGCCAAAGCATCTAACAAAACTATCTTGAAAATCCTAAAAATATTGTTAATGATGTTAGTCATACTGGCACTTACAACTCAATCTCACCTATGGGCTTACCGAACCAATATTAGAACACCTACCAATGCCACACCATAATCCTTGGTCTATGGTACAAAGCTCTCTTACCTATTGAGGTTGAGCTTCCATCATTGAGGGTCTCATTGCAACATCCAATTGATGATGAAGAATATCGAGTGTCCAAGTTAAATGGGCTAGAGTTGTTTGATGAATGACACCTACATGTGCTTAACCATCTTCAGGCCTATTAGGATCATCTTTTTCGAAGCTACAACAATAATATCAAGGGCTGAAAATTCCAAGTGGGAGATCTAGTCCTTAAAGAAAACCAAAAGAATTAAATGGAATAGGATAACAAAGGGAAGTTTGAACCTAATTGGTTAGGACTGTTTGTTGATACCTCAATCTATGGATCTGGAGCTTACCAATTAGCAACATCTGAAGATGACCCCTTGCAGGATCCTACTAACAGTAACCATCTCAAACGGTTCTATGCTTAACCCATTAGAGGCATCTTATTCAAAAAAAATGTAAAAAAATATTAAAAATACTAGAAAAGATAAAAAAAGATAAAATTTAAAGATAAAAAATTATCCTATGGTGAAAACCACTTTGGTGGTACTTTGGGAAAGTACCTTGGTGACAACTTGGAAAATAGGTACCATGTGTAAATAAGCACCATCCACCATCTATCAAAGATCATTTTCATCTCATCCATAACAAATCCATGTCACCCATCCACCTATCTATCATATTTCCATCTACACCCCTAGCATGGCTTGGTATTCAACTAGTATCTATCACTACCCATACCACCTAGCATTGGCCTAGAGTTACCCCATTCGATTCATAATAAGGAAATATTACGTCTAACTAAGGGGCATCCTTCTGAACTTAGTTGTTAGATTGGATTCTTGTTCCTCACCTAAAATGCAAAATCCAAAAAATATCCAAATATGTTCAAAACCCAAAAAATTCAAATAACACAAAATCCAAAAAACATCCAAATATGTTCAAAACCCAAAAACATCCAAATATGTTCAAAACCCAAAAACATTCAAATAACACAAAATCCAAAAAACATCCAAATAGTCTTGAAATCTAAAAAGCATCCAAATAATCTCAAAATTTTAAAAATATCCAAATAACGCAAAATCTAAAAAACATTTAAATAACACAAAATCCAAAAAACATCCAAAAAATTTTGAAATCCAAAAAAAATCAAAACCTAAAATAGCTTCAAACATTTCAAAAATAACAAAAACATTCAAAAAACAAATCGTCACAACTCACCTGGTTGTAATAAACTTTATGTCCATAATAAACCTATCGTTGCACTCATCTTTGACAAAGAAAGCAAAGGAAAATATTGCAATTCTTGAAGCACAAACATTCATGAAAAATTGTTATCATCGATCATTGTCAAAACATTCCAACTATCTACATATCAATAGCCTAAAGCATCTAAATCAACATCAGCATCCAAATGATTGTCTTAACGAATATATTGTTCCTACAATAGGCATCATTTTGGATATCAACTAAAACAACCTTTTTGGCAAGAGATATGATGCCACTAATGTGTTTTTTCAGTCATTCTTTCATTTTGATCTTATCTTTTGTCTCATTCCATCACCCACTCGAAGCCACCTTGATCTTCAATATCTTGGTGTGTCTAGAGGGGTACGTAATGGGGAATAGTCATTGATTTCATCTGTTGTATTTGTAGGATATTATTGTAATACAACCATGGTGAGTACTTTCCTTGTGTGTGTAGGGATAGTCTCAAGCAATACAATGGCCTTTGTGTATCAAGCTCTTTATGCCTTTTCTGTATTGGTCCACTTGCTTCGAGGTTTCATTATCTCGCATGATCAAACAAGTTTCCATATGCCAAGTATGAACAAGGATACTCATGTTTGTTTGTAAATTCAAAGTCCATGAAATAGATATGATGTCGCCCTAGTTCTTCATACCTTGGTTCATAGTATCAACTTTCTTTATCAAAATAAGGATTTATCTATATTATTTAACATAACCTAAAGCAAAATCAAAATCATACATCCTATCTCATCACATATCCAATAAAACAATCAAATAAATCCAATAATCATAGTTTTCTTGATACTTGATCAACATCATTCATTAATAATATTCTATTCTATCTATCCATCTAATCATCTACCCTTTCTTCTATCCTACTCATCATGATAACATTTCTATCCAAGTATCATGACGTACACAAAAATATCCATCGCATTCTATATCCACAAAAATGTCAATAGCATCATATATCCATATATCATAGCATCATACATCATACATCATCCATCCAACATAGTCATCATATATAACATCAAAAATATAAAAATAATCATAACATTATACATCCTGCATACACAAATCATTAGTATCATCATAACATCATCGCATATATCCATAGCATTACATCATATATCCATAGCATTACATCATATGTCTATAGCATAACATCATCACATATCTATAGCATGCCATCATATATCATCACATCAAGAAATAATTAAAATCGTACATCACAAATGATATAAGAATCATCTAGAAATCATATCATCTACATCCATAACATCACATAAGTCATAACCATAGCCGCATCAAAATCTCATCTCATATATATCATCAAAATGTGTGTCATGATACAAGTTTATACAAAGAATGTGTGTACAAAGGGCTATCAAGAGCCAATAATACATATATATATACATCATAAAAAAAATGTGTCTAAATCAAAATATATTTGTACATAAAAAGTAAGAGACATGGTCACATCGAACTCCCTCTCTCCTCTCGGCCAGGAGAATGAGGAGGAGGAGGAACCACCTATTGTGCAAGAGGTTGTTGTTGAGCCCCAGGTGCCTACCCTCGGGATCTTGATACCCTAACCCATATAGCTATTGAGGACCATGTTGTTCTTGGGAAGGATGACCCATAAATCATCCATCTAACCTACTTGAGGCTTCTACTGCACTCCTAGCTAAGAACTTGAGCTATCTCCTAACTGCTAGTAATGCTATCTCATAGAGGGTATGATAGTAGGTAACCTCAAACTCTAGGATTCTAACCTCTCTAATATGATCTACCATCAAAATCATCACCCCCTATCCTCCAACCTCTAGTTATTGTCTCCTAGAATGTTTAGTGTCTCTCTTTACAGCCAATTGAATCACTTGTGCCTCCAATTGTTGTCTGCGTTCAATCTCAGTATCTTTCTCTAAGGTTTTTTGATCCCTCTCTAAGGTCCTCTAAATCAACTATAATGTGAGGTTGTCCCTCTCATTTTGATACCCATCCCTCTCCCTCCTCACCCAATCTCTCTCATTGAGAGTGACTCAAATTTGGACATCATCGGTATCCACTCCCTGGTGAATCTCTCCATTACCTCCCCTCTACTCGCCCTCTCCTATGGGTACCACTACTGGCACCCCCATCTAATGTCCTCGGTCCTCACCCATGGGGATCCCATCCTCTTCCCTCTACCACTGTTTGTAGGCTCTACTTGCCTCTACATCCCTCCTCCTCCTACCTCCCACAACTCTTTTGTTGGGATGTGCAAATCTCAGAGGTCTCTAGGGAATCCACCAAGCATCATAATCCATGGTAACTCTTGGGTCCTTAGCCCCATCTGCCAATATCCATTGAATAGATGTCAAGTGAAGAACCTGTGTAACTACTACCTTTGGGACCGACATGGGTCCCCAATCAGTTATCTCTCTCTAAGTCTTGGAAAATAAAGCATGATAATTAGATGTTGGTACATCCTTCATCTCCCCAAACTATCATCTAACCCTATCTAGTAGATACCTCTCTAATATGTAGGGAGTCCTTTCAATCATCCATCAAGTATGTCTACAATATGGAAAATGGAAACCTCATCATCTCATGCCTCACAGTGAAGACATGGTCTCCATATGAACTTGTCTACATCACCAATAATTTGTCACCAGTAGTCCAAATTTCCTAGGTAGTATTGTGTGAGAAATGTATCATATGTATAAATAAAAGGCTCGCCCATTGCTTGGATGGACTCCCAATAGGTTGGATCAAGGCTATATATGCTCCCATGCCTAGATATGGAGAAATGTTGCACCTACTGATAGACTAGTAGCCAATTGATATACCACCTGATGCATATCATGGTAAAGATGAGCCAATATGCATGGCCCCCATGCATAGACCTTGCCATCCTCAATAATCCTCTCTAAAACTCAAACCCATCCAACCAATAAACTTCTATAATGTCGATCAGGCATGATCTGCTCGTAGATAAGTCCAACCACCACTATGATTATATCATCAACGACCCATATGTATTGTCTAAGGTTGATCTAGCTAACACCTATCTCAAGCTCATCATCTAGCAGAACTCTCTCTAGTACATCTATGACAAAATCAAGCTCATATGTCACCCTTGCTCCATAAATTGGTATCCTCGAGATATGCCATACATCCTCTAAAGTGATGGTCGCCAATCCCATCAATATTATAAATGAGGTCTTTGAGTGTAACCTCTCTACTATGGTTATCATAAAGTCTCGATGTACCTGTATCTTAGGCATGTATGCAATATGGAAAAGATTGATCACATCAAGAAACTTGAAGTCCATCTAAGTAAGGTGAGTCGTCTAGTCTAGTACCCTAGGTTGTCGCTCTCACAACAAGATAGGATCAAGTATCGTCTCCAAGAATAGCACCCACAATGCCAATTTTCCTAAAACAATTGAAAAAAAACCTAAGTTTTCAAATCTCTAAGTCAAAAGCAATCTTTTTTGAAAAAGTGTCATTTCATCACAGTCATGAGCATACTTTTTTTCAAAAGCGTCTCTTTACCATTTCAAAATCGAACCTATTTGCAATAGCATCACTTTATATTAGTCAAAAACAAACCAAAAACTTAAACTAACTTGCTTATGCAAAAGTTTCATGCAAAGATCAAATGTGTTGTGTCAGTGATCATACACATCGTGATGGGTTTCATAAGCGTCGACTCTAACTCGATGTGTTTGATAACCTAATTTTCCCTAGCATTTATTATGCCTAGAACTACGTAAACTCAAGAACAGTTTAGGTACATATCAGGGGATCTTCTCTGATGGGCCGCTGGAACTGTGGGACTGCATCTATGCAGTTTGGGGCACATGGAACGAGGGTCATCTTTGCAAGGTCTTTGTCATAGAATCTAGCTCTAAGCTCTGGAAATATATAACTCTCAAGGGGAAATGAATTGAAAATGACCCCAAATGCATATATGTAGTCCCCTAAACCCTAATTTTTACCCCTCCCACCCTCTTCATCCTATTTCTCGCCTTTGCCATCTTTCTTGATTAGTTTCTTGGCTTCTTAAGACCCAATTTTTCTTTCTCTTCTTCACCGAACCTATCTTGTCATCCTATCATGAGCTCGACCTGAAATTTTTTTTTCTAACCAACCTCTCGAGGAGGCAGCCTACCATCCTCCCATCATTCCTTCATTTGTTGGGGCATAGTGGGGTGTCATAATTTTTTTCAGTATTTTTCCAATCAACATCATGTCTTTGAAACAATGTAACAAGTACATTGTCTCAAAGAGGGGCAAAATGTAGACACCTAAAAAAATTTGAACGCATCACAAATTCCTATTTCATCTTAATTCATCGTTTTCCTCATTATCTCCTAATTCATCAATTTTAATTATATAATTTATAATTATTTGATTAAATTTATTATTTCCTCTATCAATTAAATAATTAATATTATTTGATTAATTCATCATTTTCCTCTAATTCACCTTAATTAAATAATTTTGAATTTTTTAATTAATTTCAAATTTCATCTCACCTCACAATTAAATAATTTCTTAATTATTTGATTAACAAATTTTCCTCGAACTTGCACATGGCATATTCCATTTTCCAAAAAAGGAATATTCTCTTTTAAAAATGTCTTCCCTCCGTAAAATATCCCAAAGTAATTCCCTTTAAATAAGGAGATATTTTTAGTTCAATGAAACTTTCATCAATCCCCCATCACAGATCTTCTTGATCTTATCTCTAGCGTTGATTTCAACTTTCAATCTCCATAATTGATCAAACATTTATGAATTTTATAAAATGAGCCATATCCTCCATTAAAATCATTCACAATGTTCATCATCCTTGAGCATTCATCATTTTTGAGAAATTTGTGAATCAAGATCTTCATCAACAAGCTTTTGCAACATGGGTTATGCACAATTAAGCAATCCACATATCGAATTGGCATAATTGATCTTTGTTTTAAGTGATTCCTTGATTTTAGATTAATTCATTGAAGCATTTGAATTCTATTTCATTGGTTAATGGGTTTAATTGATCTTTCATTATGGGTTTTTAGTATTTTCTAACCCTAATTGATAAATCAATCTTAAATTTTATTTCCAATTATGATCATTATACAAAACACAACTATATCTTGACAAAAAAAAGAAATGTTTCTCATTGTTGAAACCATGATTAGATTTTAATCATTAATGTAGTGTAGACGTTTAATTATCAAAATACAATGAGCATGGATAGTAATTTGTTCATTTAATAATATTATTATCAGTTGTTGTAATCATAAATGCATTATTGGATTCGTTACTCAACCAATCATAATTTGCATTGACCTTTTGTCTAATAATGAATATTCTCCACACCAACACCTTATAGAAAATCATTTATTAAATAAAAGATGATTGATGCCAATTATAGTGGTCATTGGAGCATTGTTATGTTTCTTACACAACTAGCCATTGTTCATGGATTCTTCCCTATGAATGCATACTATCTATGCCCACATATTGCACACAATAAGTTCATGCATCCCAAACAAATCTAAATAAAATGTGAGCAAATAAAATGTGATGTTCATGACATAAAAATGTAGCATTTCAATATTCCAATAACTTACATGGACACACTACACAAGGATAGTGGTGCAACAATGAATAATCATTATTGCTTTAGGTTTTTCAAGGTTTATATCCCTCAAGGGTTGTTAGAGTGCATACTGCTTAGGACCATAATGCACTACAAGTTCAAATCCCATGTACATCTATATTGTTTACAACCAAATTGGAAAATCTCATTAACTCTTCCAATTCTAGGCATAATGGTATTTCTTGTTGGATTGTATTCTTCCCATTGAAATTTTGATTTTAGTCTAGATGCATTTTGGTGATCACGTGAAGTGATTGCAAAATATGATGATCACAAAATCTCATTAAATAGAAGAATATTTTGATTAAAGATGTCTTCTAGGAAGATGAGAGCTTCCTATAAAAGCACCCCCTCATCTACCAAACATTAAGGGATATACATTAAGGGCTATAATTTTATAATTTTCTTAAGAGGGAAGTTTTGATATATAATTATCCTACAACATTTTATTCAATAATGTCAAAATATGTCCTAAACCATATAATAATTTCTTGATTTCTCTTTTTCAATATCTAATTAAATTTATCAAGGATTTGAGGTCACCTAAACCTAATGTTATCTATAATAAAGATACACATCTGCAATATAATCTTAATCAAGTTCTTCAAGTTCTTCAAGGAGGATGTTATTGCCTCATTAGTCTTTTCATTTCCTTCATCTATATTCTAGATCTTATAATATATGCACTATTTATTTTATTGCTATATATGATTAATTTTGTTATTACAAATAAAATTTATTATCTATTAAGAATTTTTTGTTTATTCTATTTGTTTGCATAAGCTAGAGACAATGTCCCAGAAGATTCTTAATTAATACATTGTTTAAGAAGAAAAATAATTAGATAGCTTATTCTTCAAATGTATTTATGTGTTTTTTTATGTATTCTTGGTTTGAAGTACTTAGTTATTTTACTACTAAAAGGTGCAAGTTTTGTAGCCTTGAAATACAATTCAAGCATCATTACATGTTAAAAAAAACACTTAATGCAATATATAGATAACTTTTCTTTATATTTGAGTGTTTCCTACTAGCAATGTCCACAAACCACACTACCACCTTCTTCACAATGTGTTATTTTATTCCACACCTTGAACAAGAAGCATGTCTTCCACACCACGCTTCAAAAGCATACACTTATCATTGTCAAAAACCCAAAAATGGATAATGTAGATCATGTAAATATATGTTGAGTTTGACATCAAACTTAAATTATGAAAAGTTACAAAACAAACTCTTGATGGCTCACTTATTTTTCCCTTATCTTACACACCCAATACTAATTTTTTTACTATCGTGGAGAGATGGGATCATATATTGGAACTAACTACATAACGTGCCTTGATTTATGGTAATGGTCGTGTGCTCTCACCCTGGTAGAATATAGCATTTCACTCTTTAATTTGTAATTGTCATATTTTTGGTGTATCAGTTAGAATATATTCCCTCTTCTTTTCATTATTGAGGCTAACTAAAGCAATACTATTTTGAATTATCTACATGGGAATTTGTAATTCAACAAAAAATCCTCTACAACATGCATCAACACAAAAAGGAGCTTTCATTGTTTTTCGTGTTTCCTTTTAAATTTTAAGTTCAAGGAGTAACTATTAGTAGCTTACATCCCCCACCACATACATAATTAAAAGTCTATGCAATCAACAACTTACCTCACTTCCAAATCATCTTCAACACCAAGGCAACATCACTCTAATGCCACCAAGCAATGACAATTTGAACATGAAAAAAAAAATAACTGTAACCATCGGAAATGAATCATCACAATTTTCTAATCTCCATTCATTTTCTAATGTACTTAGTTTTTACAGGAAAAATGTAGTACACAATTGGAAGAGATGAATTTGTATTGTTCTATCACTTGTGAGAAACTTATTTCATGGTAAAGTGCTAAAGCTAATGTGGTGGATGTAGGTGAGCTTAAATTAATACTTAAAACAGTAATCATAGTTCCAAATGATATCACAACCATATACTAACATAAAAGAACACTCTCAACAATTCTTGCAATCACGTGTGTAATATTTTAATTTATCTATAATGTGGTGTAGACGAGAATTTTTTTGTAATTTCTTGTTAAGCAAAGTGCAAGGAGAAAAGGAAACCATTTATTCATACAAAAAGAACAATGTTGCCATTTGTTATAATCATGAATGCAATAACCAATCATAATTCCCTTTAGCCTTTATCCAATAAATGCATATGTTTCCACAAAACATCCTAAACACAACCATTTATTAATTGACTATTGACATTGATCACTGGGATTATTGGAGCTTTATTATATTTATTAATCAACCATCCACCATTAATGACTTCTTCATTCTAAATGTGTATTAACCACCACCAAACATTATACGCATTAGGTTCATGCAGCCTAACCAAATCACAATCATATGTGCACAAATGGAATGTCATGATCATTACATCATAATGTAGCATTACAAAATTCCAATAACTTACATAGGTACACTAGCACGCATAATGGTGTAGGAATGGATAGTCATAATGATAGTTTGGTTGCAATTTAAATCCCTTTAAAAGGCTTTGGAGTATCTTGTACTACAAACTCAAAGCTCATGAACATCTATATTGGATATTACCAAATGGAAAATTTTCATTATCAACTCCTTGGCCAATTCTAGGCATTAAGATGATGGCATTGCATTTGTACAACAAATGGACTCTACTTTTTCTCATTGACTATTGCACCATCATTTTCACAAACTCTACAATTGTCGTGGGGGAAAATGTACCATCAAATTAGGAAATTTGTATTGTGTTGTATTTTGCAATGTTTTCCTATAGTGTTTGCATTCAATATTGTTCTCTAATTACTTGTGATATTGCCTTTAGCATATTGTTTTAATCACTTGTGGCAACTATGAAATTCACTAGTTAATTTTAAATTCATTTTGACAACCTTTTTCCATTTATTCATAGTGATCTACATACAAATACATTGTTTTTGACAACTGTAACTATGAAATGTGCACTTCCTTGTTAATGGGTCATTGGCTACTAAAATTGGTCTACACACAAATTGGTGTTCCTCAAATTAAATTTTGATGGGGTTGTTGAAAGGAATTCGAGAGTAGCTAGCACAAAAGTGGTAATTTAGGACTCCAATGTGTGTATTTAAAAGATAGTTTGTTATTTCATGGCACTAAATCTAGCAATGAACTTGAGTGGGAGGTTGTAGTGCATGTTCTTTCCTTGGCATTATTGTTGAAATTTCATAAACCTATTGTCAAGCGAGACTCAATGGTGGTGATCAGTGGTCTATGTCATGGGTCGCGTTCCAATTGGCAACTTTGCATCATGTTAGACAAGGCTAAATCTTTATCTAACAAGTTCAATAACATTCTTTTCAATAATTTTTTTCAAGAATGTAGTGGGTTGTTGATTTCCTTGCAAACTATGTTATTGTTCAAGAGCCTTTTTAACTTTAGTAATTGATAGCTTTGAAACATGGAAAGGTCTAAAGAAACATTTTAGTAATTGTTGTGCCCCTTAATGATTGTGGCTTTGATATGTGAAGGAGATTTGTATTTATAGTCCTTGAGTGTTTTTGGTGGTTATGTCGGCTTGGATTATTTCCCCTTGTCTTGTATGAGGTGGCCTTGCTTCATGTAGAATGTGTGGAGACTATAAGTATTTAGAGTGGTGGTGCCATTGCTATGTTTCATTTTCTTGTTTTTGGCTTGGTGTGTGGTCTCCTTTGGAGATCCTCCATGCTTGCAATGATTTTGTGGCAGGAGAATACATTATTCTAGTTCTTCTCATGTCCATTGCTAGCTAGGAAATGCTCAATGATGAGACAAGACCCCTTCCTCTATGGGGAGGACTCTAATCATCTACTTACAAAAATATTTTATTTTCATAATGCCAATTAGCTCAACTTGATCAAAAGCATTTGTGATTCAAATCAAGTGGAAGACTATAGCCTATCAAGTCAAGGGAATCTATCATGGTATAATTTCTTGAGAAAATGGAATCTACAATCCCTTTTGCAAAGGTTCAAAAATGATGGTGTTGGGGTTGGTTAGGTCACAACAAGGGCCAAGCCTAAAGGACTTCACAATCTATTTGTAGCTCAAGAAGAGCCAATGGAGGATGGTGATTCAATGTTATCCCTTCAAAGTGATTTGTGTATGCTATTAAGGAGCAATTGGTTGTGCACCATGATGTGAAGAACCTCATGGTCTTTTTCCTTGACTTGCATTTGGTGGACAAGCACCTATTGGTGGCTCATACTAAAGTTGTGCTAGAGGTGGCCAACTCTTAAATGGTGCCTTCCTTTGATGGTTGTATGGTAGCCTACTCAATGTAGTGTGAGGAGATGATCCACAAGGTTCAATTCTCTACTTTTCCTAATTACAATAGTGATAACCTGGTTAGCCCCAAGTCAATGGTCTATGGGCTTGAGGATGGTTAGATAGTATAATTGGGATCTCGGTCATGGATGGCACAAGTGGCGTTGGTTCAAGGGTTGGCCATTGGGGCATTGCTCATTAGATGTAGTGTGTGGTTGTCTACATTTTTTGTTTTGTTATGGGTTTTTGGCTTAGACCATTTGGTTCACTTTCACTACGTGAGATTTGGATCTTTTTTTCCAATACTTTTTGCTTCTATTCTACTCTCTATTGTCTTGCATAATACAAGAAACTACAACAAATATCAATTGTGGGCTCAAATTCATAGATGAACAATGAAGGGTCACATGGGCATAGAGTGGTGGTTGTTCATGTTTGTGCATGTCACCTAAACCAAATACAAACCTATCATGATCAGCATAACCTATAGTTTTTGCCTTGTTTTTAGCAACCTTTACCTAAATCACTACACTTGACGACAAACAAAGCATAATGAGTAATATTCTTGTTAAATTGGATCATTTCTAATAAAATATCTACTTATTATGTGGCAGCAAATATTTCAAAAAAATTGCTTGCAAGTTTGCTAAACTATGAGAAAAAGCACATCCCTTCAAGAATCTTAGAAACAGTAAATGAAGTAATAATATGTTGAAACCTTCTCTTAATGGAACCAAACATAAAAGTCTTGAAGCAAATATCAGAACCACGTACTAAATTATGTAAAATTTAAAAACTGCTATGGCAGGAATAGCCTTGATTCAACAATGGTACCATGAAACCCAGTAATAATGGGAAGGTCTTTCCAAATGATCTATCAAAATTCTTTTCAGAATTATCAGAAAGAATCAATACAATATAAGCCTCAATTGGCTATAAGTTGTGTTACTCAACAGTCACTACCTTTGTTATAGGTACAAATGAAATATTGCTTCAGATTGGCACCATAACGCTCAACAATAAAATTCAAGATAGCAACTTGCTTAAGATGGTGGAATAGAGTAACTATAAACCCTTCATAATGATGCAAGATTGTGCTAGACATGCAAGCCTCTAATTTGTCATAGCACAAGGATATTCATAGAGGGTTTAACCATCCGGCCCAAATGACCATCAAATAGGAGGGTGAACAATGGTAAGAAATTTCCAGGGGAATACTCACAAATGTGCTCTGCAAGTTGTGTGCAACATCTTCAAGCTCCAAGGCTTTATTCCATATGCAAACATACCTCATACACACACTATCAAATTATTTGTGGAGGAAATTCCAGCTTTCAAGTGACTGGAACAAAAGCAAAATTCAAGCTAAAAAGATGAATTAAACTAAAAGAATGTTTCTTTAATAATAAGCACAACAATCATGAAGAGACACATGAAAATGAGAGCAGTTGCACACATAACCATTGCTCCATTTCGCTGAGATCTTTCTGCCTGCATGTCCAATACCCAGTCACATTACAGTTAAATAGATGCACTCCTCAAACTGAAAATCCAATCAAAAACAAATCAACCAGCAATGTCCTCAGAGGTATCAGCCAACCTTTTCCAAATGTTTGAAACCCTGCTGAATTGAAGCTGAAACATTCTGAATGTTGTAATCAATACGATCAACAATAGTTCCCTGAAGTAAGAATGATGTCAAGATAAATTACTAAGTTCAAGGCATTCAAACTCAATGTGTGTTGTGTGTTGGCAACCATTTCCCCTTTCATGGAAAATTTGTGTACCTGATCGATAACTAGAGTAGAAAGGTCTTTCATAATTTGAGCTAGATCACTTACAGACTCTACAATCTGTACAGGATTGCAAGGTCAAAACAGGTAGTTAGCTTTAAGTTAAAGAGAATTTGAGAAAACTAGATAAAAGAATAACTTTGGAAATGACAAGGAAATTATGCCTAGGTTAGCTACCTGTAAAATTTCTCTATGTCTTTCATCTGTTAATGCTTCATTTTTCTTCAACTTGGTCATCTGCTGCTCATTAAAACCCTGAATTCGAAACATAATCAATTATAATTGAACATCAAGGCCATTCAGCCAAAGAAATCCTCAAGTAAAAATGAAAACACCAGAGCAAAGGATGTGCACGGAGCTATCTTTGTGCTTCATTAAAGTAAAGAGCTAGTTACATCTGAAAGTAAATGTGAATTTAGAATTATCCTCTAAGCTGCATTACCGAGTCAAAAGAATCATCTTCCTGCCTTAATCTTTTCTGATTGAAATTCATCTCAATATCAACGCCATCAGTGCCCTGCACATGAACTACAATAATTAGTCTGGCTTAACAAATTGAGATTTTCTTTGTTTTCTACAGAGCAGTTTTTATTAATTTGAATGATGATGTATAAACAGACACTCACACAGGCCTATAAATCAACATAACTTGAGGTAGCTAACTAGGTAAACATTCGCCCTACTCAGCACAGCCAATTTTAAGCCAAAATGGAAACCTAATAGGACAAAGAAAGCAGCACCACACATCTTGTTGTTGACGGATGCGCTTTAAATAGGCTGTCTGTCTTTTGCGGAACTCCATTGAAAGTGACTGAAGATCAGTAGCTAGAAATCTCTGCATTTAGAGATTATTTCAGTTACTAAGCTTTAGTAAGAGAAAAGACTAGTGTATGATAATAAAATCTAATTATAAATAACTGAATAGCAATAAGAGCTTATCCTATGATAATTCCTGATTTATGTCCAATGCTCTTGTGTTGTTCAAGGAAAATCAACAGCATCTACATATATATTATAGTTAATCGCCTACAGTCAGCCAATATTATATGAGTTTCCCTTTCAAAATTCCATACCTGCACGTTTTTCCGAACATTTGTGTCATCGGATGCACCATGTCCAGAAAGCTGTTGGAGGTTCTTTTCACATTTCTTCAACAATTCAGTGATCTCTTGTGACAATACCTCTATTGCATGTTGATCTTCCTTGGCATCACCAAAGGATGGCATCAACACTTTTGCATGGGCCTTAGCTAGCTCAGCCATTTTAGCGCGTGCTCGCTGCATATTACTGCCTATGTCTTCTGATACATCTACCCATGCTGGAGGCAGGCCTACGGTAACTACTCCTCCACTGCAATATGCATCACAAGTTTTGGACTAATAAGAACATTTGAAGGTAAGGAGTAAACAAAAAAGAAACATCTGAAACCATACCAAATCTAACATGACGAAAAGATATCTTAACAAAACCAGAAACTGAAGTTAACAGCATATTAAAGAGACAAGTTTCAAAGGGTAAATGCCCAATATGAAGTTTCAAGGACAAATCCAAAATTGGCCAATGATGTCATATATGATATGTATGATGAGCAAAATATCAGGTGCAACCTTTTAAATTTTATAAAAGTTATAGGGGCGAACGGGAACATTTAGCTCTGTATGGTGATAATAGTCAAAGTTGCTTGTTTCCAAATAGATCTACTTTTGTGATTACAACATATATTTTATTCATAGCAGTAATGTATGCAACTTGAAACTTGCTTTAATATTTGTTAACATAGACAAATTCAGTAGATGAATTGCTTTGTTAAAACAAAATCTTTTATCATTGATTCGATCCTTTCCGAAATTTACTCATACCCCTTATTTGCACATAACATGGGGGTGATGTGGATGAAAACATGGACTGAATGGAATTATTGTCCTCTACTCATCATGCATTTACAGTACAAACTTGCAAATTTGGAAGTGTATGTGATATATCTCATATGTATATGAACACCTCAGATGTCCCTTGTCATTGCAGACTTAGTGAAGGGGACACAATGCCCCCTGTACATACTTGGTAATTTTACTTTTGCACAGCCATCCCATTGGGAGCCATCCTAGGGATATTTCCCAGTTTCTCAAATTTTTGGTAATGTCCTAGCATTTCCATAAATAGCAAGGGATATCCCTAGTTGCTAAACATCTTGGCGTCCCCAAGACATACTTAGCATCTGGAATGGCCTTTGCCCATATCAGAGGCAGGGAACGTCTTAGCGTCACCCAAACATCCTCAACATTCAGGACAGCCCTCAACTATTGCCATATTAAATGTCATATTTTCAATGTTGACTGCAAGGTAGCATAATCAAGATTAATGCACACCTTATACACAAACAAGTCGTGGGGTTAGTAATGAAAAAGTACATTTGAGGAGAGGACTGAAATGAAGAGGCTGTTTAATGGAAACTAGTCTTATCATGTTACATCTAGTGCCCCCACCCCCTCTTCTAGGATTTCTTCCAGGAATAGTTGTAGTATTGCTTCTCCAGCTATGAAGGTTCAAAATATCTGAGTAGAATTGGGGGAAGAGTCATCCAAACAAAATAGACAGCCTTCAAGTTCAAACCCATTAAAGAATTGTATAATAAGTAGGCACATGAGAAGGCCAATGATGCAATTAGAAAATTCTTAGTTTGAATGGCATTCCCTTTCATGTTGCTTGATCTACTTATTACAAGGGGGCCTTCCATAAGCCATGGAACAAAGGTCAACCTCATGTTCCTTGAAGCTAAAACAAATTGAGAACGTCAATTCTTGATAAAAGCTATTCACAAATTAATTTTCTGAAAATAAAAGATGAAGGCAACAAAGGTGAAAACAAGGTGTTTTAACAAGGCTTTTTACTACCATAGGCAGGTAGATAGACATTAAGCACTACCCACTCATCAATGAGATTGTCATATGTGAAGGAGACCCTTATTTCTGCAGAGTTATTGATTGTTCCAGAAAGCACAAACATTGATTTCCAGTTTTTTACTACTGAAGGATAGTTAGAGGAGGTTGACCTGACCAATTTTGTGCAGGTAGTTACAGATGTAGCTTAGATGTATAGGACAAGAAGAAAGTTGACTGAGGTTTCCTATAGAAACATCTATTGGATCATGAACTGAACAATAAATTAATGGAAATATAGAAAATTGACCGGGTGAAACAAGTGCTCACAAGTGCTAGAGATGTGTAGATATTTATATGGCACCATCACAACTCATTGGCATCATTTAGGTCTTTCTTTATAAAGGAATTACTCAAAATTGTTTTGACAAAATTGCCAATTATTTCATACTATTGTAGAGGATACTAGAGTTATACAAGCCCTTGCAAACTATGATTATGACACGAGAATCAGGTACATGGTTAGAGATTATTTTGAGGAAGATATAAGATACATCCGGTCTTTGTATTAACTGTTTTTACTGTCACTGTAAATGATGACTCTTAACTCTCATAACCCTGGATAGATGTATGAGATTATGGATAGTATGCTTGACCAAATAAAAAGTCCACAACTTGAGGGAGAAAGAGAGAGAGAGACTACATTGGCATTCTATGATGAGAAAATTCAGCCCATTATTCAGCAATGCTAGAAGTTGTGCCCCCCACTTCAATGGCAGCATATGCAGTTAATCTTCAAGAGTGCATGGAGAGGCCTGTGAGAGAAACTCTTATTGATTATGAGGAAGTGAAGAAGGGCTTCATGAAGGCCCTTACAAAAATTTACACAAGAGAAAGGGCTAAAAAAATTCAGTTGAGCAGACTGTATTTGCTAGTATCACAAGCTGTGATATCACAACTAGGGAGGATACAGTAGATCTAGCATAAGATAACCCTAAAGGATTGTGCTGACTACCTAGTCATTAGGTAGTGCTACAAAGATTTGCTATCTGTGTCCTTTTGAAGGTTTCTAGTTCCTCAATTGCAAAGACAGAATTGGTCCACTTGTAGCATTAAGCCTTTATCCACCTATCAATAGGAATAGGCTTACATAGGAGAGAAGAGAAGTTAGTTGATGTGCATAGTGTCTTACACTTCATGAATCACCAAAAAAATGAGTACAAAGAGAGCCCAACAACACAATGGCATGTGAACCCTGAGGAAACAAAGGCAAGATGGTGTCAATTAGGATGCACAATTCGGGTTGGCTCTGTTAAAACAGCTAGCTGATTCAAATTCATGCAATAATGAGGATCCATCAAGATGCGTGAAAGATCTATTTGATTAAGGCTTTGATTTTTGTGATTGTTGTTTCATGCTTTCAGCTTAGCATGTTGTCATGCCTCAAATATGATCATCATATTTTCTATTTTTTATTTTGTCACAAGACTTAAGATAATCAGATATTGGAACTTCAGGTTCATATTTATTAAACTCAAGTTTCAATTTTCAAGTTCCAATTTCATTGTTCAATGTCATGGATGTTATGTTTATATTGTCAATACAGCTCTTTAGAATGTTTAATGATGACTAATTATCTAAATGATAAGGTGGAAAAAAAAATTTACCATTTTTATTTTCTTGTATATTTGAATTATATAAATACATTTAAAATTTGTCATCCTTTCCCTGTCCCCTGCCATCCCCCAAATCTGGCATTTTTTTTGCCATGTAAGAAACACATCCCATTATACCATAAACTCAGAGAAACATAGCATATGGACGAGACATGGTGCCCAAAGTTTGTAACTAGGGAAATTCCATAAGAATGTGTTAAGGTTTACTCTAGATGTTCACAATTTGTGCAAATTTAGTCTGCTACCATCTCATTACAACTTCAAATCCTGAACCCTATGGAACCAAAAACATTTAGTGGCATCAACTATTTGAGAACTGGTAACAACTACAACACAATGGATCTGGTAAATGAAAATGGCATTTTCTTTAACTTATAAATCACTCCATCTAAACATGAATGTGAAGATAAAGTTTTAGTGTGTGTATATGTACATACAAGGGCAGAAGACAATGTCAAAAAAGAATATACAACATATGGTGGTGGGTTCCTAGTCAAACAGTTGAATCGTTTTGGCTAATGCCACCATGCGTGAAATTTTAGTTCTACCATCTCCCCATCTACAAAAGAAAATATCCAATCAAACAGCAGCTCAGACTATAAGGAATAATTGTTATATTATTTCTTATAGTTTAGACATGATCAATATGTCCTATGATTGTGATGCTTCTAGGATATTAGTGATGATCACAACTACAATAATTGATCTAGAGGGATCATGCTATAACTATGTTGGTGTCTTAATCTCTGAATTTTTTTCCAAGATCAGTTTTTAAGTCCATAATCACAGCAGTAGTGAAGTGACCCACATAAAAGGCTTAGGCATCTATAAAGTGTTGCACACATAAAAATTTGGAACAAAAGAATCAAGGGTCTCTTCCACACAAATGGCTTGACAGAAACTAGGTACTAATGGCATCTCCAAACTCAAGCCCAAACAAGATCAGTCCCCTAAGTTCTAGGCTACAATGCAATCCCAAAATCAAATAACTGGAAGATGATGCTGCTACGAAATCTATCAAAACTGTGATCAGGACAACTCAGTGGGGATACCAGGAGAAATTAATTTATTAAAAATAAAGAAAAGATCCAAAAAAATCAAGGAATCAACTAAGTGATTAAAACTCATCAAGATCAATAAATTGATGTATAGATGTTTTTATGATGTTTTGAGAAAGTTTCATGATTTTTTAAACACAAAACACTTTTTTTTTTAACTCCCACTTTTTCAGTGTTAATTGACACACAAAAAAGAATTGAAATATTTCTGAAGAAACAGAATTAATGAAAGATTTTGGCAACCGGCAGCTAAAAACTCTGCCAATCTAGAAGACTACAATTGATACTTTTTCTACTCAAAGTCCTTAAAAGATTTGGATTAGCTTTCATGATTTTTTTATTTTTTCTGCCATCGTTTACTCTTGAGCCAATTTCCATACCACTTCTTCATTTTGGTTTGCTACTCTAGTAGCTAAATTTGTAGAGACTCAATACTCAATAGTATAGGCTGCCCTTGCCTTCAGTATAATGTATTTACATTCTAAATTTCTCTCCAAGTCTAGAAGACTACAAGTTGATGCTTTTTCCAAAGATTTTGTGTGACTTTCATAATTTTGGCTTTTATCATTTTCCTCTTGGGCCAATGGTCATAACATTTAATCATATTTCATTTGCCACTCTGCTGCCTACATTTTAAGAGACTCAATGCCATGGCCTGCTTTTGCCTTGTCTTTATTGTGTTTACATCCATGTTAGAAGACTCGGACTTGCCTTGGACTCAGCAAGCTGATTTTTGATTCGGACTTGGACTCAGAGCCCAGACTCGGCAAATAGAAAAACCCAAGAAATTCAAAGATTTTTAAGGATTTAAAACTTGTCTCATGCACCCTTTAATAAATAAACCTTAATAACACCCTCTGAAGTTTAATTGTTTTAGATGTTTTTTCTGATTTAATTGGGGTTTTGCCAGGCAATACAGGAAATGAAGATAATTGCGAAAATGCCAATATACCAAGGGAAAGCATAAACTGAATTGAACCCAGCAACTTTTATTGCATTTAGAACATATTTAAATCATACCCATTTATTTAATTGCAAACAGGTCTGATTTTCTGAACCAACAATCTGATTTCTCAAACCCTAGGACACCATTCCTCAATCTACTTCTTATTCAACTCAGATTTGATGCCGACCTGCTATTCTGCCCTAGGCGTCTCAATTCTACCTGTTTGCAGCCTCAAAGCTGAGTCGGCCTGTTCTTGAGAACCCATGCCTTGCCTAAATTGTACGGCCTGCTAAAGATGGCCCACACGTGCTAGTTGAAAGTACAAAATCAGTCACAATTCCCACGTGCTAGCTATGGAAGGTACAAACAGCAATAATTGCCTGTCAATTCAATTCTGATCTGCACATTCAAACCTTTGAAATCTCTGAAAATAATGATCTCTAGGAAACCAAATAAGCTCTAATAATAATCTGTGTATGAGATTATCTCTTTGAATGCCCTTGGATGATCTTTCACACCTATAGACACTATTCTTTTCGAGAGTTTTTGTCCTCAAAAAAGCTTCAATCTTCAAAACCAGCAAACCCTTGCTTAGATTCTCCAATTTGCACAAGTTTCAATAAAATGATCAACAACAATGAAAAAACTTTATATACTCTCCAAATCCCCACTTGGCCAAATAATTAAATATAATATTTGCTTTTTGATGCTTTTAATGCATTTGGCTTTTTAATATAATAATTAATAAAGCATCATTAAATATAATACTTTATTAATTGCCATTTAACCCCTTATAACACCTTATAATAAAGTCATCATTAAATAATAATATTATTAAAGTCAAATTAACTTTAATAATATAATTAAATCATTAATTCTCAATAATAAACCAACACCCGCTCAAAAGAGTGATCCAATCATATTTTCCGGATGCAGGCATGATGATGACTGATCCAAGCATGACTTCCCATAAATAGTAAGTATAGGCAATATGACCAAGTGACTTACTATAATAGTAAGTGTGGGAGAAATCGACCAAAATGACCTCCAGAAGGCCCACCACCAAATCACTGAGTCACCGAGCAAAAGAATACTGAAATGAGCATCAAAAAGCCCGTTGAGGAGCCACTGATTACCCTCAATGGGTCCCCTAAACATCCCATTAGCCTACGGGGGCCAAATAGTAGGCTAACCACTACAAAGACACTGATCTTGAAAAAGGGGACATTACAAAGACACAATAACATCATCAAATAGAAATTACTATGATCCCATACACAAACATACATCGATCACATAAGTATAAACGCAAATTTTAGCTGAAGGAAATAACACATTTAGATATATAAATATTGTCAAATGTATACAAAACTCATGGAATATGAAATCCATGGCATCAAAAAAAATATCAAAACTAAAAATATAAGTCTATGGCTCAGAGGAGCTTGCATTACTCATCCCAACATCACGACAAGCCATGAGCTAGTGTCTAAGATAGGTCCTAGATGATGATGTAGCCATGATATTTTCTTGTGTCTCAATGATTGGTGTGTATATTTAAGTGAGGAATTTATTATTAAAATTTTCTTGAAGCCTTCAAGACTGCATGTTTTGTTGTCAAGCTCATTAACAAATAGGAACCGTTAAGTAAAAAGATAAATGGTTATATTCTAGTTTGACTTTAGCTAGCATACTAATAGATGGGATTGTTCTGTGTTTCCTGTGTAGGGCATGATTGATACATTTTTTTCATTATGAAAATGGCATTTCTTGCCAACTATGACTTAACTTGTATTCAACAGTACAATGACTGTAGCATGCCAACTTTTCCTATGGTCGTCCTTGCATACTAAACAAGTTGTCCAATGTATGAAAAAAGATAATCCTTGATTATGGCTTTGATTGTGAAAGATGCACAGATTTGCAACAAGGGATATGTATTTTGTAGGTTTTATGGTCATGATTCATCATTGGCCTATCACATGCTTAGACCTATAGTTTGATGGGAGTTTGGGGGAAACACCCCAACGGGGTCGAGGGGCAGTGCCCCTCGCAGGGGTTTGGGGGCAGCGCCCCCAACGAGGTCAAGGGGCATAGCGAGGTCATACTTGCTATTTATTATAGATTTACATTCTGATGTCCCCACAACTGAATTCATTCTTTTTCTTTAGCCAATTTCATTTTAGAGAATAAAAAAACTGTGCCGCCACCAGTCCCATGTCATCTTTGCCTCTACCCACAAGTTATAGTAATCTTGGGCATCCATCACCAAGTAAGCCAAAAACAACTGACCACTTTACTGCAAGTTTCATGAACCGAGTCATGGCCCTTCTCAAACCTTTTATGCAGTAGGAATAATCATCCCCCCATTTTATCAAAATGACCATTTAAGTCTGAAATCTGAGCTACCTTTTGTTCTCTGTGTCACACGCAATTTTAATTTATTTTTGCAAGACTTCCTCTAGTTTCCTTCAATCCTCACAATTTCCTTCAAAAAGTCGGCGACCTATTTCATCAATTCCATTCTCAAGGTTTAAGGAATAGTATGCATGGATGTATTGGATGAATAACAGATAAAGGATATAATCAAGACAAATAAATGTCATTCTCAGCATACTAGAAGAGGGGATCTATCCTACACACCTTTACAGGGATCTGTCAAACAAGAACATTATATTATAAAGGAAGGCAAGGCCAAACATACAATTGCAGTAGAATCAGAAGTTATTGATCTAGAGGAACCTGCCAAATCATGTTCATTATCTGGAAAGATCCTTTACCATGTTTATGAAGGAATAACTTGTTCCAACTGGCATAAGTTTTTAAATATAATGGGATTAAGGTTAAGAGTAACAGAAACTGAAATGAGTAAGTATAATAAGTTATCCAGAAGAAGCAATGGTACAAGGTGTCTACTCAACTATATAGGCATACTTTTCATTGCAGGAATTCCAAAATCATGCATTCTCACATTGTGTACATGAGTATGAAGCTAGACGTATGCAACTCACAAGAATATCTACTGAAAAACAGATTGAAAATAAACAGTAAGGTGGACAGATTACACCCAATATTGGAGGCTCAATAACATCCAGGATACATATGCTCCTCTTTGTATGTGTTGGTGTTCTAAATCTGGGTGTTGAAACAACCAACTCAGCACCATTTCAAGTTCATTATGTCTTGCATCTTCTGCAAAGCATTTCCACTCTCTTCATTTATATACTTAGCCAACCTGGAAGATAACTGTCCACCTCGGACCATGGCTTGTCTTCTTTCTTTTGTAATTGTACAATTCCTTATGCATTTAATCCCAAATAAGGGAACTAGAACACCATGGGGTCCTAGATCTTCTCTCTAGATCCATGATTGAGATTTCCGTTCACATTAATATTCTCCTTTCCTTATCTCCTTGCTTTCTGTAGTCTCATCCTGGAAGTTAATTTGTATACATAGTCATACCAAAGCCACAATTGTCTTATGCACATTCTGAAAAGGCCAAAAAGCAAACACAGATAGAAAACTCAAAAAATGGAGAGACACAGGTTTGTTATCTATACTCCACAAAATCAGAAACGAAATAGGTAAAGACAAAAAGGTTAGACAGATGATTAACCAGATACCAACTAACCTTTAACTACAAGGTAAGTTAAAGCAAGCTCCCTTATTATTAGCTTTTATAAAGCATAATGTTATATTCTCATTTTGCACATTTCTTTCCTATGTCAATGTACTCTTATAATAAGTATAACATAATACTTGGCTTGCATCTATGACCATTATATTTAAGATTATAACACATTTCCTTAATGGTCTTATGAAAACATCAAATATTATCTGTCAATTTAAATAACTTTTTAATACAAAGAGGTTTGGTAAATGTACTTTTTTGCTTTCTCTTGAGTTGGACAATATATAAGCTGAATAACTCCTATGTAGACCAGAAAATAGATAAAATGGAAATGATCCTCTATGTGCTTGGTGTGTGCATAGAAAACTAGAATTTTTACCTGGCTGAGAACACCCTATTTATCATAAAATATGCATGTTGACTGCTCCAGATATAATGTTAATCAGCCAAGATTCTCTGCCAAACTGCCTCACAACAGCCTAAGCAACGGCCTTGTCCTCTAATTTTAGCAAAGATGGTCTTTTGTTCTTGCTTAAGCAAGACATCCATCTTAAAACTAGAAAATATATCCCATTGTTGACTTCCTGTAATCAATTGATTTGACCCAATCTTAATATGTGTAACCAACGGGCTGAAAATCATTAGGAACACAATTCCAAATTCCAAGATTTTATGTTCCCTTAATGTACCTTAAGATCCTCTTTGTTCCCTATGATGATTAGAATTGGGCTTACTAAGAAATCTGCTAACATGGTTAACAACAAAGGAAATAGTAGTTTGGTGGAAAAAGGATATATTAGGCTACCTATTGATGCGTGTTTTGTGACACACCAAACATCAGAATAAAATTCCCAAAGACACCCTATCCTCTCTTGAAAAACCACAGCGTATGCTAAGATTGCAAGAAGATCATATGGCGATTCCAAGGTTCCTTATGTCGTGTGGGTAAGCTCAATGGTCGTTGTGATATGCTGGTAACACAAAGGGACTTAAGCTAGGCTTGTTCAATTCACAATGAAGGTCTAGACAATGAAGCTCTATTGTTTGGGTCCTGGATCAAACAAACTGAAAAAGGAGATAAGGGTTTAGAATTTCTAATCTACTTCCTAAGGATTCAAGAGACAGTATTGACTTGGTGAAACCAATAACCACGCTTTGCTTCGCGATGCTCAACGACAACTACACAAAGTGGGTGCAATCTTCAAGGGAGTGTGCTTATGATTTTCACGTCATGAATAACTACCATCAAATCGAACAATATTTATCCAAACAGAAGTTAAGCATCCACAAAGTAAGCTCAGGCTAACTTTACACATTGAATGAAATCATCCATTCAAAGAAAGTATGAGCAAAAGTTTCACCATAAATCAATACTTATCAGATCTTGCATTCATCTAACATACATGAAATAAAATCTAAACTATGATGAGGGATAAGAACCATGCCAACTCCAAAATAAGAGAAGCAATCACCATCAGAATAATGCATGCATTACTTATTACTTTGGTAGTCGTACACAACAATTACTTATCTCAACATGTTTTGCAACATGCTCCCACGCTTTACAAATGAGGGGTGAGCTCAATTTATAGGCTCCCCAATTACAATTCAATGGCCAAGATTGATTTAGGATCAATGGCCGAGATTACAGAATAAAACCCTAATTAGGGTTTGTTGCAACTAACTACTCCTCGACCAATGAGAAAATTACATTCGAGGACACTTGTCCTTTTTACTAAATATGAACCAACAAATAAAATAGAAAGTTGTTGCATGTTGATTTGGAACAATTTGATTGGTCGAGGCGCCACTTCAGTAGGTTGGATGTCCTCCTTGGTCACTTTGTTTGTTTTTCCATGCTCTTGCCTTAGAATATTTTCCTTGCCGATGACTCTGCCTCTTGTGCTTGTTTCCTCCTAGCTAGATTCCTTTTGGGACTTTGATTTCTTCTTCTTACCTGTATTGGAAGTCTCGCCTTGGTGCAGACGTCTGGACTTGAAGTTATTTTCTTTCCCGATTGCTTCAATAGGTCTGGGATTGTAGATGAAATCCCCCCAAGATGTCTGGATATTCTTTCAAGTGCCTTGAATTTGGAGAAGAATGCTTTTGCGCTTTCACCACAATGGAGAAAATTGGAATTTTCTCTGTGAAGTATTTCCCATATTTAGCCAAATTTTGGCTATTCAAGTTCATTTTGTAACACCTTCACGCGAACCATTCAACATTTAGCCAAGGTTTCAGATGAACTTTGCCTGTGGATTTGTCTTCAATTTTGAATCTGGCTTGTGCTATGTAGGGAAAACTCCATCCTTGGACAAGGATTTTATTCACTTCCTCTTTACTTTTCCTCTTTATTCCTCTTGTTTTCCTTCCAACACTTAGTCAATTTTCTGAATTTTTTCTCCTTGGGCGTACTTTACTTTGGTCTCGCCATCCACTCTTTATGCCAAGGTCGGACTTTATGAGGCTTTGGACATTCCTTGCTGAGGAAGGTCGGACTTCACTTGTGCCTTTCCAAATTTTTTTGAATTTTTTACTTGTTTTTCCTTGGCTGGGTGGACTTTATCCTTTTCTTGACATCTTCATTTTCTTCCTAAGTCGGACTTTGCATGTGCTTTGCCATTTCCTCAACGGACTTCATATGAGCTTGGACGTTTTTCTTCAATCAAAGTCAGACTTCATGATGCTCAAGACATTTTCTTCTCTAGGCCCAAGTCAGACTTTATTTTGCCTTGGACATGCCTTATAAAGGTTTGGACATGCTATGCTTGGGCAAAGTCGGACTTTCTCATGCTTGTGCCGTCCATCCATTGAGCAAGGTCGGACTTTGTCTTGTCTTTGCCATTTTTTCTAAGTGCCAAGGTAGGACTTTCCTCTTGTCTAGACATTCTCACCATTCCTTATGGCGAACTTTGGAGACTTCTTTCCATGTTGCAAGGGCAGACTTCAAGAAGTTCTTGCCATTCTCATTTTGGCATGGCGGACTTGGAACTTCATTTCCCCATGTATTTTCCTTTTACACTTAGCCAAAATTCAAATTTCATTTTCCGAGGCATCAAATACTTAGTCAATTTCATGAAATTTTTCTCCCCAAGGTAACATTACATAGGCAAGGCACTTATACTTAGCCAAATTTTTCAAGTTTTCCCCCTCAAAGGTGTTCATACTTAGCCAAATTTTTTAATTTTTTGCCTTCTTCCAAGCTGGGCGGACTTCACCAACTACTTGCCATGGTAGGGCGGACCTCACCAATTTCTTTCCATTGTCTCATCAAGGCTAAGGGCGGACTTGCCAGTCTTTTTGCCATTTCCTTTTCCATGGCATGGCGGACTTGCCATGTCCTCATGCCATGTCTTTGTTGAGTGGGGCGGACTTTCCATAGTGTCAAGCAATAACACTTTCCATATGGCGGACTTGCTCATTGTCCATGCCATTAATCTTGGAGCCATCTTCCATACTTAGGCAAATTTTGCCATGAATTCCATGCTGGTTATTTCGCCATGTGCCCTTTTCTCATGCCCTTTTTTTATTCCTTTTTATTGATTTTCGTGATTTTTCTATTGGTTTTTTAGGACTTCTGACTGATTTTTTGAAATCCGGGCACTTTCCAAAAATGGAAACCCTGCCAAAAATAGAAACTTTTCCAAAAATAGCAACTTTCCAAAAATAGCCCCTAAAAAATAGGAAGTCCAAAATGGGCCAAAAATGCCAAAAATAAAGTCCCTAAAAAATAGGGGGTCCAGAGTGAAAATCCCAAAAAAGTAGAAGGTGTCAAAATTGACTCAATGGATAGGCGATCCTCGTCTTCCAGGCCTTCTAAGCATTGTAATGACATAAGCACACTGATTTGAGCTCAAATGCTTTACTTGGCTCGGGTGACCCTTCAAAAACTTTAACTCCTCATTGTAAAAGAAAACCAGTTGCGACACCAAGGTGAAAACCCAAAAAGAAAAAAAACAAAGGGTCCCCATTTGCAATGGAGCGATGTGTGAAAAGGTCACAACACTACCCACAAATTTTCAATCAAATTATTCACTGATTTGCTGAACAGAATCATTTATGGCTGCCACTTGTAAGACAAGCTACATAGGCTTCATCATTGGTTTACAATCTGCCATCTTGGATATCCCTAATTGTCATCTTGCATACTTTTCTTGAAAAATAAACATGCTTTGATCTGTTTGCAAGAAATCAAGCACTGAAGGCGTAAAATGCTTAAGTCAGTCACATCAAAATTAGAGCAAAGATCTGATTTTACCTTGTTAATGCTGCTTTTCTCACTCCTGTGATAATTAATTCATCCACATAAATAATAAGAATAACTATCAGCCACCATACTTTTCACATAAAATCTGGGAATAAAATTATTCCACCTAAACCCTGAAACAAGCAAGAAATGATTAATTGAAATTCTGGTGTAACATGTTTGGCATTGCTTCAACACAGAGTTACTCAACACGTGAGTTCTTGAGAGTATGGAGAACTCACCGAACTTTTCTACTGAGTATACAGCAATACAGCACCTAATACCCCAAAATTACTTCTGAGGTTAATCAGAAATAAAATCTCAGCCTTCTCCACTATACTATGCCACAACCAACTAAAATTGGTGGCGAGTCACAATACAACCATAACCAGAAACAGGCACATCTCAATAGAACAAAACAAATGGACCATTAACAAGAATATGTTAAGGAGGTAATCATGACTTGATCAACCCACATCAACAATTAACAAAATTGAAAATCAAACTAGGGAGTCATCTATTAAACCTGATTATCCAATCAAGTTCAAGCTGTATGGAACCTCAGTTGCTCACTGATTGAGATTTTGAGGATGGAAGTATAGTTATACATATAAACATATTTCCAAAACTTGTGACTTGGTAAAACTCAGCAGACCCAATTTTGACTCAGACTTGACGACTCAAAAAAATCTCAGCAAACAAAAAGATACTTAAATTCCTTAAAAAAACATAACTTTGATGCAAAATATAGTCACAAAACATATGCAATGAGTCCATAGAATGTTATGGAAGTGATTTTTATTAGAGTTGAATAAATAAGTGTACAAAATCACATCAACATGTGAATTAACAGCCGATAATATGATATAAATCTCGTGATGATTGAAAATCATCATCAAATTACAATTCCATGCAAGTTACAGTAATCTATAATTTTCTCTTCCTTGTTTACATCCTAATGATTGTTTGGCATCCTACCCTTTGATCTAGAAGGTAATGACTCCTAAGGATCACTGTCCTCCTAGACCATGATGTCATCCAATCCAAAACCTTCTACTTCTACTTCTACTACACCCTCCTCTTCTTCCCTCTCAAAATCAGTAATCTTACCTTTAATAAACTTGGAATTCTCAACATGGATAGTTCAATTGTTGTATGGATCAATGCCATCTAAGTCAAATTGTCAATTGCTTGATGACTATCAAATGTGCCCTCCACTTTTTTGAGACAAGGTAAAGGTTGTATTGCATAAAGATGAGGTCATTGGAGCACTTTTATGTCAACTCCTTGTGCTTCCTCATATGAATGGCATCAAACAAGCTCCAATGAACTCACATCTAGAAGCACTACAAGGTTGGGAAAAACTTCAGCATGTAAAATTTTGAAGATTTGGGTCTTTTGTGCCCTAATCTTACCACCAATCAGCTGCAAAGAAAACATTCACAATTTTCCATGTAAGCAATAATTGCATACATTATAGATTTGAAGTAAAGTGAAGATTGATATTTTTCATTTTTCAATACCTGGTGCTTAGGTGGTTCTCCTTCAGATAGCTAATGGTGAAGAGAAGAGCCTCCCCTCTACATGCGTGTATCTTTGCAACTCTACAATAAGCTGGTCCCCAACCTCTTCCTTGGGCATCATCCTCTCAATGCATGTTGTGAGACCCTCTAGAACCTCAACATCTCCTAAAGTCCTCTATAAAAAAATTTGGGGTTGAGGTAGTATACAACTACATGAATAGGTTGGTGCAATTGATTGTTCACCTCCGATCAATAATGTTCCAAATGGGTTCGAATTTTCTTCCATCTCCCCTATAATACTTTTGGATGGCCTTTTTGACCTTGTCCATGGCCTCGTTCAAGCACCCCATTGGGTTTTGCTCCCCATCCACCAAGCACAAAACCCTAACTAAAGGCTCTAACACCTACAAACAAATTAAGGTTGCAATCAAAAATAAAGAATTTAAAAATTGAATGATAACTAGTAATTAAAATTTAGAAAAAGTGAACTTAAATCGTAAAATTTAAAATTTAAATAGAAATTTGAAGTTACCTTGTTCTTCGTGAAAACATCATCCAAAAATGTCTTTGGGACCATTTGTTTTCTTTAAATAAGAAGAATCCATATATTGTTGACTCAAAAGTGTTGGGAAAATATGTCTCAACCTTGCAATTATATAAAGGTTATTGTTGATAGTATATATATATATATATTTCCTAGTTACACCGATAGGTGTAATATACAATGGCAGCAAGGGGAGGAGTGGGATGCGTTCAAGAATTTTTTAGGGATGCGTTAAAGAATTTTTTGTTAACTTTTTCAGGAAACTCCTAAAATGGCCGACATACATTATATAAATGATACATTGTAAATCTAGACTGTTAATTATTAGGTTTTAGATCTAATGGTGGATATTTTGTTGACATGTCTTTCCCTAGAAGGTAATCCTATTTTATGAGGGCGTTGTACTACGATTGTAGACAGTGATGTATTATGAGAGTCAAATAGCAGTCGTGTTGTCTCTGGATCTCTGGTGGTGATACTCCTGTGAGAAGCTTGAGCTGCAAGTGTATTGTAATCATTGTGATTTCTGAATAATATATTGGGCGGATTTTGGAGTGGGGTTTTTCTCCCGAAAGGGTTTTCCCCACGTAAATCACTATGTTGTGGTACGCGTAACATTTATATTTATTTTTGTTTAAGTTTTTGTAACTGTTAAAGATCTATAAAGTTTTGCATTATTCTCCTCTCAAGATTAGTGTAGGAAGTTGCTCTGCTACCTTAGCTTCCTTACAAGTGGTATCAGAGCCTGATCACCTTTGGTTTCAATTGTGGGTTGTTGGGTTTTTTGGACTAATCTAGGTTTGAGTGGGAGCTTGTGCAGAAGATACTTTGTGATCTTCTTTTCCTCTAAGGCTTGAGCTCTATCATTATAAATATCCACAACTATATCAAAAGAAAACTCCTACTGATTAATATTATAATCATTTAATTATCATCCAAAGCTATATCCTTCTTCAAAGTTCTTCATAGTTTTGGTCTTCAAGGTTTCTATAGTGGCCTTGAAGAGGGAGATCTCTTCAACAACACCAAAATCAAAATTAATCCTTCCTTCCCATTCATCAACAATAAATGGGAATTAATCCTATCATGCAAGTACTCTTTTCTTGTAGATGAACAAAGCCTTACCATCAATTTGTGCAATAAGTTCTAGTTCTCCTCCTGTAATTTGGATGCTCCACTCTTCAATGCCTCTATTTGCCTAGGAGAATCCCCTGTTCCTTATGCCTCTTCTATATAGATTGATACGGATGACTAAAACGGGTTTTTATTTTTCTTAGATTTGTACCATCATCACCATTCCCTATATGACTTTCGTTGCCTTTTTGCTTCTTCCATCCTAGGGATAAACCTTGTGTGTTGCTTTTAACTTTTAACCTATGAAGTAGTGTGCTAATTTTGTGCTTCTCCTCAAACATTCCATTTGTGATGTTATATTAAAAATTATGTCCCCTTGGTTGTTGGAATAACTAGGATATTTTATGGAACATTGATTTCTACAGTATTCTACTTGTTTCTCTACACTATGGCGAGAAGATGGTGTAAGATCCCCTATGTAATCTTGCCCAAATTTTCGCTTTTCCTAACTGAGTAATTTTGTTAAACAATTTGCTTGTTTATGGTGATTGAATGTTTAAAGCTTTTTTGTTTGTTTTTGTTTTATGATTTTATCTTGTAGAGATACCATTCAACTTTGCTAAGCACTCAAACAAATAGATAACAGCAAGAAGGAAATGTCTCTATTCATAAACTAAGATATGGCAAGATTTACACAATATTATCTATTATGAGAGCAGAAATATAATGCATCATACCAATGAAATTCTGACCTTGAGTTGACTGAATAATATTGCACAGATCTGAAATTCAATCTGAAAGGTTCTCTATTACAAAACTGGAGTAGTACATGGACATGAACAGCAGTGACTCCAAGAAGACTGCTCATTTCATACACAGCTTCTAGTATTAAACAGCAACAAATAGAATAACAAGTTGCACTTCCCAAGCACACGAATATTGATGAAGCTTTCACAAATATTTCAGTTCTGAAAATACATATTGCAGCACTCAGAAATGTACAGCAACTCCCTTTTTGATATGAACCAAAGGTTTCCAAAACACCTAGCAAATCTCACACCACAATGACCAGCAATAGGAACTTGGTGTCCAAACCCACAGGAAACCTTCAAAAAAATAACACACTAAAATAGAAGCTTCAATCTCAACTCTACCAATACCAAATTGCTCAACACCTCCAATGAATCCAAACTCATCCAGCAAAAACCCTTATGTCATAACATGGCGTCCAGACATAACTTTCCTGGAAAAACTTCTATCACAACAACAAAACCTGAAAATTATCTTTTCAAAGTCTTCATTAGTTTCATACCATAACCATTGAAGTACCGATGCAAAATCTAAGTGACTCTGCCAATCACCAGCTAGGGAGAAATCTTTCACCACCAAAACTGATCCTCCCAAGAGGGTTTTCGTCCTCTAGAGGCTGAGATGAACCAAGTTTGATCTTCAGAACCACAAGGGTTTCAATCAGAGAAGTAGAATAAACTCAATATACCAAATGAGCTCTCAATTCCCCCTTTTTATAAGCATTTTAGGGAACTTTCCAAAAACTCCTTTTTTAAATCACTTTATTAATTTATTAAACCTTTTAACTCCAAAAAGTGATTTATTTTATTTTTAAACATTTCCGACACTGAAATTTAACTCCAAAAAGTGATTTATTCTATTTTTAAACATTTCCGACACTGAAAGTCACTTTTAAATGTCTCATCATTTAAATCTTTCCGTTCTCTTTCCAATGAGCTATAATACTCAGGCGCCAAATTAATTATTTTAATTAAAATGGCAACCTTAGTAAAATTAATTAAATGTAGCTCATTAATACACCCAATTAGCAACAATGGTTGAAAAGCCTCAGAATCGAAGGCTGACTATGTAGGAGTGATCCCGATGATGAAAGATGATAAACGGACCTTATTGGGTGACTTACAAAAAATAGATGCTCCCTCCAAGAATCTTGGAGCCCAAACCGGAATCCAGAAATAACATGTAAAAGTGTTGTACAACTCCACTAAACCATCAGAGCTCACTAGTAACATCAAAATACCCCTCTGATCAGGTTGACACAAACTCAGAAAGTCAACGCCAATTGCATTGCAAGAGAACCCGAAAATGGGGACATTACAGTCCTCCCTTCCCAAAGATTGCTTGTCCTCAAGCAATGCCAACATAACCCCAAAATCAAAAGACTGAACTAGACTAAAACCAAGAATGATCCCAAGCTCCCAAGTCAACCTAGGAGATTTGTAGTACCATCCTCTGAAGGCACTGTCCTATAGGGTACCAACACAAGAGACCTCCAAATATCCACCTATAAAAGAGCAATCAAATACTACATAAACTCGGTCAACTCCTCAAAGAATTGCTCTTCAAAAGAACCAAATTGATGCACCATAGGAGTAAACTCTAGAAAGTCAACATTGGCTCTCTCATCCCTAACAGTTGTTGAACTGCAAAATAATGTAATCCTAGGGTTCCAAGTTAGTCTCAGAAAGGAACCACCATGCTAACATTGCGCCACTCTGATCATAATTGTTTGACCATCCTGCCCAAATTGCATTCTCCTCTCCTGAAACCCCAAAAGGTTATCATCATCAAAGCCCAAGCTAAAATACCTAAAAGGGTTGAACCCACTACCATGAATCATATCCTACCAAGGCATCTCAGTGAAGTCGATGTCTTCAAATCCACTGCCAAACTCAATCCTGGGCATCAAAAAATAAAATTTGCTCAAACATAAAGAATAAGTCTCAGCATATCCCCTCATGACATCCCAAAAATGAAACAGACCAATCATTGTCACAACTTTGAAATTTGCCAACCAAGGAATGCTTTTGTCGTCGCCAACTGAAAATATGCCATCAACACTTAATCTCCAAGTGTTAATGGAACAGTTTTGAACACACCAACACACCCAACCCACTGCAATCAATAAGGCATCATCTAAAGATATGCATACCATCTCCATGAAGTATCTACAATAACTATCACTCACCAAAGTGGAAGCAATAAATAAATGAACTGTATCTGGAAAAACTCTAACAACCAGCTACCCTAAAGCTTGCCAAAGCTTAAAATTGATTTGCTCATAGAAAGATGCCACCATAACCAACGTGGAAATGTAAGGGTAGCGGTAATCAATCTGAAATCCCACTAAAAACATAGGCAAGATGAGTATGGAAGTAGTTGAAGGGTCATCTCCTATGGTCAAATCACCTCTACCAACCAGCCTCAACCATAAAGTACTCAACTGTTGGTCTAAAGAAGCCATCCAACTCATCTGCAGACCAAGAACTAAAGTCATGCATAGGCTGATCAGAAAGTAGACAGCAGTACTAACACTGGGATTTTTCCCACAACTCCAATCCTGAGACAACACCTCACAGCTAGGAACTGCACTTGGATCCCAAATCCTGTGATCGACTCCAATCTCATCATTGGAATCAGAAAGAGTTCCATCATCCAACTCAAAGAGTGAATTATCATAAGTGACCTCAAACAAAGGGTTATCAACAAACTGAAGATTATCCTCAACTCCAAAATCAGACCAATCCTCCTGCTGATCCAAACTCCTATTTTCAATTTTTTTGGGACAATGTGCAAGTTCAAACTCCTCATGAATGCAATCAAGCTCCTCCATTACCTATTTGATTTCCTTAGCCCTTTCTTTGTTCTCCTGCTCTTTGAATTGTTTGGCCTCATAGAGCTGTCCATTTGCTTCAAGAAGTGCCTCTTGGGTACTTTCCAAAGCAAGCTTCGTTGAATCTAGCTCAACAGTGAGAACACTAACCTCTCCTCTTAACTACCTAGTCATGGACAAAATCTCATCTGCCAACTTGGTGGCTACATCTCTATCATGCATCATGTGTAAGAAATATGATTTTATTCCCTCTATAATATTCTTCATCATGTGCAAATCAGCAAGGAGAACACTTTGCTCATATTGGTTTCTTGGTGTCATGAGGATGAGTTTTTCAACAAGGATTCTTATGTCATCTAACCTAGATAATGAGTGCACTTCATTTTCAATAGACACCAAAAACTGATTTTTCCAATTGCGTTCATGCAAAGATAGTAAACTGTTGCTATAATGAAAACTAGAACCCGAATCTTTGTCATACCTTTCAGTAGTGACTCCATGGCTACAACAAGTCTCATGAACCTCCTTTTTGAAGCTTGATTCATCATCATCATTTGGCCCGTGATCAACTTCAACTTCATACATTAAGTTTTTCGATTTGCATACAAGATTATCCCTTTCAACTTCACCTTTCTCAATGCCATTCTCTATGCATGACTCTCAAGATGAAGTAAGGACATCATTATAATCAAAAGGAAATTCTTCCCAATGTGGATCCTCATCACACTTAGGTGTCGACACACCCAGATCCCATGTGGAAAAAGGTCGATTGCTTTGTTCAGAGTATAAGCATTCACTGTGCTCCTCATGAGTTGTTGCCTTTATGAAAAAGTCACTCTCCATCTTACTAGGACTGATATCATCATAATCATCCCTCTCCATAGGCTTGGTTTGGAAGTCAAACCCAAAGCCACCTGAGATATCATCAATGAAATGAGACGAGTGATCATCAAAATCTAATTTGAAGACATCATCATTTTTTCTTTCTCCATGCCCATCATCTAAAAGTACATTAGTGAACTCGCCATCAATATTTGTTCCACTAGAAACATCAAGGTAGTCATTAGACTTAGAGTCATCACCGGATGAGTCCGAACTAGGATCCAAGGCTGTTGTTTTGTCCTTTCCTTCACACACAACCTTATCCATAGTAGTTGCATGCATGACCAAAGAGTCATCCTGAGGCTTCATCTCACATTCATCATGTTTTGAAGCAATCATTGCATCAAATTTTTCTGCTATGAACTTCTCTTCAACCACCAACTCCTCATTATCCAAGAAAGATTTCAGCTTCTTCCCACACCAATTAATCAGCCTATGAGCTAATTTCTCTTTAACTGATAGGATTCCATGTTTCCCATTCTTCTTGTTAGTCGATTGGATAGAAAAAAAAGATTGAGGCACATCATGACTCTCATTAATAGTTAGTACCATAATAGTTTGCATGGATGCAATAACATCATCATCATGTTCTTTCCTGACTGTGGCAAAGAAATGGCGAAACATGTTGTAGATCAAATCATTCATTCCCAAATCCAGCATAATGTTACTTAATCTGATTTCTACAAATGTTTTAAGTATAGCAACCCTTCTAGAATAGTGAGAACCTTTGATACCATCAATATCCTGGAAACTATCCACCATCAATTGAATTACCTCTTTCATTGTGTTATTATCATAAGGATCTTGAGGTACTAATATTCTCGTGATTACCCTCAAACATGAAGTAACCATCAGTCTTATCTCATCATCTGTATGTCTCAACCACTTGTGTTGACCCAAAGAAGTCATTCTAGGAACAAGAGCTATCTGCAACAATTCAGAAGGTGATTGCTCAGCAAGGATCGAACATTCTTCTACTTTTTTCAGTGTGATCAAAGCGTCATCCCTTTGTTGAGATACAATATTGAGCTTACTACCTAATTCGTAGAGTAATCTTACCAACCATTTTCTATCTTTTGTTGCCATGCTTCAAACTGAAAGTCAATTTCCTGAATTACCCAAAGGCTGGTAGGAACTTTAGCTCTAATACCACTGTAAGATCCCCTATGTAATCTTGCCCAAATTTTCGCTTTTCACAACTAAGTAATTTCGTTAAACAATTTGCTTGCTTCTGGTGATTGACTGTTTAAAGGTTTTTTGTTTATTTTCGTTTTATCTTGCAGAGATACCATTCAACTTTGCAAAGCACTCAAACAAATAGATAACAGCAAGAAGGAAATGTCTCTATTCATAAACTAAGCTATGGCAAGATTTACACAATATTATCTACTATGAGCGCAGAAATATAATGCATCAAACCAATGAAATTCTGACCTTGAGTTGACTGAATAATATTGCACAGATCTGAAATTCAATCTGAAAGGTTGTCTATTACAAAACTGGAGTAGTACATGGACATGAACAGCAGTGACTCCAAGAAGGCTATGCTCATTTCATACACAGCTTCCAGTATTGAACAACGACAAATAGAATAACAAATCGCACTTCCCAAGCACACAAATATTGATGAAGCTTTCACAAATATTTCAGTTCTGAAAATACATATTGCAGCACTCAAAAATGTACAGCAACTCCCTTTTTGATGTGAACCAAAGGTTTCCAAAACACCTAGCAAATCTCACACCACAATGTCCAGCAATAGGAACTTGGAATCCAAACCCACAGGAAATCTTCAAACAAATAACTCACAATGAAATAGAAGCTTCAATCTCAACTCTACCAATACCAGATTGCTCAACACCTTCAATGAATCCAAAGATTCCAAACTCATCCAGTAAAAACCCTTATTTCATAACATGGCATCCAAACATAACTTTCCTGGAAAAACTTTGATCACAACAACAAAACCTGAAAATTATTTTTTCAAAGTCTTCATTAATTTCATACCATAACCATTGAAGTACCAATGCTAAATCTAAGTGACTCCGCCAATCACTAGCTATGGAGGAATTTTTCACCACTGAAACTAATCTTCCCAAGAAGGTTTTCGTCCTCCAACGGCTGAGATGAACCAAGTTCGATCTCCAGAAACACAAAGGTTTCAATCAGAGAAATAGAATAAATTCAACATACCAAATGAGCTCTCAATTCCTCCTTTTTATTAGCTTTTTAGGGAACTTTCCAAAAACTCCTTTCTAAAATCACTTTATTAATTTATTAAACCTTTTAACTCCAAAAGGTGATTTTTTTATTCTTAAAACATTTCTGACACTGAAAGTCACTTTAAATGTCTCATCATTTAAATCTTTCTATTCTCTTTCCAACGAGCTACAATACTCAAGCACCCAATTAATTATTTTAATTAAAATGGCAACCTTAGTAAAATTAATTAAATATAGCTCATTAATACACCCAATTAGTGACAATGGTCGAAAAGCCTCAGAATCGAAGACTAACTATGTAGGTGTTATCCCAATGATGAAAGATGATAAACGGACCCTATTGGGTGACTAAAAATAGACGCCCCCTCCAAGAATCTTGGAGCCCAAACCGGAAGCTAGAAATAACATCTAAAAGTGTCGTACAACTCCACTAAACCATCAAAGCTCATTGGTAACATAAAAATACCCCTCTAATCAGGCTGACACAAACCTAGAAAGTCAGTGCCAACTGCACTGCAAGAGAACCCGAAAAATGGGGACATTACAGATGGCCTAGAAACTTTCATGTTATGTATGTCTTAGGAAAATTCATCTAGTTCTTTGGAGACTTCATTGTAAAAGATATGCATTCTCCATATTCACCATTGTCCAAAGCATCAAAGGTGTGGAATGTAATATCTCTCTAATATATTATAATTACCAAGTAGTATTAAGAGGGTGCAACTTATCTTGCTACAACATATGATTCTTTCCAATAGAGGATCCTTCAAAGTTCAATGCATTGTTCAAGTTGAATTTTGCCTTGTCTCTTCATCTTCACAAATAACTTTATACTCACTTTCTTTCTCCATAGACTTGGAATCCATAATTTAGCCCTTTTCTCTTCAAAGAAAGTTGCTTCCTTGAATTTTGATGGAACGGCATGCTCCATCAATCCTAAAAGATCTATTGTCACTAAAAACCAAGGTACATGTTTTTGGGTTCTTAGAAGCTAATGCACTAAGGAGGGGTACAAGGGAAGATTGGTGCTAAGGAGAGAAGTGTGCAGTGAAGAAGATAGCACACAAATAAGGCCACGCAATGAGGAGGAGAACATGCGATGGGTGCAATAGTGCAGATTGTGTATTGAAGGAATTTGGTGCAAGACGAGGACAAATGAGTGTGTAAACTTGCACATAAAGAGCATCAATTGGATGGCATGCTCACAACATCGGTGCGATGGTGTGTCATCTGGTGTGCGATGGTAGGACAAGGAAGACAAAGTGGTGGACATGCATACTATTAGTGATCTCAAGCCACAAGCTAGTTAGATGAGCTGACAACTATCAAAGGTCAAATCGCCTTAAGATCACACTATCAAAAGAGGGATGGCAAGAGTAGCAGGACTGATTGCCACAATAGGATATACAAAGCCACAGAATAATTACTATAGCTCGTCAAAACATGAAATGCATGCAAAGGATTGCACACCAAAAGGAGACAAAAGGGAAGATTTTGAAACCCCTACAGCTATTTATGACAGGGAGAGCAGTAACAACAAGGACTTAGTTAGTTGCTAGTCTTCTTTGGAGGACTTTGGAGTAGATCAGTCAATCAAGCAAGAGAGGGGGCAATTTTGGCCCTATAGGCCAACAACACAATAAGGGCGAAAAGAGAGGAAGGCTACTTGCGTGTGGACTTGTAAATAAACAGGAAACAAGTGCTCGTTGTATGTAGGAAGGCATAACCCATCAATGTAACATGTAACCTCATTATTCCAATAAAATAGAGTGTTTTCTTTTGTGTGCATCCTTTGTTTTTCTGCTGTGCGTGTGTGTGAGTGTCTCGGTTGTGTCACTAGATATCTCTTCACTGGGACCCCCTGCGGCTGCTGCATCACTTTCCCTGGACAATTATGATGTTGGTATTCAGAGAATACTCTCCTTCTCTGGGCTATCAAAATTGACATTGGCTGGCACGCTTCCTTATGGTGTTCTTCAAATTCCCTTGTTTATCTCCTGGAAAAGTGGGTGATCAACAAAGTTGCCAGGAGGCTATTTACTGGCTATGAGAAATTGTGGTGGTTTCCCCTGGTTTTTTAAGGCAATGGCAGTTCGGTTTTTTTCTTGTTCCTTTTATTCGTTTGAGAGCATTGCTCTCGCTCTAACTCAGTCATGTTAAAGAAATTAAAAATGTAGAGGTACAGTGAAAGGATACATTGTAATGAACTATTCACAGGAATATCCTGCATCTAGCAACTAATGACATCCATGAGATGGATGCAGTCTCCATAACTGAGCTTTAAGCACGGATGTCATTATAAGTATGGGTTAGTGTCTGATCCCTGGGCCTCGTCAAGTCACGACCAATTGGTGAGACATATGGTAAAACAAGTTAAACGGCACAATTAAAAAATATCGACCGTGACGTCCAAATAGGCGTCAGGTTAACCCTCTACAGTAGCTTCAAATTTTGGTCATACAAACTAATCCAAAGCTTAGCGACTTTTTGGTCACGAGCAGATACAAACATTTTCAACATTTAATAGTAATCTAGTTTGACTGATACCTTGAGTGTTTACTTGTCTAGTTTGATTATTACAGGCCAAACAAGAAGGAAGCCAATTAAGCTGTTTTTCCTAGTTTTCCCACATTGAACAAGTGGTCCATGACCAGAGCAAGGATCCCATTTACAACTACATTGCTGATCTGATGCGCAGTTGAAGTAAGTATCATTAGATCTGAGATAAAGGAAAGAAAGATTACCTGGGATTGTCTGTGTCATTTGTGCTGAGCTGAGAATAAGGATTTAAAAGAGAAGCAGTGGCCAGCTCAATTACAGGACCTCTTCTTCCTCTTGTAGGGGTGGTGGTGGTGGTTGTTTTGACTTGATGCAGCGCATCCCTATACTTCCTGTACAATGCAGTGCGATTCCTCGTAGCCATTCTAGTTTTTCAAAATTAATCCGCCCCTCCCCGCGCCATGTACCTTCAGTGTTCACTCTCTCCCGTCATTTCCGCACAGAATTGGGTAGTAATGGTATGTTAGATCCGAGCAACCATCAACGCTGTTGGCTTTGCGAATGTGTCATGAGCCACTAGATTTCAATTCCCAGGCATCCCGCGACTGTTGGGAAATCTTTTTTTGAAAGGAAGTCAGTGCCCCGGGATAGGAATCATCCGATTTTACGGACAATCAATTTTATTTTTTTTAAAAAGGCTTTTATAAGAATCTAATTTAATTAGATAAATGTAAACAATAAGCACACAATGAACTTAAATTAATTAGAATTCGAGTTTATCAAGTGACTATAGGAATTAAATTAAATTAAAAATATTGTTTAACTGAATTTTGATGATAACGAAGTATTGTAATGGATATCTATAAACTATAGGTCAATGTTTTAGATTTTTCTTATGAATTCAAACAAAGATTTTAGATTTTTGTTTATCTCTCTATATTATTTATGCAAGTATAGATTTGATCTTTGCAATTGTGGACCTCATATTGTGCATGGGTTTGAACCTATAATGCATGAATATAATCTAATAAAAAGATGTTGACTTCTAAATCTTCCTAGTCTTAATTTATAATATCTAAATACTTGTAAGGGTTGGTGGTGTTTATAAACATGTTTGGAAATTAGTTGAATCACAAGATTCAAATTCTCCTTGGTCAAACTTTTAGACAAACTAGATACAAACTCTAAGTAAAGGTTTCAAGACAACAAGCAAGTGTGTTGCAAACCTAGGATGACGTGTTTTAATAAATCCTTTGATTATGCGCTAAATTTAATTTTATTCCTTTTGAAAATCAAAATATAGATGTGTTCAATTAATTCCTCGATTCTATTTAAATGAATGGATGGGTGTCCTTAAATACAACCAAGCACACGAATCAAAATAACATGCATTAGGTTAACTCACAATAGCTTAATGAAATAGTTGATAAGGCACAAAATATGAATTTAAATGTTAACAAGTCAAAGTTCAAATCTGAGGCTATGGAAATGCCCTAGATCAAGTATACCCCTATGAATCTAATCTAAGGTAGGGTACAATAAATCGAGGGATTAGGGATAAAACTCTAGAAGGATTAGTGATGGTAGATTTAAACATGGATATGCCACTTGTAAGCTAATTATTACAACTATGTGGATGCATCTCAAAGTAAAATAAGCATTTGATATATAAATGTAAATATTTTCAAATAATAAGAGATAATCTTATCCATATATATAGAATTATGGAGTTCTTGTTGTCATTGGTATTCCATTGAAACCTACAAAATAAAGAAAAGCATGCAATGAGTAGCATATATCACACAATTGAGATAACTATTAATTACAACTTGCTTAAGTAGGAGACATATTTGAAAAAATAAAAGTGGGGAGAGAAGGATAAGAGGTTCTACCCATAATGAAAAGTGATACAAATATCTAACTATGTGGAAAGTAATTCAACTAATCAAATAAGATGCCAAAGGTCTCTAATCATTTGGAAGAAATATTTGACTCTATAGAGAGTTTGATAATGCTTCTCTTAAGGTGGGAATGATTATAAACTACTTGTTACCCAGCACAACTCACAAAGGAATTTTGGTGGCATATATGTACTCATCCAATTGGTTGCATACAAAGGATGCAAGGGATTGGGGAAAGGAGAAAACAAATAGGTGTGATGAAGCATGTAATATAGCACAAACATCATCATATCATAAGCATGTAAGCACATAAAATGGAGATGCATGTCAAGGCATGTAAGAGGTTGCCCCTAGTCTAGGAAAATGATAAGAATGAGCCATAAATGTTAGATAAGGATCATTCAAGTAAATCAGTGATAAGATTATGTGTATAATGCTACCTCTCTCCAATGTGGGAAATGATAGGATAAATATGGTCCTAAAGGAAAGATGAGGATCATGTAAGTATCAATATGATGTAAAATATGTATTTGTGGTAAGGATCATAATATGCAACCATGGGATCTAAGAATGATAAGGATCATAAACTATATACATAAGATCATGGTAAAGGTAAAAATGATAGGCATAATTATCATTGCATATAGAAGACATGGAACATGAGAAATATAGGACATAGAAACACAAAAGAAAGCAAGAGTGACAATATATGATAAGAATAATTGTGCACATTGATAATCAATTAACACATGTAAAGAATCATACAATGGTAACAAAGAATTATAGCAAGCATACAAACACATGATCAATCATAAAAATGATAGAGAACAAGTGTCTACCAAGCAAGGAAACCAAACATAAATCATGATATACATTGGTGTTACAATTCGCACCTCTGGAGTGTGTATTGGCAACTGACAGCTATGCACAGTTGAACTGCTCTTCAAATTAGGAGGGGAAGCTCCCTCTTTTGCTGATATGTGTGAAAAAGTAATCTAAATCCTATCTTTTTGAACTCAGCTAGAAGAGGCACAAGCTTAAGAAAACCAATACATTACAGCTAAGGTTTTTCTTTGGTTTTACAGATTCTTAACTACAAGTAGGCTAATGCTAAACTATCATATCTCCTCTAGATAAATAGCGCAAGAGGAATTAGGAGCAGAGAATGGTTTTATGATAAACTTTATAATAGGATTTTCAAGGAGGCAGGACACCTATCCGAGGTGTAGGCTGAAATGAAGTTTATTGGAAACAACATCAAATGGAAAACTAGTTCTCAGGATTCCCAAGGAGGCGGGACACCTATCTGAGGTGTAGGCTGAAAGTAGCTTACTGGGAACAACACTTAGATGACAATCTCTATTTCTAAATTCCCAAGGAGGAGGGACTCCTATCTGAGGTGTATAAATGAAACAAAGATTATTAATAACAACATCACATGATAAACTTTATTTCTAAATTCACAAGGAGGAGGGACTCCTATCCAAGGTGTAGATATGAAACAAGCTTATTAGAAATAAATAAACCCAAGACAGCAAGTTGTATGAAGGACCTATTGCACAAATAAATGATCAAACAACTTTATATTAACAAAGTGAACTAGTACAGGATAACAATATTGCATGGCAAGGTGGCTCGACAATTTATTATCACAACAAAAGTTAAAAAACAAATGAGCAAGGGTGCTCTTATTTATAGAAGCTCGGAGGAGTAGGGAACCCTAAAATTTCCTTGAGTTAACATGAGTCTTGCAAGCATTCAATATTTATTCTTAAACTTAAATGTATGCAACTTAATAGTTAACGGGAAAAACTACCTCAGTTAACTAATTATAAACTAAACTAATTGGAATATGTAACATTCACATCCTTATTCATATGAGAGCTAACTGATAACTATCATCAGTTAACTGAAAAATAACTAAATGAGACCTACATATGTACATAGATGATTCCAAAATAGACATACCATGATATGTAGATCAGCAAGTTAACTTGGAAAGAAGCATCAAGTTAGTTGTCGTGTCTAATGTTTATCCTGAAAAGCTGAGACGTCCTGATCTGGTAGTTCACTGGTCGTGATCTCGGGAAACTAACCCCTCCACGAGGTTGTTGACTACATCACCATATAGGGCACTGATACTTCTCTGAAGTACTCAGTGTCTTCGCAGCATCTCTTCACCATCTGTGATCTGACTCTGCAATTCTCTTCCACTCTTGGTTGCCTCAAATAATGTTGACATGACTGTAAGTTGATCCAACTTACAGCCAACTGAATCACCACTAAAAATTCCATGAACGAGTGTCTGCAATTCCAACTGCACGTTGGCGAGCTCGATGTATTCACCACCCTCACGCTGATACTGGCAAGGGACTTGTGTCACAAAATTTTTGACGAACATGAGTGCACTTGTCGCCTTTTCCATGCTCTCGGTCAACTCTGCAGAAATTGTTTCATGTATTTTTACCTTGAAGATTAATTGTTCTCTCCAAGTAAAAATAGCTTCCTTATCCTCTTCTTCAGTGATCGAATCATATGTCATCTTCAAGTGAGAGATCATGATCTCGTTTTGTGGTTTTTCAACCGCTAAATCTTGCTATGACTCCTAAATTTGTAGGTGAAGTTTGTGGGCGTTGTACCTCAACTGGTACAATTATGAAAGTATGAGACAACCCCTTGTAATGAACTCCTCTTCCCAGTCCTTTAGGTGCTTCCCATATACAACCAACTAACTTAGATAATATTTTTCTTCTGGTAACTCTAACATTTGTGGGAGCAAGGCAGTGACATTCTCAATGTTGTGCATAAGGTTGGAGATATACTGACAAAGTTGTTGGATTTCAACCTTGAGGGTTGCTTTATCTTCTTCATCCTTTATTACTCTCTCCTTTATCCCTTCCGTTGCAACTTCAAGGAAATCCATATCCACTTGGTGAGTGTTTTTTCCAAGGTTGACCTTTATCAAGGTGAAGTCATCAACTTCTACTTCATTCATTTTTTTTGTCTTTTGGTGGCGCAGCGGTCTCAATGATAATCTCCTTGTCAGCATTCCTTTCTACACCAACCTACTTCTTTATCTTTTTATCTGGAATGTCCTAGTAGACATGATCAAAATCCAAGAAGTTTAGTTGATAAGATGGTTACCTACTCTTTCTACCTAGATGATTCTTAAGCCAAGACAAGTCTCGACTAATCTCACTAGAAGGATCGGTGCTAGCTCTAGGAACCCTTGATGAGTGGGAATGTGTTGAAGCACTGCTACATGGTGGCAAGTCTGGTTCCAAGTTAATGCAAACCGGAGACTGCTATGGTGTTGGTGACGAGATGGGAGGCTCTACCTCTATTTCTAACCTCATCTCAGTTGTATTTGTGGCTATCTCCACATGTTGTTCTTGCTAGTCCAAATCAACAACTGGTGCTTTTCCCTTTGTATTCCTAGACATTTTTCTTTCTTTAGGAGGGTTATTCCATTTCTTTTGTCTAGGTTTTGACTTTGACATGGAAAGCAGTGAAGTAACCACCGGTGACAACTCTGTGTTTGGTACGACTTCCCTCCTTGTATTCTTGCTATCCAAGTAGAGAATGTTGTTTCTGACAACCCTGCTTGATCTTTCCTTAACAGATGTGCATTCCCTAGCGAACCAATCAACGACTAGGAGCGGTTGCGTGTCAATCTGATCTCCAAAGAATTGAGGAAGTGTGACATCCCCATCATCATCTGATAACCCTTCCACATACTCTGACATGAAAAGAGAAATATATGCAAGGGTCAATTTGTTGTAAGTGCATAGTTGTACCTTGAACTCATCCTCACAGTTGAACCAATAGTCTTCTATAGAAGGCTTGTGTGGTGAGCGACTGCTAAGGCATTCTAAAAAGTGACCCCAAGGGTCATATGAGTGTCTCTCGATGAGGTACTTAAGATTAAGTCTCGTCAACTCATGACTCATCACCTTGGCGTCAAATGTTGACTTGCACCTGTAAATCCCCATTTGTAATGGAAAAGTAGTAGTTGGCTTGCATTTGTTGCGTAGATAGGAGTGAACCTCGTGCAACTGCCTTAGGAATTCCATGAAAACCACCTTATCTGAAGGATAACGAGGAAGCATGGCGGGATGACCAATGTATCCATACACGCAAATGTAGGTAAACGTAGGGAAATTCATGAACCAATCTTCCCACTCTACCATCATTGATTTGGCTTCCGCTGAGATACGCACATGTAGCTCATGATCCATATTTCTCATGATGTACATAAAGAATGATTCTTGCACTCACTTGAAGTGTTACTCGGACTATGTGAACTCAAGCTGTAAGTAATATTGATGAACTTTTTGTACACTTATAATCCCCACAGTATTCAATCCTCTAAACTGGCCTTGGAAGGCAATCAGATACATGAGGTATGAACACATGTGAAACTCATGAGCAACCAAGAAGTCGATCATCTGTCTGTGGAGAACATTGCTGATCAAAGAGGCCCAGTCATAATGCTCCTTTTTGTTGATGATCTGAACCATGATGTAATACATCCACAGTTGGAATTTATTGGCATCTACTTTACCAATAACACGGTTGAGAAGAGTGATCATAACCGCAAATTCATCTTTGAACTCCCCACGACCCACATTCTTTGGAAAGTTAACCTTTTTCCATTTAAGCCACCTCTCTATCATTCTCCTTTGACATTTCTCCTTATCAGCATTGAACGCTTTCTCACACTATTCCATGGATATGACCAAGCTATTCGGATTCAGAGGAATACCGAAGCACTTCTCAATGTCCTTTAGCCTGATATTGCATATCACTTGTCCATCCACTAATTGAATTTCACATGCAATAGAACTGTAATGCTTTACACAAGACATTACGAATTTTATACACTATATTGTGATGGGAAATGAAGTTGCCTTTAGCAACCCGGATTCCTTGATATTTTGAAGTGGGATCTGGCCCATTTCTAAAGTGTTTAAGTCAACCTCTGGATCCACCTGATGCAAATTTGTGTCATTCATTTTGAAATCATGAATTAAGATTGACTTGGTCTTGAATTTAGTCTGAGTGAATTGCATTCTGAAAAACTCGCATGTTGACTGTAAACACAGCTATGTTATGACACCTTCTTCTAGAAAGCTAGAAATACCTATTGAGAGGCAATTTTCATGAAAAATTCTAAGACGTGGGTTTTGTAGAGAAAATGATTCTAAGAAAACCCACAACGTCAGAAATTCAAAAAATGCCTTTTGCCTTGGCATGTAAGAGATTTTTCGATTGAGAAGTAGTGGGAGCTATAGGTGCACCAGGGGCAATTTTTCTCGAGAAAAACTAGCATATGGGTTTTGTTGCTACTGGAGAGTTGATCAAACCCAGATTCTTCATTTTTCAAAATATTTACTTTTTCTCTACCATGCAAAGGAATCCCTGAAGAAAAAAAATCAAAGCTTCAAAAAGTGAAGCTATGAGGCAATTTTTCCTGAAAAAATCTAGCACATGGGTTTTGTAGAGAAAGTTGTGTTGAACAAACCCAGATGATGAGAACTGTGAGAAATTGATGTTTAATTGATTGTGCGAGAGAAAAACTAAGACAAGGATAGAATAAATAATAGAAGTTATATTCTGCCTCTATAAAAGTGACAGCTATCCTTGAATGAAGTCTATTGAGCAATCTGGACTTGTATCTACGAAGAACACTGAAAAATAACACCTACAGTGCCTTTAGATCTTGCTTGCACAAGGAAAAATGTGTTTTCCTTCAACCTTCTGTGAAAATAATGGATGCCTAATGCATATTTAAAGAACTTTTGAGAGTAAGGCGTCACATGCAGGAAAAAACCCTAATTTTTGGAAGCAATTATCTCATTGGGCCGCATTTAGTTAACAGAAACAAAGACTGAGCCTTTAAATGGGCACCACCCAGCATGCAAGGCATAAATAAGCCATATGCAAGTAAGACTGACGTTAAAAACTAAATTTTTAATATTTTAAACTCAGTTAACTGATTCCACCTTAATAGGGCGGCTAGAGCATGTACTTCAATTTTGAAAGTCAAACTTTGACTTTTTGGGCGCCATTACTCAATTTTGAAACTTTTTGCTAAGCTCCTACTTTTTAGCTTTTGAAATCGTCACCGCAGCCTCTATTTGACTCTAAATTTTGGATGCTTGGTTGATCCTAGAGTTGAGCTGACACATTCATCGCGAAGCTAGATCAAGTCTGACGAGATGTTGTTGGGAGCTGCAAGAGTTAAAAACTTCATGTGATGCCTCTAATTCAAGGGTTCCTTTTTAAAAAAGGGTGCATGTGACACCAAACTTGGCCATTTTCTATATTCTAATGTTTTGTGCTTCAATCTATCATTGTTGGTGATTGACAACTCCCGTCGACTAGATGTTGGATACATTGTGTAGCTAGAAGAATTCCACAAAGGATGACTATATGTGCAACGTTTGAAAGTTGGATTAAGATGCTCAAATGCAAGGGCGTCCTTGGCTTGCAACAACACAATTGAGCTTTTGAGAATGATTTTGCAATTTGTAACTTTCAACCAAATGCTCCACTTTGACCCTTGTTACCGAGAGATGGACTACTATGTTGTCTGTGCAGATGATCTCATCATGGAGATAGAACAACTTGGAAGAGATGCTCATGGGATTCAGTAAGCCAGAGAACTGCTTCTAAGACCTCAAGTAGAAGGGTTCCTTTCTCAAGGAAGATGCATTTTTCCATACCCAAAATTCCACTTGCTTTTATCTTCCACCGTTTCATGCTAATTCTTCATCTACAGACATTTGACGGATCCTGAGGGATGACCGTTGGATTCACTACACAGCTAGGAGGATCCTAAATAGATCTTGTGAAGACGATAGCTAGCCAAAAGGCTAGGCGCCCTTGGCATGTAGAGGAACAATTTGATATTTTCACTTTTATTTCCCCTCTATTTTACATGCTCGCTAGATCAATAGTCACGGTCATTCAGCATGTCTTATGGACTAGTGAACGAATTCATCGCGAAGTGGGCTTGAATATAAAGAGATCCCCTAGAAATGGTTTCTACAAATTTTGACATCTTATGGGCTTTATTCAAGGGCGCCCCTGAGCTACAAGGATACAGATTCTATATTTTGATTGTCATCTCTGCTATGTAAATCTTTTGTATTTTTCATTTCCGCCTTCATTTGTTGGAGTTTCGCAACTTTGATGGATTCGCTTGATGACTAGTCGGAAAGCTAGCAGAAATCCAAAGAAGATGATTGGCTTTGCAACCACTATCAACTATGTTTAGGCCTTCAATTTTAAGCGCACCCCTGGCCTGTAGAGGTGCATATTTGCTTCAAAACTAATGATTTTCACCATTTCACACTTCACAAAACTCGTGACGCTTGCTGAGTTGACTACGTTAAAGTATTATTGTCATTGATGCATGTACGTGACTGTGTTTCACCATTTTTACGGGTACATACACTACAAAATTGACTTGCACGTTGATCGCACAAGTATCTCCCACGTAGCAAAGTGGAGTGTTTCCAAACTTAGAATATTTTTTCCTCACAATTTGAAAATCCCCCCATCGCGAAGCATCTTTTTCAACATCTTTTATCATAGAATCTTTTGTGATGAGTTTCATGCTTAGATTTCAACACCTAGTACTGGCCAACTCTCATTGACAACCTTAATGCTCCTAACTGTTCTCCTAAAATAGTGAAAACAACCCACCAAACTTAAACTGACTTTTCCTCAATTCTAAATTTGCCACTATGATCGTGACGTGAAATAAGCCAATTGATCAAAATTAATTTCAGCCAATTCTTACAAGATTCTATTTTTAGGATTTTTTGCTAAAAATAGGGGCCCGAAAACCCTAATTTTCAAATTTTACCAGTATCTTCTAGACATCAAACTGACTAAAAGCCCATACTTGATTTTCCCAAGAATTGTATTTTAACAAAAAATTTACATGGTTTTTCCCATTTTAAGCAAAATGCATTAATGAAGCAAAAAAAATTATTTGGGTACAACATTAGGCTTCGTCTGGTGACCATGTCGGATACTTACGACATAGAATAACCGAGAATTTCTGAGTTTTGTAGACTAGTGTGACTTATCAGTTGGGTATGGATTTAGGACTTTTTCCTAATCACCTAACATACTTGGAGTTTTCCTAATCACCTAAAACAAGACTACCTAAGAAATCACCTAAAACACAACAAAACTTCACAGAACATGGAAACACATCACAACATAACGAAAAAGCATAATAAATTATTTACAAAAAGTCACTCCTCCCCTGAAGGGATGAAGTGCTTGAGATATTTCCTATTGTATGGTTGCGGGAGGAGCCTTCCATCTGAATGCGGGAGAATGTATGTGTTCTCCCCTACGGATTCATGGATCTGAAAACGCCCTCGCCACAAGGAATCAAATTTTCCATGCATTCCTTTGGGTTTGTTTCTTTTGTCCCATAACAGGACTTGATCTCCAATCTCAAAGTCTCATTGATGAGCCTTCTTATCAAAAATATTCTTCACTCGCTCTTGATGCTAAGTGATTCTTTTGACGACCTCCACCCTTTCCTCCTCTAGCTTCTTCAATTACAAAATCCACTTCTCGATTGGATCTTTGAATTCTTCATCCTCCACTGCAGACGCTAGCTGTAAAGCGGACAACTCCAATGTGATGGGTAACACTGCTTTTGTACCATATAAAAGAGTAAAAGTTGAGGTGTCAATGACTCTTTTGGGAGTGATTCTATTAGCCCAAAGAGCATCATATAAATTTTTGTGCCAAGCTTGTTGATTTGAGTCAACCAACTTGCGCACAATTGTGACTATGTTCTTGTTTCAAGACTCACCTTGTCCATTACCTTGAGGGTAATAATCTGATGCATGTAAAAACATCATGTCGTGGTCAAAACAAAAACCTAATAGTTCATCTGACGAGAAACAAGTTGCATTATCAGTCACAATCTTGCGAGGTACCCTGAAGTGTGAAATGATGTTTTCTTTCAAAAAGTCACAAATGACTTCTGAGGTTGCTCGCTTGGTAGGAATTGCATCAACCCATTTTGTAAAATAATATGTTGTTGTAAGGACATGGACATGCCCCTTGCTAGAACATGGGTTGATGTGTCCTAAAAAATCCATACCCCATTGTTGAAATGGAGCATCAATGATTACTGGCCTGAGTGGAATAGCTACCAATCTAACTTTGCCAGCGAAATGCGAACACATCTGACACATGTACACCCATTCATATGGGTCGTGAAACATAGTTGGCCTATAGAACTATGCTCATAGGATCTTAAATGCAGTGACTCTTGATGAGAAGTGACCATCGCATGCTTGACTATGAAAAGCTTCCAACAATCTCTGTTGTTGGTCTCTCTTGACGCATAATAGAAAGTTTCGTTAAGGCCACACTTGTACAAAACGTTATTTATTGATAAGAAAAAAAATTTGTGCTTTCAACTTCAATTTTCTCTTCTGTTGTTTTTCCATGTTATGTGGACATTCTCCATAAGTTGAATAATACCATAAAGTTGTGTACCATTCTTCCACAAAATCAACTAATAAGACCAAAGGAAGTTCCTCTTCAATTTTAGGTTCAGTTTCAATTCCAACATTTCCTTGGTACTTTTGATCTCCATCTTCTGCCAAATACTAACAAATACCTTACCCGCAAACAAGCTTGGCTGGCTTGATCTCCAGATCATGTTCTTAAACTTTAGCAATCTAGTTTCCTCTTTTCGTGCCCATCTCCTATTGAGTTAGCATACTTTTAATTGTTCGATCGGTGACAAACACCATTGTGAGGGAATTCAAGATATAGAATCTAAAGCTTTTAATAGTTCTGATGACAACATACGCATTCTTCTCAACTTTAGAATAGCGCGATTTGCTATCTTTAAAATTGTTTCTCATGAAAGCAATTGGAGATTCTCCTTCTTCACCGAGCTTCTGAGTCAGTATAACAAACAAAGTGTGTTCTGACGCATAACAATAAAGGATGAAGTCCTTCTCAAAGTCAGGATGAACCAACACTGGTGTGTTAGCAATAGCTTTTTTAATTTTGGTGAAAGCTTGCTTGCCTTCTTCTGTCCATATGAAAGTGGACGTCTTTTTCATCATAGCTGAAATATCCTTTGTCAACTCTGAGAAATATGGTACAAACCTCTGGATAAAGTTGACTTTACCAAAAAAGGAATGCACTTGTGTTTTATTTGATGGAAGAAATAGGATTTTAATTGAAACCGCTCGATTCAGGGCAATTATAGTCCCCTCTTTGGAAATGATGTGGCCAAGTAACTTGCCCTCTATCACTGCAAAGATAGACTTCTTTGGATTCAATGAGATCTTGTGGTACCTACATCTTTCAAATACTTTCACGAGGTGTGAAAAGTGATCTTTCCATTTATCTAAAAAAATGGTCAGGTCTTCAAGGTAGACTACTATTATTTTATTCTTGAGATCCCCAAAATCGAGATCCATGGCCCTTTGAAAGGTTGCGCCGATGTTGATGAGGCCGAAAGGGATCCTCTCATAAGCAAATGTTCCCCATGGGGTGGTGAAAGTTGTCTTGATCTAATCCTCCTCTGTCACTGCAATCTGATTGTATCCGGAAAAACCATCAAGAAGTGATAGCATCTCTGAACCGGTGACCATATGCAAAGTATGCTCCATGATTGGTAAGGGGTAATTGTCCTTCAAGGATGATTGGTTTAAATTTCTAAAATCCTCACAAATTCTAATTTCACCCTTCTTTTTGCACACAATAAATTTGTTAGACACCCAGGTGGAGTGATGAATTGGAAAAATTATCTTTGAATCCACCATTTTCTGAATCTCCACGTAGATAGTATCTTGAATCCACGGATTATAATGTCTTTGATTTTTCCTGAAAGGCTTGACATCAGACTTCAGAGGAATTGTATGAGACAATTCAACAAGTGTGAATACCTTCAATTCTTCATAAGACCAGGAAAATACATCCTTGTATTGTTTGAACAGGGCGATAAACCTCTCACTTTCCTCTGGAGTACAACACTTTCCTAAATTAATAAATCAAGGCTTATCTTCAGTGCCAATGTTTACTTGATAATGCTCAGCAGAAGTATTATCACCTAACTTCTTTTGATCTTGGATGTATCTATCATGCCTATCAAAAATATTCTCTAAAGAAACCAGACTCTTGGGAATTTGATTTCCTCTCAATTGAATGATCCTAGAATATGTAGTTACAAAGTCTTTTATGAGTGATTCCTTAAAAGGAGAAGAACTTCCTTCAAAGAACAACTCTTTGTAGTTGTCTCCCATGATCGTCATCATTGAAGTTATCTAATACAGTTGGCATGTATATCAGCTCAATAGCAAAATAATTCTAATGAAAGTCAGAATGTGGCATGAATAGAACAACTAATCCGTGAGGGAATCGACTCTTCTATTGTCTGTACGTGGAATGTATTTGATGTTGAATGCATCAAACCAGTCTATGGAATTCCATACCCTCTGTCTGTAGGATCGAAGGCAATTATTTATGACTTGGAAATGATCTTTGATCTGCCTGACAATCAAGTATGTGTCTCCTTCGACTCTAAGTAACTTGATCCCCATATCCTTTGCATTTTTGAGACCTAGTAAAAGCGCCTCATATTCCGCTGTATTGTTGGTGTATTCAAATTGCAATTAGTATGAAAAGGATAAGGACGACCTTTGAGAGAAGTGATGACAACTCCTGATCCCGAACCTGATGTTGAGGAATTGTCGTCGAACTACATCATCCACACTTTTGATTCTTCATATGATGTGATTGTGGAAAGTGCAAACTTTTGACTATCTTCAGTTACTTCAAACATCATAGCATATGTACCCGGACCCGTGTCTTGATATAACACTTATGCTTGAGGTTCATAGGACTTTACCACCATGAGTCTTGATTTGGCCTCAGGTTCCAACTTGAAACTACCCTTCTTCAATGGGATTGTCATGAACAACCAATCCAACTGAATTTTTCCTCTGAGGTCTTTACAGAAGCTCTAACATCCCATAACTGGTTGAAATGTCAACTACCATGATAGTCATCATAATCTTCTTTTTAGGACAAGATTCCAGCGTTACTTGTGCATCTTTCAGTTGACCAACGAATTGCACTGGCTTTGACTCAAGTGAGTAACACTTATCGTGAGTTTTGGTGCACGAGAGTCCCAACGTGTTCATGATATGCAAGGGCATGAAATTTTCTGAAGCTCTGCTATCTATGATACAATTGTTGAGTTTAAAACCTTCTATATACAAAGATATGTAGAATGGTTTTGATTTGTCTTCTACTAGTACAAACGACTCGAGTAATGTGGGTTGGATTGCAGCCTTCTTCTTTACAACCTTGAGGATTCGATCCAACTGCTCTGGATGATCCTGAAGATACTCTAATTGTGAAATTTGTACCTTCGTCTTCATCATGGATGACACAATTTTGAAGTTTGTCGAAGACTGGTCTTGAGCAACCGACATGGTGTCCTCTTGTGAAGACTTGGGATTGGAAGTGGAAGCCACTTATTTTCCCTTCTCATTTTTTTTCCACTTTTCTTCTTATTCTTTATGTGATTTGAAGTTTTGCACATGTGTAAACATAGGCAATGAAATGTTTTCATAATTTATTGTAAGAGAGTATTGGCGGTATTCTTCTTCTTCTTCATTAATAGGTTCTTTGTTGAAGTATCCCATTGCGGAGTTTCCATCAAATTTGTCTATTTGTGGTGAGACAACATTTGCAATAGGTGAAGGTACAAAAATTATACTTGGAGCAGCCTCAAAAAATCCCATGATTTGATTCATCCTTTGATTTTCCAGACATGTGGATCTGACATGTTTATCGGTATCATGGAAAGAGAAAAAAGTTGTAGACTTCTCAATATCAACAGGTTTTCTTGGTGGAAACCTTGGCTTGTAGTTGTTGAATGGATAGAAGTTATTCCTCTTTGGTTGGTATGGCTGCTGAGGTTGGTATGGTGGTGGTGCAGGTAGTGCTTGCTGCCCTTGAGGGGGTGACTGTCTTTTGAGGATAGTCACCTCATTGGCTAACTTCTGTAGTAGTGGATCAACAGATGCTTGTACAATCAGTCTAATTGTGTCATTCTTCATCTTCTTGATCGTGATCATATAATCTTCAAGCTTAATAGCTTCTTCTTATGCAAGTTGTAAATCTACTCCATGGCCTATCTTTAAGAAAAAGGTTATCTCCAATGGGAGAGCATTGATGAATCTATTCATCAAAATATCATCTAATGGATTGAGCGTGTGAGAGAGACATGTGACTCGACAGTTAAACCTTTCTATGAACTCTCGCATCAGCTCAGTTGGCTCCATCTTCGAGTTTGAGAGTTTCACAAATAATTGATGACTATGTTTGGCGGGCTTGAATCTTGCCAAGAACTTTTTCTCATGACTGCCCAACTTGTGATAATGGTTGGTTCTATATGATTGAACCAGTATGCAACATTTTCTTCAAGAGTCTCAAAAAAGAGATGAATTGTGATGTCCTCATGTGAAACATGCAAAACGGAGCAAGGCACTGTGAATGTTGAAAGATGTTCATTGGGATGTCGAAACCCATCACCGTGAAATATTGGGAAAAAATTTTGTGAACCTTTGGGCAGTTCATGGTATCCTTGCAAGGGAAACGGTCTGATGTTGTCACCCCAAGGTAATGGGGTTAGGCATCTTGCATTCCTTGTGTTTCGATTGTTGTTGTTGTTGTTATCGCCCATCGCTTCAATTGGGACTGAAGATTCTTCTTGTGGTTCTTCTTGGAAATGATCAAGAACCTCTTGAAAGATAAGCTCTTCTTGAAATAGAGGATTATTTCTCCTCCTTGTGTATACTTGGTAAGCCAAAGTGAATTATTCCCACGTAGGTGGTGGTAAAACCGGTCTACCGGCTGCAAGATCCGCCCTTTCTTCTTCTTTGTCCAGAGTAGTAGTTGTGTTCCTCCATTTAGTAGATGGTGTATGATTTTCAAAGATAAAACATCATAGGCTACTGATGATATCCGATTGCTCCACTTGAATCAGTACAAAATTTGGTTGTATGATGGCCGAAGTGATTCCTGGTTGTTGAACTAGAGCAGTAGGACACTAAATGGCCATTCTTCTGACATAAAATATTTAAGCTTTTCTTAAAGTTTTCTTGCCTTGTGCCCCACAGTGGGCACCAAAAAACTGTTGGTGGTATAATTCACACCTTTAGAGTGTGTATTAGCAATAGACAACTATCCAAAGTTGAACTACTCTTCAAATTAGGAGGGGAAGCTCCCTCTTTTGCTAATATGCATGAAAAAATACAGTAATATAAATCCTATCTTTTTGACTCAGCTAGAAGAGGCACAAGATTAATAAAACCAATACATTGCAACTAAGGTTTCTCTTTGGTTTTGCAGATTCTTAACTACAACTAGGCTAACACTAAACTATCCTATCTCCTCTAGATAAACAAAGCAAGAGGAATTAGGAGCAAGGAATGGTTTTATGATAAACTTTATAACAGGATTTCGAAGGAGGCAGGACACCTATCTGAGGCATAGGCTGAAATGAAGTTTATTAGAAACAACATCAAATGGAAAACTAGTGCTCAGGATTCCCAAGGAGGTGAGACACCTATCCGAGGTGTAAGCTGAAAGTAGCTTACTGGAAACAACACTTAAATGACAATCTCTATTTCTAAATTCCCAAAGGAGGGACTCCTATCCAAGGTGTAGATATGAAAAAAAGATTATCAATAACATCACACGATAAACTTTATTTATCTATTCCCAAGGAGGAGGGACTCCTATCCAAGGTGTAGATATGAAACAAGCTTATTAGAAATAAATAAAATCAAGACAAAAAATTGTATGAAGGACCTATCACACAAATGAACGATCAACCAACTTTATATTAACAAAGTGAACCAATACAAAATAATAATATTGCATGGAAAGGTGGCTCAACAATTTATTATCACAACAAAAGTTAATAAACAAATGAGCAAGGGTGCTCTTATTTATAGAAGCTCAGAGGAGTAGGGAACCCTAAAATCTCCTCAAGTTAACATGAGTCTTACAAGCATGCAAGATTTATTCTTAAACTGAAATGTATGCAACTTAACAATTAACTGGAAAAACAACCTCAATTAACTTATTCTAAACTAAAATAATTGGACTGTGCAACACACAATCCTTATTGATATGAGAGCTAACTAATAACTATCATCAGTTAACTAGAAACTAACTAAATAAGAACTCCATATGTACATAGATGATTCCAAAATAGACATGTCATGATATGTGGATCAACAAGTTAACTTAGAAAGAAGCATCAAGTTAACTATGTGTCTAATATCTATCTTGAAAAAGTGGGATGTCCTAATCTAGTAGTTCACTGGTCGTGATCTCGGGCAAGTAACCCCTCCACAAGGTTGTTGACTGCATCACCATCTGGGGCACTGATACTTCTCTGAAGTATTAGTTTCTTCACAACATCTCTTCACCATCTGTGATCTGACTCTATAGTTCTCTTCCACTCTTGGTTGACTCATCAAATAATGCTAACATGATTGTAAGTTTATCCAACTTACAACCAACTAAATCACCACTAAAAATCCCATGAATGAGTGTCTGCAATTTCGACTACACATTGGTGAGCTCGATATATTCACCACCCATCATGTTGATACTGGAAAGGGACTTGTTTCATGAAAGTTCTGACGAACATGAGTGCACTTGTCACCTTTTCTTTGCTCTTGGTCAACTCTGTAGAAATTGTTTCATGTATTTTTACCTTGAAGATTAATTGTTCTCTCCAAGTAAAAATAGCTTCCTTATCCTCTTCTTTAGTGACTGAATCATATGCCATCTTCAGGTGAGAGATCATGATCTCATTCTGTGGTTTGTCAACCGCTAAATCTTGCTCCGACTCCTAAACCTATAGGCGAAGTTCATGGGCGTTGTACCTCAACTAGTACAATTCTAAAAGTATGAGGAGACCCCTTGTGACGAACTCCTCTTCCCAATCCTTCAAGAAATTCCCATATACAACCAAATGAATTAGCTTATTTTGTTCTTCTGGTAACTCTAACATCTGTGGGAGCAAGGCAGTGACATTCTCAGTGTTGACCATAAGATTGGAGATATACTAATGAAGTTGTTGGATTTCAACTTTGAGGGTTGCTTTATCTTCTTCCTCCTTTATTACTCTCTCCTTTATGCCTTCCATTATAGCTTTGAGGAAATCCATATCCACTTGGCTAGTGCCTTTTCCAAGGTTGACCTTTATCAAGGTGAAGTCATCAACTTCTACCTCATTCAAGTTTTTGTCCTCTGGTGGCGCAACAGTCTCAATGATAATCTCCTTGTTAGCATTCCTTTCTACACGAACCTTCTTCTTTATCTTTTTAGCAAGAATGTCTTGGTAGACATGATCAAAATATGAGAAGTATAGTTGATAAGATGGTTTCCTACTCTTTCTACCCAGATGATTCTCAAGCCAATACGAGTCTCGACTAATCTCACTAGAAGGATCGGTGCTAGCTCTAGGAACCCTTGATGAGTGGGAATGTGTTGAAGCACTGCTACATGGTGGCGAGTCTGGTTCCAAGTTAATGTGAACCGGAGACTGCTATGGTGTTCGTGACGAGATGGGAGGCTCTACCTCTATTTTTGATGTCATCTCAGTTGTATTTGTGGCTATCTCCACATGTTGTTCTTGCTAGTCCAAATCAACAACTGGTGCTTTTCCCTTTGTATTCCCAGACACTCGTCTTTCTTTAGGAGGTTTATTCCATTTCTTTTATTTGGTTTTTGACTTTGACGTGGAAGGCAATGAAGTAACCATCAGTGGTGACTCTATGTTTGGTATGACTACCCTTCTTATCTTGTTGCTATCCAAGTAGAGAACTTTGTTTCCAACAACCTTGCTTGATCTTTCCTTAACAGATGTGCATTCCCTAGTGAACCAATCAATGGTTGGGACCGGCTGCATGTCAATCTAATCTCTAAAGAATTGAGGAAGTGTGGCATCCCCATCATCATCTGATAACCCTTCCACATCCTCTAACATGAAAATAGAAATTTGTGAAAGGGTCAATCTATTGTAACTACACACCTCAAACTTGTCCTCATAGTTGAACCAATAGTCTTCCATAGAAGGCTTGTGTGACAAACAACTACCAAGGCATGCTGAAAAGTGACCCAAGGGTCATATGAGCGTCTCTCGATGAGGTACTTAAGATTGTCTCACCAACTCATGACTCATCGCCTTGGCGCTAGCTACTGACTTGCACATGCAAATCCCCATCTATAATGGAAAAGTTGCAACTAGCTTGCATTTGTTACGCAGATAGGAGTAAACCTCATGCAAATTCCTTAGGAATTCCATGAAAACCACCTTATCCAAAGGATAATGGGGAAGCATGGCGGGTTGACCAGTGTATCCATACACGCAGATGTAAGTAAACGTATGGAATTGCATAAACCAATATGCCCACTCTACTAGCGCTGATTTGGCTTCCACTGAGATATGCACATGTAGCTCAAGATCCATATTTCTCATGGTGTACATCAAGAATTATTCTTGCACTCGCTTGAAGTTTCACTCAGACTGTGTGAACTCAAGCTGCAAGTAATATTGATGAAATTTTTGTACACTTATAATCCCCACAGTATTCAATCCTCTAAAATCGCCTTGGAAGGCAATTAGATACATGAGGTATGAACACATGTGAAACTCATGAGCAACCAAGAAGTGGTACATCTATCTGTTGAGAACGTAATTGATCAAAGAGGCCCAGTCATAATGCTCCTTTTTGTTGATGATCTGAACCATGATGTAATAAATCCACGACTAGAATTTATTGGCATCTGCTTGACCGGTAATGCAGTTGAGAAGAGTAATCATAACCACGAGTTCATCTTTGAACTCCCCACGACCCGCATTCTTTGGAAAGTTAACCTTTTTCTATTTAAGCCACCTCTTTGCCATTCTCCTCTGACATTTCTCCTTATCAGCATTGAACGCTTTCTCACACTATTCCATGGATATGACCAAGCTATTTAGATTCAAAGGAATATTGAAACACTTCTTGATGTCATTTGGCCTGATATTGCATATCACTGTCCATTCACCGATTGAATTTCATGTGCAGTAGAATTGTAATGCTTTACACAAGACATTACGAATTCTATACACTGTACTGTGGTGGGAAATGAAGCTGCCTCTAGCAACCTAGATTCCTCGATGTTTTGAAGTATGATCTGGCCCATTTCTAAAGCATTCAAGTCAACCTATGGATCCACTTGATGCAAATCTTGTGTCAGTCATTCTAATGAAATCATGAATTAAGATCGACTTGGTCTTGAATTTAATCTGAGTGAACTGCATTCTGAAAAACTCGCATGTTGATTGTAAACACGACTATGTTCTAACAACTTCTTCCAGAAAGCTAAAAATAACTGATGATGAGGATAAAAATAGCCTATTGAGGGGAAATTTTCATGCAAAATTATGAGATGTGGGTTTTGTAGAGAAAATGATTCTAAGAAAACCCACAACATCAAAAGTTTGAAAAAACACCTTTTGCCTTGGTATGCAAGATCTTTTCGGTTGAGAAGTACCAAGAGTTGTAGGGGTGCTACGGGCAATTTTTCTCAAGAAAAACTAGCATATATGGGTTTTTGTTGCCATTAGAGAGCTGATCAAACCCAGATTCTTCATTTTTCAAAATATTGACTTTTTATCTACCATGCAAAGGAATCTCTGAAAAAAAAAAGCAAAGCTTCAAAAAGTGAAGCTACGAGGCAATTTTTCTTGAAAAAATCTAGCACATGGGTTTTGTAGAGAAATTTGTGTTGAACAAACCCAGATGATCTGAACTGTGAGAAAATGACTTTTACTTGATCTTGTGAGAGAAAACCTAAGACAAGGATAAAATAAATAATAGAAGCTATATTCTGCCTCTGTAAAAGTGACACCTATCCTTGAATGAAGTATGCTAAGCAATTTGGACCTGTATCTGCAAAGAAAACTAAAAAATAACACTTGTAGTGTCTTTAGATCTTGCTTGCACAAGGAAAAATATGTTTGTCTTCAACCTGCTATGAAAAGAATGGATGCCTTAATGCATATTTAAAGAACTTTTGAGAGTTAAGGTGTCACATGCATGCAAAAACCCTAATTTTTGGAGGCAATTATCTCATTGGGCCGCATTTAGTTAACAGAAACAGAGACTGGGCCTTTAAATGGGCACCACCCAGCATGCAAGGCATAAATATACCATATGCAAGTAAGATTGACATTAAAAACTGAAGTTTAGATATTTTTAATTCAGTTAATTAATTCCACCTTAATAGGGCAACTAGAGCATGTACTTGAATTTTGAAAGTCAAACTTTGAATTTTTGGGTGCCATTACTCAACTTTGAGATGTTTTGCTAAGTTCCTAGTTTTTTAGCTTTTCAAAACATCACCGCAGCCTCTATTTGACTCTGAATTCTGGCTGCTCAGTTGATCCTGGAGCTAAGCTGGCATATTCATCATGAAGCTGGATTAAGTCTGATGAGATGTTGCTAGGAGCTGCGAGAGTTAAAAATTTTATATGATGCCTCTAATTCAAGGGCGCCTTTTTCAAAAAGGGTGCATGTGACACCAGACTCGGCCATTTTCTATATTCTGATGTTTCATGCTTCAATCTATCATTGCTGGTGACTGACGACTCCCGTCGACTAGATGTATCCATCTTATAGCTGGAAGAATTCTGCAAAGGATGACTGTATGTGCAACATCTGAAAGTTGGATTAAGATGCTCAAATGCAAGGGTGCCCTTAGCTTGCAGGGGCGTAATTGAGTTTTTGAGAATGATTTTGCAATTTGTAACTTTCAACCAAACGCTCCACTTTGACCCTTGTTATCGGGAGTTGGACTGCTCTGTTGTCTACGTAGATGATCTCATCACAACGATAGAACAACTTGGAAGAGATTCTCATGGGAGTCAACAAGCCATAAAACTACTTCAAAGACCTCTAGTAGAAGGGCACCTTTCTCAAGGAAGGTGCATTTTTTCACACTTAGCCAAAATTCCACTTGCTTTTATCTTCCACCATTTCACGTTGATTCTTCATATGTGGGCATTTGAAGGATCCCGATGGCTAATGGTTGGATTCACTGTGTAGCTAGGAGGATCCTAAATAGATCTTGTGAAGATGACAGTTGCCAAAAACCTCATCTAGCTGGCTAAAAGGCTAGGAACCCTTGGCCTATAGAGGTACAATTTGATATTTTCACTTTTATTTTCCCTTTGTTTTATGTGCTCATTGGATCAACAATCATGGTCATTTAGCATGTCTTATGGACTGGCGAATGGATTCATCATGAAGCTGGGTTAAATCTGAAAATATCCCCTAGAAACAATTTTTGCAAATTTTGGCATCTGAAGGGCTTTATTTAAGGGCGCCCCTGAGCTACAAGGGTGCATATTTTGTATTTTGAATGTCATCTCTATTATGTAAATATTTCCTATTTTCTATTTCTTTTGTCATTTTTTAGAGTTTCACAACTCTGATCGATTCGCTTGACGACTCATTGAAAAGCTAGCAGAAATCTGGAGAAGATTACTGGCTTTGGAACCACTGTCAATTTTGTTTAGGACCTTAATTTTAAGGGCGCCCCTGGCCTGTAGAGGCACAAATTTGCTCCAAAACTAATGATTTTCACCATTTCATGCTTCGCAAAACCCGTGACGCTTGCTGAGTTGATTGTGTTGAAGTATTACTGCCGCTGATTCATGTATGTGACTGTGTTTCACCATTTTTACGGGTATAGACACTGCAAAATTTAATTGCACGTTGATTGCACAAGTATCTCCCACGTAGCAAAGTGAAGTGTTTCTAGACTTAGAATATTTTTTCCATTTTTCACAATTTGAAAATCCCCTCCTCACGAAGCATCTTTTGTCGTAGAATCTTCTGTGATGAGTTTCAGGCTTAGATTTTGACACCTGGTACTAGCCAACTACCATTGACGACCTCAAAGCTCCTAACTTTTCTCCTAAAAAAGTGAAAACAACCAATGAAACTTAAACTGACTTTTCCTCGATTTTGACTTCACCACTATGATCGTGACATGAAATAAGCCAATCAAAATTAATTTCAGCCAATTCTAATAAGATTCTATTTTTAGGGTTTTTTGCTAAAAATAGGGGCCCGAAAACCCTAATTTTCAAAAATTTCAAATTTTACCAGTATCTTCCAGACATCAAACTGACTAAAATCCCTACTTGATTTGCCCAAAATTTGTATTTGAACGACACTTTCACAAGGTTTCACCCATTTTAATCGAAATGCCTTAATGAAGCAAACAAATTTATTTGGGTATAACAATATAAAAGATGAAATGAGAATAATAAAAACCAAAATACCCATATCATGGATTCTATAGAAGGTGAAATAAGAATTGGAGAAACATAAGTAACAAAGTATAAAAAAAAGTATAACAAAGTATAGACTTGGATTAAGTAGAAATGGGACATGAGAAGTTTGATCCACTAAAAATTACTTGTCCTTAAGAAAATTGTAAGCTTGGATGTTCCAAATCTATGAAACTTCTCACATTGCATCCTCCACTAGAAAATATTTCTATTGAATCAAGTACTACTTGGTGATTTTGTTTCTTAGTTTCATCTCACTTACATCCATGACTACTTCAATAATTAGAACTAGTTTATCATCTTCATCAATTGTAGGCAACTCATCTAAGGGTTCTATATATTTTCCTAGTGTTGTTTTTAGGAAAGATAGGCAAAAAATATTATGTTTTTTGTTTCCCTCTTGTAGCTCCAACTCATAAGCCAGTTCACCAATCCTTCTAATAGTTTTGTATGACCCATATAAATTTGGTTTGATCTTTTCTACCTTGTCTTCCTTCAATGAAGATTGTTTGTATGGTTGCAATCTAGAAAAAACCTTGTCTATGATATCAAATTTTCTCTTGATCCTATGACAACTTGCATACATATTTTGTTGGTTTTTAGTCTATTGAATATTATTCTTGAGTGACTTTAGAATTCCTTGGCTCAATTTGATCACATCACTTATTTCCAATACCCTACTATATGCTAAAACAAGATCAATGAAGCTTCGAGCTTCATAAACGTACAAATCCATGAACAAAATATTGATTAACATGTGGTAGGTGGTGTTGTAATAGTTTTCCCCCAAGTAGAGCCACTTGATCTAGGTCTTTTTTTTATCAGTAACATAATTTATCAAATAACCTTTCACCCATTTGTTCACAATCTTGATCTATCCATCTATTTATGGGTGATAGCTAGTATTGAGGATGAGCTCAGTTCTTGCCAAAAGGAAGATCTCTTGCCAAAATAATCTCATAAAGTGAATATCTTTATCACTCATGATGCTCTTGGGTATTCCCTGGAGTTTCATCACTTTCTTAAAGAATAGATTAGCCACTTGTAGCACCTTAAATTTGAAGAGATGGCAAATAATATAGTCCTTACCTTGGAATTTAGGAAGTCTCGGGATGAAATCCATCATGAAAATTTCCCATTTCTACTTTGGGATGGGAAAATATTGCAAAAACCTATTGGAAATATATTCTTTTTAATTATTTTAAAAAATGATGCATTCTTTGATATGGACGAGGACATCATCCTTGAGTCCCTTCCACGTGAAACCTTCCCTAATGTGTATATAGGTCTTGAAATACCTAGGGTGGCCTACCAAGGAAGTATCATGAATTTCCCATAATTTTTTTCCTTCACCCTTGATCTTGTCACCAATTATAATTTCCCCTTATAAATAATGAGTTCATTGCAACAAAATGTACCTATATAGGTTCCCTTCCAACACATCAGTTGTGAACACATTCTTGGCATACTTTGTTATGATTTGATTCTTCTAATCTAAGGATAAATGAGACATGGAAAATAGTTTTGGCCTTCTAGGTAGTGCATCAACAATAACACTCTTCTTCCTTTTAATGTACTCAATATCAAAATAATATTCTTGGAGTTTTCTCATCCACTTTTGTTATTACACATTTAGATCCTTCTAATTGAGAAAATATGTCAAAATGTTATGATTAGTTTTGACCACAAATCGACCACTGACCAAGTATTTCATGAACTTTACCAATGTGTGCATGATGGCTAAATTTTCCTTATCATAGATGGAGAATTTTCTTTCCACCTCTATGAATTTCTCTCTCAAAAGAAACTAGGTGCTTGTTATATATGAGCACAAACCTAATTCCTTCCCTTGATGTGGCACATTCCAACATGAAAGGAAGAGTGAAATATATAATTGTTAACACATGACACAATCTCATTGATTCTTTCATTATATCAAATGCTTGGTGTGCATCTTGAATTCATGTGAATTCTCCCTTATTTGTTAGGCTAGTTAAATACATGATTGATTGGGATAAACCATTAACAAATCACCTCTAATAGTTGTAAAGGAATTGTGTCAAGGTCCTCAAAGGAGGCTAGTCCTAAATTTATTTAATATTCTCCATGTCCACCTACACTCCCATTTTGGTAATTATGTGACCTAGATGCAAGATCTTTGTCATAGAGAACTCACACTTTAACTCCTTGGAAAACAACATTTGTGCTTCGAAAATTCCCCACTTCATCAATGTATCATAGGTGCTCCTCCCACATTTTGTTCTAGATCAAAATTTCACCAAAGAATACAAGGATGAACTTTCTCACTTGCTTGTGGAAAACCTAATTCATGTATGATTAGAAATTTGTTGGAGTGTTTTTCAAACCAAACAACATGAATAGAAACTCATAGTACTCATAGTGACATCAAAAAGTTATCTTGTGAATATCATCTTGTTAGGATCTAATATAATGGTATCCCAATATAAGATCTATTTTTGAGAAATAGATTGATATGTGAATCTCATATATCAATTCTTCAATTATAAGAATGGGGTATTGGTTAATGATAGTCTTCTTTTTTAGTGTCTATAATCTATGCACATGAATTATTCCATCTTTTGTCTTCACCAAAACTGCTAAGGAAGCAAAGGACTTGAGTTGGGTCTGATGTACCCCATTTCAAATAGTTCATTAATGGAATTTTTTATTTCCTCCTTATGTCTCCTAGGGTGGTGGTAGGGAGTAGTGATGACAAGCTTAGTACCCTCTTCCAAATTAATGATGTTCTCAACACCTCTATATGGGATCTTCCTATAGCAATGCTACTAAATAATTTGTTATTCTTATCTAATATACTTTTTACACACACATGATATGCCTTATTTCCTTCAATAGGTTTTTTTATAGTCACCAAACACTAAGCTACCCATGCAATGTGCTTGTGACATAAAATATTCTCCATTCTCTTAGTCAATAGAATTGTTAGTTCTTTATTTGCCATTCATTATAGTGCCACTTGTTTTCCTTTCAACTAAAAGTTTAGTTCTGTGGTCCAAAAACTTTGTGTGATTTCCCTTAATGAATTTGCAGCTAGTTGATACTTGGGACCATATCCATATCTCCTATAGCTAACAACATAGAAGTCATCCTTCATATTGTATCCTCCTTGATTAAGATTCAACTAGGAGATATTTCTATTCTATTGGATGGTGAAACCATTAGCCACTATAACATTGAATCCTTCAAAACCTTCTATCTTGAGGCCTCAATTAGCCACCATTTCCTCATCAATGAAGTTATGAATGGCACTAGTGTCAATGGGTACAATCACACTTTGACTTCATATGAGCCCACAGATGTGAAATTAGCTATGTCTCAAAGTACTAGAGAATATGGAAAGAGTGCCTCTTGAGATGATCTCTTCCTCTTTTGGTTAATCTTATTCTTCTCCCATCTCTTGTTCAAGTTCTTCATTTTTTGGTTTAGGTTCCTCATATCTGGATCATCATTGGACCTTGTCTCGATGTAATGCACGTTTCCTTTCTAAATACATCTATGTTTAGCTGAGCATGGATCCTTGCATCCAAAACATAAATTCTTCCTTCCTAATTCATTCCACGCCTCAATGTCTAGTCTTGATGAAAACCTTGATTTTCTATAATTTTTTCTGAAAGGGATTATTTGGAATGAAGGTTTTGGTCTATAACTTATTCTTTGGTATGGATGTCTCTAGTGAAAAAACTTGTTTGATAACCTCTTGTAAAGTAGATGGTTCAAAATCCTTGACTAGCCCCTTGAGAGAAACAATTAACCCTTCAATGCAGAGCATATTCAATCTTCTCTTTGTGATGTTTAACACCATCATCAATAGATTTTAAAACTATATCACATAGTTATACATTGGACCACATTATTTGAGTTGAGTCAAATATTTGAAGTAAACTTCTATATCCTTCCAATCAAACATATCAATCAAAATTTTGAACAATTCATCATATGAGGTGATGTATTTGTGACCTTGAGTAATCAAACTATGGTACCACCACCCATGTGCAGTACCTTTCAAATGCAAGGTGGTGTTGATGGTCCAAATAGCACAGCAACAGTTAAGCAGGATATTACTATTCTGCTCTCCTAAAAGAGAAAGAATAACACATGAATATCTCAACTCCCAAGGTCTTTGTAATCGGTTCTCGACTGTGCTGATTTCACTCAATGGTTGATGTGAACTATAATGTTCAAGGGGCCTACTGGTGTTGAGCTTGTGGATTGTTCTAAGATCAAGCATAAATTCAAACCTACTTTAACTGGGGTTTTAAAGAAACATAAAAAGATAGATCAAAGCTTTGGAACCGAAGAGAATGGTAATGCATCCAACTTAACCAGACTTGTTATCTTTCAAGGAATTACTAACTACAACTACAGAACAAAATTAACTTGTGATTAACAAACAGTTTCATTCATTCCCAGTGCTAACTTCCACAACAGACTGTAGATCACTATTTTAAATAAAACACAAAATAAGATTTCATTCCTTGAAAGCTTTCAAATCAAATGATTAACACAAGATAGATACCATTCAAGAACACAACATGAAGTAGATTTGAATCTGGTTGCTTCTACTGTTAGTAAAACAGATAAGCAACATTTACAACTCTGGCACAATCACCAGTGTACAGAAAACCTATGTCCTCATATTATTTCCATCTATACTAAGAGAACCAGAAGGATACATTATTGCCTTCTGTCAAATCTAACTCCTATCCTACTGCTACTCTTAATTTTCTCTATTGCTTAGAAGATTACTACTGTTAAAAATCTATATCCCTATGTACTCTAAAAAAAAAACTCCTACTCTCCTTTTTCGAATATATATCCTTTACAAAGAGGCAAAAATGCCATATATACAAAATGTACCAAAAGGAATGCGCTGGCCCTTGTTTTTAGGGTTTACAAAATATTCGTCGGCTTCAGAAGGGTTGGCCCTTAGATCTTTTGAATAAAGTTGATTCTACATTAGATATGTATCCCTGCTATCCATGTTGGTGAAGGATTGTTTCGAGGATGATCTCAGATCTTTTGCAGCTATAGCATTTACTTCTGGTCTCTGTGTCCATCTTTGAACTTCCATGAGGGGCTGCCTTGAATGCTCTAAAGTATTACCATTAATACCGATCTGCCCTTTTTCTAGTAGACCTCACAACTATCTCTGAGACTGACAGCTTCTTCTTCCTTTTGGGTTTCTTCCTGCACATTTGACCATCTCTAGAAGTAGCATCGGGCCTCCCTCTAGATTTGAACACCATCGTTCCCATGTTGATCCATCACTTTTGATCTCAGAATGAGTCCATGTCATTTGCATTCTACGGATCCTTCACAGAGGTAGTCAATCATTCAATGGTTCATCTTTAGTTCCTTTTGATTGGGTGAACACACTCTACATGAGATTCTCGGGTAGTCAATAGTCGTTTAGAATGAATCGCATGTCGGTTGGACACCATTGATGTCTCCCCGATGCGATTACATTCTACAACAGTTATCGGCATGACCTTGAACTATCGGTGAGACCTCATATCGAGCTGCAGGAGTTACATCGATATCCATAGCGGTCGCCGAGATAATCGCATCGGCCAGACATCATAGCGAGTCCAAAACATTTGGCCAGGAGTCTCCCCGATGTCCATCTTGTTAACAAATGTTGGTGAGACATTACCAGGTCGGCAAGATGTTACCCCGAACTCACCCCGCCTCGAAGAGACCATCGCACTCGGGAAGACATCTCCTCGAGCCCTTGTCATTCGCTCAGAATCTCCACAAGCTCATTCTTATTCCCTGAGCCCGAGCTCCTTTTATTTTGGAAAGACTCCTTCAGTCAGAAGGACATTACGGCGAGCCTCAAACATTACACCAAAGGGAGAAAACATGTCGGCGAGACTACCACTAGTCGGCAAGATATCATGTCGAGCTCTTCCATTCCCCTTGAGCTAACTCCTTTCTTTTTGTGAGACTCCCGCTGGGTCGGTGAGACCTTACACGGATACCACAATTTTTCACAGAGACTTCACCCAGGACCACCATTTCATTTTGGAAAGACCATCGGGTCGGCAAGACCCTATGCTGAAGGAAAAAACACCACGTTGAAGGGAGAAAAGATCGGCGTGACTAACAACCATTGGTGAGACCTTTTTCCAAAGACACCCCTTTTCGCTGAGACTCTTCGCAGTCATCCAAACATCACACTGAAGGGAGAACCCTTCGATGAGACCTTTACCATTCGGCTAGACTTTATGGTGAATACATCTTTCTCCCCAAAGGCACAACCTGTCGGTGAGACATCACTTAGTCACCGAGACTTCATAGCGATGATACCTCTTTTCACCAAGACCTCACCCCATCGGTGAGACCTTTCAACGAACACAAACCACTATCCCCGATGCCACTTTATTTCAGCAAGAGTTCACCCTGTCGGTGAGACTTTTGCCGAAAGCCATCTCTCTCAGCGAGAGCCTTCCAATGACATCCCCATTTCGCTGAGACTCTGTTGGATCGGCGAGACCTTATGTCGATATTATCTCATGTCGGCGAGACTTGCTTCCTTCGTCAAGACATTACACCGAAGTCACCTCTTTCGTCGAGAGCTCATTTCACTTCGTGGAGACTTTGCTTGGTCGGCGAGACCTCATGCCGACGCTACCCCCTCTGTTGTCGAGACTTCCATTTGTTGGGAAAACTTCTCCCTGATGCAAACCCCCTTTCGCCAAGACCACCATTCTGATCGGCGAGACACATAGAAACTCACAGCGACTGAAATGTCTCAATGACCCTTTGGATTTCAAATGAATAGAACCAAACTGCCAGTCGGCAAGACAACAGGAGGGTCTTAGCGACTTTTTCTTTGAGGAGTTCTATGCTGAATGGGACTGAGGCATGCTTTCCAGCTGACTTCCTTGAGAGATATCTTCAGATGAATAATTCAATCCTGCAAAACAATTGCCTCCATTAGTTCTCAAAAGCAAATAAAATACATTCTAATAAAATACACTATTGCTTATGATTATTTCATTCAATTTTTAACAAGAAAACCAACTCAAGCTGAGATAGAATCAAAATTAGATAGAACAAAAGACAGACTTAGGAGGAAAATGAAAGAACTTCTAAGACCAAAACAAATAACCAAAGGCAAATGAGAACAAAAGAAAAGGGGGGACCCATTTTGTTCCAGAGAAAAATGGGGTGGTTATGCAAGGCATAACAAATGGCGACTCGGCTAGGAAAATGGTTTAACCATTTTCAAGAAACTGAAGGATTCAGCTACCCAGAACTCCCGGTTTATGAACATCACAACCGTGGTTGGGTTAGTTCTAACAACCAAGGCTGAGCTAGAATCTCAAATGTAAATCAATAATGGCTACCCCTGAATCTATGTGTGTGCTTGATTGTGCATCACTCTTTTATAAAGTTTTCCTCATATTTTGAACAACAATGTGGAAGATTTGAACTACATGAGTTTATTCCCTTTAGCTGTCGTGCAATGATATCTTGGGCATTGCTCTGCTGCCAGTCAGGCGTCCATAGCCCTGACAGAGATACCTCTAGTTTTCTCACAACATTGCTCTACTGCTAGTTAGGCGTCCATAGCCCCAGTAGAGATGTTGGAATCACCCATTCATATTGGGTCTTCTTTTCTCTTCAAATAGTTCTCTTTTTTTTTCTTTTTTTTTTGGGAGTTTCAGATATTTCATTCAATTTTTCTCAATATGTCATATGTTTAACATCTGTTCTGGGTTGAAAACTACCATGGACCTCATAACAGCATCCGGGAATCATATTTTTCACTCAAATCCTACAACACTATTGCCCTAGGACAAATATACCATTACAAAAGGAGATGATCTTGATGATTTGTGACAGATTCAGAGGGAGTTAATGAAGATTATTTACTTTGCACCTTGTTTTCAAGACTTTCCACAACTCTTATTGACAATGAGCATAAAACAACGAGCTTAGGACAAAATCACACAATTAGCAAACCTAAAAATATCTAAACCACTTCCCTCCTAATAACCAAAGCATACTTCAGATAACCAACCCACCATTTAAAGATGGAAAGAATAGAGAAACCCCAAAGAACAAAACAAAACAGACACCAAACAACAAAGAAACGAAAGGACAAAAAGAAAGAACAAGTAGACAAACAACAAAACTATTTACAAACGGAAAAGAAAATTATTTACAAACAGGAAACAAACAAATTATTTACATAAAGAACAACAAACTACTTACATGCAGAACAAAAAATTAGCAAGCCTTATGACTCTAAATAATGCTTAAGAAAATTTCCTATTGACAAGCAAGGGAATAGGTTCTCTAGTTAAACTACTCAATTGGAAAGCATTTTCTCCTAGGATCTCAACAATTTGATAGGGACCCAACTAGAGCTTCTCGAATTTCTGGTGACCACCCTTCTTTTCACTAGCTTTATCCCATAAAAACACAAGGTCTGATATCCTAAAAGCCTTGATTTTGGCTCTTTTGTCAAACCAACATTTGACAACAGCCCGATGTCTAAAGAATTGCTACAAGGCGGCATCTCTCTGCTCTTCTAATTTCAACAAGGTAGCTAATCTTACGTCTATCCTATCATCACTAGAGTAGAAGTTCCGCATGAACTCAAGGATAGGTATTTGCAAATGAATAAGGAACATAGGCTTTGGGCCATACACTAGTTTGAATGGTGAGGTCTTTAAAGCACTCTTGATCCTAGTTCTATCTACCCATAATGCGAATCTTAGCTGGGTATGCCAGTCCCTAGGATTGTTTTCTAGCAGTTTCTTAATTACCCCTAAGAGATTCTTATTGGTTGATTCTGCAACTCCATTGCCTTGTGGGTAATAATTTGAAGAATATTTCAAGACAATTTTGTGATCATAAGCCCATGAATTAAACTCAACAGAAGAAAAGGAAGAGCCATTGTCACATACCAAAGCGAAGGGTACCCCAAACCTAGTTGTGATGCATTCGGTGAGGAACTTGATCACTACCTCTATTGTGTTGTTCTTGCAAGGTATAGCCTCTGTCCATCTTGTGCAGTAATCAGTGGCGGTCAAAACAAATTTGTGTCTTGCAGAAGAATTTGGGTTAATTACCCCGATAAAGTCCAGCGCCCATTGGGCAAATGGTCTTACCTCGTAGACAGGTTGCAATGGCATGGTTGAATGGCATTCTTTTGATGCAGAAATATGACATATGTGACATGTTCTTGTATGCTGATGAGCATCCTTGAACACACATGACCAGTAATAACCAGATCTGAGGATCTGGTGCGCCAATGAGTCTATAGAACCATGACCTGTGTCGTGTTTCCCATGGAATTCAGTGATCGTGTGTTTAGCCTCTTGCTAATCAAGGGATCGTAGGTACACTCCCTCGAAATTCTTCTTGTATAGTAATCCTCCTTCAAGCATATAATGGGAGCTCTTCATTCTCAGTGCTCTCCTTTGAGTGGTGTTCATTCCCTCTGGACATCGATTGTTGAGGATGAAATAGATGATATCAGCATACCAAGGGTTGTTGGAAAAGGACCGAGTTGTGTATTGCTGGAAAATAATGTTCTCACCAACATTCGCCATGGTTTTAGACAGGCCCGTACCTCTGAAAAGTTTCATAGGGTGTATCTCCAAATCGAACTCTTGCAAAATGGCCATCCATTTCCCTCTTCTTTCTCCCAACTCGTTCTGCATAAGTAGAGACTTCACAGTAGCGTCAGGAATTACAACAATAATTTAACTTCGGAGAATGTAGTGCCAAAACTTTTTGACAGCTCTGACCAGTGCAAACGATTGCTTCTCAAGAGGTAGGTATTTGATCTTAGCATTCTTAAATAGAGAGCTCATGAAGGTGATTGGCCTCTCCTTTCCCTCTTCTCTTCATTAAGTTAGGATAGTTGCACAGGAATGTTCAGAGGCAAAAGAGTAAATATAGAATGGCCTCAAGTAGTTAGGGCTGGTGAGGATTGGCACTTTCGAAATGGATCGCTTGACCTATGAAAACACGACCTTCGCCTCATTACTCCACTCTATCTTGGCGTCTTTCTTCATCATTTCATTCAGTGGTTTCATGATTTCTACAAAGCCCATGATAAACTTTCTCACAAAGTTGATCTTTCCAAAGAAAGATCTCATTTCCCTCTTGCTTCTTGGCCTGGTTATCTTCAGAATGGACTCAACTCGGTCTGGATCGATTGATATTACTCTTTCAGAGATTACGTGTCCCAAAAGCTTCCCTTCAAAAACCCTGAACACACACTTTTTAGGATTCAAGGAGACGCCATACTAGATACATCTTTCAAGAACTTTAGCTAAGTCTGCAGCGTGGTTCAATCTTTGGAGAATACTGTCAGGTCGTCCATGTAGACGATGATGCATTTTCCAATCAGATCTTTGAAGGCTACATCCATGGCGCGTTGAAAGGTTGCTCCAGCGTTTATCAGACCAAATGACATCCTTCTGTAAGCAAATGTTCCCCATTTGGTAGTGAAGGTTGTCTTCATCCTGTCTTCACAATTAACCATCACCTGATTGTATCCAGAATAACCATCCAGGAATGATATCATCTGGGATCCATTAACAGTTTGCAAGACTTCGTCCAGAGAAGGGAATGGGTAGTTGTCTTTTTCTGAAGCTCTGTTTAGATTTCTAAAATCTACACATAGCCTAATCTCCCCATTTTTCTTATGAACTGGAACTAGGTTGGCCACCCACGTTGAGTGTCGTACAGGGAAGATTATTCTTGCATAAAGCAACTTCTGAACTTCTTTAAGGATCAGTGGTTCAATCAGGGCGTTGACAGGGCATTGTTTCTGTCAAAACGGTTTAGCTTCGGGCTTCAGAGGGATAGTATGAGTCATTACAAAGGCATCAAATGTCTTTAGATCTTCATATCCCCAGGCTATCACAACAATATCTTTCTTCAGTGACCTCAGTATATCTTTTCTGATTGCTTCAGGTCAAGCTTTCCCTATATAAACACTTCTTTCAGGGCCAGAATCAGCTAGGTTAACAGTTTCATATTCGCCTCCTTTATCTTCAATTGATATCTTCTCTCGAGCCCTTGGGTTTGAATCAAAAATTCTTTCCAATCCCACCATTCCCTTGGGAATGCTATTACTTTTTAAATTGAGGACCCCTTCTGTATCACAATCTTCAAGGTTCCAATCTCCTTGATCCTTGTTGGACTCATCAATGATTTGTCCTTCGAAAATATTTGAGCTTGCTAGAAAAGCAAGAATATGTCGATCATCCTCGAAGACTTGAAAGTTCCTGACATTATCAAGAACTGCAGGGGTGGAAATCAATTCTACTGAGAATCTTTTAAGCTTGGAGCCTTGCACGGGTTTCAGGCTACTTGCAGCAACAACTAATGAATCAGCTATTTGATTCTCTTCTCTAGGGATTAAGCTAATCCAAAAAGCATCAAAGTCTTCAATCAAGTTCCATACCCAATTTCTATAAGCTGCCAGCCTTCTATTGTGACATGTGTATTAGTTGCGTACTTGCTTGATAACTATTTATGAATCTCCTTTGACCATCAAGGCTATGACTTTCTTCTTATGTGTGAACATCAGCCCCCGAGTTAGAGCTTCATATTCTGCTACGTTGTTAGTGCACCCAAACTGCAACCTGTAAGAAGTAGAGAAAGATTTTCCTTTCAGGCTGGTTAATTCAATCCCGACACCACAACCTGTTTTGGACTTGGATCCATCAAATGTGAGGGTCCACAGCTGATCATGAGCTGGGGTTGATCCTTTGGAGGTTATTGTGGGCATTTGGATAGGATGAGCTAGAGGTGGGGCTGCTTGATCTTTTCCATCAGATATAGGGAACGGGTGTTCAATAGGTTCCTTAGGTACACTTTCCAATTCCTGCATAGCTATATCATATAATATGTGGCTATCCTTCTGACAGTCACTTGTATCTTTGGTTAACCCCTTGGGTTTTGGTATACTTGTAAGTGCGGGGGTGTCGAACAAACCTTTGGGTTGTTCCTCATAAATATGTTGATTCAGAAATGTGTCTGGGGTAGGTTCAATTTGAGAAGGAACTTCCTTTGAAGGTATCTTATCCCTCGTTAACATTATTGCTTCTTTGGCTTCAAATTAGAAGTGATCTGCAACAGTCTCAGGATGACTTAAGCTAGTTTCCTTAGCTTGGGAAACATGATTTAAAATGTTAATGCAGGGTTGGAAAGTCAATTCAGAATGATTTTGGTAGTGTATCCTACACCAATTAGGGAGTAGAAGACTTTGAAAATTGATATCTCCCCCTAAGACCAGCTGATCCTGTTGTAGCTTCCTGATCAATGCCTGTTGATTTTCATTAATTATAGAATCAGGGAACTTTTGTATTGGCAGTTCTTTAGAATCAAGAACTGAAAAGGTTAGAATTTCCTCTCTTTTGTAAACCCCTATCCCAGTTTCAAAGTAAGCTACCTCATTGGGACAATCATATTCAGTGATGACATGCTTGAGGGGAGGTTCACTTTCAATCCTAATCTGCATAGGCACTCCCCTTTATGGTAGCCACATATGTGAAAAGTCAAGGGAGAGATATCCCCCTATACTTTTCATCAAATCTCTTCTCAACAGCATACCATAAGTCTCGGGAATGTCTGCTACTTGAATATCTATGTTGGTTAGGATTCTAGGGTCGAACCCTACTTGCACATGTATGTTTCTCAATTCTCCCACTACATTAACCTTTGTTTTGTCAAGTTGGATGACCTTCTTGTTTGTTTGGATAGGGTTCAATCCCAATTTCTTACATACAGAAAATGGCATAACATTGTCGGAAGCCCCTAAATATAACAAAAAATTATGTAGATTCTTCCCACAGATTCTTAAACTCAAAAGAAATGGTGGGGTACCCACCTTGCTTCTGTACAAAGCTACGTTCATATCTGCAGCATGTGCCACCTTATTTTTCCCTTTTGATTTATCAGCTTCTTCTAAAGCTTTCAACACTATCTCTCGTTGAGTAGGGCACCACTTTAAGATGTCAAAGTAAGATAACGAGGTTTTCTGTCTCTACATCTCAACAACAATATCAAATTTTGTGTTATAGCTTACATTACTTTTGACAACACCAGGCGAATTACCTTTATTATGGAAGTCAGGTGGACCTTTTGGTGGAGGAGGGTTGTTATCAGCACTTTTATTCGGAGGCACCATGTGATTAGGTGGTGCTGATGTAGTGAACAGACCCTTATTCTGATTTCTCAGGAAGTGTCCTCCCTTTGTCTAAAAGGCTTGGGCATCATACGAATCTTCCTCAGGTTCATTCTCACTTTGCATGGGGAATGAAGGTTCTTCCTCGAAGAGGTCATAATTCATTGTTGTATCTACTAAGCCACCTTCTTTATTTGGATTCCCTTGGAACGTATTGGCATCTGCCTGTGCCATCTTGACCATCTTTTCCATTTTAGGGAAATTTACCTCAGAATGGGTTGCAGTATCATGCAACCTACACCAGTTAGTCATAAAATTGAGGTCAACCACATTTGCAATATGTGACCTTTCCTCATTAGCTTGATAATTGTGAGAAACTCCACCATTGTTTGGCCCTGTATTCCATTGTCAGTTGTTATTTGGCCTCTGGTTATATCCTCTATTTTGATTTTGATAACCTTGGTTAGCGGAGTTTTGGTCTTGATAACCCCTCTGGTTGTGATTGTTGTTATTCTGATAATTACCCTGATTGTTGATGTTTTGATTAGGGTAGTTACCTTGGTTTTGAGAGGGGTTCAATCTAAGCTGAGCCATGCCATTTGTGACTTGGGACAACGCTTTCTTTAAGGTCTCTACCTCATTTGTGAGTTGAACTATCTTTTCACTTTCAACACTCTTAGCAATAGGTGGCTGACTGACATGACTTGGTGTTCCAGTTTGATTATGATGCCTATGCGGACTATGATGAGCCTGTGATTGTTGAAAGAAGTCGGGAGTTCCATTGGCAAAGAATGGAATAGGAGGTTGAGTCTGCAATTTAGACATGGTCCCATAATGGGAAGGAGACATTCCTGGGACAGTATTGAATAAAGGGGTTGGGCTAGGCATCTGATACCCTATTGAGGGAAAACATCCTCCCAAACTTTCTTGTTGAGAGCTAATTTGTTGTTGCAGCTTGATAGCTAGATGATAGACTTTAGACAGGGAATCAATGTCTGTGGGCTAATAAGTCCTTTGTAGGAACAAGCCAAGAAAAGGGTCTATAACTCTAAAGTATGCTTGAATGGCACTATTCTCAATGACTAGATAGGGGTCTTGCAGTCTCCTATACATTCTTTGAAACCTGGTATTAAATAAAGGCAAGGATTCACCTGGCTCCTTCCTAATGGTAGCGAATTGGTGGTACAAAAGGGTTGGATCCACATAAACCTTGAACTGATTGATGAATGCATTCTCCAAGTGTGTCCAGGTCAGAATAGAACCTTGTGGAAGATTAAGATACCAGTTGTACACCATATCCCCTAAGGAATAAGGGAGCAACCTATAAACTACATCATGGTGAGCTATCTGAGCTCTGGTACAAGTGTCCTTAAAAGTCTGTATCTGCTCTTCAACACTCCTTGATTCACCACGGATGTATTTGGGACAAAATTTCTCAGGATTCTTAGGCATATCATGAAAACCTCCCAAAATAGTCCCCAATGGAGAGGGATTATTCTGAAAAAATGCCATTGGTAGCGGTAGTGGTGGTTGAGCCAACTGTTGGATGGGTTGAACTAGCTATGATGGCAGTTGAGATGGATTTGGTGGTGGATTGATAGGTATCCATTGGGGTATTGGTGAAAAACCTGGTGGAGTGAGCGGAGTTGACAAGGGTGGTATGATGGTTGAGCCGATCTTGTGACTCTTGTGTCTTATTGGGGTCTTGAGTTCTATCAAAGGTGGTGGATTTTCAGCTAATCAAAGAACTATACGAGACCTTTCTGGTGAGAAAAACCCAGTATTATCCAGCTTTCCCTTCTAGGCCCTCCTTCTAGCGCCAGTTTCTATTGATGGTCCAAATAGCACAGCAACAGTTAAGCAAGATATTACTATTATGCTCTCCTAAAAGAGAAAGAATAACACACAGATATCTTAACTCCCAAGGTCTTTGTAATCAGTTCTTGACTGTGCTGATTTCACTCAATGGTTGATGTGAACTATAATGTTCAAGGGGCCTGCTAGTGTTGAGCTTGTGGATTGTTCTGAGATCAAGCATAAATTCAAACCTACATTAACTGGGGTTTTTAAAGAAACAGAAAAAAGATAGATCAAACCTTTGGAACCAAAGAGAATGGTAATGCATCCAACTTAACCAGACTTGTTATCTTTCAAGGAATTACTAACTACAACTACAGAACAAAATTAACTTGTGATTAACACAATTTCATTCATTCCTAGTGCCAACTTCCACAACAAACTACAGATCACTATTTTAAATAAAACACAAAATAAGATTTCATTCCTTGAAAGCTTTCAAATCAAATGATTAACACAAGATAGATACCATTCAGGAACACAACATGAAGTAGATTTGAATCTGGTTGCTTCTACTATTAGTAAAATAGATAAGCAACATTTACAACTCTGGCACAATCACCAGTGTACAGAAAACCTATGTCCTCATATTGTTTCCATCTATACTAAGAGAAATAGAAGGATACATTACTGCTTTCTGTCGAATCCAACTCCTATCCTACTGCTACTCTTAAGTTTCTCTATTGCTCAGAAGATTACTACTGTTCAAAATCTATATCCCTATGTACTCTAAAAAAAAACTCCTACTCTCCTTTTTCGAATATATATCCTTTACAAAGAGGCAAAAATTCCATATATATAGAATGTACCAAAAGGAATGTGTTGTCCCCTATTTTTAGGGTTTACAAAATATCTGCCGGCTTCAGAAGGGTCGGCCCTCAGATCTTTTGAATAAAGTTGATTATGCATTAAATGTGTATCCCTGTTGTCCATGTTGGTGAAGAATTGTTTCGGGGATGATCTCAAATATTTTGTAGCTATAACATTTACTTCTAGTCTTCGTGTCCATCTTCGAACTTCCTTGAGGGGCTGCCTTGAATGCTCTAAAGTATTACCATTAATACCGATCTACCTTTTTGCCAGTAGACCTCACAACTGTCTCTGAGACTGACGACTTCTTCTTCCTTTTGGGTTTCTTCCTACACATTTGACCATCTCTGGAAGCAGCATCAGGCCTCCCTCTAGATCTGAACACCATTGTTCCTGAGTCGATCCATTGCTTTTGATCTCAGAATGAGTCCATGTCATTTGCATTCTACGGATCCTTCACAGAGGTAGTCAATCAGTCAATGGTTCATCTTTAGTTCCTTCTGATTGGGCGAACACACTCCACGTGAGATTCCCAGGTAGTCAACAGTCATTCAGAATGCATCGCATGTCAGTGAGACACCATCGTTGTCTCTCCGATGCAATTACATTCTATAGCAGTTATCAACATGACCTCGAACTATCAGTGAGACCTCATATCGGGCTACAAAAGTTACATCGATATCCATAGCGGTCGCCGAGACAATCGCCATCGGCCAGACATCATAGCGAGTCCAAAACATTTGGCCAGGAGTCTCCTTGATGTCCATCTTGTTAACAAATGTTAGTGAGACATTACCGGGTTGGCAAGATGTTACCCTGAACTCACCCTGCCTCGAAGAGACCATCGCACTCGGGAAGACATCTCCTCAATCCCTTATCATTCGCTCAAAATCTCCATGAGCTCATTCTTACTCCTCGAGCCCAAGCTCCTTTTATTTCGGCAAGACTCCTTCAGTCGGTAGGACGTTACGACGAGCCTCAAACATTACACCGAAGGGAGAAAACATGTCGGCGAGACTACCGCTAGTCGGCAAGATATCATGCTGAGCTCTTCCATTCCCCTCGAGCCAACTCCTTTCTTTCGGTGAGACTCTCGCTGGGTCGGTGAGACCTTACGTCGATACCACAACTTTTCGCAGAGACTTCACCTGGGACCACCATTTCATTTTGGCAAGACCATCGGGTCAAAAAGACCCTATGCCGAAGGAAAAAAACACCACGTCGAAAGGAGAAAACATCAATGTGACTAACAACCATTGGTGAGACCTTTTGCCGAAGACACCGCTTTTCATCGAGACTCTTCACAGTCATCCAAACATCACACTGAAGGGAGAACCCTTCAGCGAGACCTTTAGCATTCGGCAAAACTTTATGGCAAATACATCTTTCTCCCCGAAGGAACAACCTGTCGGTGAGACATCACTTAGTCGTCAAGACTTCATAGTGATGATACCTCTTTTCACCAAGACCTCACCCCTTCAGTGAGACCTTTCAGTGAACACAAACCACTCTCCCCGATGCCGCTTTATTTCGGCAAGAGTTCACCCTGTCGGTGAGACTTTTTCCGAAAGCCATCTCTCGGCGAGAGCCTTTCGATGACATCCCCATTTCGTTGAGACTCTGATGGATCAGCGAGACCTTATGTTGATATTATCTCATGTCGGTGAGACTTGCTTCCTTCGCCGAGACATTACACCGAAGTCACCTCTTTTGCCGAGAGCTCATTTCACTTCGGGGAGACTTTGCTTGGTCAACGAGACCTCATGTCGATGCTACCCCCTCTGTCGCCGAGACTTCCATTTGTCGGGAAGACTTCTCCCTGATGCAAACCCCCTTTTGCTGAGACCTCCATTCCGATCAACGAGACACATAGAACCTCACAACGACCGAAATGTCTCGACAACCCTTTGGATTTCAAATGAACAAAACCAAATTGCCAGTCGACAAGACAACAGGAGGGTCTTAGCGACTTTTTCTTTGAGGAGTTTTATGTTGAATGGGACTGAGGCATGCTTTCCAGCTGACTTCCTTGAGAGATATCTTTAGATGAATAATTCAATCCTGCAAAACAATTGCCTCCATTAGTTCTCAAAAGTAAATAAAATACATTGTAATAAAATACACTATTGCTTATGATTATTTCATTCAATTTTTAGCAAGAAGAAAACCAACTCAAGCTGAGACAAAACCAAAATTAGACAGAACAAAAGATAGACTTAGGAGGAAAATGAAAGAACTCCTAAGACCAAAACAAATAACCAAAGGAAAATGAGAACAAAAGAAAAGGGGGGACCCATTTTGTTCCAGAGAAAAATGGGGTGGTTATGCAAGGCATAACAGGTGGCATAATTGATTGTATTATCTTTATTCATTGATCTAAGGGATGGGTATGTTTCTAGCTTCTATACCCATTTGTGAGCTAGGAATTTATTAGATCCATCATAGGGAGAGAATGTCAACTTCCCCACAACTTGTTGCACATCTCTCTACAAGACTTATTGCCTAAGATCAGGTCTATAACTACTTCAAGACTTCTTCATGTTTATATAATTGGTGAATGAAATTTGAATTTGAATATCCTTAGAAATAGATCTTTATTCTGCATGATAAGCCCTAATATCATCAAAAATTTAGTTCTAGGCTTTAATTTATAGAGCCCTTTCCTCCATATTTAGAAAGGTAGGTCAAGTTGGTCTTGCACCTAAAACAAGAACAACCCTTTATGTGTGGCTCTGAGTGGCATCCAGATTATTACCCAAGCACTTACTTCACCTATTGGCTATTTATTTATATTCATAAATTACAATCCACCTTGTGAATCAATTATGTCATCATATCAATCATTAGGTCAAACTTCATTTTGGTCCTACCCTTAGGGTTGTCATGTGCATTCATTCTCCTCTCTCTTTTTTCCATACTATTATGTTCAATAACAAACTATGTAGAGAAAATTTAGTATCTAAACTATCTACAAATAAACTTTGTATCTTGATCTCCCTAAAGTGATATTTAGTTGCTTTATCACTATGCTACATAAAATTAAAACAAGCAAATTTGAACTTTGGATGCATGGGTTGTCAAGATCACCAACTCTAATACCACTATAATGTCTTTGTCATGTCCCCTATCAAAATTATTTTAATCAGGTGATTATTAGTCCAATTTCATTATTTCCCGAGCTAAAGTAAAGTAATAGGGAAATTATATTTTTAATATTTATTTAATATCCCTAAGGAATTTAATATTTTAAAATTATTTTAGAGAATTTAAATATTAAAAATAAAATGCATTTACGCCTCCAAATGGGATGTGAGAATCTTGGTGATATCCCCAAGGTGGACAAAAGCTAAAATAGGAGATTCCATGTTGGTTACAAGAAAACTATTTAGCCATGATTAGATAGGTCATTTTGGGTACACTATTTGAGCAAGAAATTCAAAAATATAATATTAAATTATTATTCCCTCCAAGGTGGTATGGGATTTTTTGGGTCATGTTTGGTATAAAAAATCATTTGAAAGATCATGTGCATTTTATCAAATTATTCTATTTTATACACATTGTTTGAAGTTTGACTTGGAAAATCCCTTCTTGGATGAAAACCCAATGAAGGTTGGCGAATGTGGATGAAACCCCAGTAGTTTCCTAGAATAGTTGTGATGTTATTTCCATACCTGTGTTATTTTCTTGGAGTGAGATTAGTTATTTTAGAAGTGTGGTTCTCTATGCTAGAAGTTTGGTGTAGATTTTTTTTTATGTTTTTTAGTCCCAGTTGTGGTGGAGTTCATCTTTCATTTGAGAGCATTTCAATGTTTGCAATGCTTTGTGAGTTACAATTCAAGTAGTTACTCTTTTCTTAATAATCTCTAGATTTTGTTATTCTTGTTGGAATTTTTACTATTGTATCAACACATTTTAATGTATTTTATCATATTTATCAATTAGACAAGTCTTGAGAGTTTTATGTGAAATTTTGATCAAATTGAGTGCATTATTTGTTGAAGAAATTACTTAACCTTAATGGGTGTTGTAATTTATTTTTAAAAAAAAATTGTGAGGGTTTAAAAATAATAATTTCACTTAATTTTTTTGTGTTTTTCATTTTAAATAATATGGAAAATCATTATATTTGTGACATTACAGTGGTATCACAACAATGATCTTCCCAGCCTATGGGATATTCTAATGATGGATGTCTCTAAGTGACAAGGAATTTAGATACCAAAAAATAGAATTAAAGAAATTGTAGCAAGAAGAGACAATAGAAGATCATGAGAAATAATTTAGGGAGCATATGAAGTTCATTAAAGATGTGGTTGAGGAACAAAAACATCTTATGGACATGATTAATCAATTGATTCAATGTATGAAGAACAATATCAATAGTGAAAATAACAATGTAGGAGCCAATTCTTTAGAAGAAATTAACCATGGAAGACGAAAAAGAAAATAAATTGATACACAAAATTCAATATTTGGCACACAAATTTATTGAAATAACTGAAGAAATTCTAGATGAAGAAACTACACTTTAGGATGATATCTCTACTTGATATGCATAATATAGAGCTCTCCCACCACAAATTTAAGAGGTTGTGTCTCTAAAAAATTATATGAAAATGAGGAAGGCTAAGGGTGTAGAAAAGAATAATCTAAAGATGCAAACAAAACCAAAGGATTTGGAGCTCACTTTGGAAAATTAACTCTTTCTGCCTTTGATGGCCCTAAGAAGACTATTGTGAGGGCTTGGCTGCAAAAGTTAGACACTTATCTATCTCTCAAACCAATGGCTGAAGATGAAGCTATTAAAATTTCCACCCTTCATCTTAAAGGAATTTATCATGATTGGTGGTATCGCGGGCTTAGTACCCAAGGTCATAATATCATCCACACCTATGAATATTTCAACAAGTGATTTATTGAAGGATTTGATCAAAAATATCTTGAAGTGCATTTTAAAGAGTTAGTCCAACTCAAGCAAAAAGGTAATGTGGAAGAGTATGTTGATTTTCAAAGTCTTTGTATTATAGTAATTAATATTTTAGAGAAAAGGATTATTTTACTCTATGTGGAAGTATTGTTTGAACACCTTAGGGGATTATCAAGGGATTATAATTTCACTACATTGCAAGAAGCTATCAAAAAGGCTTTTGATTTGGAGGTAATGGTGCCTCAAAAAGAGTTTTATTCAAAGCCATAATTTTTGAACAAGCCTAAAGGAAAATTTTAGAAGAAGACATGGGTTGTGCCAACACAAAAAAAATCACCTCTAATTGTATTGAAGAATATTGATGAGGAAACAAAGAATGAAATTTGAAGAAAGAAATTATGTTTTTCTTACAAGAAACCATGGAATCTAGGTGACAGATGCCTTGGCAAGGGGAAAGTACATTATATAGAGGTTGCATCTAAAAAATACTTAGATTCAAATGAACCTGAAGAATTTTTATACTTACAAGAGCATGTGCAAGTGGAGGAAGAAAAGTTAGAAACTATTGGTGGTACACTTGCAACCTTTTTAGGAGCACCCAAATATCATCCTTTTAGAGTTTAAGGAGTATTATCTGGTCAAAGAGTGATTATCTTTATTGATAGATAGGATACACACAAATTTATTAATGAGAGATTAGTTGCAAAAATGGGTTTGAAGATGGAAGAATTTGAAGGCTTCAATGTTACAGTAGTTAATGGATTCACTCTACCTTGTACCAAAATAATTAAGAAATGCAACATAACTCTTGGATACCATGAGGTATGCTAATATTTTTATGCCATTGGTATTGGTGAAATTGATGTGGTAGTCAGTGTGAAATGGCTTCATTCTTTAGGAGAGAAATCAAAAAACTATCATACTATGGAGCTCAAATTTATAGCGAATAGGAAGAATATTGTACTCAAAGGGATCTCAAATGGAGCTCCATGAGTGGTGACAACAAAAATAATGGAGATTATATTTAGAAGGGACCAAGTTACTTGGGCAGGGAGTTGTGTGATAATTCCAACAAATATCTCTAAAGGTAAGAAACAAACTCACCATTTTGATGTTCAAAGAATTTTAGACAAGCACAATGTGGTTTTTGGTGATTTTCCTCTAAGATCACCACCTAATAGGGGTTTTGAACATATTATTGAGTTTGAAATGAGTACAAAACTTATCATAACGACTCCATATATAAATCCTAGAGAATATAAAAAAGAAATAGAGAAGTCCATAAAATAACTTCTTGAGATGGGTTATATATAAGGCCTAGTTCTAATCCCTTTGCATCTTTAGTTTTTCTTGTGAGAAATAAATATGGTACTATGTGAACGTGTGTTGACTACAAAGCTCTAAATAAAAAATAATTAAAAATAGATATCTTATTCCTATGATAGATGATTTGATAGATGAAATACATATAGTTGTTTACATTTCTAAGATTGAATTGGGATCAAGATATCATCAAATCTATATTGGAGAAGAAGGTGTGCAAAAAAAATGCAAGTGTCATTTTGAACACTTTGAATTTTTGGTTATGCCATTTGGACTCACTAATGCTCCAACCACTTTATAGTCATGTATGAACAAGGTATTTGGTAAGTATGAGGAAATTTGTGCTTGTATTTTTTGATGAATTTTAATTTATAGAAAAAACATGGGAAGATTGTTTGAAGCATTTGGATACAGTGTTAGGTATTTTGGAGAAATGATATTTCTTTGTTAAGATATCCAAATGTGAGTTTGGTCTAACAAAAAAACTTGTATCTTGATCACATAATAAGTTATAAAGGTGTGCAGGTGGATCAAAAAAGATCCAAGCCATTTTAGATTGGCCACCCCTACTACTCTAATATAGTTGAGAGGCTTCTTTGGGTTATGTAGTTAAGATATTTATAAAAGGGTTTTCTTGGTTGGCTGACCCACTTACAAATTTGAAAAAAATATTTTGAATGGTTTGAATCAACACAAGCAACCTTCAATAAACTTAAGGAGGTAATGCTTTCTTTTCCATTACTTGCAATTCTTTATTTTCAATTACCATTTGTAGTTGAATGTGATGCATCTAGAGAAGGAATCAAGGTTGTCCTAACTCAAACGAACATCTAATAGCTTTTGAGATTAAGAAGCTAAATAGTTTGGAAAGAGGCTATTCTATTTATGACAAGGAAATGTTGGTTATAATGCATGCTTTGGAAAAAATTAGACAATACTAGGTTTGTGAAAGATTTATTGTTAAAACTGATCACAACAGTTTGAGATTCTTCTTCATCTAAAAGAATTTGAATGATTGACAACAAAAATGGGTAAGTAAGCTTCAAGCACATGATTTTTATATAAAGTTTATAAAGGGAAAGAATAATTTTGCAATTGACGCTCTTTCTAGGAATCCTACTTTATTTTCTATTTATACTATTTTGGCTAGTTTGAAAATTTATATCATAGTTGAATATGCTAAGATTGCTTATGCTACTAATATCCTTGATGAATAAGAGAAGGATAGCACATACACAATAGCAGATGGGATGATTTTATTCAAGAATAGAGTATACATAATTCTAGAATCAAAGATGAAGAGGATATTAGAAGCATTTCATGATGCACCATTGGTCAAACATCTAGGCTTCTACAAAACTTATAGACAAATTAGGGAGATATTTACTTGGAAAGGTCTCAAAGAGGATGTTATTGTGAATATTAGAGAATGTGCAACATGCCAACAAATAAGGAGCAAGATTTTATTTTAGGGATGCTACAACCACTCCCCATTTCTAAAAAAAAGTGGGAAAGTATCTCCATGGTTTCATTACAAAGCTACCCAAAGTACATGGGAAAGATTGTATTTATGTTGAAGTGAATAGATTGATTAAATTTGCACATTTATTTACTATCTCTATTGATTACAAATATCTGTTGAATGCACAAGACAACTTAGATCCTTCACGGTGGTAGTTACAAGGCATCCCGAGAGAATATTCTTCCTAGTCATCCAACTTTTTAGGTTGGGACCACTTGAGTGTGCATGTCCTTGCATGCTATTTGTATGTTTTGCATGCTCTTGCATGGTTGGGTGCCCAATTTTTCATGGTGTTGCATGAGCTTACATGTAGCCATTGAAGTCGTCGAAGACTGATGGAGCACTTGGGTTTGACTCAATTTGATTGGCTATGGGTTAGGCACCCATGTGAAGGCCATGTGGTTATTGAATATTTTATTCCATGTTTATAGGTTGTCCACTAAGGAGGGCGTGGGTTTTTCTAGGTGGTTTTTCTTGTTGTTTTGGGATACCATTTGTGGTATTCTCTCCCACAAACTTCTATATATTGGAGCCTTGGGATGGTGGTTTAGTATGAGTTCTTTGCAGGTTGTCAGGATGAGGAAGTGTTGTCAGATTGTAGAGAGTATTGTTGTATTGATGTAATTCCTTTAATATTAATACAAACATTGGATCTGTTTGGGTGTGGATTTTTTTCCCACAAGGGTTTCTCCACGTATGTCTTGTGTCACTTGTGTTGATGACTTGTGGTATTGCAGATTTTTATTTCATTGTTGCAATTTTCAATCACTTTATCATTTATGGTAATCTTGTAAACATAATTTCAGATTTGCAACCACATATTTAAGTTCATATTGCTGAAAGTTATACCTTAATTTCCAATATTTGGTATCAGAGCTAATAGTTCTGTTAAGAGAGGGACACCTTTCTTTTGAGTGTTGAAGGTTTTTTGGTTGTAATGGGAGCTTGTGCATTGTGGGTTTTGCGGATTTGTGAAGAAGATTGAAAATCATGGCCTTTACCTCTTATCTGGATATTGAGAAATTCAATGGCATTGGCTACGAGATGTGGACGTTGAAGATGGAGGATCTCCTTGACGAGAGAGATGAGTGGTTAGAAACTTCAAACCAAATGAAACCAAAGAAAATGTGTGATGAAGATTGGAAGAAAATGGATAAGAAGGCACGTGGAACCATTTGATTGTGTCTTGTAGATTCTATCCTATTGAATGTTTTAGAAGAAGCCACCACATACAATTTTTGGAAGAGGATAGGTGATATCTATCAAACTAAAAGTTTAACTAATAAGTTGTATCTCAAAAGATGTTTGTATTCTCTGAAAATAAAGGATGGTGATTCTATTACAAAATATTTAAATGCTTTAAATGTGATTTTAAGTCATCCTGCATCAATATATGTTAAGTTAGAAGAAGAAGATAAATGTATTTTATTGCTTTGCTCTTTACCCGAATCTTGGGAAAATCTAATTGTTTCCATAAGTGGTGGTGGTACAAAACCAAAGATGGCTAGTCTCATTGCAATACTTCTTTCAGAAGAGATGGGGAGAAATTCCATGAACGCAGGCTCCCAAGATGCCTTGCATGTGCGAGGAAGGTCCAAAGAGAAGGGAGGGACTAAAGGGGATAAGAAGAGAGACAAGTCTAAAGGATGTTCTAAAACTCTCAGGAAGAGAAAAGTAAAGTGTTGAAATTGTGGTGAAAGAGGGAATGTGAAAAAGGAGTGTAGGAACAAGAAAAAGAGTTTAGATACTTCCACAAAAAATTCCTCTAAAGATGGTGATTTTTATTCTTTATTTATTTATGCTAACACGATTAGTAATGATGCTTGGCTTATTGATTTAGGTGCCTCCTACCATATGAATCCTCATAAGGGGTGGTTTACTGCATATTCAGCCTATGATGGGGGATAATTTTTCCTTGTGATGATAGCACAAAGAAGATTGTTCTTAAGTGAAAGGTAAAGTTGTGTTTTAGTGATGGGAGGGTTAAAACCCTTGATCATGTTTTACATATTCCAGAACTTGTAATAAATTTGATTTTAGTATCCAAGTTGAATGATTTTGGAATGCATGTGACATTTGAAAAGTCTGGTTGTAGGTTGGTAAGAGGGAGTTTGGTGATTGCTAAAGGATATTAGATAGGGACTTTATTTAGGCTTAATGCCTCAAATTTTTGTAATTCTTCCAATGCAACTGGCACTAAAAATGCATGTATGTTGTGGCACCATAGATTAGGTCACATAAGTAAAAAAGGTCTTAAGACTATTTTGAATAAAAAGTTGGTTGACGGTCTTTTTGATTATTTTGTTGGTAAAAATGATTTTTGTGAGAATTATGTGTTTGGAAAATAGAATAGATCATCATTTCCTAATGGGACTAATAAAGCTAAGATATTATTAGAGATCAGTCATTCGGATGTGTTTGGACCAGTGGATGTTGACTCTTTTGGAAAATCTCATTATTATGTTACTTTCATTCATGATGTGTCAAGATACACCTGGATTTATTTTATGCATGCAAAATCTTAAATTCTCACAAAGTTTAAGGAATTTGAAGCCTTAGTTGAGAAGAAAACAAATTATAAGATAAGGGTGTTGAGATCTGACAATGGGGGTGAATATTGTTCTAGGGAATTTGATGAGTTCTGTAAGAATGCAGGTATTGTTTGGAAAAAGACTACACCTTATACACCTCAACAAAATGTGGTGGCAGAAAGAATGAACTAAACCTTAATGGAAAGAGCTAGGAGCATGTTGAGTAGTGCTAAGCTTGATATATGCTTTTGGGCAGAAGTTGTAAGTACTGCATGTTATTTGATTAATAGATCTCCATGTTCAGCGCTTGTTGATAAAAATCCTTATGAAGTGTGGATAAGTAGAAATCCTTTTGTTTCACATTTAAGGGTCTTTGGTTGTGAGGATTTTGTTCATGTGCCTCAAGAGAAGTGTTCTAAGTTGGATCCAAAAGCATAGAAATGCATCTTTTTTAGTTACGGTAAGAATGTAAAAGGTTATAAGCTTTGGAATTCACTAACCCGTAAAATGGTTTTCTCTAGAGATGTAATTTTTAGGGAGTTTAAAGCTTACTCAAGTGAAGACCAACCAAACGAGAAAGATAAGACAAAAATAGTGCACTTCAAGAGAAAGATTGAGAAGCAGCAAGATGCACATAAGGAAGAACAACCAGATGGATTTGAGGATGGAGAGGAAGAAGAGGGTTTAGAGAGTTCAAAATGTTCAAATGATGTGCACGATGAGCATGAAGAAGAAGAAGAGTAGCAAGAGCCCCTTAATCCTACCTTGAGAAGATCCACAAGGCAATGAAATCCAGTTGATAGGGAGGCTCTTTCTTCAAAAGAAAGTGAGTCTTGGATGCAGGCCATGCATGAGGAGATGATGGCTCTAGATAGTTGTGATACCTGGGATATTGTGAGTTTTCCCAAAGGAAGGAAGCCCATTGGTTGCAAGTGGGCGTTGAAAAAGAAATTTGGAGTAGATGGTCATTTAGAGTGATACAAGGCCAGATTAGAGGCAAAGGGCTACTCCTAGAGACATGGATTTGATTTTGTTGAGATTTTCTCTCTTGTTGCTAAGTTAAATTATATTAGATTCCTACTATCTATTGTTGTTGCTTATGATTTTGAAATAGAGAAAATGGATGTTAAAATTACTTTCTTGAATGGGGATCTTGAGGAAGAAATTTATATGTGACAGCCTGACGATTTTGTTGTGAAAGGAAAAAAACACTTGGTTTGCAAGTTAAAGAGATCTTTGTATGGTTTGAAACAGTTACCCAAGATGTGGTACTAGAAGTTTGATTCCTTTGCATTAAAGTTTGGTTTTTTTAGAAGTGAGGAGGTTTATTGTGTTTATATTAAGGTTATTGATGATCATATTCTAATCATTGTCTTCTCATATGTTGATGATATGTTTATGGGTAACAGCAAGGTGATGATTAAGGAGCTTAAGACTCTATTTTTTGGTACATTTTATATGAATGATTTGGGGGCTACAAAATATATTCTTGGATGGAGATCTATAGGGATTGGGTTCACATAAAGTTTTGGTTAAGTTAGAGTAAGCATGTTGATACTATTTTGTAGAGGTTTAATATGCATGACTGTAAATTAGAAAATATTCCATTTCCAGTTGGTACTAAGTTGAGTTTAGACATGTGTCATAATTCTGATAATGATTTTGAGGATATGTCTAATGTTCCTTAAGCTAGTGTCATCAGTATTTTAATATATGCAATGGTTTGCACTAGATTAGATATAGCCCAAGTAGTGGGAGTTTTGAGCAGGTTTATGTCTAACCCTGGTAGAGAGCATCGGGCCTTTGTTAAGAGGGTGTTTAGATATTTGTGTGGTACTTCTAATTAGTGTTTGGTTTATCATGGTACTAATGATATGGACAACTCATTGGACATACAGGGTTTTGTTGATGCAAATTGGGCAAGTGACTTGGATAGTCAAAGGTCCACTAGTGGTTATGCTTTTACTTCGTTTGGAGGTGCAGTGAGTTGGATGAGTAAGAGGCAACATATAGTTGCTTTATCCACCACCGAAGCAGAGTATATGGTTGCTACGCATGCTTCTAAGGAGACAATTTGGATATAGAGACTTGGTAATGGCATTGGTTTGATTGTAGGATAGTGAGGATTGGATGTGATAGTTAAAGTGTCATATGTTTAGCTAAAAATCCTATGTATCATGCTCGTACTAAACATATTCATGTTCAGTATCACTTTGTGAGAGAAATGGTAGAGAATGGTAAGGTTTTTATTGAGAAGGTTGAAACTTTGGATAATGTTGTAAATTCTCTCATGAATCGAGTGACCACAGATAAGTTCTCTTAGTGCAGGAAGGCCATGGGCCTTTATCACTATACTTAATTATATATTTGTATCTCATGGATGTAATTGCAATGTATAATGTCAAGTGGGATAATGTTAGGATAGGTGACATTATAATTGTTGGCCCCATAGTTGTCGTTGCACCAAAAGATTGACCTGTTAATGTATGATACAACTGTCAGAGTTAACGGATCCATGGGAGGCGGTTAGTCCATGTCGCGAATCCCAAGGGGAGTGCTGACCATTTTCCAACAAACTCCCCCTCAGTGTTACCCGAGGGGATTCGAACCTGACACCTTTGGCTTTGATACCAATTTTTTTCCCCACAATTGTCATTGCACCAAAAGATCAACATGTTAATGTACGATACAACTGTCAAAGTTAATGGATCCACAGGAGGCGGTTAGTCCATGTCGTGAATCTCGAGGGGAGCGCTGACCATCTGCCAACAATAATTGTTGTCCTAAGTTAATTTATGTGTCTCCATATTCTTTGGAAAGTGTTCTTGAGGACACGAGGGGCAAATATCTATTATTTATTTTCCTATGACAAACTGTAATTGCATTCAAAGAGGTGGACCCTTCACGGTGGCACTACGAGGCATCCCAGGAGAATATTTATCCTAGGCGTCCAAATTTCTAGGTTGGGGCCACTTGAGTGTGCATGTCCTTGCATGTTATTTTCATGTTTTGCATGATCTTGCATGATTGGGCACCCAAGTTTTCATGGTTGTGCATGAGCTTGCATGTAGCTGTCATACACTTATGGAGCACTAAGATTTGACTCAATTTGATTGGCTATGGCTTAGGCACCCTTGTGAGGGCCATGTGATTATTGAATATTTTATTCCATGTTTATGCATTTTTTGCTAAGGGGGGTTTTTAACTTTCTCTTTGTGCATATTTGTCCTTGATGTCAAAACTGATAATATGGCTCTTTGGTCTTGGCATGTTTATTGGTTTAGTTCTAGCACTTTGGTATTGGATAGAATTATGGCTTTGGTTTACATTCATATTTGTTATATCTTGTGGTACTGATCAGGTTGAGCTTCATGAGTTAAAGGTTATCTTGCTTATACAGGTGTTGGGTTTTGGTATTGGAGGTTTTGGTATTGGATTTCAGGTGATATCATTTTGTATGTTTGATTAGTCTATTATTTTGACACTGAATCAAGTTGAACTCTTTTTGGCATTCTGTTTTTCAGTTCTTACAGACATATACAAGTGATTGATATATAGGTGATTGCATTGTTACATTACTACTCAGATGGAAGATAATATGTTTTTGGTTGTGTAGTATTTGGCTTCAGTTCACTTGAGGTTTATTGATTTCTCACAAGGTTGATACACAGTCATATTTGTAATCTTGGGTTGGTTGTTGTATATAGCTTCATAAGCAATGGTATTACTTTGGCTTATCATATCACTTCATACAAAATGTATTTTGACATAAACTTGGGCCTTCACATTTTACAAGGGTTCAATATTATATCAGATTTATATTGCATATATTATAGTTTGATTTAAAGCGCATAACACCTTGCACTTAAGCCAACCCTCCATAATGTTTACTGGGCTCACCATGATACAATAGTCATATTGTTTATTTCATATTGGTTTGTTAATATTTAAAATAAAAGCCATTTCAATGGTTTTCAGTGATCATAACTTTGGAATTTATTATATTTGTCGACCACAACACATCAAGTATGATTTATATTACATTGAGCATATCTTATGCATCGACCTTACTAGCTTTCACCGAGCATATGTTATAAAGCATTTTGTGCATATCATATTCATTGATTTTTCTAATAATGTTGTCGGCTTCATTACATTTACAAGAGAGTTGACTTAGAATGAAAACCATCATTTGGATTTTGTTAATGCTTGTTTAGTGGACTTAAACCATCATTGTGTTTGGTTAATGGATCAGACTCAAAATGATTATCATAAAGTAAAAAGGGCAGACTAGAGGCATTCAAATGATGTTAGGGAAAATCATTTTGTTAGTCTTGTTTTGCTCTGAGGTAACAATAGCTCACCATGGAGGGTATGAGATTACAGTTTGTAGCTGGATTTGAAGCTAAATGTTGGATGAGTTTCAGTGAGGTTCTTATGAAGATGTTACACAGTCAGCTGGTAAAAGTTTGGCCGCCTTGACAGTTAATTGGTTTTCAGTTTGAAAGATCTTTTGTTGGTTTCAAATATAATTGTTTTTGTGGTTAAGATTTTGATGGAGATTAGAAATGTGTTGAAGATTAATCTCGATTTTTACTAACCTGAGTCTGCTCAAGGGTTTTATCATTTTTCAGTGGCATTTCATTGATATATCTGTAATTATTATTCAAACCATTATGGGTATCATGGTTTAACAACATTGTTTATACAAACCCTGGTTATGGTGTTACGGGTTTTTGAAAAGAATATCTGTTTTTGTGCATTGTATAAATACATGGCAAAAAGCCATGATTAAAAAAGAGAAAAGAGAGAAAATAAGAAAAGGGCTTTATTGTAACACATCTCTGGTTTCATTATAGAGATTGCATTCAGAAATGGAGTGTGGTTTTGATTGAGTTATTTTGAGAAAATTTGTGAAAAGAAGAAAAGAGGGTTTCTACTGTAATCTCTGGTTTTCACAACAGAGACATTTGTGTTCAGTTTGGGAGAGTTTTCATAGTACTATTATGAACAATACATATTGTAGTGGGTATCTTTGAAGATCATTTTTGTATTTTGTATTCAGTTGTGATTTTGGGACTGCAAATGTAAATGCAGTTGTAAGGCCATTTATGTATACACAATTTAGACAGTGACTTTGTAAAGGAGTTGGTGCTCCTACTGAAGTTGGTGCTTCAGAATTTAGGTGGAGTTGGTGCTTTTGTATTGTTATAGAGTTGGTGCTCCTATGAAGTTGGTGCTTCAAAAACTTGCTACAGAGTTGGTGCTCTTTGATTAATGAAAAGGAATTTTTAGCGAGTGGATTTTTATACCCCATGAGGGTTTTTCCACTCAGGAAATCTTTGTGTTATGTGTTATCAATTGTCTCTCTCATTATTTTTCATATTGATGTTAGTCAATGCTCTGATACTTTAAAATGTTCAAGTTGGTCATGCAAATTTAATGTGTGTAAATCTGATGCAAAAAGTCTTTCATAGAGAAAATTGAAATCTGCATTTTGTACTCCATATGTGAATGTTTGTCAAAGTTATATTTTGTGAAGTCTTTAAGTTTTCTTTTGAAAAGCACAGCGAGATTCTTCATAAAGTTCAATTGAACATATCATATAGTGCTTTTAATAAGTGTTACATGTGAAGTCAATCAAATTTCACTTGTGCAAGCAAAGTTGCATTGTGTTAAGATTCAAACAAAATCTGTCATATTGGGTTAAAGGTTAAAAAGTTTAATTTGTGCTTTAAGAGTTAAAATTTGTATCACTCTAATTCACCCCCCCCCCTCTCAAAGTGAATCCACTTCCAATAGGGGCATGTGTTTTTCCATGTGGTTTTTCTTGTTGTTTTGGGATAGCATTTGTGGTATTCTCTCCCACAAACTTCTATATATTGGAGCCTTGATATGGTGGTTTAGTATGAGTTCTTTGCAAGTTGTCAGGATGATGAAGTGTTGTCAGATTGTAGAGAAGATTGTTGAATTGGTGTACTTCCTTGAAGATTAATACAAACATTGGATCTGTTTGGGTGTGGATTTTTTTCCTGAAAGGGTTTCTCCATGTATATCTTGTGTCACTTGTGTTGATGACTTGTGGTATTGCAAATTTTTATTTCATTGTTGCAATTGTCAATCACTTAATCATTTTATGGTAATCTTGTAAACATAATTTCATATTTTCAACCATATATTTAAGTTCATATCGCTGCAAGTTATACCTTGATTTCCAACAAATCAGTTGTATCTTAAAACTTCAAAACCCTTATATACATTTAGATCCACATTCATTCAATAAACCCTTTAATCTGTTATGATGATTATCATGGAAAGCAAATAACAAAAACTAAAACACAACACCATAAACAATAGAATTCCATATTTACATGGAAAACCCAAGATGGCAAAAAATCACGATGAGGATTAACTCACATTATAAGTAATAACAACACTGATTACAAAGGCTCACTTCCTAGAAAAGTAAAGGCTCACTACCAAAGGCTCATTTCCATAATAGAAAAGAAGATAGAGAAGAAATGTTACATAGAAAAAACTATCTCAATGAAATAAAGAATCCACCACAATGTCATCAACACATTCGTAGCATGATTGAAGAATTGTAGACACCTTCTACTCACTGCATCCAGTAATCTAACAAATAAAATCTCGCATTGCACTTCTCAAATTCGCACTCTATAGCTCTTCATTTTGCATCATACTTGTCTATTACTTCTATCACACAATCCCGCAACAAATCAAATCTTATTTATACCATCTTTGACCTTGAAACCTTTCTCCAAGGTCGGTTATGCACCTCAATTGTGCAAATTCAAACCAAGTTGGAACCAAAACATTCCTGCGGTGGAAAGGAATAAAAGTAGACCACAAAAATACTTAGCTAGGACCTAAATCCATCCTTACATGCCACACCATGCTTCCACAAACAAGGTGATCCCGCAATAGTGGTTTAAACTTTTTAGGAGATCCCAATTTTTGTTGAAATCACATATTTTTAGAAATTATAATGATTTAAGCCTTAAAATGTTCCATTTAAAGGATTACAATTGAAGAGGGTTTGATCAAACCACCTTAGATCAAACCTCCTTGGATATAACCCCACTAGTTTTAAACCATACCTATAACGAAGTCTCCTTTACACCTATCAAAATGTTGATAAAAAATCACTTTTGATTTACCTTTTGGGGGATCAAATGAATTCATTTAAAATTTATTTTTTGTAAGTATGTAGTCCTTATTATAAGCTTTCCAAAAATTAGAATTTTTAATTAATTTAATTTGATTGTTCTATTTATTTTTTATTTCTTGTGAATGTAGGTTTTTCATTGAAAACCAAGCTCCTTGTTTTGCACATGTTGAAAAATAGAAGATTATCAAAAAAAAATTAAAAACATCAGTGCACTAGATATTGATGTCCCTGATCCAACAAAAAAAAAAAATTGATACATACAAAAAAGTTATGTCTTAGCCAATAAATCATGTCTAAATTGTAACTGATTTGACTTTGAAACTTGATTAAGAAAAAAATATTCAATGAAATGTTATGGAACTAATTCCATGCACTAGATATCATAGTTACAAATCTAAATTAAAAAAAAATAGAATTTTATCCTTCATAGAAAAAACATTATGTGTTAGCCAGTAACATCACTCTTTAAAAATGGTGTTTACTGTTAAAAACTAGTTTACGAAGGAGATGGAAAAAGAAGTGCAATCTAAATCCAAAAAAAAAAGAAAAAATATATTTAGAATCTATAGACAAAATGTCACAAATCACTAGTTTGCATCATCTTCAAATTCCTCACGGTTTAGCTGCTATAGGTGCTCGAAAGTGAAGATTTAGTTAAAAAAAATTTGTTCAATGTCCAGTTTGGCCAAAAATTGTAAACCAGTATTGTGGGATCACCCAACAACTAAGCACCTTCACAAGTTGTGTAAAAACCAAGGTCGGTCGTTACATGTGTAAACACCATTAAGATTTTTAAGTACATGCTTCATTTGATCTATCCATAACTTGTAGACAATAAATGTCACTTGAACACACTCTGGAATATTCCATAAACACCCTAAAATCCAACAAACTTCTTTGCAACAAATTTCACTTGAAGAAAGTACACACCCAGTACATCCAGACAACTCTACCATACACTGTAACTCAAGAAACTGACTTTTGAAGTACCAAACCTCAAACCACTTCAACTGAAGAAAGATACCAACATTACAAATACTCCTTTAGATCTACAAGACCTAAAACATAGTTGCGGAGAAACATGGAGCAAAAAAATTTATCCTAGGCACCTTTGCAATACACAACTCACACTCTAGTGAACACAAATTCTTTTGCACAGTGATCCAATACACCAAATTATGGATACAACACCTCTAAAAAAAATTTATCAACATATCTAAATTGCATAAGCAGATCTTTAACCTAGAAAAAATGTGGGGCAACACAAGAACACAACCTTACAACCCAAAACACCATTTCAACACACTGTTTCTTCTTTTTATCAAATTTTCTCAAAAGCACTTGGAAACAAAGCACTAGAGAAAAATTCTCATCATCTACAGTACTTCCTCAACACAACTAAATCAACTACAACATAACAACTCAACCATAGATCACAAAAGCTTATCTCAACAATACTAAAGGATGACACTAGTAGCTTTACTAATGACAACATAATGTAACTAATTAAAGCATGGATAACATCCACTGCTCTCACAATAATATCCCCCTATAATGTTCTTCTTCCTCCTTATACATTTGACACCAATGAAAACACAAGCTTGTTGACATCAATGACAACACCAATCTACTTATACTTGCAATAATCTTCCCTTTTGTCATTGATGGCAACACGTGATGTGAAAAACCATCAAAGACGCAACAACTCTAAATATCAACAACTCTTCACATTAATTCTCCCCCTTTCTCAATTAGCTTATTACTTACTTTCCCTGAATAACTTATCTTTTTCATATGACTCTCTCCCCCCCTTTGACATCAATGGAAAAGGATAATTTGTATCACTTATTCTCCCCCTTTGACATCAATCAACCTTCTCACAACTTTTCTACAACAATGTTTCCTTTTTTTTTTGTACACTCCTCCTTAGGAGCACACAACAAACTGCACCAAATCAACTACCACTGCATAAGGACAACTCTCACTCTCCTGATTGCAAAAATCAGAAATGTCACTACCTACTCCCCCTGAGAGGTAGCCACCAACATTAGTCCAAAACAAAGAAAAAATATTGAGATCTACTGGACCAATGCATCTCCTTGTGCATCTAGTTCAAAGAAGGAGGGGAAATAACCCCCAACTTCTCTCGAAGATACTCAAAAGTATGCTTACGAAGAGCCTTAGTGAATATATCAACAATCTGATCCTTTGTAGGCACATATTCAAGTTTTACTTCATTTTCCACAACCTTTTCTCTCAAAAAGGGATACTGAATTAAGATATGATTTTCCTTGAATGCATTACCAGGTTCTTTGAAATATTGATTGCACTTGTATTATCATAGAAGATAGACATCAGTTCATCATACACCACTCTAATATCCTTCAATGTTTGCCTCATCCATAACTCCTACATGCAACAAGGTGTTGTTCCAATGTACTTAGCCTTTGTAGTAGATAAAGAAATCAAATCTTGTTTCTTGCTTAGCCATGACACCAATCTACATCCAAGAAAGAATGCACCACCATTTGTATTTTTTTGTCATCTACACAACTAACCTAATTTGCATCTGTGTAAGCATTCAAAGTGAAATCAGTATCCTTTGGATACTATAATCCATGATCCAAAGTTCCCTTCAAGTATGTGAATATCCTTTTTACTGCTACAACATGTGACTCTCTAGGATCTTCTTGAAATCTAGCCACAAGAAAAACTACATGCATGATATTTGGTCTGGTAGTATTTATATATAGCTTTCCACCAATCATTGATCTATACTTGCTCTGATCAACCTTAGGAGATTCATCATTCTTGCTTAGCTTACAACCAGTAACTATAGGAGTACATACCGATTTAGAATCTTCCATTCAAAACTTCTTTAACATTTCTTTGACATACTTTGATTATGAAATGAAAATTCCTTTATCTATTTGATTGATTTGTATCCCAAGGAAGAAATTCATCTTTCCAAACATAGACATCTCAAACTCATTTTGCATCTCTTCTGAAAACTTCTTACACATAGCTTCATTTCCTCTAAAAATTATGTCATCAACATATACAATCACAATCAGAATTTGATCTTTTTCAACTTTAAAATAAAGATTACTATCTGTGGTACCTTTATTGAATCTTTGCAATATCAAATATCTGTCCAACCTTGCATAGCAAGCTCTGGGAGCTTGCTTCAATCCATGTAATGTCTTCTTCAATCTACATACCATATTCGGTTTGTCTGATAACTAAGATCCTTTTGGTTGTTCCATGTATACTTCTTCAAACTCTCCATTCAAGAAAGCATACTTCACATCCATTTGATAAACTTTGAAATCCTTGTGTTGCAAAAGCCAAAAACATCATGATAGCTTCCATTCTTGCCACTGGAGCAAATGTCTCCTCAAAATCTATTCCTTCAACTTGTGAGTAGCCCTTACACATAAGTCTTTCCTTGTTTCTTACCACTTCTCCATTCTCATTTAGTTTATTTCTAAACACCCATTTAGTTCCAATTATATTTTTGTTTGCAGGTCTTGGAACAGGTTCCTAAGTCTGATTCTTCTCAATCTGTAGTAGTTCTTCTTTCATAGCCTTTATCCAATGTTCATCTTTTCATGCCTCAATTACTATTTTAGGTTCAAATTCAGAAAGTAAACACAAATTTACCTCTTCTTCAAAAACTTTCCTTCTTTTCAATACACCTTCTCTTTTATCTCCAATGATTTGTCTCAGAATGATTCGTCTACACATACGTAGGGGTTCTAGGGGTCTTTTTCGGTGCTTCTTCCTTTTCAATCTTTAATTTTTCCTTATCTTTTTCTTCTTCTCTATAAGTAGGCTCATTTGATTCATATCCATCTATCACCATTGAATTATGATAATCTTCATTAGCTTTGACAGTTGCACTCTCAATTTTTTTTCTCAATCTCTTGTAGCATCTTTAGGATTTGCTTCTTGTAGAGTATCCAAGAAAGATACCTTCATCAAATCTTGCATCAAACTTTACCAAGTTTTCTTCATCTCTTCTAATGTAACATTTTCTTCCAAACACCTTGAAGTACTTGACCATAGGAATCCTTCCATACCATAGCTCATTGGGAATCTTAGTGTTGTTGGATTTTGCTTGAACTCTGTAAACAATAGTATGAATTGCTTCTCTCTAGTAAGTTTCCAATAGGTTTGATTCTTTCACCATAGTCCTTATAACTTCTTGAATAGTCCTAGCTTTTCTTTCAACCACTCCATTTCATTGAGGATTTCTAGTGGTAGACAAGTGCCTCTTTATGCCATTATTCTCACAAAACATATTAAATTCATTGGAAGTGAACTCTCCACCTCTATCATACCTTAAACATTTGATTTTCATAGCCATTTCATTCTCAACCATAACTTTATAAGCTTTAAACTTCTTTAGATCTTCTTATTTTTCTTTGATAAAATTAACCCATGTCATTCTAGAATAATCATCAATTAAAAGAATGAAATACTTGTCACCTTGAAGACTTCTTACTCTTGTAAGACCACAAAGATCTGTATGCACCAACTCTAACAATCCAGTAGTATATTGTTATTTACCTTTGAAACTATAGAACCCTAATCCAAATACCTGCAAAACACAACAAATGAATACATTAGAAGATCAAATGTAAGAAAGAATAAGGATTCCCCATGGAATCCATTTACAAAGTTTTAAAATAGGAAATGAGACAAGAATGAAATGAAAGAGCAATAAAACAAGCTAAATCCTATTGAAACCAATGCAAACTCTTGATCCCATGAGGGAATTGGTGCCAATTTGATGTGAAAATTGGCCCTTTCCCAACTCCAATGATGCAATGTTGATAGATGATGAAGAGTGTTGATGAGTGATCCACTTTTGTGAAGATTCAAATGTGCTCCAAGATGAAAACCTGCATAACCTAGCTATGGATGGATGAATCTTGCAAATGCTTGAAGATGAATTTGAGTAAAGTAAGTTTACTCAAATTGTGGATGATCAAATGAGGATATGAGATCTTTATTTATAGATTGATAAGTTGAAGAGATGTCCAAATTTGATCAATGTGGGACAAAGATTCAATTAATGATATGATGCCACTTGTCAAGCTAAGAATGGTTGATGGTTGTGAAAGATTTGGGGTTTGTGCCAATAAATGCCAATATTTGAAATTCAAATTTGTTGAAATGACTTGAAAGGGGGGAAGAAAGAAAGCATTAAATGCCACTTGGCTCAAGGCAAAGGACATGTAAGAGATTTTAAATGCCTTGTTGGAAGGACTTGTCTATTTGGGGGGAGATTTCAAACTTGGAGGAATATTCCCTTTTTGATGTCATTTTGAAAGTAAATAGGGAATTATTAAATCAAATAAATGATTTAATTGTGCAAGTTGCAAAATCTAGAGAATTTGAGTGATTAGGATTAGCATTGTTCATGATTTGATTAATTTAAGGGGAGATTTAGCTAATTTGACTATTTGATTTAGATTTTAGGATTGAAATAAATCAAAAAGAGATGAAAATGATTAAGACTTAGTTAAATAAATATTTTTATTTATTTAACCAAAAGGGGTGATGTTAGATTAAATTAGATAAATGTTTATTTTATTTTATTTAATTAGATGAACTTTAGAAATTTAATCAAATAATATAGATTATTTAATTAAATAAAGAGAGGAAGATGAAATGACCTAGCTAATTACATAGAGACGATGATTTAATTAAATTGAGGGATTTATTTAATTAAAAGGGGAATTATGATGAATTTAATCAAATAAGGCTATTCGATTAAATGGTTAAATAGAGGGATAATTTAGGATGAAGCGATGTTAGTAGATCAGGATCAAGTGTAAAATATCAATTTGTATATTTTCGATGTCTACATAAACTTCTTGTTTGCTTTCCAATCTGACAATCCTTGTAAGCAACATTGATTGGATTTGTAATCTTTGGAAGATCTCTCATAGCTTGAACTAAACTTATTATTACTAGATTATCAAAATTAATGTGACACATCCTCCTGTCCCATAGCCAACTTTCATTAATCTGAGTCATAAAGCAATGGACATTAGCACCCTTGAGCTGATAAAAATTTCCATATGTCCTTCCAATAGAAATCACAGTTCTGAACCCTTTCTGATCTCACATCCAGCATCCTAAAACATAAGATTGTATCATTTGCTACACATTTTTCCAACACTTAAGAGGTTATGCCTTAAACCCTTGACATAGTAAACATCATCAGTATTATTCTTGCCATCAAAATTGATTGAACCTATTCCACATATCTTAGCACTTGAATCATCACCAAATCTAACAAGTCCTCCATCATAATTTTCAAGTCGAACAAAATTACTCTTGTCACCGATCATATGGTTAGAGCATCCACTATCAATGATCCAACAGTTCTTATCCTACCTAGCATGAAAAGAAAATACCAAAGCACCTTCAATATTGTCCCTTGTCTCCGAAGGGATTTCCTTCACACATATTTCAAAGTTAACAGAATTGGTTTAATTTTTTAAAGCCATAAACAAGCATTCACCATCATCGTCATCATCTCCACAATCAAATTCATCATCAGAAATACTTGCATCTTCTCTAACATAATATCTTTTTGTAATCATCTTACCTTTGTTCTCCTTGTTTTTTTCATTCACAACCTTGTTTGGACATCTTCAAGCATAGTGACCTATCTTTCTACAACTGAAACATTTGAAAGGAAACTTACCTTTGTACTTACCAGTACCCTTTTTCATTCTTCTCACAAAGTTAGCTTCCACATCATCAAGAACCTCCTAATCTGATTCTTCAGTCTTCTTTGATTTTCCAATCTTAAAAGGATTCTCAAATTTTGCTCCAAATTCTCTCATTTCAAATGCAGTTAAGGAGCCATCCAATTGATCTCTAGTATATAAATCTAGATTTGAAAATTCCTCAATAGCAGAAACTTTATGACTGTATGCTTTAGGAAGAGTCTGAGAATTTTCTTTACCACTTTTAATTCTTTGATTTTCCCACCAAGACCTTTGATGGAACTGACCACTTCATCTACCCTCTGCATGTAACTTGTAATGTTTTCATATTCAAATATCCATGTGTTCTCAAATTTAATCTTTAGATTATACATCTTAGCTTGTTTGACCTTATCATCTCCTTCATAAATGGTTTCCAACTTTGTCCAGATTTCTTTAGCACTTTTCAGATCCATAACTTTCACTAATTCAAAATTTGTAAGACTACACAATAGAGCATACCTTTCTTTACCATTGCATGCATAGGCCTTAATTTCAGCTTCAATGCTCAGACCATTTGTAGGCATAGTATAATCATTATGTACTGCCTTCTAGATGTCAAATTCAAGATAAACTAGATAACCTTCCATCCTTGTCTTCTAGAATGCATAGTCCATGCCATCAAGCATGGGAATCTCCTTCTTTTGTGCCATCTTGGATCTACCTCAAGTGATTAAGCTTCCTTCCAAGGAACCTTGCTCTAGTACCATTTTTTGAATGCACAAGACAACTGAGAGTGGGGTGAATCAATTGTACCTTAAAAATTCAAAACCCTTATAAACATTTAGATCCACATTCATTCAATAAACCCTTTAATTTGTTATGATGATTTATCATGGAAAGAAAATAACAGAAACTAAAATACAACACCATACACAAGAGAATTCCAGATTTATGTGGAAAACCCAAGATGGGAAAAACCACAGTGAGGATTAGCTCACATTATAAGTAATAACAACACTGATTACAAAGGCTCACTGCCCAGAAAAAAGAAAGGCTCACTGCCATAATAGAAAAGAAGATAGGGAATAAATGTTACATAGAGAAAACTATCTCAATGCAACAAATAATCCACCACAATTTTGCCAACACCTTCGCAGCCTGATTAAAAAATTGTAGACACCTTCTACTCACTACATCTAGTAATCTAACACATGAAATATTGCACTGCACTTCTCAAATTCACACTCTATAACTTTGAAATTCACATCGTACTTGTCTATCACTTTTATCACACAATCCCTCAACAACTCAATTCTTATTTATATTGTCTTCAACCTTGAAACCTTTCTCGAAGGTCAGCTATGCACCTCAACCATGCAAATTCAAATGAGGTCAACACCAAAACATTCTTTCTATGGAAATGAATGAAGGAGGACAAAAAAAATCCTTAGCTAGGACCTAAAACCTTCCTTACATGCCACGCCATGCTTCCAAAAACAACTAAGCACCTTCACAAGTAGCTTAAACACCAAGGTCAGACGTTACCCATTTAAACACCATTAAGCTTTTAAGTACATGCTTCCTTTGATATATCCATAAATTGAGGACAAAAAATGTCACTTGAACACACTTTGGAATATTCCATAAACACCTTGAAATCCAACAAAATTCTTTGCAACAACTTTCACCTAAAGAATGTACACACCCAATACATCTAGACAACTCTTCCATGCGTTGTAACTCAAGAAAATTACTTCCAAAGTACCAAACCTGAAACCACTTCAATTGAAGAAAGATACCAACATTATAAACACTCCTTCAAATCTGCAAGGCCTTAAACATAGCTATAGATAAACACAAAGCATAAACATTTATCCCAGCCACCTCTGCAATACACAACTCACACTCTGGTGAACACAACTTCTTCTGCACAATGATCCAACACACCAAATTTTGGATACAACACCTCTGAACATTTTTTTATCAACATATCCAAAGTGCATAAGCAGATCTTTAACCTAGAAGAAATGTTGAGCAAAACAAGAACACATCTCTGCAACCCATAACACCATTGCAACACACTATTTCTTCTTTTTATCAAATTTTCTCAAAAGCACTTGGAAACCAAGCACCAGAGACACATTCTCATCATCTACAGTACTTCCTCAACACAACTGAACCAACTACAACATAGCAACTCAACCATAGATCACAAAAGCTTATCTTAGCAACATTAGAGGTTGACACTAGTAGCTTTACTAATGACAACATAATGTAACTAATCAAAGCATGGATAACATCAACTGCTCTCAAAAAAATCTCCCCCAATAATGATCTTCTTCCTCCTCATACAATTGACACCAATGACAACACAAGCTTGTTGACATCAATGACAACACCAATCTGCTCATACTTGCAACAAGATCCTAAAGTTTCTAATTTATTTTTCAAAGGTGTTTAGATTGCATGGTTTTCCAAATGATATAGCTAGTGATAGAGATAGTAGATTTCCCAATGCTTTTTGGTAGGAGTTATTCTAGTTGAAAAGTACCCAAATTACTTCAAGCACTAGCTACCATCCACAAACAAACAAAAATTGTGAATAAGTGGGTGGAAGGATATTAGAGAAATTGTTTCTTTGGTCAACAAACAACTTGGATAAAATGGCTTCATTTGGGAGAATATTGCTTTTCAACACAACTCATCACATATCTATTGGTATGTCTCCTTTCAATGCATTATATGGTTATGATGCAATAATATTTGTTGATTTGATATTTTTAGATAGTAGAGTACCTGTAGAAAATTATCTAGTTAAACAAAGCCAAGATATAGTGAAAATATTGAAAGAAAATTTGTAAAAAGCACAAAATTAGAATAAGTTTTATACAAATAGGAAACAAATAGAGATAACATTTGAGGTAGGAGACATGATATACTTGAGGTTGTAGCCATATTAATTTCTCTACCATCAAGGGGAGCGGGAAATAAAATCTCCAAGAACAAGTTTTATTGACCCTACAAAGTCATCAAGAAAATAGGTGAAGTTGCTTATGATTGGGAACTTCTTGAAGGTTGCAAAATTCATAATATTTTTCATATTTCTTGTTTAAAAAAGGCTTTGGGTATGCAAATTGTTCCTTCCATTGATTTACTACCTTTGGATGATGAGGGAATTCTAATCTTTATTCCTAAAGTTGTACTTGATAGCAAGGTAAATAAACTTAGGAATAAAAACATAACAAAATATTTGATTGGTTGGAGGGGTCTACCTATTGAGGATGTTTCGTGGGAAGATTATGAGATTCCTAAGCATCCAAATTTGAGTTTCTTAAGGACAAGAAAATTTTGGGGGAGGACATGTCATGTCCCCTATCAAAATTATTTTAATTATGTGATTATTAGCCTAATTTCGTTATTTATTGGGCTAAGAAAAAGTATTAAGGAAATAATATTTTAAATTTATGTTTATGTCCCCGAGGAATTTGATATTTTACAATTATTTTGGGATATTTAAATATTAAAAAATGTATTTACACCTTGGTGGTACTTGTTAATTTCTACCTCCTTTGGTGTTTTTACCTGTTGAAATTTTGAAAAATCCTCCAAATTGTGCAAGGATGTCAAAAATGTGTGTTTTATTGCCCCTAAAACCCTAAATTTCATTTAAAATTCTAAGCATGATCCAAAACCCTATTGTATATCCTACACCCCTACACTTATCTTATGTTTCATCGTTGACCTGTAATTGGGGTTTCCTTCACTTAAAATATAACCTCAAGGCCTTGTTCCCATGTGTTTACCATCCCCTTACATTAGAAAATCAAGCACTCCTATTTTTATGAATAATTTCATCTATCACTTTGAGGTTTTGAGTTCTTTTGGGTCCCACTAGACACACATTGACATTTTGTGCAGCCTCTTTAGTTTTTTGAAGCCTTTTATGTTCAAAATTTTACCTCCATGAACTCGCGAAATCCTTTTGCATCACCAACATGTACAAGTCCACAACCAATCAAGTCAAGATATTTACTTTTCACACAAATGTTTTAAGTTCTCTTGCAAAGTCCCCCCCATCGTTCATAAGTAGACCCATTTTTACCTAGTTGCTTTAAGTTTTTTTCTAAATCACATGCACTTTAGAGCCTTTAAGTATTACATAAATCCTTTATACTGTGGAGCCTTTATTTTTGACAACATTAGCCCCTGTGAAGTTGTGAAATGCTTTCATTTTTACTAAATGTGTATGTTTTACCTTTTTGTGCAAGAAACAATGTTCATGAAGTGATATTAAACCAAGATTTCTTTTCCTTGAGCTCCTAAAATCTTGACACGTGTCCCATATCCTTTGTTAATAGTATTTCTCAAAAAGATGAAATATTGGTGGAGCTTCAAAGCTTGTCTTCATGCTCTTGTGAGTCCTTGAAATGGCAACATGTGTCTTGGGCCTGTGCATAAAAAAGGTATTCTCATTGTGAAGGAAATTTCAAATTCTCACGATCATCGTTGATTTTCTAGGATCGATGGTCCACATTCAAACATGGAGAACGACTACCATTGGTCACATGTTCAAGAATGTGAAGGTATTAACGGTGTATTTGATCTATATTTTCCAAATTCTCAAAGGAAAAGGTTTAATCATTCCATGTTTCATCATTATAATCATAAAACCTAAGTACTAGAGTGAATATTAGAAGAATTTCCGAGTGAATGAGGGTTACATAGTGAAATTTGGGCATCTTGCAAATTGCAAACAAGTATATCAAACCTTCTCTATGTGAATTTGAAGGTGTAAAAATGTGAATTGTCTAGAATCAAGTATTCAAAAAGGTAATTAGGGTTTGTAAGGGGTAGATTCTACAAAATTTATTAGAAGTCTTTGAATAAGTGTAAAACTTACAAAACCCTAGTTGTTTAAATTATAAACCCTAAATTGAGAAAATTGTTGGGACATCAAAGGGTCACAAGAGGGGGCTAGATGATGATATTATCACATAGCTTCCTAGATCACAAAAGAGGTCAAGAATGGCTTAGGCATCTAGAATTCTAGCCAATAGGGTTTTTGATAAACATGAGAATTGTAGAGATCCTATCATCCACATCCAACGTTATGTCGTGTTCAAGCATTCCTTCAAAAAGGCCCTAGCAAATATACCTGTCTACAACATTTAGCGGTTAGGGTTAGGGAGAATGGTTGTGCCTAATGTTTGTTAATGTTGATTTGATCAAAGCAATTGTTAGTGCTTACAACACTAAGAAAAGGACATTATTTAATACAAGTGGGAAATACCTCATGCCCATGGATAGAGCTCATATTTATAGGATTTTCAATCTAAATCCTAATGCTCAACTACTTATATATTTGAGTGTCTTAACCAAAAAATATCAAAGGCACATAGATATTTACAAAGTTAAGTGGTTACCATGTTGAGCCTAGGGGGAATCATAGGGAGTTGTAGAGGTTTGCAAAAGGTGATTTAGAGCCTTTTGGCTATGAGATTTTTTAGGGATATTTTTTGACGATATCTTTTCATTATGTCAAGTCCTAGGGTTGGAAAACAAGATCCAAATATTTGTCAACCTAATGTTGTTATTTGTGGACATTCAGAGCAGGGATGTCAACAAACTCTATGATTATGCTAGATATATTGTAGAAGAGTTACATAAGTCCTTGAGTTCACTCAAGAAGGATAAAATAATTAATTTCAAGTGGTACTCACTGCTATGGCACATTATTATGTATATTGGAGAGAATGTATGGTCCTCCCATCTGCAAATAAGGACCATAGATGAATAGAAAAAAATATTGACAATCCAAGAATGAACATTTGAGAATTTCTTTGTTAGAAAAATGTTGGAAAACTTAAGTTTTCTAGTAGTTAGAGGAGGTTAGGAGATTCTTGAGGCCAAAGGATCTCACTCTAAAAAAGGGAATTGATAATAATTGGTGTGATTGGCTCTTTTACATAGATGCCACCATGATTATAATATATGGATCTCCAGTGGCACCACATGTGCTCCCTAGGGATGTGTCAAACATAATGGATTTCTTAGAAATCATGTGGAAATTGAATGAGTATGATAAGACTCATTTCATGAACAATAAGAAGTGTTCCCTCCTCCCTGCTACAATTATATTCTCAAATTTTTCAGTGATACCAAGGGAGAGTATGGAGCTTCTTTATGGAGAATTGTTTCCTTACAAGATGAAGGTGGATAAGGTGAGAAGATGCGATCTAGAGAAATTTATACATGAACAAAGAGCCATCTTCAAAATAGCACCTTACCCACATGATTTTGATAGTGTGGAAAATTTAATTAGAAATTTCTCAATAGGGAAGGAAGCTGTAAATAGAAGAGCTCTATGGGTGAGAATTTAGATTGCAGAAAAAAGGAAAAAAATAGATCCATCTTTTAAGGGATCACTTTTGCATATCAGTGATCCCATACTCCAAATGATGGTCATCCTAGAAAATTCTAATCAACTATTGGAAAATGTGTTGAATCCCCCTTCAAGCACTCTAGGTTCTTCCACATCCAAAATGAATGTGCCACTAAGTCCTCAGAAATTCACTTCCTTGAGACAAATTGACCCTTCATCTAGACTACTAGTAGACTATCCTCTGGGTCCAGATGAGTTTAGTGCTTAAGAAGGTATAATACAAATGATGTAACCTCTTCCAAGGTTCATCATAGAAAGACCCACAAATGATAGGTTGGCCCTCAATTTTCAAATAGGAGGGCAAGTTGTGGATGATAGAGGGGCCTAGGATTACCATGAATTTATGCAAGATGACCAATTCATTGCAACAAAAGAATTAAGTGATTTTATCCTCAAGAATAAATGAGAGGAACTATAACAAAAGGTTTTAGATAGAAGCTTCTCTAAGAAATAAAAGAAGGATAAAATTGAGGAGTTTTGGAGGAATTTCAAAGAAGAGATGGATGCCATGACCCCTCAAAGAGGGAGGGAATTGGTCAAAAGTGTAGGGTGCCTCTTATTGCTAGGATGGGATATGTCATCTACCATTGTATTTGACACAATTAAGAGACAAGGAGTTGATGATCTAGTTTTGAGTTCAAAGCAGTAAGAAGAGGCCCTCTACTTTGGATTAGGATTCCATCTAGGGCATGAAACCCTAGAAATTTGGTCAATTTTCCCAAAGACCAACAAGCCCTAGGTTATAAATGATCCCATTGAACTCACTGGAAATCTCACTATTAGGAGAGTTGGGGATACCAGTGTTGTCCAAGCAGTTGTACTCACACTGAACATAACACTCTTCATAGAAGCAACAATGAAACTACATGGTGATTTGGACAAGACAAATGCAATAAACTTGAAGTTGCACAAGAACAACTAAATGTGGCTATAGTTTTTCTTCCTCATCCACAACAAATAAGTGAAGCTCAAGGGTCCCATAATAAATAAATCCTAATCCAGGAGATTAAGGATTTAAAATATGAGCTCAAGTAGAGTAAATCAAAGGCTAGAGCAACAAAGGAGGGGGCAATGAAGAAGGTTTCAGACCTTGTTGACAATATTTTGGGTCACAGGTTGTCTAACATTTTGAGCCAAGTAGTTAAAGTATGGGACAACTAAAATATCTTGAGGAATGCATACACAAGCCACATTCAAGTAGGAATAAGGTTGAGATGCTTCCAAGTCAGCTGGTCTCATGGGGTTACATTGCTGAAAAATTATTGTCAAGAATCCTAATTTTTATAGCAGTATGGTGGCTGACATTTTGAATAAGTCAAATTTATTGGATGCCATAATTGGTCATCATAGTAGGTATAGGGACTTGATGAAAAGGGAACTAAGTACCTTTGAAGGTTTTGAGGAATTTTATATGCCCTCAATTTTGAATGAAGAGTGGGAAATAAGGCCATGCAGGGAATTTGGAGGTCAAAGATTGTAGATATCATCACTCCTATGTATAATAAGATAAATAAGGAGAAGTTGATGTAGAATAGTTAAACCTATGCATGTATTCACTTAACAAATTGGAATGGGTAAAAGCACAATAGTGTGTCACACTTTCGACCAAATAAATAGTTCTGAGCGAACTATTTTTGGGCAGAAGATATTAGGCCGAGTGGCTTTCGGTCGAAACCACGCAACACCGACATGGTAGGTACCTTTTTGGCTGAAGAGGTTTCGGCCGAAAGCCACTCGGTCGAATACCTCCAGCCAAAAACATGAAAATAGTGAGCGTGTTTGGTATTTATAGCTTGAAAATATCAAGAAATTTTTGGCCGAGTATGTTTTGGCCGAAACATGCTCGACCGAAACATACTCGGCCAAACATGTCTAGTTGGCATCCTACTTGGTAGCAAACTCACCTTTTTTCATAATGTTTTGAAACATTCAACTTTGGCAGAGTATTTCTCTAGTCAAAATGAATTTTCTGCAAAAAAGAAAAATACCCTTTCGTAGAGCTCAGATTAGTGAATCCAAATATATTTTTTTTAATATTTTGATTAGTTTAAATATATTTTAATTCTAAAATAATGCAAGTAGGTTGTTAAAATTAAAAAAGAGGTTGATTAGAAATTTAAAAAAAAATAGTAAAACATATTAAAAAAAATTTAAACTTATATGGGGCACAAGAGGAGAGAGTCTTCTTCAAAAGGGTATAATTTGTTTTTTGAAAATGATTAAAAAAATTGACAATAGTTGAACTCCCATGAAAACTGTCAAATTCTGATAGGTTTGACTTTAAAACGTTATTACGAGAAAAATATACATCAAAATTTGATTTTTTTTCCCATGCACAAGATATTGAAGTCACCTATTTGGAGAAAAAAAATTAGGGAGAAATGAATTTTTTTTCAATTTGTTTCTTGACGTCCCGTGAAGTCACTCTTTTCTGAAATTTTTAGCATTCCAAAATTTGTCCTTAAATTGATAAAAACATAATGAAAACAATTTTTTTTTAAAATTAAAAAATTACAGGAATAAACTTCATCAAAAGTTCTACATTCCATTAGTTTACACCATTTTGAAATTCAAAAATAAAGACCACTTTTATGTGGTTGAAGTTCCTTTTTTTTTTGGTTCTTGGTCGATTCCTTTATAAAGTGACACAGGTTTGTGCTTTTACCTGAATATATCTTGTTAGGTTTCCTAATATGGTTCAGGTTTTGATTGGTGATTACTATAAAGCACATGTAGAAAAGGTCAACTAATTTTTTCCACCTAGGATGGACACATCAACAGAGCAGGGTGAAGATAAAGAGGAAGATGGTGCAACAACTTGAGTTGTGTTTCAATTGGTCTCCACCAACTAGAATTTATTGTTGTATGGACGTTTATGAAAGGAATGTCAGATATCTTAGATATTTCTTGTTACCTATAGAAAGTAATTTTGGAGAAATTCAGGCCCATACACCAGAGTAACTACTTTCAACTACTTTTTTAGTGGTTTCTCCTTTTGTATTTATGTTTTTTTCTTTGTAAATAATGCCACCACCTAAAATTGTCTTTTGTGATTTAAGCGGTGAGATGAGGCTTTTTGCTTGTTGTTTCCCTTGTGTCTATAAAAGGAAATTTTGAACCTCATTTTAAGGATTCTAAGTTCTTAGTTTTTTCTAGTCTTTGTATAGAATTAGGTATTGTATAGTCTAGTCTTCTAAAGTTTCATATCAAAGATAATGTAATTTTGCTTTGTAATAGCAATAGATACCTAAAACACTTATTTTTCTCAAATTTGTAATTCATACTATTGTTGTCTCCATATTGTAATACATCTTCTTTTGAATCTAAATAATCAAAGATTATTCAGGGTTCCCATATCACATTTGTTGTTATGCATGTCTTAATTTCTAGCTTTTGTTCAAAGAATGGATTAAAATTTCTTTCAATTCATTCATGAAAGATTGTGTTGTTACATTAAATATTTGTAAATAGAGTAATGGTATTGTCTCTTTTGTTAGTTTCTCATTGTAATGCATTGAGGTTATAAGAAGCCATAGGGTTAATCTATTGTGGGGGTGTTTCATTTCATCTTTAACTCTGTAAATGGATCATAGAGCTCAAAACTAAGTAGAATCAAATCTAAAACAATTGAAAATTCACTTTTACTATAATTTTATTTATGCTCAATCTACACTGTCAAAAAACATAGAGAAATAGGGGGTTTTGAAGATGATTCAGCAAATCAGGCTCACCTTCTAAAATATTAGTGTAGAGTTAATCATTTACATTTAAAGAATTATTGTAAGCATTGATATAAGGTAAATGATGTTATAGGGGAACCCACCTTGGTTTTGCAAAGCCTAAAGTGCATAGGGGAAAAGTATAAAATCTATCTACTTTCTATTGGCCACTAACCCTCTTGAGTATAAGATTTAGCTAATCCTTAGAGAAACTTGGACAATCGGTTAGAAACACCAACAAATTGGTGATTTTATTGGTGATAAAATTTAATATTGAATCATAATATATGTCCTAGTTTCCCTAGGACTTGTGTTTTGTTATTTATTCATTATGCCTAGTAGTCTATACCTTAGAAAATTGAGTCAAAGGTTTTATTTAATAATCCATTTGTTGAAAGAAGTTTAAAGAAGGTTGTCAGGTTTGAAGTCTTGTCAAAATACTTGAAATAAATTTATTATCCCCATTAAATTGGGTGATGACTCTAATACATCTCAAAAGGACCAGTTGGAAAGAAAAGGAAAGATTTTAGAAGAGTATCACCATCATGGACGAAAAACAATTTTTGTATAAAGGTGACCCTAAAAAGAGGCTTGAAATGGAGCCCCCAAATAGGAAGCATACATGGAAAGTGAGAGATGCAAATAAGTCAACTCATTCTTTGGGAAACCCCTTTGTTTATGCAATTAGTGGTGATAGTTCTGTTGATAATACAAGAGATGCAATACCTAAACAACAATTAACTTTTCTTGAAATAATTGAAAAATAAAGAGAACAAATTCAATTTAGGAACATGATCTCAGACATGGTATTTTGAATCCAAATGCTCCTATTATAAATATAGTAGTGGAACAAATTCATAAAAATTCCACAGTCCAAAGAGTAGTTGATTTTTCTTATGAAAATCCTATTATGACTACTATGCCTCAATTTGCAACTAGTATGCCTTAGGATGTAGCCACTAATGTTCCTCAAGTTTCTTTACTAGCCCCTATACTTGAAAGGACACTTCAGACTAAGGAGGAACTACTCAAGGAAATGAAATATCTTCAACTAGAATTGAACAAACTAGAGGAAGAAAGAATTGAGGCTATGAGAAAGAGAGATGAGATGAAGAAGAGGGTGAAAGGTATGAGAGATTCCTACAATTATTGTAATACCTCAACATCATCCCCTCAAAATCCTCCTAAAAATACTAATCATTTAAATTTTCCTCTTCCAAACTCTTGTGTCAACACTTGGAGTGATCCCATATTAACTAATGTAGTCCCACTAAACCCTCATACTAATGTTGCATCACAAGTTTTATCTAGTACAAGTGTTGCAGGGGGTATCCCTCAGGGAAATTCAAATCCCTCTACTTCACAAAAATATAATCTTGGTACATTTGAAGTGCCTACAAATTCAAGTGTTCCATTAAATCCTCAAGTAAACCCCACCCAAAACCCTCATGTTCAAATGTTTAGCAACAAGGTGTTGGCATAGGAGCAGTATCCCAATAGTATAACTTTGGAACTAAGAATATGTGCCAAACAATCAATCAAATTGGGTGCCAAATGAAATATAATGCCCAACCTAATCCTAGTGTTCAATATGTCCCTATAGCCCAAAACCAATCATCCCACAAAACGCCCCTATAAACCAAAATGCCTAGCCAAATCTAGGAATTGGAAATGTTCAGGGAAGAAGACCTCTGCAAATGGATAGATATAGACAACTATATTTTGATGGTATTCTTGGATAACCCAATCAAGTTCCTAATGAGGTGAGGTCATATTTGGATTTTTTTTCAAGAAATGATGCTATAATTGGCAAGGAACATCTCAATTTTTTCTTGAATTTGATGGATAATTTTGAAGTAGAGAATGAAGATGTGGTAATGAATTTTTTTATGTAATCTTTGATTAGTGAAGCCAAATATTGGTATAGAACCTTACCAAATGCAAGCATAGGATCTTGGGATGATTTCAAAAGAATATTCAGAGAACAGTATGGGGATAATACCGACCCAAGGTTCATTATAAATTAATTCACCAACATAAGCAAGGGTTTGAATGAATCAATGTCGGAGTTCAATGTTAGATTCAATAGGACACTGAATAAAACTCCACCATACATGAGGCCTAATGAATCTATGTGATTGGTTTTGTATTTTAATGCTTGTGATCCAAAAATGGGTTATGAACTGAAGGATAAGAATCCTCAACCACTCAGAGATGTTTTTAGGATTGCAACTCATATTGAGAACAATTAGAAAGCTTCAGAGAAGGTGAAAAAAATAGATGATATCAAAAAAATTCAAAACCCTAAGGGACATCAAAATAAACCATCCAATCTTGAAGCCAAACTAGATAAGGTGACGAGTTCCCTTAAGGATCTTAGTTATAAGGTGGCTAAAAATGAAAAGGGTTTACCACATGTTAGATAGAATTACCAAAGACAAGAAATAATGCCAAGACTAGTAGATCATCCTTATAATACCACTTGGAAAAATGGTAAACTAGTGCAACAAAATCAAATAAATGCACCAAATAGGGAAACTCCAGACCCTCTCAAAATATTAGGTGTTAATATGATGGAAGACGAATTGTGATGTCTAGCGTGTCAATTACCCCACTCACCCTCACAATGTGCAATAACATGGTCATTTGATGAGCCTACAACACCATGTGATAATTGAAATGATGATCATTATCCAGAGAAACAAGGTATATTTACATGTTCTCAACAAAGTTACATTTGGAGAATAGGGAGTATAATTATTTAGAAGAGGAAGGAGTATAACTTGATGCTAATGATTTGAGAGATATGAGGGACAACTATCATCAACAAATTTTCTCTGATGATGAAATACAAGAAAATTACCAGTCTATGTATGCTTTTGGATCATCAAGATCTAATATTAACCTACCTAAGAAGACCTTCAGAACAAGAAATCAGAGCTTTGACTACTGCTGCAATTACTCAGGTCAAGAGCAATTATAATTTAAGGAATGGAGTATTCAATGATACCAAGGTAAGGTTGGAAGGATCTTCATTAAGGAGCAATATAATGATAAAAATGATCAACACTCTTATAGGAAAAGAGAGGAACCTAAAACTAAAGACAATGATACACCATGCAAAGGAAAGAGAATTGAAAAGCCCATGGAACAAACTGCCTCTCCTTTTGCAAAAACCAAATACATTAGAAGGTGAAAAATGATAAAGAAAAGAAAGATACTAGGTGTGTTCAAGAAATTCAGTTAGGTGGTAAGCAAGAAGAGACCAATGAACAAATTACACCATTTTTTGACATTCCAAAATATTTTGTTGTTGATATGACTCAAATACTATCACAAATCAAGGTATATGTTCCTCTACTAGAGATGATGAGAATAGAGGAGCACAAGAAGAAGGCAGTTTCCCTTGTTAATGAAGCAACTTTAGCCTCTAATGGAAAAAAGGTGATTACCCCACCTGAAAAGGGTAAAGACAAATAAAAAAGGGTTGAACTTGAATGTGCAAGTAGTGAAGTACCAAAAGTATTTTTGGGCACTACCCTGACTACTTTCCCAAATAAGGTTTTATGTGACTCTACAAGTAAATAAAAAATTGGTTAAGAATTGCATGATTGACTCAGAGGCATCCATAAATGTTATGCCTCTAGCAATTATGAAAGAATTGGGATTGCAAGTAAGTAAAGCATTTGGAAAATGCTTTATAATGGATTCTAAGGAAGTTCTAGTTATTGGAATAATGAAAGATGTGCATTTCAAACTGGTTGCATTCCCTAAAAAGGACTTTATGATGAATGTAACTATAGTTGAAATTCCACCTCAATATGGAATTCTTTTATAAAGAAAATGGTTAGCAACAATTGGAGGAAGTATGCAGTTAGACCTTTCATATGCCATAATCCCTATTAATGGAAAGGATGTCAAACTAAACAAAGAAAAAAGATCCTCCAATCTTATTAAAGACTTACAATCAAGTGAACATGTGAATTTTGTTGATGTAGACATGGAGAAATTCAAAGTTTTAGAGTCACAAACCACAAAAAGTAAAGATGCACCTATAGTTGAAGAAATAAAAGAACTAGCTCAGGAAAATAGTCTTTGGACTATTTATTTTTATGGAGCATGTTCAAAGGAAGGATTAGGTGTTGGAGTGATCCTTATATCACCAAAAGGTAAGTCCTATAAATACTCATTCTCTTTGAAATTTGAGTTTACCAATAATGTAGTAGAGTATGAGGCTTTGTTATTAGGACTAAAATATTTTTTCAAACACAAAATCAAGAAGCTTAGATTTTTAGGGGATTTAGAGTTAGTTGTATCTCAAGTTAGAGAAAAATAGGTGTCAAAACATAAAAAGTTGAAGCAGTATAAATCTGTTGTTTGGGATACTATTGAAATGTTTGATACATTTTCAATAGAGTGGGTGGAAAGAGGAAAGAATGTAAGGGAAAACCTTCTTACCAACATTTCCTTGAGACCAGAGGATAATACTTTTGCTCGAATATATAAGGTTGGGGTCCAAATAAGGCCATCCATCCCAAACAATATTCAAAACTAGTAGGTGTTTAATAATGACCAAGATTTGTTGAAATTTTTGCATTGGATAAATGGCTACCATAGCTAGGAAATTGATTTTCAAAGTTTTGTGGAAAAATTTGATGGAAAGGATACCTTTTTGGGGAATGAGGTGATTTAGGTAAAAATTAATAAAATTCCTAAATGTTTGGTGGCCTTGGAGAGATTTTTTGACAATTCTAATAAATGTAATGTTAAACAAACTTCCACACATGAGAAATACTTAGAAGAAGTTAATTTAGGAATAGAGTATGCACTTAAAAGGGTCTACAATGGTAAAAAACTTAACCCTAAGATTATAACAATGCTTATTTCTCTCCTTTGAAATATACAAGCATGTCTTTGCTTAGTCATATAATGATCTAGAGGCTTACAGAGAAGATATGTTCTAGCATGAAATTCCCCTAAAGTTATATTCCAAGCCTTTCAAACAAAAGAAGAGACCCATAAGTCCTATAATAACACCTAATAGACAAAAATAATTAATGAAACTTAGAGATGGAGGGATCATCAAGCCTATCAGACATTCCACTTGGGTTTCAAACCTAGTGCTAGTCAGAAAAAAGAATGGAAGCATAAGGTTATGTGTAGATTTTAGAATTATGAATATATCTTCATTAAAGGACAATTTTCCTTTGCCAAACATGGTGACAATGTTGCAGAAGGTCACTGGTTGTGAACTACTATCAATGATGGATGGATTTTTGGGTTACAAATAGGTGAAAGTGAAAGAATTAGAGAAGTAAAAAACTGCTTTTATCACACCATGGGGTACCTATGTCTATGTTAGAATTCCATTTGGTTTGAATAATATAGGATCAACATTCCAAAGAGTTGTGGATGTTACATTCTCAAATTTCATAAACATATTCATGTTGGTTTATCAAGATGAATGACTACATACTCCAAGAAAGAGGAATATCGTTGCATGCATCTAGAGAAGATTTTTGGTAGATCTTTAGAATATGGTATTTCCTAAATCCTAAGAAATATGATTTTGGGGTGATAGAGGGAAAAATTCCAAGCCACATAGTTTCCAAGAAAGGAATTAGAATTGACCAAGTGAGCAAGTGGTAGTAATTGAAAGGATCCCTTAGCCTTAGACCATCAAAGGTACTCAATTCTTTTTTGGGTAAGTAAATTTTGTGTGAATATTTGTAACCAAATTTGTAGAAATAATAAGATCTATTTCAAAGATGTTTAAGAGAGGGGAATCTATATAATGGAATGAGGAACCATCTAGGGCATTTCAAAGCATAAAAGAAGCAATAAAGAAGGCTATTGATTTGAAATCTTCTGATTTCTCAAAGCCTTTCCAACTCTTCTCTTTTGCCTCATTGCACATTATTGTTGTGGTCTTGTTGCAAAAGAATGATGAGGGTTATGAAAAAACCATTACTTTCTTTAGAAAAACTCTCTAGGTAGCAGAAATAAAGTATGATATCAAGGAAAAACAAGCTTATGCTCTTATCAAAGCTATCAAAAAATTTAGATCTTATTTGGTGGGTGCAAAAATAATAGCTTATGTTCCTAGTACTACAGTCAAGGAAATTTTTACTCAATGGGAAGTTACTAGATGAAGATGTATATGGATCAACAAGATCCAAGAATTTAATATAGATATCCAAATAACTAAACTTGTCAGAGGGCAAGGTTTAGCCAAGTTGATGGCAAAATATAATCTTGAGGCTAGCCAAATAAATCAAATACAAGATGATTCACCTATGAAAGAATATAGCTTACACTCCTATCCTTAGTATAAAGATATTATACATTATCTAAAAGACATGTCTTGTCTAGAGCACATGACAAATAACTAGAAAAGAACCCTCAAGTTACAAGCCATAAGATATGTTTTATTTCAAGATTGCTTGTACTAGAGGGGAAAAGATGGTGTTTTACTCAAGTGTGTTGATGAAGAAAAAACAACTAGGATTCTTGAGGAGATGCATAGTGGAGTATGTGGAGGACACTACATGGCCAAGATAACTACTCACAAAATATTAAAGTATAGATATCGACGGCCTTCTCTATTTGTTGACATTCATAAGATGGTGAAGAAATGTGATGCTTGTCAAAAAAATTCAGGCAAGCTGAAATTCTTTGGTGCTTTACCTTTAAGAACACTGAGTGTGGAGGCTCCTTTTCAACAGTGGGGCATAGTTTTTATTGGTGAATTTAGTGAAAAATATAATGGTGGTCACAGATGGATTTTAGTGGCCACAAACTATTTCACCAAATGGGTAGAAGTTATCCCAATCAGGAAGGAAACTAGCAAGGTTGTCATTGATTTTTCTCATGGAAAATATTATCATACGGTTTGGGACTCCTACAAAGCTAATTATAGACAATGCTATGTGCTTCAAATCATAAGAGTTTACAATTTTTTGTCATAATTATGGAATTTCCATATCACTCTTCTCCTTATCACCCCTAAGGGAATGGACAAGTTGAATCTAACAATAAGAGTCTGATGAAGATCATGAAAATAGTGATTGGAAAAAATAGGTCATGTGATTCAAAGTTAAAATTGGTATTGTGGGCTAATGGGACAATAGTCAAGAAAGCCACAAAAAATCCCCTTATGAATTGGTGTATGGATTGGATGCTACACTGCCAACATGTTTATAAGTTCATCCAAGAATATGAGGAGGATATCAATGATATCATGATGGTCAAGATTAACCAACTTACAAAGTTGGATGAATCAAGCAGAAGAGCACATAGTACAAACCTCAAGAAATATTTGCAAGTCAAATAATTTTTGGCAAGAAGATATTAGACCAAAAGTTTTGAGTAGGATATTTGGTCTTGATGTGGAATTTTAGAGTCCAAGATAAAGGAAAGCATGGTAAATTTGAAGCCATCTAGATTGGCCCTTATGATGTTTGCAATAATCATGGCAAAAATTCATATTTATTGTAAAATAGGGATGAGGATATTTTAGAATTACTAGTGCATGGACAATTCCTTAAACACTACTTTTCATAAGTAGGACATATCCATGCACATTGTACTTTAGTGTAAAAAATTGTACAATCCCCCAAGTTTTGGTTTTTATGTTATGTTCAGTTTTCCCAGAGATTCTAGATCCACGCCATGTTTCTAAAAAATAGGCGTCCCAACTAGTGTAGTGTCCCTCTAGTTGTGACACTCTATCTTAGTTTGATTTAGTTAGATAGATAGATGCTTTAGTTGATTATGATACTATGTTGTTCATTTTCAGATATGACTCCGACATTATGATTGTTTTTATACTCTGTGGATGATACATTTGACATCCTAATCATCTGGTTGTGTTTGTGTGATGATATTGTGATAGAAACGTGTGTGATATGGTTTATGTTGTTTATGAATTTTTATGAGGTTATCATGATGTATTTGATGTTTATGATATAATGATGCTTGTCAATTTTGGTGGAGACAGTGTAGCACTACTCACTCGTGAGTACCCTGTTACACTGTGATTCTTCTTCACGATGTGTTTGTTGATATATGTTTGTATGTTTAACAGAGTTGTTTCATGTAGATACAGGTACTGGGTATCGGCTCCACCTACTTGTTGGGTCTGAGTGTGCCCTAACCCAATGAAAATATGTTGATTCAGAGATAGTGTCAAGTCCTCATTTAGCCATCGTTCTTCATTGAATGAGTATTCGTTTGTCACCCGTTATTGTTTGTTGTTTGGTCTTGTCGTGTCAATCTCGTTTGTGTTATTTTGTTTAGGAATTAATTATTTAGTAATTTAGTTAAATGGATTATTTGTTAATATATTTGATTAAATGTAATTTTTTTAAAATATTAGATTAAATGTTTATGTTTATGATTATGGTTTAATTTATTAATTTAAATTAAACAAGTCATTTAATTAAAAGAGAATGTTAATTTTGTGAAAAGGTATTTAATTAAATGTAATTGTTGAATTACTTGTGCAAATAGGATTTATGAGAAGATAGATATTTTAAAAGAGATAGTTTTCAACATGTTATAGAATTTGGATTTGGAGTTGAAAATGTGATCTGGAGTTAAATGGTTAAGTTAGAGCTGATTGATCAATTTTGGAATGCATGATTGACAATCAGTTAAGCTTTGTAACTTTGAGATAATTAAAATGCATTAAAAATCTTTTGTGTGTGCAATTTTTCATTCACGACAATTTTCTGGAAGAATTTTCACGGCAGTAGCTTTTAGGAAATTTTTGCACGATAGTTGCTCTGGAAAAAATTTCATCTTAGAATTTGATTGCAAGTGTATTATTGGGTTGGATTGTCTTAGATTTCTTCATCAAACAACCGGTGTTTAAAGCAAGATTGAAAGAAGTTTCAGATTTCGTTTTCAGCTCAGTTTTTGAGCCTTTAAACTAGGTTCCCTTCTTGTTTTGCAATATTTATTTTTATTATCTATATTTTCTGAAAAGATTGCTTGAAAGTTATTTGTTTGGAAATATATTTCTTGTTGTAGGAAAATAATTATTTTGCTAAATCTGCACATAGCAACAGAGAAAACAATTAGAAGAGTTTTATTTTTATTTTTAAAGAACACATAATTGTTATTAACTCTTAATTTAGTAGATCAAGCCTGTATCTGCCTTCTATTTACTTTTGTAGATTCGTTTTAGGCTTGGAAATATACCAGATTATTAAGTGAAACATATAATGGAAGTATAAGAGTATTTCATTTAGAGAGAACAATGGACAAGGAATAGAAATACATGTTTGGTGTTTTTTTTTCTTTTAAATTTATGGAGTTTTTCTCTCTAAAAATTTGGATATAGTGTAATAGGATAACTTTGTAAACATCTGAAGGATTTCTTTAAACCATGGGCATAGATAATGTGATAATCTTGTTATTATATGAATTCCTTACTCTTGCAAAGCCTATGCTCAACTGGAATACTAATATATTCCTATATTCCATGACTTGTAAATTACTCCTGATTCGGCTAGCAATGTATCTTTTTCTTCTTAGTTGTTCTTTTATAAACTTTATGTCCTCCATTTCGGCTGATGGGTTGATGAAGTTGTTTATCTTTTGTATATAGTAGAAACCTTGTAGAAGATGATTTAAAAGAACTGTGCCTATCATCTATGACTGTAACTTAAGATATTTTGTTTTTTCTTATATCTTCCATCCAAATCTTATGTGTGGCTAGCATCCCATAGTTAACTTATATCTTCGCTTTACAAAATCTGGTTGATGCTACTAGCACAGTTTTATGTTGGTATTGCATAATCTAATTGTCATTATGGCATCGATGTAATTAAATTTTTTATTTAGTTCTTGAGTGCCAATGAAATACTCTTAATTGGTCATTGTAAACGTCGTACATTCTATACCTATCTTTGCTTATTTTCTTATTATGAAACCAAATCCCTTCATTAGTAATTGCCTATGTTCACTTTAGTTTGGAAATTAAAATATTGATTGTAGGGTAAGATTTGTAGTGATTTCTGAATAAGAAATAGTATCATGCCCTTGCATGGTGCGTGATCTTCATAGTGAAGGCACAACTATCTAAAGCTTTTGATTATTTTCAAAAAATTCTTTTGGTTAACTCAAGATTAATATGATTGCACGGCGTACTTTCTGCCACTCATAGTTATGTTATCTGCTCTTAACCATCACTATTTTCTTTATGGTGCGTAATCTCCTTTGCATGGCATGCTAGTTGTTGATTCCTTGTTAAAAGATTATATTTCCTTAACCAGTGGTTAGTATATATGGCACATATACTGTCATTAAGATAACTATAAGATGTAGGCTTATGTGGAAAAAGATAGATTCTTAAGTTTATGTTTTATAATTTGATTCTTTCTAGAATTAAATAATACAAATGATTCTAATATTGCTATAGATATATTTATCTACATAATAAATTGTTTAGCTTTTTAATGGTTGGTTTATTAATGTAAAAGATTTATATCATTCTTACTGAATAATAATCATAGATGTGTTTTGTTTAAATTATAAGATATTTAATAATGCCAATAGATTGTCTTTTATGATCTTTTAATTCATGAAGATTGAATGATTGTATCTGATGAATTATGTACATATAGTGTTATTGAGTTTTGTTTTGTTCTTCCAGAGGCTAGGGAAGTGAAAACTATATTGATAAATTTATTACACTTGGACTATGTTGCTTGATTACAATGATTTCACTTGTGATATAACCTTGCACAAAATTTTATACCTTTGAGGCATGTTGGAAATTATATGGTCTTTGCCCGGATTGGGATATATACATTCTTGACTTTGTTTTATTGTGCATGAGGGTTGTCCATGGTATTATGATGTTGTGTCATGTCTATAGGAAGAGTGGCTTGCGATAGGGGCCAAAACCCTAAGCAGTTGCTAGGGTAACCTATCATAGGTTTCGTAATCCAATGGAAACCTAACTAATGTACTAGGGGTTGAGTAGTATTTAACATCAATTCAAATAAATGTATGCCTCACCTATCACCTTAATGCTTGTTTAGATTAAGGTAAGGTTGAGAAGGCCTAGAATGGCTTAGTCACCTATCTTGTCTTCTTGAAAGATGAAATGACTCCACATTAGTTTGTATAGGGGCCGGGAATCCAGGAATCGGTAGAGACTGCCAGGGTAACTCTTGAGGTGGACCACTAGTCTAGGAAGATTCACCAGGGTAACCTATCCCAAACTGTGTGATGACACTCTTTGCCTATTGCATGATTGTGGTCTCTTGTGTAGAGATATCTTTAGTTGTGTTTTTTCCTTTGGGAGTTTGTTTGTTGTGTTTTGAAGTCGTTATGTGATTATCAGACACATGATGTCATGTTCTATTCTCTGTTGTTTGTTTGATTATTTTTTGGACCTGTCATTATCTCCTAGCACAGAGGGAGTGGACCTTTGGGTTCCACTTGGTTGGGAGGAAACCATGCTATTTTTCACCATTGGGTCTTCTTACAGATGATGCTATAGTTGAATAACATTGTTCGTGGAGCAAGTTCTTGTTACTTCATTGTTCATGATGATGGACGCTGAACATGTTCATAGACATGGCTGTTAGTTATGATGAGAGCATTATCTTCTTATTTTATTTACCTCATGTGTATGAGTGTACTCATTGTATCAACATTATGATGTATCAAGATTTATGAAAATATCACTTGATGTAATTTGGATATATATATCTTGATTGTATAAAGATTTTGAAAATTGGATCATTCATGAATGTGATAGGTACTTATGTTTTTATGAATTTAATATTATGATGTGATGTTCTTATTTGTAATGTTTAAGTAACATCGTCTTGGAATCCTTAAAACAATTGTGTAATCAGATGACTTTTAGAAAGAAAAAAAATTATTTGGTTAATATGTTACTTTATGCTTTGTTTTATTGGATTCTCTGGTAGGGTGTTACAACTAGAGCCACTGGTGTACTTGTTAATTTCTACCTCCTTTGGCATTTTTGCCTCTTGAAATTTTGAAAAATATCCAAATTATATAGGGATGTGGAAAATTGTGTGTTAGGGCCCCTAAAACCCTAAGTCTCATCCAAAATCCTAGTGTATATCCTAAACCCTTGCACTTTTCTTATGTTTCATTGTTGATCTGTAACTAGGGTTTCCTTTCACTTAAGTTATACCCTTAAGTCCTTGTTCCCATGTGTTTACCGGTCCCTTGCATTAGACAATTGAGCACTCTTTTTCTTATGAATATTTTAATCTATCGCTTTAAGGTTTTGAGTTCTTTTGGGCCCCACTAGACATGTGTCAATACTTCACACAACCTCATTGACTTACTAAAGCCTTTTATGTTCAATTTTACCTCTATGAACCCAAAAAATCCTTTTAAATCACCAATGTGTACAGTTCTATAGCCAATCAAGTGAAGAGATTTACTTTTCATGCAAATGTTTTAAGTTCTCTCATGAAGTCCCCCCCATCGTTCATAAGCCAACTCCTTTTTACCTAGTTGCTTTAAGTTGTTTTTCAAAGCACCTGCACTTTAGAGACATTAAGTATCACATAAAGCCTTTGTATCACAAATCCCTTATTTCTAATAACATTATCCCCCATGAAGTTGTGAAACGCTTTCATTTTGATTAAATATGTGTGTTTCACCTTTTTTGTGCAAGAAATAATGTTCACGAAGCAATATTAAATCAAGCTTTCTTTCCCCAAACTCCAAAATATTGACACGTGTCCCATCTTCTTTGGTAATAGTGTTTCACAAAAAGATGAATTATCAATGGAGCTTCACAAATTGTCTTCATGCTCCTGTGAGTCCTGAAAAATAGAAACACGTGTCTCGAACCTGTGTATAATAAAAAGGTGTTTTCTCATCACAGAGGGAATTTCAAATTCTTGTGATCATCATTAATTTTCTAGGATCAATGGTCCATATTCAAACATGGAGAATGACTACCATTGATTGTGTGTTCAAGCATACAAAGGAATTAATGGTGGATTCTATCTATATCTACCAAATTCTTAAAGGAAAACACTTAATTACTCCATGTTTCATCATTCTAATCACAAAAGATGAGTACTAGAGTGAATTTCCAAAGAATTTTTGGGCGAACGAGGGTTTACATAGTGAAATTAGGGTAGCTTGAGAGTTGCAAACAAGTAAGTATATCAGACCTTCTCTATGTGAATTTGAAGGTGTAAGGGTGTTAATTGTTTGGAATCAAGTATTCAAAAAGGCAATTAGGGTTTGTAAGGGGTAGATTCTATAAAAAAATATAGAAGTCTTTGGAGAAGTGTAAAATTTATGAAACCCTAGTTGTTTGAATTATAAACCCTAAATTAATAAAAATGGCTAGGATATCAAAGGGTTACAAGAGAGGGAAAGATGATGACATTATCACATAGCTTCCTAGATCACAAAAGAGCTCAAGAATGGCTCAGGGGTTAGGAATTCTAGTCGATAGGTTTTTTAATAAACATGAGAATTGTAGAGATCCTATCATCCCCATCTAAGGTTATGCCTTATTCAAGAATTCCTTTAGAAAGGCCCTAAAAGATAGACCTATTTGCAACATTAGGTGGTTAGGGTTAAGGATAATGGTTGTGCCTAATGCTTTTGTTAATGTCAATTTGATCAAAGTAGTTTCCATGCCTTACAACCTTGAGAAAAGGATATTATTTACTACAAGTAGGAAATATTTCGTGCCCATGGATAGAGTTCATATTTGTAGGGTTTTCAATATAAACCCTAATGCTCAGTTTCCTATAGATTTGGATACCTTAACCAGAGAATATCAAAGGTGCAAAGATAGTTAGAGTTAAGTGGTTACCATGTTTCAGCCCTAAAGGGCTTCATAGGAAGTTGCAGAGGTTTACAAAAGGTGATTTGCAGCGATTTGGCTATGATATTTTTGAGGACTATTTTGTGAAGACATACTTTTCATTATGTCAAGCCCTAGGGTTGGAAAACAAGATCCAAATGCTTGACAACCTAATGGTGTTAGTTATAGGCATCTAGAGCTAGGATGTCAACAATCCCTATGATTATGCTAGATATATTGTAGAAGAGTTATATAAGTCCTTGAGTTCACTCAAGAAGGACAACAATAGTTCATTTAAAGTGGTATTCACTACTATGTGGGAAGAAGGTATAATCCCCCATTTGCAAATAAGGAAAATGGATGAACAGAAAAGAACACTGCTAGTCCAAAAATGGACTTACATTTTGGATAAGGATTGCAACAAGGCCAATTATTCAATATTTTAGAATTTCTTTCTCAAAACAATGTTGGACAACTTAGGTTTTCCAGTAGATTGGAGGTTGTCAAAGGAGGTTAGGAGATTCTTTAGGCCAAAGGATCTCACTCTAGAAAAGGGAATTGATCATAATCAAAGTGATTGGTTCTTTTACACAAATGCCACCATCATTAAAATACATGGATCTCTAGTGGCACCACATTTCCTTCCTAAGGATGTGCTAGACAGAATGGATTTCTTAGAAATCATGTGGAAATTGAATGAGTCTAATAAGACTCATTTCAAGAACAATAAGAAGCATTCCCTCCTCCCCGCTATAGTTATATTCTCATATTTTTTAGTGACATCAAGGGAGGTTATAAAGCTACTTTATGGGAAATTGTTGCCTTACATGATGAATGTGGATAAGGTGAGAAGATATGAACTAGAGAAATTTATACATGAACAAAGAGTCATCTTCAAACTGGCACCTTATCCACACGATTTTTATAGTGTGGAAGTTTGATCAAAAATTGCTCAACAAGGAAGGAAGTTGTAGATAGAAGAGCTCTATGGATGAGAATATAAATTGTAGAAAATAAAAGGAAAAAAGTAGATCCATATTTTGAGAGATCACTTCTATATATCAGTGATCCCATACTCTGGATGATGGGCATGCTAGATAATGCTAACCAACTACTGGAAGATGTTCCAAATCACACTTCAAGCACTCTAAGTCCTTCCACATTTAGAATGAATGTGACACCAAGTCCTCAACAATTCACTCCCTTGAGACAAATTGACCGTTCATTTGGACCACTAGTAGACTATCCTCTAGGTCCAGATGAGTTTAATGATGAAGAAGGAATAATACATGCAACCTCCTCTGAGGGTCATCATAGAAAGACCCACAAATGATAGGTTGGTCCTTAATTTTGAAATAAGGGGGAAAGTTGTGGATGACATTAGGGCTCAGTCTTGTGATGAATTTATGGAAGATGACCAATTCATCACAACAAAAGAATTAAAGGATTTCATCCTCAAGAATAAAGCAAAGGAACTAAAAAAAAAGGTTTTAGATAGAAGCCTAATCGAGAAAGAAAAGAAGGAGACAATTGAGGAGTTTTGGAGGAATGCCAAGGAAGAGCTAGATGCCATGACCCATCAAAGAGGGAGGGAATTGGTCAAAAGTGTAGGGTGCCTCTTGTTTCCAAGATGGGATATGTCATCTACCATTGAATTTGGCACAAGTAGGCATCAAGGAGGTGATTATCCAGTTTTGAGTTTAGAGGAGTAGGAAGAGGCCCTCTACTTTGGATCAAGATTCCATCTAGAGCATGAAACCCTAGAAATTTGGTCAATTTTACCAAAGACCAACAAGCCCCAAGTTATAAATGATCCCAGTGAACTCGCTGGAAATATCATTGTTAGGAGAGTTGGGGATACTAGTGTTGTCCAAGAAGTTGCACTCACAATGAACACAACACTCTTCACAAAAGAAATAGTGAAGAAACTGCAGGGTGATTTGGACAAGGTGAGTGCAATTAATTTGAAGTTGCAAGAGAAACTAAATGTGGCTACATGTTTTCTTCCTCCTCTGCAACAAATAAGTGAAGATCAAGGGTCACAAAACAAAGAAATCTTAATCCAGGAGATTATGGATTTAAAAGAGGAGCTCAAACAGAGCAAATCAGAGGCTAGAGTAGCAAAGGAGGGGGCAGGGAAGAAGGTTTAAGACCTTTTTGACAATATTTTGGGTCGCAGGTTGTCCAAAATTTTGGACCAAGTAGATAAAGTATGGGACAACTATAATATCTTGAGAAATGCATACACAAGCCATATTCAAGCATGAATAAGGTTGAGATGCTTGCAACCCAATTGGTCTCAGGGGGTTACATTACTAAAAATTATTGTCAAGAATCCCAATTTTGATAGCAATATGGTGGCTAATTTTTGAATAAGTCAGATTTATTGGATGACATATTTGGTCATCATAGTAGGTATAGGGACCTGATGAGAAGGGAACTAAGTACCATTGAAAGTTTTGAGGAATTTTATATGCCCTTAATTTTGAATGAAGAAGGGGAAATAAGGCCTTGTAGGGAATGGAGGTCAAAATTTGTAGATATCCTCACTCCTATGTACAATAAGATAAATAAGGAAGGAGAAGTTTATGTAGAGAAGTTAAACCTATGCATGGATTCACTTGCCAAACTAGAATACAGCTTGTTAGGTTTCCCTACAATGGTGTAGGTTTTGATTGGTGATGACTACAAATCACATGTGGAAAAGGTCAACCAATTTTTGCCACCTAGGATAGACACGTCAACAGAGTAAGGTGAAGATAAAGAGGAAGATGGTGCAACACCTTGAGTTGTGTTTTAATCGGTCTCCACCAAACAGATTTTACTACTGCATGGGCGTGTATGGAAGGAATGTCAAATATGTTAGATATGTCATGTTACCTACAAAAAATAATTTTATAGAAGTTAGGCCCATATAATAGAGTAACTACTTGAGAGGCTTTCAACTACTTTTTCAGTGGTTTCTCCTTTTATATTTATATTCTTTTCCATTGTAAATAATGTGACCATTTAAGATTTTGTCTTTTGTGACTTAAGCAGTGAGATGATGTGTTTTGCTTGTTGCTTCCCTTGTTTCAATAAAAGGGAATTATGAGCCTGATTTTAAGAATTATGAGTTCTTAGTTTTTGTAGTCATTATATAGAATTAGGTCTTGTACAGTCTAGTCTTCTAAAGTTTCAAAACATAGATAATTTAATTTTGCTCTGTAATAGTAATAGATACCTAAAACACTTGTTTTTTTCTCAAATTTGTAAGTCATGCTATTATTGGCTCCATATTGTAATACATCTTTTGAATCTAAATAATCAAAGATTATTCATGGTTCTCATATCATATTTGTTGTTATGCATGTCTAAATTCCTATTTTTTGTTAAAAAATGGATTAAAATTTATTCCAGTTCATTCATTAAAGATTGTGGTATTACATTAAGGATTTTTAAGTAGAGCAATAGTATTGTCTCTTTTGTTGTTTTCTCATTATAATGCATTGAGGTTATAAGAAGCCATAGGGTTAATCTATTGTGGGAGTGTTTTATTTCATCTTTGACTATGTAAATGGATAAGGCACTGGACAAGTTAATTCACAAAGCTCAAAACTAAGCATAATCAAATCTAAAACAATTGAAATTTTACTTTTGCTGCAATTTTATTTATGTTCAATCTAACTATCAAAAAACATAGAGCAAATTGAGGGTTTTGAAGATGATTTAGCCAATTAGACTCACCTTCTAAATTATTAGTGTAGAGTTAATCATTTGTTCAAAGCATCATTTTAAGCATTTAAATAAGTTAAATGATGTTACAGGGTAACCCACCTTGGTTTTGTAGAGCCTAAAGTGCAAAGGAGAAAAGTACAAAATCTACCTCATGTTTGTTGGCCACTGACTTGGGGTTCTTGAGTATAGGATTTAGCTTATCCTTAGAGAAACTTGGAAAATAATTTGGTAACACCAACATACATCCAAATGGGATGCGAGATTCTTGGTGATATCTCCAAGGTGGGCATAAGATAAAATAGGATATTTTATGTCAGTTACAAGAAAATTATTCAAGCATGATTAGACAAGCTATTTTGGGTAACTTATTTGAGCAAGAAATAATAAATATAATATTAAATTAGTATTTCCTCTAATGTGGGTGTGGGATTTTTTGGTCATGTTTGGTATAAAAAATCATTTGAAAGGTCAATTGGGGTTTATCAAATTATTCCCTTCTATGCAGATTGTTTGAGCTTTAGCTTGAAAAATCCTTTCTTTGATGATAACCCAATGAAGGTTGGAGGTTGTGGATGAAACCCCATTAGTTTCATAGAGGAAATTTCACTCAAAATTTACATTACAGCATAAGGATTTGTAGATTGTTCAACTTTTTGTATTGTTGTTGTTTGCAAGTTGCAAGTATAGTTGGAGTGCATAGTTGTTGGAATAGTTGTGGTGTTGTTTCCATATCTACATGATTTCCTTGGAGTGAGGTTAGATTCTATGGAAGTGTGGATTTCTCCTGTATAAGTGTGATGTGCTATTGTAGAATTGTTTTTTTTTATCAGTCCTAGTTGTGGTGTCCATCTTTCATTTTAGAGAATTTTGGTGTTTACAATATTTTGTGAGTTACAATTTGAGTAGTTATTTTATTTGAAAAATCTACATATTTCATTGTTGTTATTCTTACTATATTTTTTTTTCTTCTGTTGTAGCAAAATATTTTCATGTATTTAATAATTATGCAAATCTAACTTTAATATAATTTTAAATCCTTTTCAAATGTTAAATATTTGGCACAAATAATATTATATTTCAATATTTAACTTATATCCTATCAAACTTAGATTTAATCACTATTTACATCACATTATTACATTACATTCTAAATAGTAATTCAACAAATAACATATATAATCCATGATTCTTTCCTTATTACAATATTTATAGGAGAAAATTTGCACCCATTACACAAATTCCCCTTTCACATACCCTCACCTTAGGAAATCAAGTCCAAAGGTGAAATTCCACATCACCCACTTGCCTTCCATCCACTTGGATTCTATCATGTGTGTTGGTGAGAGAATATTTGTTGGGGATGAATGCACGATACATGGACGTTTGTGCAATGTGTTGTCGTCCCTCATGGATTCCTACGTCTGAAGTTGGCAGATGCGTTACACACCCGATTGGGGTTGAATTGTAACGTCCCTCTTCAACCAACTAACCCTGAAAATGGCAGATTCTTCCCATCCCACCTTCAAAAACATCCATTCTCACTTCATTTCATCTTCTAGAAACACTCTTAGCAATCTCATTCACTCTCCAAGCAACATTCCAACACTCCATTGCAACAACTTTGAAGCTCCATCAACTCAACATTGCAAGTGTGAGGCAAGCCATAGAAGTGTGGACTTGGAGTCTTTCGAGACCTCCCTTCATCACTGTTGCAGCTTGGTGACTTTTCCAAGTCCATACCTTGCATTCTCCTCCATTGGCTAGTCAGCTTTTGGGCAGAGGTGGTAATGCTTCACTCCTCTCCTTTGTGATTTGATAGAGTAGCATAGTTTTGTTTTGTAGTGTTTATTTCTCTTTTTTTTTATCGCATATTCTACTCTGTTGCTTTCTGGCCATCTATGGAGGTGGAAACACCAAAACAGGGATCTGACTGAGGCAAGCCCCTATACAGCTCTGACAATTTTCCCTCTTTCTTGTGTGTAGGTAAATGTACGCATGGAGCTAGTTGGTGAACTAGTGCTTTTGTGAGATCATCTTTGTCACCCTAGTTATCATTTACTTGCTTTATCACATTTGTATCTATTTCCTATACTTTCTTATTCTATTTTTTCTGTCTAGATCAACTAGCTAGGCCATTAGTAGGTCTTTTTGGTAATTTTTACTATGTTTACTATTTTTTGGTCGTACGAACGCTAACACACCCGAGAGATGCCAGCACGCTGCATTGTAATCCCAAAACTGTGCTATTGTCCTTAAACAGAGAGTTGTCTGAGACATAGCACCAACTCCAAAAAATAGCTCGCCTACCCTAAAACTGCAACTTAGATCTAAAGAATGATAAAAGTACTATATAGTGCTCTTCATTCTCGATTCTTGTCCCTTTAGAGTGAGGTAAGTTAGGGCAGCCTTCTACTCTCAGCTCTTTGTGACCTGGAGCCTTAACGTAGTTGGTCCCCCTCTCTTACATTTTTCATGAACCTGGCGTGAACAACATTTGTCCATTTGTTTGTGTTGATATGTCTCCCTTCCACCTAGTGATCGTTGTAATCTTGAGTGTTGTGAAGGTTTATGAGCATCACAATCTAGTCCATGAATTTTGGGTACATTGTTAGGAGAAGTGTGCGACACCTTCCAATGGAGAAGATGAAGGTCACTACTGGTTTCTCTACAGGCCTTTTTTTTTAATCTTCTCTTGCTTTGTCTACCCAGGAGGAATTGTTGAGGGGTGAGGTAGGATTCTTTGATGAATCTAGCTACATCCCCACTCCCCCTTCATCTCCTACACCATCATCAGTAGATGACCATGAAGTCATTCACATTCCTTCAAAATATATTTCTACCCTAAGCAAAGGGCTAGGTGACTTGGAGAATCACCTGGAAAAGGACCCAAAGCTAGCTAGAATCGCTCGGGTTATTAGAAAAATAAAATATATGGTGGGAAAGGATCGAATAGGAATAGAACTCCTGGCTAGTCTCTCTAGTCTAACCGAAGTGTGTTCCCTTCCAAGCAATACTAATGTTATACAAGGGGCCACTCCTGAAGATCATGAGAGACAAATAGGAGTGTCGATGCCTGCCACTTCTGTGTATATGGCTGAAACAGTCCCATCAATCAACGTCTCTTGTTCCTCCAAAAGGTCTGAAACTATCAAAGCAAATAGAATACCCTTAGGTTTTAGTTTCACCCCTCCTATCACCTCTAGTGGTGGATATTTTGGTGAGTTGACTGGTGGGGGCTTTGGTAGTGGTGGTGGCTTCAGCAGCGGGGGTGGCGCTGGTGGAGGTAGTGGAGGTGGCTCCGATGGAAGCCCTATTGGTGGTGGTGGCTCCAACAGTAGCCATGGTGGTGACCCTGGAGGTGGCTCCAGTGGTGGTTTTGGAGGAGGTCCCACTGGACCTTTGTCATCCCAAGACCCTATTCTGAAAGCTCTTCTTCAGAATATGGGTAAGATGCAAATTTAGTTGGCGAATCTCTCCCAAGCCTCTGCCCAGCCTATCTTTCAACCCTTCTTCTGACATAACCCATTTTCAATGACAATCTTAAGTACTCCCTTCCCACAAGGAATGGAGATTCCAAAATTCAAAAATCATGACAGCAAAGGGGACCCGCAAACACATGTGTCTACCTTTAATGCCATGTGTACAGACTTCTTCCATCACGATGCATTGATGGAAAAATTATTTCCTTGATCTCTTAAGGCTACAATGCTTGAATGGTATTGTTCCTTACCTGACAACTCTATTTTCTCATTTGATCAACTTGTAAATCAGTTTCTCTGATAGTTCCAAGCCAACATTAGACCAAAGATGACCTTTTCAGATCTCGTCCGATGCAAGCAAGGGGACAATGAGAAGATAATTTATTTTATAGCATGGTATCAAGCGCTCTTCTCACAGATCTTGTACCTGCTACTCGATTCTAACGTGTAGAAGGTCTTCATAGGGAACCTGTAGAGACCTTAGCAGGAAAAAATTTCCCTTATGAAATACCCTTCTTTCACACATCTATGTGTGGCATTACAAGAATATCAACAAATGGTAGTTTAGTTCGGGGATCCTCCTCATGCTCCCATTCAAAAGGAAATTCCATTGTATCGATCTCGGGAAAAGGTAAGGTTGTTGCGAATGTAGTAGTCGCAATGAATGATAATGGCCTCAAACACAACAAAAAGTTCACAAAGTTAGCAAAATCTTATTCTTCCATCTTACAAACATTGCTAAAGGATAAGATCATAACCTTGGAGAACCCTAAACCTCTCAAGGAACCTTACCCTAATTGGTACGATGCAAATTCCTTTTGTCAATACTGTCAAGTTAACATACATGATACCGAACATTGTATGCGTCTATGTCAAAAGATACAAGACCGCATCGAGGACAGTGTTATGCGTTGCATAACCACCCCATTTTATTTTATTTTGGAATAAAATGGGTCCCCCTTTTCTTTTGTTTTGTTCACCTTTGGTTGTTTGGTTGGGTCTTAGGAGTTCTTTGTTTTGCTCCTAAGTCTGTCTTTTGTTTTGTCGGAGGCAGGTCCAAAACCAAATCTAAACATGGAACTCTTTCAAGGTTTCTAGTTCGGATATAGTTTCGACTCTGAATCTGCCTTCTCTCTTGTTTCTCCTTTGTTTTGTTGGTTGTTTTCGATGAACACTTGGGTTGGTATGTCCTCTTGTTTGATGGTCATTTGCTGGTGTTTTTTTGTTTGCTCACGTGGGAGCGAAACCAAGATTGGAACTCACGTTGGAAGTTTCAAGTTTCCATTTTATGTTCTTGTCCCGACTCTGTCTTCGCTCGTTTTCTTTATTGTTTGGGCCAGGTTCGGTGTTAGTTTTGATCCCACTTCCCTTGTGCTTGTGTGTTTTTTTCTTTAATTTTTGGTCAGGACCGGATCCAAACCTAGAATCAAAATTCAAACTTTGTGAAGTTCCATTTCGGTTTTGTCTCAGCCCCCGTCTCTGGTCGTTTTGGTTGGTCGTTTTGTCGGGACCGGATCCGGGGTTTGAAATGAAATAGGGAACTTTGTGTAGTTTCTTTATCTTGTTTCCGACCCAGCTCCGCGTCTGCCTTACCTTTTTGATGTTTCATGGACTTGACTTAACTGTCTGTTCGTGTCGTTGGCTCCGTCCCTGAATTACCGCATTTATGGCATTAAATGCAGCTTGTTTGCACGCGTGAATTAATGATTAAAGGTTTAATTATGCTTAAACTGCCTCATTGTTATTATTATGTGAATTGTTTAAGCAAATCACAGCTAGGAAAGTCTCAAAGGAATTGATTTGATCGCGGGGGCGAATTGCGGAGCGAATCTTGGCTAAATATTGGTCAGTCCTGAGGAGCGTTTTGAGGTAGGTTTCTTTTTATTTTCTTTCTCCCATTTTTCTTTCGTGTGTGTCATTTTATCGTATTCGCAGGAGGGTTTTCTTCTATGAATTTGTTCTCTTGGTTGTGTTTATTTCTTTTCTTTTCTTGTTCTTTTTGTTTGGTCCTTTCTTTTCTGCCCCATTCTGTTTTCGGTTTGTCTTTTGTTTGTTGTTTTGATTTGTTGTTTCTTCTATTGTCGCTTTTGTGATGGATTCGTTTGTCATACTCTGGTTTTTACTAGGGTTTTCATTTTTGAAGGGGTTTCCTTGTTGGGGTGATGAAATTCGTTTTGAGCCCCTGTTCTGGTATTCTCACGTCGGTTTTGGGTTCTTCGTATGGGATTCTTATTGTGCCCTAATTTTTAGAAGTAGGGTGTCGGGCGAACTAGGGTTTTGCAATATAACCTAATCCATTGTTTAAATGACTTTTGTACGGAGGAGCTATTCAAGGGTAAAACTATGCTATTTCTAGTTTCCTTTGGGGCCCATGTGATCCAGGGTTTATGGTTCATATGACTGTCTTGTTTGAAATACTCTCTGTTTACTGGAATTATTCTGCTCCCGTTCATTATTATGACGTCTTTATATCTTTACTCTTGGTCGGAACCGGATCCGGAGGGGAAGTTGAACTTCATAACTAACTTTTGTTTCTGGTCTGATCCCCATTCCGGTTCTACCTCCGATAAAGGCATATTTTGACCAAGTAAAATATTATCTTAGGAGGATGGAGGAGGGATTATATGATTGACTAACTTAGATGTTTTGTTCATCTAATATAGGAAATTGTTGTAGGAATTAAGAAATGTCGGGTGCATCAGATGAGGACTCTCAGAGAATCCAACTAGGTGAAACTTCATGGCAAGGAGTTAGACCGAAGAAGATCAAGGTGGAAAAACTTCCGTATACCTTGAGATGTAGGCATAGGGAGGTTGTCCTCACAGCTACAAAAATTGATTCCGACTGGGCTGATATTACTAACACTAATTTGGGCCCTTTTAATTATGAAGAATTGCATGAAGAAACATTCACTGAAGAGTAGATCACAGGAAGGATGGAAAGGATTGTTCAATCAGGATTGGCACATGTTGCACTCTTCTCCCTATCTATCCAATGTCTCGAGTTGATTCTTGCAGCAACTACCGCATATAACCCTGCTACTAGGTAGTGTGTGGATGTAAAGGGTAATGTCATTATTGACTTCACACCTCCAATGATCAAATTCCTGTTTCATATACCTGATTCCAAGAATCCTAAGAAATTGAATGAGGCAGAGGCTTTGAAGCTTTACAGTTATAATAAGGAGAGGAATAGGTTTCACATAAATAAGACTTGGATGAGGGTGGAGAAGAAGTCTCTAACCAAGCTTCCAAACCATCCTAAGAGGGTAGACTTTAGTAAAGAAATTGCAAATATAATCATGTTCCTTTCTAGGGTGTTTGGTAAAAGGGATGCTTCACTGTTTAAAGAATGGATGTTTCCTTTCATTCAAACTATTCTGGATGGGAGGCAAAAATTTGACTGGTCAATGATAGTATCAGACAACATTCACAATCAGATGATAAAAGTGAGAGAAACCAAGTGTTTCTTTATGACCTCCTATGTAGTTTATGCAGCTGCCCGAGTGGGGATTTTTCCTGGACTTCAAACAATAGGTATATTGGGGGAAGCCCAAGGACATAAGAGAGTGTTAGAGTATTATAATCAAATCACTTTGTAGGCATCAAATCAACATTATAAAGGGTAAATGATTCCTTTCTTTATGTCATTATTAACAAACTTAATGGTGATGCGGGATATAGGCTTAGCAGGGAGGCAATGTCTTTTGTGAATGAATGGGGGCATTGGTTTATCCAGTACCCCACATTCACCTATTTTAGGTTAGCACGCTTTGATTGTCACCCCCATTTGCTACCCAGATGTTGTGGTGATAGGATCATTTTAATGGAGTTTATTTATCAATCCTTGGCTGTGAATTTCCAGTTTGGCAACAAACATAAGACTGGGTGCCATAAGTTTCCAATGAAGTTGGGGGCCTTTAACTGTCCACACATTCAGGCAGCTAAGGTTGTTTGTGATGAATTAGTTTATTTAAAGTTGGGCTTGTATACTGCAAGGAAATACTATGACCCCAACCACAAGATGAGGGATTTGCTTCCTAGTGTCCTTGAGAAGCACTTTAATCTGTTGGAGGATTTGTGGGAGGACTTGCAAGATGAGTATGATCTTAGGAAGAAGAATTATGAAAGGATACCTATCCCACTTATGGTTGAGTTTGGGATAAAAGAAGACATGCCAGAAACATTTTTTGATGATGGGATTGTTTTGGATCTCGGGTATGATGCAAACAAGATTAGTACTAAGGATCTTGATCCAATAGATTGGAATGCTAATGAGACAATTGACATAATGTAGATTGCAAGACCGGTGCTCGATAGGAGTATTCAATGGGTGATTTTGAGGGCTAATCAGGTCGAGGCTTCATCATTTAAGAAGAGGAAAGCTGCAGGTACCACCTAAGGATATAAAAGGGAAAAGAGAAGGATGGCCCCTGAGGAACCCTTAGATTTTATGCCTTCTAATACACAAGAGGAGGTGGTTCCTCAAGATCTTCCAGAGGTACAGGAAGATGAAACAATTACGGAGGTAGGTGCTTCTACATCTATTGTAGGGGAGGTACCTACTCATCCCTTTGATGCACAAGAATTAGGTCAAGAATCACCAAAGGGATCCCTCCATAATGAAGCAGAGGTCTTAAAGCGAATGGAGGATGAAATTGAGATACATAACATAGAAAAAGATTCAAAAAAGACTCCATCTGATAAAGGGCATCATGTATTAACATCTCTTGATATGGCAGATGATGCAGGAACCAAACATATATTGATTGAAGAAGATCAGTGGAAGCTCTTTGAAGATGAAAAAAGAGAAGTTGATGCTAAGGCACAAGTTGAGGCATCATCCAAGCAACAAGAGGAGGAGGCCAAGGCACAATCTGAGTTGGCAGTCAAGCAGAAGGAGTTGGAAGATAAGGTCAAGGTTGATGAATTAGCTCAACACCAACAACAAAAGGAGTAGGAGCTCAAGATACAGGAAGAAAGAGATAAGTTGATGATGCAGCAGAAAATCCATAACCTTAAAGAGGAAAAGGCCTAACAAAGAAGAGAAAAAGAAGCTATTGAAGCTAAGCTCAAAGCACAAGTAGAGTCTTATAGGAAAAAGAAAGAGCAAGAATGTTTGAAAAGGGAAAGAGAGGCTGCTGAGATTGTTGAATATAAAAAGAAGTCCAAGGAGGCTTGGGACTATGTTGAAGAGCTAAAGAAGCAACGAGATTAAATGTTAGAGAAAAAGAAAGAGGAAGAGGAATGTTTAAAGCAGGAGCTGGAGGCTAAAAGGCTACAAGAGCAAAAGGATAAAGAGGAAGCAGAAAGGTTAGCACAGGAAAAGGAACAAAGTGATCAACAAAATGTGCAGGAAGTTGATTCTCAACCGGGGCCCACATTGTTACAACCTCTGTCTTCCACTACTGTTGCTTCTTCTTCAGCCCAGGTAGCCACTACTCCTGTTTCTCCTACTTGGTTAAAACTGGACTTGGAAAGAAAGCAAGTTATCCAACCACAAGTGTTGAATTGGGAGGAAATGATGAAATAAATTGGTAAAGAGAAACCTAAAAAGAAGGCTCGGGTTCTTCACTCTACTAGGCTCACTGATGCTGGAGAGATTGTTGTTGAGTGTGCCATACCTGTAATGGAGAAGAGTCGTGATGATATGCAAATCGCTGATTATTATTTGGGGGTAGTAAATTTGGGAAAGCCTACAAGAAACCAACAGATGAGTTTAATTGATATTGTGGCCTCCTCAACTAAAACCCGGATGATCAAAGATAAACAAAGGAAGGATGATCTTAAGGCTCAATTGGATCAGCTCCATGGTTTTTTGAAAGATGTTTCAAGTCCCATTTCTCAACAAGCTACTCTTCATGAATCCTCGGTTTTGTTAACAAAGAGGGAAGCAGATGATTTGATTCAAAATAAAAGCAAGGTAGGGATGATGGATAAATGGTTGGATAAGCTCAACTAGGAGGTTGATGATGTTCTTGTTGAAGGTTCTAAAATTCATAAGGCTTCTCTTGAATTGGTAGAGGATCTAGACCAACACGTCAAGGATCTGGATAAGCAGGATGATGAATATAAGGAATATGTTAAAAGGCTTGAAGATATCAGCAAAGTGTCCAAGTCCACATTGTTGGAATATTTGATTCTTGAGCATGGTAATGTTAATTTTGTGGAAAAAATTATGAGCATCATAAGATATAAGTCTACGACTATGCATGGACATCAAGAAGAAGTCCGAGAAATGAGTAAACATCTGAATCAACAAATGGTTGAATTGGAGGAAATTGTGGTCATTTTAATCAACTTAGATTCCTCAAACAAAGAAGGCTTGTCTTTGGATAAAATAAGGGAGAGATGGAGGGGTAGGTTTGAGGAAATCATGCAAAAAGGAGATGATGGGGAAGATTTATTGTTAGATCAGTTTATGGATATCCGAGAGGAGGTAAGAACTACTAGAAAGGAGTTAATCAAGTTAAAGGAGATGCAAATATTGGTTGTTGTAGAATTTGAAAGGATCAAATTCGAAGGTGATTGGTTAGATGGGCCAGATTTGGGTACTCTTCAACAGGTGTTCTCCAGTTATGGTGAGTACATCCTTGAGCATTCAGTGCAAAAGTGACTGACTCTTTTTGTGAATTTTGACATAGGCTCAACTCTGAGTTTGATCCGTCAGTTTCACTCTTCTTGGAATATCAGATTTCTGGTTGGCACAATAGAGTGATCAGCCTTAGAACAGGGGTTCCTGAGTCTACTTTTGTGTTCAGTTTCGACTCCATGAATTGTGGATCTTGATTGATAATTGAGAAAATCGTGCATGTGGCACCCTATATGTATTATTAGAATCTACTTTGTAAAGGTCGGCTAATTGAAAAAAGATCAGCCACCTGATGATAGAAAATAGAGATTAGATCTAGGATTTCTATGTTTTAGGAGAGATATTCTAAAGTTCAGTAAAACTTGGTCATTTTACAGTTTTTCATACTTTTTCAAGTTATGATTTTAAAGTTTGGATCTATTTTGATAAGGTTAATGTTACATGATCAATCCATACGCCAGTGATTTTTGTTGTGCTTAATTGTTTCTTATTTGATGAAAGTCAATAGAAGGAACTGGATTCAAGATTATATCATTGGATTATTTGTGAATGAAGTTGTTATGGTATTCATTTGATCTATGTTTTGGATGATGAGTGAGTGATTTTTTTGAAGTAAGTTTAGTGAATGTTGATGGTATCTGAATTAGCATTATGGATGTATGCAGTAGCATAGTTTATTCTATGGATTGCATCTTGCTATAGTTGTGGTTAGGTGGAATAAACACTCATTATTGACATGCATGTCTGGATATGTAAGAATTTTACTCACATTTCTTTGATTTAAAGCTCTGATTTATCTTTTTATTTTATTTAAAACCCCCCAAATGTAGACTAATTGATGTTATGCAGTCTTCTTCTTTGTTACCAGTAAAGGCCCCTTGAACATTATAGTTATATCAACCACTGAGTGAAATCAGCATAATTGAGAACCAGTTACCAGAACCTTGGGAGTTAGATCTCCATGTGTTATCTTTCTCTTTCAGGAGAAATAGAAAAGTAATATTATGTTTAATGTTGTTGTGCTATTTTGACCATCAACAAATATGGCGCTAGAAGGAGGGCCTGAAGAACAAGCTAGCTCGCATTGGGTCATTTTCACCAGATAGGTACAAGAGAGTTCTTAGATCTTCTCAGAATCCTAAACCACTTGTTGAACTCCAAACCCCTATCGGGTGTAGGCCCAGGGCCCGTATAATTTTGATCCAACCTTTATCACCACCGCTCACCCCACTTGGGTTTCCACCGAACCCACCTACACCACCTCACTAACCACTTTCACCCATTCCACAACCTACTCAACCTGTAACACTGCCAAGACCTATGGCTTACTTTATCAATAATCCTTCACCATTAGGGACTATCCCTGGAGGGATACATGATCTCCCTAAGAACCCATAGAGGTTTTGTCCTAAGTACATGCATGGAGAATCAAGAAGTGTCGAGGAGCACATACAGGAATTTAAAGATGCTTGTACTCGTGCTCAGGTGGCTCATTAGGACGTTGTGTACAGATTGTTCCCCTATTCGTTGGGAGACATGGTGTACAATTGGTACTTAAACTTACCCCAAGGGTCAGTTCTAAGTTGGACAGATTTGGAGAACACCTTTATCAATTAGTTCATGGTTTATGTAGACCCTGCTATCCTTTACCACCAGTTTGCCACCATAAGAAAAGAACATCATGAACCACTCCCTCTATTCAACACCAAGTTCCAAAAAATGTACCGAAGGTTGTAGGATCCATACCTGGTGGCTGAGAACATCGCCATCTTGGCATACTTAAGGGTTGTGGACCCTTTGATTGGCTTGTTCTTGAAAAGGACGTATAATGCTAATGAAACTGAATCTTTGGCTAAGGTATATCATCTCACCATTCAGTTGCAACAACAGATCAGTTTGCAATTTGGGAGTCTAGGAGGAGTTCTCCCCCCTATAGGATACCAAATGTCCAATCCACCCCCTCTATTCAATAGGGTTTGAGGGATGTCCTATTCCCAATACGGACCCATGTATGAGTTCCAAGCTTCACCTCCCTTGCCATTTTTTAACAATGGTCCCCAAGATTCCTCCCAACAAAATCAAAATTACCAAAATCACGCTGGAGGATCAAGTTCAGTTAATCAATATTTTGTTGTGAAGAATGTAGAAAGTGAAAAAACTCTCCAACTGACCAACGAGATGGAGACTCTAAAAAATACACTATCTCAGATGTCTAATGGCATGGCTCAACTTAGAAAAAATCCCCCTCACAACCAGAACCAAGGTTTTCAGAATCAGGGAGGATATTCTAATCAGGGTGGTTATCCTAACCAAAATCCTAATCAGAATTATAATTCCAACCAGAGCGCTAACAGGAATTTCCAGAACCAAAAATCCTCTAATAAAAACTATCAAAATCAGAATAGAGGATACAATCAAAGGCCTAACAACAATAGGCCATGGAATACTGGACCCAATAACAAAGAAGTTTCCCACAATTATCAAGCGGGGGACGAAAAGCCACACACTACTAACATGGAAAACCTCAACCTTATGACCAATTGGTGTAGACTACATGATACCGCTGTCCATTCTGAGGTAAATTGCCCAAAGATGGAAAAGATGGTTAAGATAGCCCAAGCTGATGCTCCATTCCAGGGTGCATCTAACAAATATGGTGGATCAACGGAAACTTCCATGGCATATGATATCTTTGAGGAAGAACTTCCATTTCCCAATCAGGAAGACAATGAAGCAGTGGAAGATGTGTATGATGCCCAAGCCTTCCAAACTAAGGGGGGCCATTTCCTTAGAAATCATAACAGAGGGCCATTCACGACCTCTGTCCCTCCTAATAATATGGTCGCCCCAAATCAAAATGCGGATAATAATCCACCACCACCAAAGGGACCATCAAATTCTCAGAACAAAGGTAATTCATCTTCAATTCCTAAATATCAGGTTAGGAATTATTCAGAATTTGATTTCATTACAGAGATGCAGAGGCAAAAGACTTCAATGTCTTTCTTTGATATTTTGAAATGGTGCCCTACTCAAAAAGAAATTTTGTTGAAAGCCTTGGGAGAAGCAGACAGGTCAAAAGGAAGAGAAAAGGCGACTCCTACTAATGAGATGAATGCAACTTTCTATAAAGGTAAGACTGGTACTCCACCTTTCTTGCTAAGTTTAAGAATTTTTGGAAAGAATTTACACAACTGTCTGCTAGATTTTGGGGCGTCGGGGAATGTCATGCCGTTTTTGATTTGTAGGAAGTTAGGTTTGAGCCCACTCCAGACAAATAAAAAGTTTATCCAGTTAGACAAAATAGAAGTTAATGTGGTAGGAGAGCTTAAAAATATCCATGTACATATTGGATCTGATCCAAGGATCCAAACTTATGTGGATATCCAAGTCACAGATATCCCACAAACCTATGGGATGCTCTTGAGCAGAGACCTGATGAAAAGTCTAGGTGGATATTTGTCTTTGGATTTCTCACACATGTGGCTGCCCTAGAAAAGAATAGCAAGCCAGATCAGAATTGAAAGTGAGCCCAAGCTCAAACACATGATCACTGAGTATGATTCCCCTAATGAGGTAGTCTATTTTGAAATTGAGATAGGAGTTTACAAGCAGGAGGAAATCATGACTTTTTCAGTACTTCATTCTGATGACACCCCTTTCATAGAAAAATGACCCAATGATTACTATTAATCAGCAAGTCCTAACAATGAAATTACAATAGGATAGGCTGGTACTGGGAGAGGGGATTGATATCTGGAGTCTCCTACTTCCTAACTGGTGTAGGGTGCATTACCAGAATCATTCTGAGTTAACTTTCCAACCCTGTGTAGATATTTTAAAACATGTCTCCTGGGTAGAAGAAACTGGTGAATGTCAACCCCAAGCCCCTACTAGTGAATTTCCATTTCAAGCAAAGGATGCAACCATCCCTACAAGAGTCGGCTCTACTCAAAGGGAATCATCTTCTCAACTCAAGCAGACTCAGGTTTTGTGTTATGAATTAAAACTAGAGACTGAGGAATCTCAGTCTATGCCAACTACACTTACCCTAGAAACACTTCCAATGCCCAGGGCATTGGTGACAAGGGTACTAAATCATGACCTGACTAGAGGGAAGGTTCAAGAATCACTTCCTGAACAAATTTTTAATTCAGGAGAATCTTCTAATGAATTGTGCCCCTAGTTGCCTTCAAGTACTAATGATCATCATCAGTCTGAGCTGCCATTTACTTTTTCCAAGCAAAAGACTGTAGGCCAAAAAAAGAAAGAGATCCCAGCCCCAGATCAATTATGGAGTCTAAAATTTTATGGCTCTAAGTCCAAATCAAGAAGTGGAGCAGGGGTTGAATTAACCAATCCAAAGGGGAAGACTTAATTTTCTTCCTATAGGCTACAGTTTGGTTGCACAAACAATGTGGCAGAGTACGAAGCACTTGTTAGGGGTTTAATGTTTTCCCATCAGAAGAAGGTCACATCTCTTATGGTGATGGGGGACTCTAAAGTCATTATCAAATAGGTTCGCAACCAATATACTTGCCATAATAGAAGATCGGTTGCTTACAAAAATAGGGTTTGGAATCTGATTGAGGACTTTGACGATTTTGGAATTACTTTGATTCCTAGGGAACAAAATCATATTGCAGATGCTTTGGCAATTACTGCTAGTACTTTGGAGCCTATGCAGGACTCCAAATTTAAAATATTTTCAGTTGAACTAGTTTCAATCCCAGCAGTCCCTAATAATGTTCAAAAAATTTAGGTCTTTGATGACGACCAACACATACTCACCTTCTTGGAAAGTTCAGATGTCTTCAAAGGATAGATCATAGATGAATTAGATAGAGATCAAGGAGAATGGGACCCTGAAAGTTGTGATACATAAGGAGTAATGAACTTAACAAGTAACAGCATCCCCAAGGGGATGGTAGCCTTAGAAAGGATATTTGATTCTGATCCTCAGGCTTGGGAGAGAGTGCCAACGCAAAGTGAAGGAGGGAAGTACGAATCGATTAATCTAGCTGATTCGAGCCCTGAAAGAAATGTCCTTATAAGCAAGACCTACCCTGAGGAGATGATAAATGAAATAATTAAGTGTTAAAACAAGATATTGTGGAAATTACTTGGAGTTATGAGGATTTGAAGACTTTTGACACCTCTGTGATCACACACAGAATACCGTTGAAGCCAGAAGCCAAGCCCTTTCGTCAAAAGCATCGCCCAGTCAACGCTTTGATCAAGCCATTAATACAAAAGGAAGTGCAAAAGATTTTATCAGCAAGAATCATCTTCCCAGTAAGGCACTCCATGTGGGTTGCCAATCTAGTTCCAGTACGTAAGAAAAGTGGGGAGATCAGGTTGTGTGTTGATTTCAAGAATCTAAACAAAGCCTCAGAGAAGGATAACTATCCACTTCCTTCTCTTGATGAGGTATTACAAACTGTTAATGGATCCCAAATGACGTCGTTCTTAAATGGCTATTCTGGGTATAACCAAGTGCTTGTCAGTCATGAGGATAGGATGAAGACTACCTTTACTATAAAATGGGGAACATTTGCCTATCGACGCATGTCGTTTGGCCTCATTAATGCTGGAGTTACTTTTCAGTGTGCAATGGATGTGGCTTTTAAATATTTGATAGGTAAGTGTATTATTATATATGTGGATGACTTGACAATCTTTTCCAAGAAGAGAAATGATCATGCTGCTGATTTAGCAAAGGTCCTTAAGAGATGTATCAACTATGGAGTATCTCTAAATCCCAAGAAGTGTGTCTTTGGAGTTTCTAAAGGGAAACTTCTAGGGCATGTGATATCAGAAAAGGGAATATCCATAGATCTCGACAGAGTTGAGGCTATTTTGAAATTGACGATGCTAGGAAGTAAAAAGGAGATGAGGTCCTTCTTCGGAAGGATTGATTTTGTAAGGAAGTTCATAACAGGGTTTACAAAAATTGTCAAACCCCTCAATGAGATGATGAAGAAAGATACTAAAATTGAATGGAGCAATGAGGCTAAATCTGCATTTTCGCAGATTAAGCAATCAATATCTGAGGCACCGATCTTGACCAGCCCATATTACCTAAAGCCCTTTTATATTTATTCATTTGCATCTGATCATTCATGTGCATCAGTCCTAACACAACGCAGAGGTGAAGGAGATGAAAGGCCAATTGCCTTCATGAGCTCGCCATTCAAAAATGTAGAAGTCGGATACCCATCCTTGGAAAAATAGGCCTTTGCATTGGTACGAGCAATAAAAAAATTTAGGCATTACATTCTAAGGAGCCAAGTTATTGCTATAGTGCCTGATCCAGCGATTAAGTATCTCCTTATGCAAAGCGAATTAAGGGAAAGAAGAGGAAAATGGATGGCTATCCTACAAGAGTATGATTTAGAGATCCATCCAATGAAACTGATTCGAGGACAAGGTTTATCAAAGGCCATGGCAGATGTTGACAAGAATATTACCTATCAGCAATATACTGTGCACTCATTTACCAAGGACCCATGGTATACTGACTTGATCTTCTTCCTTCTCAATAATAGATGCCCAGAAGGAATGAATGCCACCCAGAGGAGGGAACTGAGGATAAAGAGTGCTCATTATATGCTCAAAGGAAGGGCTCTATACAAAAGAAATTATGAGGGGGTGTACCTGCGATGTTTGGATCAGCAAGAAGCCAAGCATGCCATGGCTGAATTCCATGGTAGGCATGGCACAAGACACGGGTTAGCAAATTCTTTGGCTCATCAAATCCTCATGTCAGGATATTATTGGCCCCATGTGTTCAGGGATGCACATCAACACATTAGGACATGTCAAACATGTCATACTTCTGCATCAAAGGAGCGTAATCCAGCAATGCCTCTACAACCAGTATATGAGGTAAGACCATTCGCCCAATGGGCACTAGATTTTGTTGGGGTAATTAATCCTAATTCTTCTGCAGGACACAAATTCATCCTAACTGCTACAGACTATTGCACCCGTTGGACTGAGGCTCAACCATGCAAGAACAACACCACTGAGGTGGTTATCAAATTTCTCACTAAAAACATTGTTACCAAGTTTGGAGTGTCGTTCGCTCTGGTATGTGACAATGGCCCTGCCTTTTCATCTGTTGAATTCATACAATGGGCTTACGAACATCAAATCATCTTGAAATATTCCTCTAACTATTATCCTTAGGGAAATGGTGTGGCAGAATCTACTAACAAGAATCTGTTAGAAGTGATAAAGAAATTACTTGAAAGTAATCCTAGGGACTGGCATACCCAATTAAGATTTTCCTTATGGGCAGATCGAACCCATATTAAGGTTGCTCTAGGAAGTTCCCCTTTTAAATTAGTCTATGGCCAAGATCCGATTTTCCCCATACACCTACAGATACCTGTTCTTAAGTTCATGCAGGAGTTTTATACAAGAGATGACCAGATTGAGGTAAGACTAAATAACCTTTTAAACATGGAAGAACAGAGAGATGCTGCTCTATAGTAGTTCTTCAAGCTTCAGGCTGTTGTCAAACATTGGTTTGACAAAAGAGCTAAGATTAAGGCATTCAAAATCTTAGATCGGGTGTTGTTGTGGGATAAGGCTAAGGAGAAAAAGGGTGATCACCAGAATTTTGATAGACTCTGGAGAGGTCCGTATCAAGTGGCCGAGATCTTGGGTGAGAACGCTTTTCATTTGAGCACCTTGATAGGAGAACCTGTACTATTTCCAGTCAATGGGAAGTTTCTCAAGCATTACTTCAGATCATAAAGGTTTGAGTTTCTGAATTGGTTGTATATATGTATTTTGTGTAATTACTGGTTCTTTACTTTTGTTGGTTGTTTGTTTGTTGTTTCTTTCTTTCTCTTTGTTTCCTTTGTTGTTTTGTGTTTGTTTTTGTTTTTGTTTTTTGTTTTTTATTCTTTTTCTTTGTGGATTCTCTTTTCTTTCCATCTTGAAATAGTGGGGTTGTTATTCAAAGAATCCTGTAGGCACTAGGAGAGAAATTGGTTTAGGTATTTTTAGGCATATATGTTGAAAGATTTTGTTCTAAAGCTCATGTCTTATGGTCATTTTAGCATGAGTCTGAAGGCTATTAGGAGTAAGGTATATTGTAGATAACCTCCTGAACTATCATTGAAATCTGTCACAAAATAGATAAAACATCTTACTATAAAGTGCCTATTCATCTCAGGGTGATTATATCTTCGATTCAAGTGAAAAATCTATTTCCCCAAAACTGTCACGGGATCCACTGTAGTTCTCAACCCACACTTTAGACTATTAATGTCTTTGTGTTGAGAAGGTTTTTGAAAAGAATTTTCACAAGTAAGGCCTATAAAATAAATAAGAAAAAGAGAAGCACTAAAATAAAGGCAAACTCAATACTAAATGGGTAATTCAAGTATCTCTATCGGGGCTATGGACGCCTAACTAGCAGTAGAGCAATGCTTTGAGAAAACTAGAGGTATCTCCGTCGGGGCTATGGACGCCTGACTGGCAGTAGAGCAATACTCAGGATTCCATTGCATGACAGTTGAAGGACTCAACACATGTAGCTTGGATCGTAGATATAGTTGATTAGGTGTGGAGAAAGCTCAAGTAAAGAAGGATGCACCATAAGCATGCACACACTCAGATTCAAGCAGTAGTTTATGTTGGTCCTACATTTGATATTACAACTCAACTTTACTTAAATATTATGATCACACTTAAGTTAACATGTCTCATAAATTATAAGTTTTGGGGTGACTAAATTCTTCAATATCTTAAAAATGGGTAAACCATTTTTCCCAACCGAGTCGCCATTTGTTATGCCTTGCATAACCACCCCATTTTATTTTATTTTGGAATAAAATGGGTCCTCCTTTTCTTTTCTTTTGTTTGCCTATGGTTGTTTGGTTGGGTCTTAGGAGTTCTTTGTTTTTCTCCTAAGTCTGTCTTTTGTTCTGTTAGAGGCGGTTCTGGAACCAAATCTAAACATGGAACTCTTTCAAGGTTTCTAGTTCGAATATAGTTCTAACTCTGACTCCGCCTTCTCCTTTGTTTTGTTGGTTGTTTCGAAGAACACTTGGGTTGGTCTATCCTCTTGTTTGTTGGTCATTTGCTGGTGTTTTGTTTGTTTGCTCGCGTGGGAGCGAAACCGGGATTGGAAATCACGTTGGAAGTTTCAAGTTTCCATTTTATGTTCCCGTCCCGACTCCGTCTCCGGTCATTTTTTTCTCATTTTCTTTGTTGTTTGGGCCAGGTCTAATGTTTGTTCTGGTCGTGCTTCCCTTCTGCTTGTGTGTTTTTTTCTTTTCTTTTTGGTTGAGACCAGATCCAGACCTGGAATCAAACTTCAAACTTTGTGAAGTTCTTGTCTCTGCCTCCGTCTCTGGTCGTTTTGGTCGGTCTTTTTGTCAGGACCGGATCCGAGGTTGGAAATGAAATAGGGAACTTTGTGTAGTTTTTTTATCTTGTTTCTGACCAGGCACCGTGTCCACCTAACCTTTTTTATGTTTTGTGGACTTGACTTAACTGTATGTTCGCGTCGTTGGCTCCGTCCCTGAACTATCACATTTATGGCATTAAATGCAGCATGTTTGCATGCGTGAATTAATGACTAAAGGTTTAATTATGCTTAAACTGCCTCATTGTTATTATTATGTGTATTGTTTAAGCAAATCATGGCTAGGAAAGTCTCGAAAGAATTGATTTGATTGCAGGGGCGAATTGCGGAATGAATCTTGGCTAAATATTGGTCAGTCCTAAGAAGCGTTTTGAGGTAGGTTTCTTTTTCTTTTCTTTTGCATGTGTCGTTTTAGCGTATTTGCATGAGGGTTTTCTTATGTGAATTTGTTCGCTTGGTTGTGTTTGTTTCTTTTCTTTTCTTGTTCTTTTTGTTTGGTCCTTTCTTTTTCGCCCTGTTTCATTTTCGGTTTGTCTTTCGTTTGTCGTTTTGATTTGTTGTTTGTTCTGTTGTCGCTCTCATGACGGGTTCGTTTGTCATACTCTGGTTTTTACTAGGGTTTCAATTTTTGAAGGGGTTTCCCTGTTGGGGTGATGAAATTCGTTTTGAGATCCTGTTCTGGTATTCTCACGTGAGTTTTGGGTTGTTCGTATGGGATTCTTGTTGTGCCTTAATTTTTGGAAGTAGGGTGTCGAGCGAACTAGGGTTTTGCAATATAACCTTATCCATTTTTTAAATGACTTTTGTACAGAGGAGTTGTTGGAGGGTAAAACTATGCTATTTCTAGTTTCCTTTGGGGCACATGTGACCCAAGGTTTATGGTTCATATGACTGTCTTGTTTGAAATACTCTTTGTTTGCTGGAATTATTCTGCTCTCGTTCATTATTATGACGTCTTTATATCTTTACTCTTGGTCGGAACCGGATCCAGAGGGGAAGTTGAACTTCGTAACTAACTTTTGTTTCTAGTCTAATCCCCATTCTATTTTTGCCTCCGATAAAGGCATAGTTTGACCAAGTAAAATATTATCTTAGGAGGATGGAGGAGGGATTATATGATTGACTAACTTAGATGTTTTGTTCATCTAATACATGAAACTGCTGCAGGAATTAAGAAATGTCAACAGCATCAGATGAGGACTCTCAGAGAAGCCAACCAGGTGAAACTACATGGTAAGGAGTTAGACTGAAGAAGATCAAGGTGGAACAATTTTTGTATACCTTGAGATGTAGGCATAGGGAGGTTGTCCTCACGGCTGGAAAAATTGATTCTGACTGGGCTAATATTACTGACACTAATTTGGGCCCTTCTAATTATGAAGAATTGCATGAGGAAACTTTCATTGAAGAGCAGATCATAGGAAGGACGGAAATGATTGTTCAATCAAGACTAGCACATGTTGCACTCTTCCCCCTATCTGTGCAATGTCCAGAGTTGATTCTTGCAATAGCTGGAGCATATAACCCTACTACTAGGTAGTGTGTGGATGTAAAGGGTAATGTCATTATTGACTTCACGCCTCCAATGATCAAATTCCCATTTCATATACCTGATTCCAGGAATCCTAAGCAATTGAATGAGGCGGAGGCTTTGAAGCTTTACAGTAATAATAAAGAGAGGAATAGGTTTCACATGAATAATACTTGGAGAAGAAGTCTCTGACCAAGCTTCCAGACCAGCCTAAGAGGCTAGACTTTAGTAAAGAAATTGTAGATATAATCATGTTCCTTTCTAGGGTGTTTGGTAAAAGAGATGCTTCACTGTTTAAAGAATGGATGTTTCCTTTCATTCAAACTATTCTGGATGGGAGGCAACAATTTGACTGGTCAATGATAGTATCAAACAACATTCACAATCAGATGATAAAAGTGAGAGAAACCAAGCGTTTCTTTATGACCTCCTATGTAATTTATGCAGCTACCCGAGTGGGGATTTTTCCTGGACTTCAAACAATAGGTATATTGGGGGAAGCCCAAGGACAAAAGAGAGTGTGGGAGTATTATAATCAGCTCACCTTGTAGGTGTCAGAGCAACATTATAGAAGGGTAAATGATTCTTTTATCTATGTCATTATTAACAAACTTAATGGTAATGTGGGATATAGGCTTAGCAGGGAGGCAATGGCTTTTGTTAATGAATGGGGGCATTGGTTTATCCAGTACCCCACATTCACCTTTTTTAGTTTAGCAAGCTTTGATGGTCACCCCCATTTCCTACCTAGATGTTGTGGTGATAGGATCATTTTAATGGAGTTTATTTATCAATCCTTTTGCTGTGAATTTCTAGTTTGGCAACAAACATAAGACTGGGTGCCATAAGTTTCCAATGAAGTTGGGGGCCTTTAATTTTCCACACATTCAGGTAGCTAAGGTTGTTTGTGATGAATTATTTTATTTAAATTTGGGCTTGTATACTGCAAGGAAAAACTATGACCCCAAGCACAAGATGAGGGCTTTGCTTCCCAGTGTCTTTGAGAAGCACTTTAATCTGTTAGAGGATTTTTGGGAGGACTTGCAAGATGAGTATGATCTTAGGAAGAAGAATTATGAAAGGATACCTATCCCACTTATGGTTGAGTTTGGGATAAAAGAAGACATTCCAGAAACGTTTTCTAATGATGGGATTGTTTTGGATCCCGGGTATGATGCAGACAAGATTGGTACTAAGGATCTTGATCCAATAGATTGGAATGTTGATGAGACAATTGACATAATGTAGATTGCAAGACCAGTGCTCGATAGGAGTATTCAATGGGTGAGTTTGAGGGCTAATCAGGTCAAGGCTCCATCATCTAAGAAGAGGAAAGCTGCAGGTACCACCCAAGGATATAAAAGGGCAAAGAGAAGGATGGCAGCTAAGGAACCCTTAGATTTTATGCCTTCTAATACACAAGAGGAGGTGGTTTCTCAAGATCTTCCAGAGGTACAGGAAGATGAAACAATTACGGAGGTAGGTGCTTCTACATCTGTTGTAGAGGAGGTACCTACTCAGCCCTCTGATGCACAAGAATTAGGTCAAGAATCACCAAAGGGAGCCCTCCATAATGAAGCAGAGGTCTTAAAGAGAATGGAGGATGAAATTGAGATACATAACATAGAAACAGATTTAGAAAAGACTCCATTTGATAAAGGCACCATGTATTAAAATTTCTTGATATGACAGATGATGCAGGAACCGAACATATATTGACTGAAGAAGATCAGTGGAAGTTCTTTGAAGATGCAAAAAGAGAAGTTGATGCTAAGGCACAAGCTGAGGCATCAGCCAAGCAACAAGAGGAGGAGGCCAAGGCACAATCTGAGTTGGCAGTCAAGCAGAAGCAGTTGGAAGATAAGGTCAAGGCCAATGAATTAGCTCAACACCAACAACAAAAGGAGTAGGAGCTCAAGATATAGGAAGAAAGAGAAAAGCAGCAAAACAAAGAGAGAAAAGAAGGCTATGTGAAGAGCTAAAGAAGCAGCAGGATCAAATGTTAGAGAAAAAGAAAGAGGAAGAGGAATATTTAAAGCAAGAGCTGAAGGCTAAAAGGCTACAAGAGCAAAAGGATAAAGAGGAAGCAGAAAGGTTAGCACAGGAAAAGGAACAAAGTGATCAACAAAATGTGCAGGAAGTTGATTCTCAACCGAGGCCCACATTGTTACAACCTCTGTCTTCCACTACTGTTGCTTCTTCTTCAGCCCATGTAGCCACTACTCCTATTTCTCCTACTTGGTTAAAACTGGACTTGGAAAGAAAGCAAGTTATCCAACCACAATTGTTGAATTGGGAGGAAATGATGAAATAAATTGGTAAAGAGAAACCTAAAAACAAGGCTCGGGTTCTTCACTCTACTAGGCTCACTTATGCTGGAGAGATTGTTGTTGAATGTGCCATACCTGTAATGGAGAAGAGCCGTGATGATATGCAAATCACTGATTATTATTTGGGGGTAGTAAATTTGGGAAAGCCTACAAGAAACCAACAGATGAGTTTAATTGATATTGTGGCCTCCTCAACTAAAACCCGGATGATCAAAGATAAACAAAGGAAGGATGATCTTAAGGCTCAATTGGATCAGCTCCATGGTTTTTTGAAAGATGTTTCAAGTCCCATTTCTCAACAAGCTGCTCTTCCTGAATCCCTGGTTTTGTTAACAAAGAGGGAAGTAGATGATTTGATTCAAATGAAAAGCAAGGTAGGGATGATGGATAAATGGTTGGATAAGCTCAACTAGGAGGTTGATGATGTTCTTGTTGAAGGTTCTAAAATTCATAAGGCTGCTCTTGAATTGGTAGAGGATCTAGACCAGTAGGTCAAGGATTTGGATAAGCAGGATGATGAATATAAGGAATATGTTAAAAGGCTTGAAGATATCAGCAAAGTGTCCAAGTCTACATTGTTGGAATATTCAATTCTTGAGCATGGTAATGTGTATTTTGTGGAAAAAATTGTGAACATCGTAAGATATGAGTCTAGGGCTATGCATGGACATGAAGACGAAGTCCGAGAAATGAGTAAAGACTTGAATCAACAGATGATTGAATTGGAGGCAATTGTGGCCATTTTAATCAACTTAGATTCCTCAAACAAAGAAGGCTTGTCTTTGGATAAACTAAGGGAGAGATGGAGGGGTAGGTTTGAGGAAATCATGCAAAAAGGAGATGATGGGGAAGATTTATTGTTAGATCAGTTTATGGATATCCGGGAGGAGGTAAGAACTGCTAGAAAGGAGTTAATCAAGTTAAAGGAGATGCAAAGATTGGTTGTTGCAGAATTTGAAAGGATCAAATTCGAAGGTGATTGGTTAGATGGGCCAGATTTGGGCACTCTTCAATAGGTGTTCTCCAGTTATGACGAGTACATCTTTGAGCATTCAGTGCAAAAGTGACTGACTCTTTTCACCATACTCTATCTGCTCTTCTCTTTTTGCAGATTTTGACATAGGCTCAACTCTGAGTTTGATCCGTCGGTTTCACTCTCTTCTTGGAATATCAGATTTCTGGTTGGCACAACAAAGTGATTAGCCTTGGAATAGGGGTTCCTAAGTCTAATTTTGTGTTCAGTTTCGACTCCATGAATTGTGGATCTTGATTGATAATTGAGAAAATCGTGCATGTGGCACCCTATATGTATTATTAGAATCTACTTTTTAAAGGTCGGCTAATTGAAAAAAGATCAGCCACTTGATGATAGAAAATAGAGATTAGATCTAGGATTTCTATGTTTTAGGAGAGATATTCTAAAGTTCAGTAAAACTTGGTCAGTTTACAGTTTTTCATACTTTTTCATGTTATGATTTTAAAGTTTGGATCTATTTTGATAAGGTTAATGTTACATGATCAATCCATACGCCAGTGATTTTTGTTGTGCTTAATTGTTTCTTATTTGATGAAAGTCAATAGAAGGAACTGGATTCAAGATTATATCATTGGATTATTTGTGAATGAAGTTGTTATGGTATTCATTTTATCTATGTTTTGGATCATGAGTGAGTGATTTGTTTGAAGTAAGTTTAGTGAATGTTGATGGTATCTGAATTAGAATTATGGATGCATGTAGTAGCATATTTTATTCTATGGATTGCATCTTGTTGTAGTTGTGGTTAGGTGGAATAAACACTCATTATTGAATGCATGTCTGGATACGTAAGAATTTTACTCACGTTTCTTTGATTTAAAGCTCTGATTTATCTTTTTATTTTATTTAAAACCCCCCAAACATAGACTAATTGATGTTATGCAGTCTTGTTCTTTGTTACCAGTAAAGGCCCCCTTGAACATTACAGTTATATCAACCACTGAGTGAAATCAGCATAATTGAGAACCAATTACCAGGACCTTGGGAGTTAGATCTCCATGTGTTATCTTTCTCTTTCAGGAGAAATAGAATAGTAATATTTTGTTTAATGTTGTTGTGTTGTTTTGACCATCAACAAACAATACTATTTGTCTCGATGGGAGTAAACAAAATGCAAACAAATTAGTGGCAAAAGCAAATAGTGAGTTGCAAATATACACAGACCTATTTTTGTCACATTCTTCCAACTTAATTATTGATCCCTCTAACTCTACCACTCATCCTGAGGCATACATTAACATGGTCACAGTTACTCCTACCACATAACTTGCGACTGGCTCGCTGGACGTGACATTCACCTCGCAGGATATGCCCTCTCCCCTTTAATGGGAACATTGTGACATGGGTCTTAGTTGACCCCACAAGTCAAGTGAATGTCATTCAAAGGAGACATTGTGGCTAAATTCATTGCATAGGGAGGAGTACGAAGAGATGAATTCTACCATCTGTACGCATGATGGCCTCTCTCTCAAGCCGTATGGCTTAATAACTTTGTTTTTCTTAGTTGGACCTAAGACTGTAGACATAGTCTTCAATGTTATTCCAAAGTTGGATTTTTTTAGGTTGAAGTTAGGCATACCTTGGCTAGCTTCCATGAATGAAATCGCCTATGTCATTCATAATTTCTTGAAAATTTCCCACGAAGGTGTTGTGCACGTTGTGCATGACACTAGATACCATCCATTGGTGTCCCATGGGGGCTACTCATTGGATCATTTTTGGCCCACACCGATCTATCTGCTTCCCCCAAGAATGAACCTACTTTACAAAAACTATGTGAAGTATAAGACCGGGGGCAAAGGATAGCCAAAACTAACCCTTCCAGTAGTGCAACAGCAAGCTTCCCCCTCTTCTTGAAAAGGAAAAGAGAAGCTAGCCCATCCTCAGGATACCTCTTTGCTCCTCTTTTTGAAGAATATTTTTGGATGTCTACTCCTGGATTCTACATAAGAAGTCTGATGGTGCCTGCTTGGCACCGACCTAAGATTAGGATTTTAGACCTCCCTACTAAACCTCATAGACCTTGGCCCTACTACTTGTATGGCAGGAAAAAGGGTCCCCACGGGGAATCCTCTATGTCTTAGCCTCCGCGGCCTCCCATCATTCCTGCCCCTAAAGTAATGAATGGGAAGAGGCCCGCTGTCGAGGCACTAGAGCTGACTCCCCCATTGTTTCTCAATCTCTTCCTCCTGCTCTCGTTCAAGAGTTTTTCCCTCTGTCAGAAACGGTTGTAATGGACACCCCTATGGCTGAGAAGGATCCTTTTGTCCCTTCACAGCTTCTAACCTCTAGCTTGAAGAGTCATAGAAACCACCTTGCGCGTGAGCGCAAGAGCCAACGAAAGTATTTGGAAACTAAGCAGACTGCTTTGCAAAAGAAGGGAGAGGAGACGACCACTCCTATATCAGGGCCTTTTGTTGTCTGCTCCTCTCTCCTCCCCTCTACTTTTGTTCAATCGAGTTCAATCTCGCTTCCAACTCCTACTGTGTGTGCAATCTCGCTTCCAACTCCTACTGTGTGTGTGAGTGCACTTGACCCTAAAAAGGTCCAGGTGTTTATTGCTCCCTCGACTGAGCCACCCCTGTTGATGTCCCTTTCGGACATCCCACCGTTCCCTAAACCCGTGGATATTTTGAATACCTCGGTGGTGTTCATCACAGTTTTCTCCTCCTCCTTCGTGCCTCTTACCTCATCTATGGGGAGTTCACATCCCCTAATGAAGCAGAAGGTAGAGGTTGTCCCTTCCAGCAATGGAGGGCATAAGAGGATCCCACCTTCTCTGAAATATTGTCTTGTGCTAGCTTGTTCTATTCTAGTGACAGAGCAAGCTTCGGTTTCATCTAAGTTTGTCACCGCTCCCAAGTCACTTGGTGAGCCAAGTGGTGAATCTCAGGCACTGTCTTCCCCATCCATTGAGGTACGATATGGAACTCCTACAAAGTGCATGTTCAACTCTCTGGATGAGGTCCCGGCCTTGTTAGCAATCTTTGCAAGATCGTTGACCATAGCTCCACAAGAGCCTAGCAGAGAAGACCTTGCAGGGCCTTCTTCCTTAGCCCTTGTTGCAGGAGGGTCAGACGCTCCTCCCCTTAATATTCCATCATTGCAAACTCATCTTCCTTCCCCTTATAATGATCTAGATTTGGAAGCAGATGACCTCTTGGTCGATGAGTGTTAGGGGGAGGCCTCTTCATTATCATTAGATTAGATGTGTGTGTGTGTTGTGATGTGTTCCCTCTTGCTTGCGTTATGTGTTTCTAGATGACTCTTGTCACCCTTGTTGATGCTTGGATATAGGAGTGATTTTGTGTTGTGAACCTTCTATTTGTACCATCATTCTTCCATGTTTGTGCCTTGATTTTTGACAAATTGGGGACAATGCAAAGCGTTGTGGGAATTTAGGATTCCCTTCCATGTTGACCCAATTTTTTATTTTTACTTTGTCTTTCGTGCATTCTTCTTAATCTGGTGGGGATTGATGATCTTTCACCTTGCACCGCAGTTACCTATTATTTATATATATATATATATAAGCATGAGCATATCTAACCCCGCGAAACTAGATCTCCCTATTTCTCTTGTTTGTGATTTCTCTTTCACTCTTTTCTTATCTTTCTCTCTTCTTTTCTTAAGTTGTGATGTTATGGTGCCTATGTGTTGTCCCTAATGTGTGTGACAACATCACCATGGTGACATCTCGCTATGTCCTATGGGCCACAACATCACTTTTTCTTTCTTTCTTTTCTCTCCTTAGGTCATTGCGTGCCTCTACATTCAACACACACCACCCTAAGTGGGGGCTATCATTTCAACCTCAAAATTTTCAGAAAACACATTCATTGCCAACAAATATTTTGTTGAAATTCTTTGCAAACTTTTTCAAAAAATTACATTCACAACTTGGGCCCCTAACGGAACGTGTTTTCTTCATCATGAGTTTGTAAAGAAAGAACTTGAAAACTTTCCTTCAAGGAGGGAGTAGCTTCTCCTGCGGGAAAAGCCTCGACCTTCCCCTCACGAGGGGGAATTTTCTTCCTTTCAAATTCCTTGATGAAGTAAACACCTTTCGAAAGGATTCCTTGATGATGAATCAATTTAAGAAAAAAACATCTCTTTTGCACTTTCAAATAGTGCATCCCTTGAGTGAACCCCTTTTCTTTTGAGGGGTTCTCAAGGTACCCCTTTGAAAGCCTTTCAATTCATTAATTTTCTGTGTGACTATCTACTTGTTTACCTATGTGGCTGCTTTGTGTTTCTTCCAGCATATTTTATTTGCAGATTAACATGTCGCTTTGCAGGTGTGCCTATGAAGCCACTTTCCAGTTTGACTCTGCGGAGTCTCTTTCCATCTGGGCTTCCTTCATGTGAGAGATCTTGGGGGTTGCCTTCTTGCAGGTCTACAGGCCTGTAAGGCACTTACTACATAGTGCTTCCTTCATGTGAGAGATCTTGGGGGTTGCCTCCTTGCAGAGCTACGAGCCTGTGAGACGCTTTCATCCTGCGAGATTTTTTCATCGTTGGTTTGAGGGCCTTCGGTATGCTTTGTGTAGCTTCAGAGTTATGAAGGGCTATGGAGTCTTTTTGTTCAAAACTCCCCAGGGAGAGTACTTGTGGAGTCCTTTTCCTGCCCTATGCTTTTGAGTTCTCCAAATTGTGGTCTGCTTCCTCGATGGTTTAGGTATAAATTTCTAACCCTACTAACTCTTCAATCTACTTTACCAAAGCACTCATTGGTACTCGTGCTTGCTAAAGTGGGGGAAAAATGTATAGGAGTGAATTTGCAACCCTTACACAAATTCCCCTTTCACATACCCTCACCTTAGGAGATCAATTCCGAAGGAAAAATTCTACATCACCCACCTGCGTGCCATCCACTTAGCTTTTGTCCTGTGTGTCGGTGAGAGAATATTTGTTGAGGACGAATTCCCAGCGCGCGAACATCTACATGGTGCGCTGTTGTCCCCAACGAATTCCTACATCTAAATTTGGCAGAGGCGTTACACACTTGATTGGGGTCAAATTGTAATGTCCCTCTTTGACCAATCGACTCTGAAAATGGTAGATTCTTCCCATCCCACCTTCAAAAACATTCATTCTCACTTCATTTCATCTTCTAGCAACACTCTTAGCAATCTCATTCACTCTTCAAGAATTCACTTCACTCTCAAGCAACATTCTAGCACTCCATTGCAGCAACTTTGAAGCTCCATCAACTCAACATTGTAAGTGTGAGGAAAGCCATAGAAGTGTGGGATTGGAGTCTTGCAAGACCTCCCTTCATCACCGTTGCGGTTGTGGTGACTTTTCCAAGTCCATACCTTGCATTCTCCTCCATTGGCTAGTGAGCTTTTGGGTGGAGGTGGTAACACTTCACTCCTCTCCTTTGTGATTTGATAGAGTAGCATGGTATTGTTTTGTAGTGTATATTGCTTTATTTTCTTTCTTTTATCGCATATTCTACTCCATTGCTTTTTTGTTGTCCATGGAGGTGGAAACACCAAAATGAGGGTCTGATTGAGGAAGGCCCCTATACAGCCCCAACAATTTTCCCTCTTTCTTGCGTGTAGGTAAACGTACGCGTGGAGCTAGCTGGAAAACTAGCACTTATGTGAGATCATCTTCATCACCATAGGTCTCATTTACTTGTTTTATCACCTTCGTATCTATTTCCTATCTTAGTCTATTTTTTTGTCTAGATCAACTAGCTAGATTGTTAGTAGGTCTTTTTGGTAGTTTTTACTATGTTTATTGTTTTCTGGCCGTACAGACACCAACGCGCCCAAGAGACACCAGCGCACTATGCTATTGTCCCAGAACTACACTATTGTCCTCAGACAAAGAGCTATTTGAGACATAGTACGAACTCTAAAAATCAGCTCGCCTAGCCTAAAACTGCAACTCGGATCTGAAGAGTGTCAAAAGTACTATATAGTTCTCTTTATTCTCGATCCTTGTCCCTTTAGAGTGAGGTAAGTTAGGGCAACCTTTTGCTCTCGCCTCTCGATGACCTGGAGCCTTGACATGGTTGGTCCCCCTCTCTTACATAATATAATATGAATATATATGTAAAATAGGTTGTAACTTCACAAAATATAATACTAATAAACTATTGTGAGGATACTCATGAAAAATAACAAACAACACAGGGTATGTGCAGGATCATGGGGGTCCAAACTAGGCCTCTAAGTGGCGATGAAAATTTAGAAAATCAGAGTTAGGCAACTTGACATAAAAATTTGAATAGGTTATTAACATAATTTGAAAAATATGTAAGAACAAAAGTTGTAGAAAATTGAATGTAGTTTCTAGGCTACTAGTCCTTTTTTGGAAAAAAGTAATTTTTTTTTAAGAAAATTCAAAATTGCAATGCAGTGGTACTAAATTTTCAAGAAAAAGATAAGAAGTAGGTGTGTGTCTGACCACCCTAAGTACAATAAAAATATAATATTTTTTTCTAAATTTTTAAATATAAGTAGACGACACATGTCCGATGTGCCGGACTTTTTTCTAATTTTTTTCCACGTAAATAATTAGTTATGATTTTTTTACTAGAACTTTGTAGAATTATTTAAACGTCGGTGTCTGACCACCATAACTTGGTCAAAAAATTATGAAATTCATTTTTTTATCCTATACTATGCAAAGCATAGAATGTGTTGCATCTTGTAGATTTGAAAAATGTTATGTAGTTTGAAAGTTATAGAAGTTTTTTAATCAGCCTATCAATCAGGACTTTAGATGTAATGTAGGTAGAAAATCAATAATAATAATTTATTTAATTCAAAATAAGGAAAAAGTTATATTGGTGGAAAGCTGACAATTTTTTTTATAAACCCTTTTCGTTTGATGAAATTTGGGTAAAAAAAAGTCTTCAACCACAAGGGTGAACTTCGGAAAACTAAACAAATTTTTAAAAACACATTTTTTAGGTTGACTTTCCAGGTCAGGAAATCCCAAACCAAATCCTGAATGGCTATCCGTTTTGGAAAGCGGGAACCTATTTTTTTGAAAAACAAAACAGATATCCGTTTTGAAGACCTAAAAAACCCTCTTTAGTAAAATGGGAATAACTTTTGCATTTCTTATCAAAATTTTGATTTTTTATAGGCGTTGGAAAGGTGATTGAGAGATCTACACAATGGACTAGGTGGTATTTCTATATTGTACACAATAAAAAAATTATTATCATTTGAACTTCATATTTCATTTTTGAAACATCAAATGCTCACTACTTTCACATGCAAAGACTTTTTTCATGATTTTTTTGTAACACTCATCTCAAAATACTTGAAACATTAGAAATAGTAATGAATAATAAAATATTTATATATTTTTTAGTAAAGATATGAAAAAAACTTCATAAATCATTATATCTCTCTATCCCTTTCTCTACCTCTCTAAAAATCACTATGTCTCCCCTTAAGCTCTAGACATATCCCTCCCTCCTTTCTTCTCTCTTTGTCCCTCTTTAGACCTATATTTCTCACTCTCTCTCCTTGAGCTCTAGACCTATCTTTCTACCTCTATCTCCATCCTTTCTCTCTCTCTCTCTCTACCTCTCTCTCTCAGGTCCCTCTCACTCCCTCTCCCTCTCTCTCTCCCTCTCCATCTCCCTCTCACTCTCCATCTACCCTCTCCATCTCTCTCTATCTCTCCCTCCCTTTGAAGCCTCACTTCCTCTTAAGTCTCTCTCCCTCTTAGGTTTCTCTCTCACGTCTCTCGGACTCCCTCTCTCCCTCCTAGGTCTCTCTCTCTCAAGTCTCTCCCATCTCTCTCTCAGGTCTCATCTGATCCATCTCATGACTCGATCTCTGATTCCGCTCTCTCTCCTCTTCTCTCTCTCTCCCTCTCCTCTCTCTCTCTCTCTCTCTCTCTCTCTCTCCTCTCACACTCTCAAGTCTCTTTCTCTCCCTCTCCCTCTCTCCCTCTCAAGTCTCTATCTCTCTCTTAGGTTTCTCCTTCCCACCACAACTAGATCTCTCTCTCTTCCTCTCTCCTCGTCTCTCTCTCTCTCTCTCTCTCTCTCCCTCCCTCTCTTCCTCTCAAGTCTCTCTCCCTCTCCCTCCCTCCCTCTCTCCCTCCCTCCATATATCTCCCTCACTCCCCCCCTCTCTCTCTCTCGTAACTGCTTGGGACTAGGCAACTACCACTTATTCAAGTCCTTAGCATTAACCATTAGAATGTTTCATCTCCTACTCTATACACATACAATCATTATTGATGACTTATTGCCATCGACTTATTCCACTAGTCACAAACTGAAAGTACTGACAATGTTCAACAGATATGATGAAAAATATTTATCTTAAGTTGAAGTTTCCTTCTTCTTTTTATAGTCTCGGATGTTCAGTGAATTAACTTTAGTATAGAGTCCTTAGAGAGTGAAGATTCATTAACTGAATAGTTCATCTAGGTCCTTGGTTATTTCTGACTCAAACACCTGAGTTACTTTCACATAACTTCCTAGGTCTTGGGTACATCCACTTGCTCGAGTCTTAACCCTAACCCTTGAGAGCGACTACCCTTGATATAATTCTTTAAGTGAATCTTATCACGAATCAATATCTTCTTGACCTTCCTGGTCATAATGTAGTATGAATATTACCTAGAAAAAGTCTATTTAGAAAGGGTTAGATCTCCATCAATAATATAACTTTGTTTTAGTTTTAATCCTTCATGCATTTTAGAGAAATCTTGTTAACTAAGGATAAACACAATCATAGTCCAACTGGTCTCATCTTGCAATAATTCGCATAGCATAAGTGCTTGCTCACTAAGTTTGAAATATAGTTAATTTGGTAAAAGAATACCTCAGGCATTGAATTCCCTGGTCATACATTTGTAACCTCTAGGGTCTAAGCTACTGCCTCAAATTCAAACCCTTCCACAAAACAAAAGGTTTTACCTTCTCACCAATTCTTAGGCATCTTTAGCAATATTGATGATGTTATGCCATCGTCAAGATATTCACATGGTATTTTAGAAGATTCCATCCTAAGATGATTTGAACCTTCGATTCATCTAATGGTTAAGCATAAACAAGACTTTTACTCTATACAACTTGACTTCCTAGTCATAACTTGATTGAGTTGGTTTAGCCTTAAAATTTTCTTGAACCCATGTGTTACATGATGTGACCCTCAAGTCTAGGCTTCATCACTAGTTCAAGATTAACAAAATACAAGGGTTTACCCCACGTGGTGAGTTACTCAACATTCTCTTGCTACCCACCATCTTGACCAATTTAGTCATGGTTATTAAGGAACTTCCCTTCCAGCAAAACCCTCTACTGGGCAGTACTTGGCTCAATATGAGACCCTAGAGGGGTTTAGATACTAACAACGCATCGATAGCTTTTCAAGAAACAAAACAAGTCAATATTTATTTGTCCATAAATGACAAATATTCTATCCTTTAACTCCTTTGACAACCTTGCAGCTATGGCTCCTATCTGAGCTTGGTTATTTATACTCTTATTTTCTATTTCTAAATAATCAAGTTTGGTTCTCCACACACAAGGAGAGATTTAGTTCTATATTTGTTTATCATGGTCCCTTTCAAGAACTTGAATGCAAGACCTTTGTATTTAATGGCAGGTTTAAATATTAGAAAGATGACATCCAATTCTTTAAGGAAAGAAGACAGAGAGTTTCTTTGTAAGAAAAGGTATATGTCCCTCGAACTAAACTTAAGACTTTTCAAAACATTCCCAAGAAACGATCTTCCTCCAAATGGGGATTTAGTTACTTAAGCAAAGAGACTTGCATGATAATTATTAAGGCTAGACAATCTCCAATTCAATGTTCTAATAGCTCACTAGCATTTTCCTTACTCAATGATCTCTTTTGATTGAAATATGAGAAACTAGGTATAGTCTTTCAAGAACGTAAGAGAGCTTAATCAATAAGGAAAGAAATCATGCCTGTATCGCACAAACTGTTTGGCTATTCCTCCTTGATGGTACTGGTCTTGCTTTGAACCTTCGCTTAATTGATTCCTTACTTCTTCTACGTGCTCGAGGAGAATATCAATAAAAATAATTCCTTGAAACTATCTTTCCCCTCTTATCTGAATGCAGTTACCCTCGCAGCAAAAGACTCTGTTCACCTCTTTCACTCTTTTATTGACTGAGCAATACAAAATAATGATATTAACAGACATCACAGTTAATCTTCTCTGCCCTTGATTAGCTTCGTTTCCTTCACCCTCCAACCCTTTTTCCAATTACCAGAGGCATATATATCCTCAGATTGGGATGAGTAGCAGTACTTACCAACAGTTACCCCCCTGTAATATCTAACTCTCCTCCTCCCATTATTCCGTCCATCGAGCAAAGTAAGAGGTAGTTATAAAAACAGTTATCTCCCTCCAGCATGGTGAAAGCCACAAGTTTTATGAGATTAAGTTTGAGCTACCACCAAATGATATTTATGCTGCCTTCGAGGCACGATGGTCGCAGCCTTAAATGGCTTTCATTAGCCATTTTTAACACTTCTGCCATATATATAACATTATGCCGTGATTTTACGAGGCTGACAGTTGCTAAGGAAAAGAATATAGTTCCATTTCCAATACAAAATGTGCTCTTCATTATGAGTTGAGCTAAAACAATAGTCTTTCGCGACTAATTTAGCCAAAGAGCATTTCCAAATGACTCACATACTTCAATAAAGTATTAGGAATTCTCAGGCATCATATGGTGGCGAAACTCAAGGTGACGATTAAAATATAGTATGCCACTTTATTGGAATTATCCAACATTCCACACATATTGACATCCGCAAAAACATTTACTTGTTATCACATTTCTATAAGTATGTTATTGCGAGTTAGCAATTAATTATAATTTTCACAAATTTTACAATGTATTATCTTAATTGGTCTAGTATCATGATATACATACGCTTACGTGAATCTATATACATACACTAACGTGTATTCAATGTAGACGTGTGTGAATATTTCATATAAGCATATACATGCAAATTGATGTATAAACAAGCATAGCTTTGCATATAATATGCAAGATGCTTAATGTATAACTTAGTAAATAAGCAATTGAATCCATCACAAAGGTATCTAGGTTATATATGGATAAGGTAAAACTATATCTGAGACACAATCTGGAAATCCTAGTCTTATAAAGAAATAATGGTATCCAAAACCCTAATCTTCAAGGTGACGAGACTCAGATGGCATTGCTAGTGACTCTTAACTTTACCCAAGTTCTCCCAAGTGATACTCCCCCTCTCTTTCTGGGGGTGCTCCAATCATGCTACAAACGGTGATTAGCCAAAAACCATTACATCAAGATCATATCATAACATTTTCATTAATCATTTATTTTAAGGGAATAAAATCATCTCATAGCATTTCATCAAATTCATAGTATCGAGTAACCATCATCATTCTATTGAAAGAAATAACATAACATTGCGTAATTCCATCATAATATATAATTTTTAAGGTTTCATAATCTCATGATTTATCAAAATAATTACCATAAAGTGAAAAGTAATTTTAGGAATCTAAGGTGGGGTGTAACAATTTTTGTCCTCGTATCTACATGCTCAAACATAAATGTTCAAAACATATTTGGAAGGAATTTGGTTAATTATGAAAGATATTATTAGATAAAAAAATTTACTCTTATATTTCCTCCACAGATAGAATTTGTCAGCCACCATGTACAATTACAACTTCAAATTTTAACAATTATAATGGGCAGGAGAGATTCCATTTTGAAAGTGATGGTGCCAAAATAGACTATTGGAAATAATACACATGATGGAAAGCTAGCAAGGGAATAGAAACATAGGAACAAATATCAAGGAGTGAGAGCCAACCATATCATATGACTCAAACTATAGGATGAGGCATTAGGGTTCAAGCAATGGGCATGCCAATAAGGGAAATTTTAAAAGTTTGATGAGAAGAAGAGAAGAGTGGAGTAGAAATAAAAGAAATACTCAAGAAGGGGAAAAACACAATAAACGAAAACAAGATAAAAGTACATACTTAATATGTATAGAATTAGATTAACTAGAAAGGGGATGGCATCAATACACCTCATGAAGATATATTTCACTTTCATATGGAGGTTCCTTAGAACTGGGAATATAAGTATCCAAAGTAAAATGGTTTAATTGGACATGAGGCTCATACAAATCTTATGAAATATTTATAGCTATACCTTCATGAATAAATTTTACACATTTATGTAAATTGATGGTGTGTCTCCCAAGTGTTCCAAACAAGGTCTACCAAGTAGTATGGAACATCTATCTCAACTACGAATTACATGGTATAATATCTATACTTCCTTACGTCCAACATTCAAAGGTAAAATAACACAACCCAAAGCATGAATCAATTATTCATTATTCATCTTCATGGACAATCTTGAATGGGTGTAATAATTTGGATTCAAATGTTTAGAAACTAATAACTCCTCAAACATATATTATATTGATTTGTGTCATCTATAAGAATTTATCCAACGATATTATCTTCTACTTTTCTAGTGATATTTTAGGCATCATACAATTATTTTATGAAATCTCCTTATTTGAAAATATGATCAATGAAGTAGGAGGAGAAGAGGAAGATGTACATATATATTGTATCGTACCTATAAAAGTACCCATATATGCATATATATAAGAATTACCATAATAATCATTCATAGTAGCTCTATCAACACATGTATGCTCCATAAGAAATGAATCATGTTCATGATATGTTTTTATTTTTTAGCGTGGTTAGGAAATAGATTAGTATAAATATTCAACTTTTGATTAGGGAGAGCAACAAAAGGATTGCCCCATCATTGATACCCTATATGAATCATATTATCATCGATCAAATTTTGTACTTTTAGATTCAAATACATGCAACCTCGGTATGATATACATTAGCTCTATAGAATTTTCAAACCACTCTCATTGAAATTCTTAGGTATCCCTCTAACTAGATCTAATGGGTGAATAGGTGGAAAAGTGATCATATTAGAGCTCAACAAACTTTGAAGCACAGTATCCAAGGGAACTTGTAACTTAGCAAAATTACTAAAAGTATAAGGCTTGAAAGATGGTATATTGGTAATATTAAACATAATATGCACATTCTCTTATGTCTCTTTAGAATTCTTACCTTTAGAAAACATATTAGACTTTTGAAATTTAGAATGGTAAGAAGATGTAGAAAATAATGATGATCAATGCTTGAGTGCATTAGATGCAATCAATTTGGCCTCAAGATTATTTATGTGAGTGCACATGTCTCTAAGAGAAGGAAAAATAATAAAATGTAAATTATTTTTAATGATAGGAAAATTCCTTTAAGAAATATAATTAGGATCTCATCATCATAGAATTTATTCTAAAGTTTTCCACATAAATTTGGGAACCAAATAACATAATCATTGATGGAGTTATTACTTCTCTAGAAATATTTATTTAAATAATTCATTGTTATTTTCAAGCCCATATTGATATGAAAAAATTATAAGAAAGTGGTGGCTAATTCATCAAAGGAATGCATGGAACCCAAAGATTACAAAAAAAACTTTGAATAACACAAGATATTAGGGTTATTGGAAATTTCTTAGCTAATATCTTGTCCTCACATGTAAAATATAATCATGTCACATTAAAATATTGAAAATAACCATTGGGTTCACTTTTGCTATTGTATAGCTCAAATATTGATGCAAAATGTCTAGGAGTCAATGAATGTGCAACAAATTCAAATCCAATTGGTGCATGATGTCTATGATTGTACATGATAGAATCCTTGTTGTTAGAGGAATATCATTCACTTAATTCTTAATATTGGCCATGTATTGCAATAACACAATTAAAAGAATAAAAGTCTTGTTATAAGCATGCAAGTTAATGGAGGAACTGTAATGAGGATGCGTAATGAAATATTATTTCATGGCCATGGATGCAAGGATCACATTATAAGGTGGAGCAGACATAATGTGTGACAAAAGAATAGTATGAGACACAATGGGAAGAAGGAACGATGGTCATGGAAGTGGGGATGGAACTAGTAAATGAAGTGGTAGTAATAATTGATGTGTTAGGTGGTGTAGTAGTGGATGAAGGTGAAGAGGATGTGAAAAATTTCATATGAGGCATGGGTATGGAAGGGAGAGTATAACTAGGAGATATAACATATTGAGGAACAAAAATAAATGGAAACATGGAGAAAGGTTTGGTTGTAGAGGGATCATGGATGGTAGGTGTGGTGATAGTAGAGGTAGGGGTCACACCAGAATAAACATGAGAGGAAGTGATAGTGGAAGTGGTGACTATGAGGTTAGCGGAGTTACTTAAATAAGAGAAGAGGAGGGATGGGAAGATATATAATTGGAAGAATCCGTAAAAAAAAAATCCATGAAGGATATTCATGCCAAATGGGGTGCTCAACAATGATTGGTGTAATATGGTGACCAATTGTTGAATAAATTAAGTATTCACAAGTGCATCCATGAGTATTTATATGGTAACTATAAAATATTGATTATTTATGTGCATCATGATCAAAATATCAAGTTGTTTGTCATGATCCTACAAATGGTTATTCATGTAAGCATTAAAAAAGGCTTCATTTTATCAAACTGAATTGTCATGTCACGTTTTAAATAAGCATTGCTTTGCAAAGGAAGATTGGGGTCTTTAGTAGCTTGTGATGCAAAAAAAACATTATGGATATGAGATATAGAATTATGAAGCAATATGAAAAATACTCAATGTGAACAAAATTAAAAAAATAGTAAAGAATGTATCTTAAAATTAAATTCTAGAGGTGAAACCAAGGGTGGGCAGGGTCAAAACAAGAAAATTTATACAATAAAGCACAAACCCTAAGATAAGATTAATTTATGGAGAACAATTCAGAAAGGGAAATGAAACCATAAGTAAATATGAAAATAAGATGTAACACTAAAAAGAATTAGATATAATAATCCCTAATTTAGAATTTAAAACCCTAAAAAAAAACATAGGAAGTTTAGGATAAGTTAGGTCATCTCAAGAATGTGAGAGGAATAATATCCCTTTTGATACATATAGGGTAATTAAATAAAGCATGCAATCAACACACAACTAACCCAAATCAATTAATCAATTAGAGCTAGGGTTGATCATTGCCACAAATGTAAATAAATGCAAGGATTGAATTAAATTGAAAATAAGATTCTAATGTTGAGGAAGTGTTGTTTGAAAATTATTTACCAATGCTCTATATTATCTCTATGACTACAAACCTTGTAAGGTCAAACTATTTTGTAATCCTAGTTAATTCCATGTGCTTAATTACTCTAACAATTCTAGCTAATTTGGTACAAATTGCTTATAACCCTTGATTCATGGATTTAATGTTGAATATCTTGCAATATTAGTTTTAAATATGTGGTTATTTAGCTTAGTAGATAATGTTTAATTAGTATTTTTCATAAATGTTGAATTGAATGTGGATAAATATGTTTAGTTATTAATATTAGAAATTATTTGGATATGGTTCATGAGTTAGAGATTTATGTTATTTATAATTTAATTAAAGTGGACAAGGAAAAATGATTAATTAATCAAATAATTAAAAATATTATGTTAAAGTTGATGGGAAATAATTAAATAATTAAAAAATATTTAATTAATGAAGGGAAAAGTGTTAGCTTAATCAAATAATTAAAAAATTATTTAATTAATAGTGATGAAAGGGGTGATGAGTGATGTGATGAGAAATGATGAATTTAGATGAATGCGTTAGATTTTTTAGGTGTCTACAAATATAATAATATTTTTAACTTGATCTTTTACCAAATCTAATTTATTTTGTGTCTTGTGCGATGTATTGGAAGTTATTGCAAGGTACGCTTCTAAAGCACCTAAGCTAGCAACCTTTGCAAGTCTTGAAAAATAATTTTGTCTTTGTTTTTCTCGACATTCTCAACCGTTGCAGCTATAATTAAAGAATCAATCTTGCTCTTATAATAAGATCTGAAACCACACTGCTTTAATTTTGACTTCAATTTATCCCCGTTATTTGTGGATGCCAAAACACCTTGGTTATTCTTACCATAAATCTATTTGCTAGCTTCATAATTTTGGCTATAACTAAACAAAAACTCTAATTTATTTTTAGTTATACCTTTATATTCAACCAACTAGACTAGATTTCAAGGTCCATTTGCACTTGGAGGCCTAAATTAAGTAATTGTCAATAGTTTTGGGGTATTGGGTCTTGGAAAAACATAATTGTATTAAGCAATACCAATTTTTGAACCATATTCAATGCATTGGCTTGAGATTGCTCCCTTGGTTCTTGTAAATTGATGTAGCTTAAATATAAAAAAAATAGACTAAGGTTTTGTTTTTTACCATGACCAATCCCTTGCAATCCTTTTGACATACGTTGCTATGGATTTATAGCCTTAGAGGTCCCTTTCCTAAGAATACCATCTTTCTTAGTTATCAAACTTTCATTTGACCCATCATCTTCCTTCATAATAATTTTGGCTCTTGGTTTATCATCTTCCTTGTTATAAAACATGGTCACTTGTTCATTATTGTTAGTGTGTATTGCTCTTGGTGTATTATCTTATTTATTGTAATTTTTGCCCTCATATTATCATCTAACTCGAACACATCCCTAGCTTTCATTTCATTGACTTCTATAGATTCAGTGTCAAGGAAAAGTCTTCTTGCTCTCAAGATTTTAGTTATAAACTTATGATCTATTGCAAAAGTTATGTTGTTCTTTGTATCTTGAACAATTTTAAATATTTCAAGAATTGAAAGGGAATCTAAATCATATTTTCTATGAGACTCATTTTCAGCACCTTGCATATGATTTATTTCCTTTATTTTAGATAGCATCTCTAAAGCACATAATCTAGATGCTTGCAAAGATGCAACTCAAAAAATAAGTGATGTTTCTACATCTAAATACAAAAACTAATGACAAATCACGAGAATTTACCCTAGTAGTATCAACAGAGGAGGAGCTCATTTTCATCTACCTATGAGTACTAACACTTTGAATTGCTTCTAGATTATTCAAATCATTTGTTACTATATGTGAAGTTAATATATGACTATCATTTTTTGTCTGGTTCTAATCTTGAAACAATGTTTTGCTATCATAGGCAATCCCACAATAATGTCTCCCAATTTTTGGCCAAAGTGAGACATTAAAATCAACATTTTAAACTAAATTTTCACTTTCTAACACTTATAGAAACTAAATGGTTAAGAATTTGAAGATGATGTGAACTAGTGATTTTTGAGATTTTTGTTTGCAAATTTTATATGTTTCTTGAAAAAATAAATTAATTTGTGAATTTTTATGTAACTTTTAATAACTTGTTTTTTACAGTTAGAAATATTTTTGAAAAATGACGTTTATACCATACATCATTACTTTTTTTATAGAAAGGATAAAATTATAAAATTTTAAAGATATATTCATAACACCAATATCTAGTACATGGATATTTTTTCAGAATTTTTTGTTGAATTTTTTAAATTAATTTTTGAAGTGAGATTAATTATAATTTAGACATAGGTTTATACCATACAACATAATATTTTTTTTGTATGAATCCAAATTAACTATTTTTTTTTAAAACAAGAACATCATTACTTAGTGCTTAGATATTTTTCAATTTTTTAATTATCTATTTTACTATTTTTCCGTGTGTGCGGAACAAAGACCTTGATGATCATTGAAAAACCTATGTTTACTAAAAAATAGAAAATAATAATAATAATTAAATTAAATATATTCAAAATTAAACTCATTGGAAAGCTTATTTTGAGTTCAATAATCCTACAAATTATATTGTCAAGTTGATTCCATTTGAAGGTCCAACTAGAAGTTTGAAACAAAAAAAAATGAAGAAAATATGAGACATATAGTGTGAGAGCCTATCCAAGGGCCTTTGTTTGAAGGTACCTTCATTCATAGATTTCTTTGTTCAAAAACCCTTTTGGCTATCCAAAATATTTTAACAAATTCATATTGAAATACCTTCCAATGAAGATCCTCTAGTTCAAATAACACCTTTGTTCGAAGATTGTCTTTGTTTGAAGGTTTTTATTATTTCCAAATCAATAAAAAAATACATTCAAATAAAGACAATTTTTGAATGAAGAAAATATTTGTTTGAATGTGTTTTTTATAAAAACTTTGACCAAAGGTGCCTTCATTTGAAGGAATGTCTTTGAATGAAGGTGTTTCCTACTTTTCATCCTCATCCAAATTGAAAAATCTAATTTCCTAAGTTTGGGACTCACTATTGTGGGTTTATCCTCATCCAACTTTTTGTTATCTTGTCTTGGTTTTTGGGGAAAAATTTACCCAATTTGCTTTAATCTTCTATCAAAGAATCTCAATCAACTAGATATTTGGTTCATGGTGTGAATTTACCATGTTGAATGAAAACCCATTTCTCATGTCGCAAGATTTATTACACCAAAGGTGTTCCTTATATGAAGTGAACAACCTACTTTTTAAAATCAATGGTTGAAAATTGTAGAGAAGGATGCAAGATTGTTGAAATGATCTCAACCATCAATTTTTTTAAAATATTAAAAAATATAGTATATAATTAAAAAATCTACATTTTTATCTAGTCTTAGCTTTAAATCAAGAAAACATAGCATAACAAATTTTTTTTCTTTTAAACTTTTTAACTTAGATTTTTAGATAAATAATAATAAGTTTTTATAAATATTTTTTAAGTATAGATTTTTAGATAAATAATAATAAGTTTATATATATATATATATATATATATATATTTAATTAATAATATTAATAATAATAAATCAATAATTATGAATTGACTTTTTTATCATTTGAATAGGTTTCATTTTATTTTTCATTTTTAATATAAAAATTAGAATTTTACTTTTAACAATTTTAATGTAGTTTATTTTTATTTTTCATATTTTATTTGAAATACAATTTTACTTTTCAAAATTTAATTTATTTAATAATATTTTATATTTTTTTTGTTTGTTAATATTGAGTTTATGTTAATATTGTTTGTAATATATTAATTATATTTTTTTAGGTAAATATTTTATTAATATTTCAATTCTAATAAATTAAAAAAATAGTTTTACTTTTATATTTAACCTTTTTTTAACTTGATAAGTTTATTATTTGTTATTAATTTTTTAAAATTATTATGTTTATTAATATTTTAATTTTGATATATTTTGACTTTCCATTGAGTTTATTTTATTTTAGTTTTAAATTTAGATTTAAGTTTGAAATTTATTTTTATTATTCGTCTTTTTATGAAATTACAATAATAATTAAAAATTTATTAGAATTAATTTCATTTATAATTATTTATCTTATTAAAACATTAATTATTGTAGAATAATTCTATTTGGGATTTTTGTTATATAATTTATATAATAAAATGAATTTCAAACTTATAATAGAAATTAAAATTTAAAGAGTGAGAGAGAGAAGGTAACTTTTAATTAGTTGTTTCATGCCAACAATCAAAGGATATCACATCCCTAGGGAGTTATGCTCAGGGGAGCATGTCATTTGATTAAGGATATAACTCGGTCTTAAAACCTCTTCAATGTATCCATTGCACACTTAGGAGGAAAATAGATAGAGAGAAATAGAGATAGAGAGGGAGACAAAGAGAGACAAAGAGATACAAAGAGATTAAAAAGAGCTAGAAATACAAAAATAGAGGTATAGATATAAATGAATAAATATGGAGAGATAAAAAGATAGAGATAGGAAGATAGATAAAGAAAGAGAGGAAAAGAGAGGAGTCTAGAGACGGAGATATAATCACATAGAGAGAGATAGAGAGATAAAGAGTAATATGAGACAAAGATAATATAGAGGTTGAGAGATCAAGAGATAAAGAGGGAAAGGGGGGAAGAGAGGGGGATATAAATAGGGATAGCAAAAAATAATAAGGGGAGAAAGATAGGGAGATGAAAATAGATAGAGAGAATAAATGAGAGAAATATAGATAGAGGAAGAGAGAAGGGAAGACAAATATAGAGAGAAATAGGGGAGAGAGAGGAAGAGAGAGATTGAGAGATAATAAAAATATAAAGATAGAGAGGGAGACAGAGATATGAAGAGACCTCTCTCTCTCTTTCTCTTCCCATATCTCTCTATATTTATCTCCCCATATGTACCTCTCCTTACCTCTCTCTCTACCTCTCTCTATATATAATTTCCTATCTCTATCTTTATATCTGTCCATCTCTCCCTCTCTCATTCTCTTCCTCTCTTTTTGTATCCCCCTCTTTTTATCTCTATTTTTATCTCTCCCTATATTTATCTCCTCACCTCTCCTTACATCTCTATCTCTCTTTCCCCTCTATCTTTCCCACTATATATATCTCTATATCTCTCCCTCTTTCTATCCATATCTCTCCCTCTCTTCATATCACTCTCTCTTTCTATATCTCTCAACTTCTCTATCCTTTCTCTATTTCTCTCCCTCCCTCCCTCCCTCTCTATATATTTATAATATATCTCTCCCTCTCTATATCTATCTACATATCTCTCTCACTCAGACACACACACTCCTAGTTTCTCCTTCCCTATCTCTATCTCTATATCTCTTTCACTCTCTCTCTCTCACACACACACCTCATTGTTTCTCCCTCCCTATCTCTATCTTTATCCCTATCTCTTCCCCCCCTCTCTATCTCTCTCATTTTCTCTATTAATTATCTTTTTCACCTCATATTCATCTCTCTCTCTCTCTCTCTCTCTCTCTCTCTCTCTCTCTCTCTCTCTCTCTCTCTCTCTCTCTCTCTCTCTCTTCCCTCTATATCTATACCTCTTTATATCCCATATCTCCCTCTCTCTCCCTCTCCCTATTGTAAACATAAAATGAGCCTATTGGTAATGAATCCTTATTATCTTCCCGAGGTTTTGTTTTAGTTGTGTTGGGATCCCTATAAGCTGATGTGTAGCTGATTTGAAGCTATCACTTCTCCATTGAGACCTTTGTTGCACAAACAACATCATTTTCTATGTATGTAAAAAATAGACCCAAAAATTCCCCAATTGGCCTTCCACACTTCTTCGGTGTATCCATTGCACACCAAGGTGTGATTGCTAGTTTAGATAAGTTTCTTTAACATACCAAGTATTAGGAAATAGAACAAATTCAACTAGAAATTGATTGTGTTTCAATTCATCCACTCTTTATGGACTAGACCTACCATCAAATGCATCATCATCTTTAGTCAATACTATAGTTTTCCTACCACTTTTATCATCACTATTAGCTATTGTATATATATGTATTTAGTTTCTTAAACTAGAGATGTTGTTATCTAGTTGGAAGTCTTCCAATAATTAAGTCTTTGTCTCTATATGACCTTGTAAATTGACCACATTAACTATATCTTTAGCACCAACATATTTGTCCTTCTCTTAGTAGCAATAGTCTTTCTTCTTGATTTTTATCATCCTCCACTAATTGTGTTTCAAGTAGAGCTACATTTTCAAGTAGAACTATGTTTTCAAGTGGTATAGTGTTGTCAAGTGGCACTGCATCTTCAAATGGTATTGTGTCCTCATCATCACTTTCCTTCATATTTTCTCCTTTAATAGATTTTTTTCTCACTCATTGATTTGTTTTTCTCAATTTTCAATGGCATTGGTTTTGACTCTTCTACTTTTGACTTGTTCTCTATATATTCTTCCTCTTATAATTTTGTCTCTAGTGTATTTGTAATTGGTTCCAAGGTTTGCTTGGTCTCTTCATTGTATTTTTTGAATACTTTTCAAGATGGATTTTATTTCACAATACCAACAAATCAAGAAATGTATTCCTCTTGATGACTCTAGATCAAAAATTTCTTCTTTTCTATGAATAAATGTAGGTTTTATAGATCCAACAACTATTCTTTATGTGTGATTGCTCTATTTTTTGTTGTTGGATTTTGAAATGCTTGCCCCACTATTATGATTTTTTGAAGTATTTGTATTATTTTGCATTATGTGGAGCATATGACACAACATGTTTGTTATTGTATCAATATTTTCTCTTTATCAACATTCTTTTCTTTACTTATATTGCAAACTATAACATTCAATTTTGGTTTCTCTTTCATAGGTTGACAATATCTAGCTCTAATACCATTTATAATGTCATGTTTACTTTTCTTTGAATATTTTGAACTCTAGAGAATATTAACAATAATTTGGAATGATTATTAATAAATATAAACTTTACTTTCCTTGAAGGTTTAGAAATTACTACTAATATTTTTATATATTAAATTAAATACTTAGTGTACAACCTAAGAATGATCAAATTAATTCCAGTATCAGTTGTTGTTTTATCTCAAAGATTACATTGATCTACTTTTTTTTAAAAGCCTTTGAATGTCTCTAATTTTTCTTAAATTAGGGGTTTTCATCCACTAAATGGAAATTAGGGGGTTTTTTCATCTAATTTTAGAATTCAAGGGGTTTTGTCCTAAGGTTGTTGAACCACAATCCATGCATCATAAGGAGTAATAATTAAATATAAACTGTATTTAATGATGCCCCTTCTCTTTTCTTGGTCTCACTTAAATACCTTTTTTTCTTTAACAATCACAACTTTTCACATGCCCCTTGATATTATTAAAATTAAATTTTAATTATAATTTTCCTTTTATAATATAATTAATCCTTTTTGGAAGCAACTACCCTTAATTGTTATGATTCCTTTTCACCTTTTGATATCCTTTTATTTATTATGCTAAGATTAAAGGTTGTGACTAATTATCTTTTATTTTTATTGCTAACTAAATTTTATCTTATTCAACACCTTCATGTTTGGTAGCTATAGATACCAATAATGATTAAAAAGTAAATCATTTTTTTCTTGTAGTGGTTGCTCACAACTACATCCCCTTTCAAACTACCTTAATAAATTTAATATTTTTAAATATTTTAATTTGAGTTTAAAAATATTGAAGTAGAGATATTAAAATTTCAAGCACCAATTTGTAGACTTCTTGTAACCTAAAAATTATTTGTAGTTTTACAAAACCATGTGAAAATAATTGAAGAGATTTGGCGCCCAACTTGGGCCCAATTTCCAACACACCTAGAAAAATACCATATAGACGAATAATAGTATATTCTCTTACACACTTACAACTCACAAATAACCAATTTAATCCACCCAAAATCAACACTAAAGTTAGACAAGATTCAAGTTCCAAAATAGGAACTTGTGATAATTAATCCTTTTCATAGCCAATCAATATTCCAAAGTAATCTCCCTCCATTCTTGGATCTTACATGTCATAAGATTTTTTCATAAGTTGTTATAGAATCCTACAAATGTAGGCATCCAAAATATGCTATAGACAAACATTCTAAATACATCTTACAACACTCCATAAAGTACCAACATGTGGCATATGATGCCAACTCAAAATTCCATGCCCCATTTTGGTGGAGTATAATTATTAAATAAAATAAAATATGATGTATAATTAATTATAGGAAAATTTAAAATAATAAATAAATAATTTTAGGTACTTGCAATGTTGAGACACCTTGGTTCCCAACAATCACCTCCTTCTCAAAGGAAGACTATGATGTTGAGTAGCTTGTGGCATAAATAATGCAACATGGCTTATAAAAGATACAAAAATAAGGCATAATAAATCACTTTTGGATTTAAAAATTATAAATATCAGTGACAATGGATTTGAAAATAAAGCTTTGATAAGGTATCAAAGGGTGGGTAGGGTTGGCAAAAATGAAGGTCCCAAAATAAGACATAAATTATAGAAGGAGAGATAAGAAAATGAACTAGCAATAGTTTAGAAACACAAACCCTAGTAGGATCTAAAAAACAACAATGCAATTAGAAATGATAGATTTGAAATCCAAAAAATAGTGAAGGTATACGCCCTTAAGGTGAAACCCTATGGGGTGCAAGATTGGATGAGCTCACAAAAATGTAATAAAAATACACTTTCTCTAATGTTAATCTAGGTTAATTAAATGCTACAAACTAACCAAAATTAAATCAAATAATATTGAGAATGATAAATTATAGAAATTAATGATATTTTATTTAATTAAATGAAAACGGATATATGTAGTTAGCTCTTGGAACTATGATGAAGTTAAAAATTGATGCATCACATGATTTAGTTGTCTAGTATAGAAAATAGTTAACCTTGGAATGCTTATTATCCTCATTTTCTAAGCAATCTTGTAGCATTATGTGGGTCAATTATGTGGATATGGATCAATTTTGTGTAGTTAATTTGATCCCTAACGTGTGGCTAGCATACAACACAAAATTTTGCTATGTAATTTACTAAAATCTCTACTCATTAATAATGGTCAAGGATCAATAGTAAATAAAATACCTTAGGGAAGCCACCAAATTAGAAGGGTCAGGTTCTCCTAGGTCCCTTGATTGAACTAGCTTTATAATCGTGACAAATATGGATAGATAGACAATAAGAAACCATGCAATTGGTGATTATAATGCAAAATACTAATTCCTTTTATGCTCCAAAGTGAAGTGTTCCTAAAAGTGCTCCTTATAAATACAAATGATTATTTAATGAATGTTTGATGTGGTTAATGATTGATTAATAAATCAAATGTGAGCATTTTTGTATTTTAATTTTGTGACAATTTTTACCATCAATGTTTTAGATCAAATACCTTCATCCATCATCACTTTTTATTCTCTTATCTTGGTCCACATCTTGATGATGGATCATGGAGCATTATTCCAAATGTTGATGTTAAAAATGATCACACTGTTAAAATTTAGAAACACACACATTTAATACTACACACTATGAAATTTGATGTCTTTGATTGTTCAATGCTCAAATTAATGTCTTTAAATACAAATACATAACAAATTGTCACACAATTGTGTACCAAGTTGGCTCCTAATGACTATAAGGAGAAACTAGGAGTTAGTTTTCTAAAAAAAAAAAAATTTAAAAAATCACTTAAAATCCATGCCATGTAGGATCACTCTTGTACATCATGGAAACGACTTGAGATAGGAAATTATAAATATCATAATTAGAAATGGGTGAAATTTTAGCTAATAACTTAGTCATTTGGTATATAAAATATGTAACCTTGGCATGCTTATCGTCCTCATGTTTTATATAGGCTTGTAGTGTTGTGTGGGTTGATTTTATGGCTATGGATCAATTTTATGCCATGTGAATTCAATTCCTAATGTGTGGTTCTAATATTGCACAATACAAAAAAAAATTGTTCAAATTTATTTCTACTCGTTGATAATGGTCAAGGACTATTAGTATCTAAAATACCTTGGGGAAGCCACTTAATTACAAGGGGTAAGTTCTCCAATCTCCACCCTTGACTAGACTAGCTTTACAATCATGAAAAATATGGATGGACAATAAGCAAACATGCAAGTGATGATTGTGATGCTAAGTACCAATTCTTTTTATGCTCCAAAGTGAAGTGTTCCTAAAAGTGTTCATCATAAATAAAGATGATTATTTAGTGAATATTTGATGTGGTTAGATGATTGATTAATAAATTAAATATGATTTTCTAAATTTTAACTATGATAATCTTTACCATCATCATTTTGGATCACATTCCTTGATCTATAATTACCTTTTATTCTCTTCTCTTGCTTTACATCTTGATGATGGATAATAGAGTGATCCAAAATGTCGATGTTAAAAATTTACATATAGTTATTTAATTTATGAGCACTCACATTTAATACAACAAATTATGGAAATTTGATGTCTTTAATTGATTAATTCTTAAACGAATGTTTGTAAATACAAATGCATAACAAATTGTCACACAAATGTATACCAAGTTGACTACTAATGACCATAAGAAAAAACAAAAGTTATTCTTCTAAATTTTAAAAACTCGAATTTCAATTAGATCCATGCCATGCAAGATCACTCTTATGCATCACAAAAATGACTCACATATAGGAAACTCCACATCTCGTAATTAGAAATGAATTAAAATATAACTAATAAATGATGAGACTATGTAAAATTAAATGTAGATAAGATGCATAATATATATACAAGTGAAAAAAATTAAAAAGATCAAATTTAATGTAAAAGCATGACATATCAATGGACCCTTGATTTGTTAGTGAAGTTGAATGATTATGAATAAACCCATTAGGGATCAAGTTTTATTGAGTGTAAGATCCAAAACCATAAAATATGAGGTCAAGATCATATGGAAAACACATTTAGATTGCAAAAATGATCTTGTAAATGATATAAAATCCACCATATATATATATATTACTAGGGGAAAGGTCCAGTTACTGCCATAGCTAACTTCACGCAACCGTAGCTCCCAAACCTTATGTCGGATCAACATTATTTTTTTGGGTTTTATTCACACACGAGTTAATAGCTTATAGCTATTATTTTGGCTTGTGGGCATTTCCGATGAATGCGGGAGGGTTTGATAAGTGCACAAGGGTCAAAAAATCTCCATTTAGAGGTGTGGCCTGCTCGTGGCCCTCACACGTCCCAATTCTTACCCGCTATAACCACCAATTAATATTTTAAAAAATTCCTAATTGTGTCAATATTAGGGTGCAATTATAACAATTGCATCATTCATATACGCTCAAAAGTGAATAGGTCAAATTCACGGGTTAACATTGGAGGTTTAGGTTAGCAAGCATAATAGTCCGCACCTACACATTATTCGCCAAGTCTTAACATCAGACACCACTACACATTCACTCCAATGTACAATCACATCAGTTCTAATGGTGGATTATTTCCCACATTTTTTGGGGGTAAAATGATTATTTTCTATCATTTCATCACACGCTCATGGTCTGGAAAACCCTAGAACATTCATTGTTGTTTGATCTCCATGGTGCGAGGCAATGACGAACATCGTTCTCCTTTCAAAATACAAACAATGGTACTCCTGAATCTTTTTATTTAGTATTTTTGTGAAACCATGAAGGGTTTCTTGGATGATTGAATAATGATTACTTCTTGTTTTTACCGATTTCATCATTCCTTTTCATGCCCTTTTTCCATGTGATATTTCACATTGTTGGGTCCAGTGGTGGATTATTTCCCACAGTTTTTGGGGTAAAATGATTATTTCCTAGTCTTCATTTTACCACGCACTCGTGGTTTGGTAAACCCTCCATGGTTTCATGATTTTGTATAATAAAATGTCGCGTCTCAATCCTGATGCAGATTACTTTTGGCTTTGTGTGGATTTATTTCATGTTTTGATGTGCCTAGTTGAACAATAATTAATATGATGATGTTTTGGTGTGGAGATAAATGCGAGTGTTTATTTAAATTATGAAAAGTTGAAAAGTATTGAATGCGTTTTATTTTGAAAATGAAGCAAAATAGAGTAGAAGCATTTTAATTAATGCAAAGCATTGTTTTATTTATATCTTAATATGATACTAATTCAATTATTGTTGTGTGCCTGAGTGCACTTGAGTTGTAGGAAGTTGAAGACCAAGGGTGTGATTAAGGAGAGGAGATTAGCTTCTTGACAAGACAAAGCAGGAAGACCTCTCGATCACACACACGCACTTAGTTTCATATAGACTGCATTTAGGAATGTCTAACTTTTGTGTGTTTGTTTTGAAGTATTTGTAAATTAAATAATAATTAGTAAATTAAATAGAATAAAGCATGATAAAATAAAGGATTAAGTTTAAATATAGTTAATTATAGATTTTTTATTTAAATACTCATGCATTCCACTCTTCTTGTATTTTGTGTTATTTTTTTTGTGTTAATAAGCTAACCATTAGTTATAAGATATTTATTCTTTCTTTTTATTATTATTGAGTAAATATTTTAAAAAGGAGATTTACATGCAAATGAATTGAAAATTATTATTAATTTTAAAATAGATTTCAAGATTAGGTTAGGAAATTGTGAATGGAAAAGCAATTTTAAATAGGGAAGTGAGTTCCTGAGAAGGTAACGGTTCTTGGAAATAATCTGGAAAACAAGCTCTGCAATTTTTCTTTAATGGCTGCCAAGCAAATGTGCAAATGTTGAATCTTTTGGAATAGTATGTTAAGAATTAATTTTGGGTAAATAGTGGAAGGATAGAGAGCTAGAAAAGAAATTGGAGAGAAGGAAAAAGAAGAGGTTGTCTCTGAGAAACCAGATTGAAAAGAGGCAAAAGAAGAAGCTGGTTGAAGAGCATCTCCAATCCTAGCTGGAAGCGTAAACTCCAGGTTTCTCATTCTTTTTCTCAAATCTTGTTAAAATATGAAAATACTTCTGAAGATTTTGAATGTCAGTTTGAACTGTATGCAAATCTGTAAAATTCTGAGAAAATATTACATTCTTTGAGTGCATAGAAAGAATTTGCACAATTATACTTCTTTCAGGTTGGGGTTTATCTTTCTCTTCTTATTTCATGATAGTTCATGGGTCTGTTTTTCAATCTTTGTACTATGGCTCTGTCAATAAATACACACACACACACACACACACACACACACACACACACACACACACACATGTATGTATGTATGTATATATACACATACATATATATTATTTGTGCATGTATATATATATATATATCCATTATCAGAATCCTATGTGTCAAATCGAAATACACATCAATTGTATCCATTTAAATTCTGGTATCGATTTTTATTGTGTTGCATTTAATTGTATGGGGTTACACCCCAGCCCCACCTTAGAGGAGGGCGGCGCTGTGAGAGGGCAGCGCCCTCCACAGGCCAAGGCCTGTGGAGGAGGCACTGCCTCCTCACAACCAGCGCCTTCCCCTATGGGGGAGGCATCGGCCTTCCCTATGGGGGAGGCATTGGCCTCAACTTCAACACACTGTGAAATTTCAAATATTCTTTGGTTTTTTTAAAACTACAAACATAAATTCGTTTCTTTCTGTGTGCGGCATGGTGACACTGTTTTTAAAGATTTCAAAATACATATATAAATATATATATACAACTATATATATATATATATATTTTTACAAATACATATAAGTATTCATACTTACAAATAAATTTGGGCATTTGTAAACTCTGGTAATTTTTCCACTGAGAACATTATTCTCTGTCAGCAGATTTACATAGAAAATATATAGGGATGAAAACATAATTATATATAAATATATATATAGTTATATACACACTGATATATATATAAACATACATATGGATTTATATATATATATATATATACATGGCATATGTATCATTGTTGTCTACAGGAAGCACTATTATTTTTCTGCCATTGGTACTAAACTCAAATATAGCATATTATATATACATTTAGCCATAAGTTTACCAAGAGATTTTGTGTATGTGGTTATTTTATAAATATATTTATATATACAGATCTGTACAGTGAATTGTAGAATATAACAATCAAATCTCGGAAAAGTAGCTGATTAAATTCACAAAAATAACTCTGTGTTTATAGCAAACTTGTTCTTGAATGCAAATATGGTTATCCACTTTGTTCATTTTGTTCTTTCACAAACTATCTATTAAGCTGAATTTGAAACTTCTTAGCAAATGTAGGATATTTAAAACAGAATTAGTGAGCTCTATGAAAAGAATAATTTTCTTTGGCTAAAACTATCATAATTAATTGTTGTGATCAAGATTAAATTAGAAAATAGAATTGGGTCTGATTATTTTGTGCATTAAAAACTCTCTTGAAATTGTACAAGAAAACCCCATTTACTGATTGCATGCATGAAGCTATTTTGTCAATCTTTGTGCAAACATTGGGAAAATGATGAAACTTCTTTGAAATTAGAAATGTGTAAAATTGAAAGTGAACTTAGATGGAAATGCATTATTTACTGTATTTTGAGAAACTTTCGAGACAGGATGCCGAAGGTGGAACCCCAGAGGCGGTAGTTTTACCTTTTCTAAAACTATCTTTTATTTTATTTACTTTACCATTGAAATAGATGGAATTAAAAGCCTAGAACTAAATGAATATAGGTCTCTGCCACCTCCTGTTTACAAGAATTATGTGATTCTCATGTTAGGAATGCATATAGGCATCAGGATTGCATCGAGAGTTCCCTCCTGCGTTGTTGTTTCAGGTTGCTAGGCTCCTCGTGCAGGGCCGGGGATTTCTTCGAGGTAGGAAGAAACCCGGGGAAGTGTTGCACTTCGTGGTTGGGCAGAAAAGGAGCCTTAATCACACTCTTGGCCCAACTTGCAAGAAGACCAGTGGTGTCATGGCAGTTGAGGTTCAGAGATTTATTTGTTATAAATGTAATCATGTATTATTTGGAATGGCTTGAAAATCCCACTTGCAAATGTAATTTTATTTGTAAATCAGTATTGTAACATTGAAATAGATGTATTGAAAAGAAAGATTTGATGTAACATTGAAATAGATGTACTTATTGAAAGTTAGTGATGTAAATGAAAACTTGAGCAAACTTATGGAAACTCATTGATATGCAATTGGCAATCATATATGTATCATTGCAATGATCCTTGTTGTTATTTAAATTTATTTGATCTGCATACATGGAATGGAAATATATTCTGAATTTTCCTTTTGAGCAATTATGGAAAGGGTATCTTTTACTTTTATTATCCTTGGAATGTATTAAGTTTGGTAAATTATTGTGGCTAAGTAAACATCAATTTTCGAGCGTTACATTAAAATGATGAGGCATCTCATGGGTTTGACCACATGTCTGTAGAAATAATGTATTTGTTTGCTTGGACCTTTTTCTTAATAACCCATGTGTATTTGGGCATATATCTACAAACCCACGTCTCATTTCATCTGATTAAGATATTGTTATCATGAAACTATTAGCATCATGTGTATTTGGGCATATATTTGCAAACCCATGTGTATTTCGACATATCTCTACAAACCCGTGTGTATTTCTGTAACGCCCGTCGTGCAAACCACAAAGAACACACAGATGCAAATAATTTTTTTATTTATTTTTAGTAATAAAAGTAAACATGCAATACATTAAACCATAACCACATAACATATTACATAGCATTAACACACTTGGTTCTCTGGGGCACACGAGGTTACATCGCAACAACTAAACATAAGTAAAGATAAAGATTACAACATAACCATTAATTTTATAATAGCCTTAAACAATGATACATCCAATAACCGTGATGCGATAACAATAAGCATCACATAATACATCCATGATAAATCTCTTAATAGAGTTACAAATGAGCCTAACTATTACATCATCATTTTAATGTTACATTACAAACTCTGATAATTGAATTACATTGAATTTCCCAACATGGGGATTGATACAAGTATAATGAAATATGAAGTACAACTAATCACTGGTACACCTCCACTGCAGAAAGCTAAGAATACAAGACGATGATGGGGAACCCAACGGGTGCGGAGCACGTTCCACCCAACCATGTGAATTACAAGTAACTCACCCCCCGTGCTCAGAGGTGACGAGGAAGTGAACCCAACCATGAATGTCAAACCGACTCAATAACAACATGATACAAAACAAGTACAACTCAAGCATGCAACACACAACCATCGACGTACTCAAATCACATAACAAGTTAAAACCAAGAACTCATCACAATAACATGAAGTACTATCAATTAACAATCATGAAACAAATTCACAAGAATTCAAAGAAACATCATAAAGAGATAACATCCAGAGGCAACAACAAAGCACAAGGGTGTCAAGTGGGGAGGGTCATCACATAACTCTCATGGGATCCCCTGGCTCTTCCTCCAACTGAGGCGCCGGCACCCACCTATGGATTCCCTAGCCCTAAAATCAGAACAACATAAAAATAACAATATCCAGAGGCGACAAGAAACAAGGACAAGGATGTCTAGTGGGGAGGGTCATCACATAACTCTCATGGGATCCCCTGGATCTTCCTCCAACTGAGGCGTCGGCACCCACCTATGGATTCCCTAGCCCTAAAATCAGAACAACATAAAAATAACAATATCCAGAGGCGACAAGAAACAAGGACAAGGATGTCTAGTGGAGAGTGTCATCGCATAGCTCTCATGGGATCCCCTGGCACTTCCTCCAACTGAGGCGCCGGCACCCATCTATGGATCCCCTGGCCCTTCCTCCTAACTGAGGCGCCGAAACCATAGGGTAGCTAATGCGGAGCCGATAGTCTCTCATGAAGACGAGACTACGACTTTGCCGACCACGGCCTACTCAGTCTATCACTAGTCTACGGTAGCCCTAATGCATAGACGAGGAATCCAGTTTTAATTATCTTGTATGTTTTACTACCCATCCCCCTAAATTCTATTTTTAGGTTATCACTTGTTTAACTACTCTTATGTGGGTTCCCTAGGCACTTCCTCCAACTGAGGCGCCGACGCCCACGAAGAGCCACTCTCCCTATGACCCTTAACATATCTCAAAACAGGCAAGGGTTGAACTAACATTAATAAAGCATTAACCAAACTAAATACATGAGGCATTAACCCTCTCGCAATAATTCATAATCCAAAAGTCATAACAACCTGTTCAACCCTTCCTAACATAAACCATAACTCCAATAGCATAACCAATCGAGAATACATTTTAACATAACAAGCCTCTGGAACAAGGATTACAAAATCAACAATAGGTTCCCACAACGAAGAGTAAAGTTACAACAATTCAATGGAAAACGATAACCAGATCACGTAAATTCATAACTTAAAGTAAATGATTAACTCAGTCACACAAAACACTCCAATTTTGAAACGATATAAAGAACACAAGAAGTTAATAATCCTACGTCAAAATATTTAATTCTTAACAAAAGACATCTGATAAATATCTAAAAATGCATTAAAACCTCCGACCAGGGAAATCGAGAAACCATTAAAATTAAAACGTACAATAACAATTTCACTACTATATATAATTTGTTGCACTTAATAACCCCTAAAATCCCACTTTATAATTTTCACAATTACAACCCAATCTATAAATTTCCACCTTGCAAACTATCTAAATTAACAAATACAATTCACTTAAACTTACAAACTATTTAAATTAATAATTACCATTTATTATATATATATATATATATCAACTTAAATATATATATATATATATATATATATATATATCTACTAACATTTTCTTTTCTTATAATTCTCAAAACTCTTACAATAAACAAAATGGATGTAATTATTCTAAATAAAATAATTAATTTTTTCATTTTAAATAAAATAAATTTTAATATTTAATATTTAATAAAATAATATATATATATATAAAAAAAAACCAAATTATAAATAAAACAAAATAAAATTATAAAATTTTAATTTAAAAACAAAGGTCGGGGCCTTGAAGACTGCCCGCGCGCAGTCCCAAAGGACTGCGTACAGCAGTCCTTGGGACTGCACAGCAGTCCTTTGGACTGCACCTAGCAGTCCTTAGGACTGTCGCGGTAGTCCTGGGGGCTGCCATGTGCAGAAGAGGGGATGGGCGCGAGTACGGCTCAGGCCGACCCAACCCCCCCTAAATAATTTCATTTTTATTTTTATTTTTATTTTTTTAAAAAAACATGTTTATATTCTATTTTCCCTAACACAAAAAAAAATGAAACATTATTTTGTTTAAAAAAAAACAGACGTCCGTCCCTGGTACGGACGCCGACAGGGATCGGCCATGAATTCGAATCTAAACAAAAATTTTAAATAAATTTTATTGCAAGGAATACAAGTATATATATATATATATATACGAAAATTTTGTATATTTATAAATAGGTAAATTTATAATAATATTCCCATCACAAGTACAGAAGGAACACAGAAGGATAGAATTAAAAATATTCTCACATATATATATATTTTATAAATAAATTCCAACACTCATAATTAAAAGTTTTGGGAGGTGGACTAATCTTTCAACCAAGTTTCAATTTGTAAATACATAGTTTATTTTCACAGACTCAATCAATATTTTCTCCTAAATCCAATTGAAAGAATAATCATAAAGCAACTTTCATAAATACCCAATTGGGTTCTTTCAATAATTTCACTATTCGATAATTTCTACTCTATAGGCTTTCTCTTTCTTTCAATAATTAACCATATTTAATCATTTATTTATCTAATTTCTTTTTGAAACAGAAACTGAAAAGAAGGGGAACCTGGATTCCTATGTTGTTGCATGTTGCTGAAGCTTGCTTAATTCCCGTTGGCCTCTTCGAACAACTTCTCGTTCCTGCTTCCAAATCTCCTCTCCTAAATTTCGTGCTCGAGCTCAAATCTCCTGCTTAGTTCAGAAGACTTCTCCAAAACAACACCAGTAACAGATTCCCAAAGACTCTTCTCGAAATATATCAAAAGGTTCCAAAAATCTTTTCTAAGATTCAGAAATACATAGCCAATATTTGTGCACCCTCTGTAATCATAATCCTCTGTGTGTGAAAAACTTCCAAAAATTCTTCATTCCCTAAAAGATATTGACAATTTCCTCTAAAAACTGTAAAAAAAATCAAAAATAAAATAAAACAATTCTTTAAAAGCCAGCTTTTTACCCAAATCTCTATTCTTATTTGCTCTCCCAATCTTTTCATTCTTTTATTTGTTTTATTGTTTTAATTTCTATTTTTGCAGCTTTACTTGCACATCACATTACTTATTTAATTTAAATAAATTATTCTAATAATTATCCTCCACCAGATAATTGATTAAAATAATTAAGACACATTTAATATTTAATTATCATTTAATTAAAATATATGACTTTATAAAATTTAAATAAAACATTTAAATATTTTCATACAAATAAATCAACATTAAAATAAACAATCATTATCCATATTTAATTAACTAATTCACACTTATAAAATATCAACATCAATTAAATAATCATAACTTATAAAATACCACATTAATCAAAAGACGACAAAATACAAAACACAAACCACAATTGACGACAATTACACAAAATGGACAATACCAATCAAACAAGACGATCTGACATCATGGGACGGAAGGACTTCATCGTCACCTCTGTTTCAACATTTAACCGTTGGGTTATTAGTGCTCGCCCTGTCCTGCTGAAGCAGGTGGAATCGAGACTTGTACCTGCAATACCTGCATACAAATGAAGTTGTGTACATGTGCATACATATATATATAAAATCGAAGCATTAAATTAAAGCACTGCATTGTGAGAAGGAATCGCAACATAACAGGGCACTCGCGAACGAATGATGCTATATTGTCCTTCATCACACCTATCCTAACAATTATAATTTAACTGATAAAATAACATTTCTAAACTAACAATTTCATCTCATGACATAATTCATTAAATCATTGCATCATAATATAATTCTAAAAATCAACTAATATAACCAACCATACTGTCATACGAAATAATCATGTCCATAATGAAACAATAGCATCATCTAACGTCTAACTAACCAAATCAAACAATATCATCATCGTCACAAGTAGCAAACAACCGCATTGAAAAAATACTAAATCCTACCAGTAAGAGGAGGGGTATTACATCCTCCCCCTCATAAAATCGGCTTACTCCTGGAAGCCGGCAAATAAGAGGAAATAAGTTTCCCTAATACAAGAGGCATCCTCACACACCAAGACGGTGAACTAATCACCATTAGAAACTAGCATCAAGCTCACACATAGGAGTAACAAATAATAATAAAAGTATTAGTAACATGGGGGTATTACAATTTCAGTATATATTTAAAAACCCTTGCTTGGTTTTTTTAGCATATGTGTGATTAAGGAATTATTCTCATGAAACCCTTGCTTGGTTTTTTTGGAATATATCTGAAAACCCATGTCTGTTTTCATGTGACTAAGGAATTATTATCATGAAACCCTTGCTTAATTTTTTGGGCATATATCTGAAAAACCCAAGTCTGTAATCATTTTACCTTTGTTTAAATTTCTATCCTTTTGCTATCCAATACAACACAGTAGCATTCATTTATTGTAAAATGTGATAGTAAAAGTCTAATTTCCATTACACATACTTGATAGGGAACCATACATAAATAGGACGAACTTTGTATCCTTTATTCTTTACTTCATAGCTTACACTTTCATAAACTGTGCATTCTACATTCTACTTAAAGTTATTTTCATGAACTGTGCATTTGACAGTTATATTCATGCAATGTATATTTATGTTATAAGTAAATGAGGGTCTTTTTTGGTCATAGGTTATTCCTTACATACCCCATTTAAAAATTTAGTAAACTATGTGTTCATTTACTATTTTCAGTTATTTGTTAGGGTTTATATTTGTTAGTTATTTCATAAAAGGCTCCTTTCTATTCTGTGTCTCTTGTTCATTCAACAAATCGATATAAGAATGATGAACCATCCTTTATATATATCTTAGTTAATTCATAGAAGGCTCTGTTATATTAAAAAAAAGTGTACACATTAGCTTGCATTTTCATTATGTGTGTGTGTATTCATTTTACCTGTGTTTAAATTTTTATCCTTTGGTTGTCCAATACAACACAGTAGCCTTCATTTACTGTAAAATGTGTCAGTAATTATTGTTTAAATATTTTACCTGTGTTGAAATTTCTATACTTTGTATCCTATATTATTTACTTAACATCTTACGTTTTCATTGTACTTTGAGATGTTCACACAAAGATATATATCTATACATATATACATGTATACATATAAATACATACATATAAATACACACACACATATATATATAGATATATATATATATATATATATATATATATGTATGTATATATTTATATGTGTGTATATATGTGTGTGTGTATTTATATGTGTGTGTATGTATGTATGTATACATATAATTACACACACATATACATACATACATACATATACATATATATATATACATATATATATACATATATATATACATATATATGTATATATATATATATGTATGTATATATATATATGTATGTATATATACACACACACACATATCTATATATATATACATATATATATGTAAACCCTCAATGGTTTGCTGGTGTCTACTCTCCACGGTCTGAGGTAATGACAAACATCATTCTCCTTTCAAAATGCAAACAATAGTACTCCTAAATCTTTTTATTCAACATTTTTGTGGACCCCTGAAGTGTTTCTTGGCTATTTGATCAATATTTGTATACATACAACAGAGCACCATACATATATCAATTTATATTTTCATTGTACTATTTGAAATTTTTATCCTATATTCTTTACTTAACAACTCACATTTTCATTGTAATTTTAGATATTTCTGGGTTAATTGATGGAAGCCTCCATTTTATATATCTCGGTTAATTCATAAAAGCCAAGCATGCATTTTAATTCATAAAAGTGTATACTTAAACATGTATTTTAATTATATATGTATGTATGCATGTATACACACGCATCTATATATGTATGTATGTATATATATGTATGTATATATCTATATATGTATATATATGCATATGTAAATATAGATACATATGTGTATATATATGTGTGTGTATATATATGTGTGTGTGTGTGTGCATATAATCAGTCTTAAGCTTTGGATACTTCAATACCTTTGAAATGGTTAAGCTTTCATCTTCATATGTATGACCATATATAAATATATATGTATACATATATATACATGCATACATACATACATACATACATACATATACATATATGTATGTATGTATTTCTCTATACATACGTATATGAATCTGTCCACTGTTCATGAATATCTAAAGCTTAAATTGGCAACTGAACACAAAATAATACCTAACATTCTGCCATTTCTTCCATACACTCCCAACATCTTCAAATGTAATTACTCGACATTTTGTAAACATATATATAGACCTAGAAAGCTTCCTCTTGGCCTCAAAGGGTAGATAATTAGTCTTAAACTTTGAACACTTCAATACCTTTGAAATGGGTAAGATTTCGTCTTCATATTAATATATATGCATGTATACAGATATAGATACACACACACATATATAGATATATATGTATGTATGTATGTATGTATGTCTCTATACATATGTATCCGAATTTGTCCACTATCTATGAATATATGAATTTGTATATGAATATGTCCATTAGCACCCTAATATTGAGATGTTTAATTATTATTAATTAACCGCTTTCCACTGCACATACAATAGAGCACCATACATAGATCAGCTTACATTTTCATTGTATTGTTTGAAATTTGTATCCTTTATTCTTTACAAACATTGTCCACAATTTCATCCATCTCCTAGAAACCTTCCCCACCTTCACCACACATCATGTGCCCCCTCGAAGGTAAACCAAAGCATAGTTGCAAGCTAGCTCAGTCAACTTCCTCCATTGCTTGTGGCTCAAATCCACCATATTAGAATGCTTCTTCTTCTTAAAAAAGGTCTCCCCCAAATGCGTAGGCAATAATGGAATCACATATTGATCATCCATCAACATATCATAAGACCCACAAAGCTTCCTCTTGGCGTCAAAGGGATTATTATTAGTCTTAAGCTTTTAATACTTCAACACCTTTGAAATGGGTAAGCTTTCATCTTCATATTAATAAGAATACATATTAATCTTTTATTACTTTTCATGAGTTAATGGTGTGCAAAGTTATCTATTAACATTATTTTGTATATGAACATGTAAAAAAAGTTAATTATATAAGGCTCCCCTAATAAACATCAAATCCAAATATAATGCAGAATTTGGTCATTTCAACATAAAAAAATTATGTAGATTATTGGAGTTCCAACAAGTTGAACTCCCTTGTAAGTATTTGGGGATTCTATTTTTTATGGGGGCAAAAAAAAGCTTGTATTGGGAGAGAATCATAGAAAGAATTAAATTCATAATTTCTTCATGGAAAGTCAGATGGCTATCCTTAGCAGGTAGAATTCTACTGATCAAATCAGTCTTAGCATCAAATCCCAAATTACTTTCTTGTTGTTCTAAGGGCTCCAAAATCAATCATTTTACAAATTGAAAAGATAATCAAAAGCTTTTTGTGGAGGGGAAACATTGATGGTCAACAGAAGTTGCCTTTGATTTCTTTAGATAAAATGTGTTCAGAAAAATTGAAAGGGGGTGCTAGTTTGCATAACTTGACAGTAAGGAATACAACTCTTGGAGCCAAATTGGTCTAGAAAATGTACACTAAGCCAAGTTCAAAATGGTGCAGAGTAATGCAAGCTAAATACCTTAACAATGCCAACCTAGAAAGAATTTTAACAATTTCAAACCCCCCAATGGTTCAACTATGTGGAATTTCTTGTTGTCTTGTAGAGAGGTCATTGTTACATATATATCTTGGGAAGTGAATAGTGGTGAAGATGTTCACTTTTGGCGTGATTCATGGAATCACCCTGTTTTGTGCTCTTATCAAGAGTTGTAGTTGGCTGAGCAGATTCTCACAGCAAGTTGGGGGATAAGGTTGGTAGATTATGTGAAATTTATTAATGAAGCTTCAAGTTGTGTTGTGTGGAAATATTTTACAGCATTTCCAATCCCAGATTTTGAGAAAAGCTTTCTACAAGATATCTTGAAAAGTAGATTGATTTATTTAACAAGGGATAAGGACAAGATCTTATGGGCTCCATCAAAGAATGGGAATTATTCAATCAAGTAGGGTTATAAAGTTTTAGCCAATTTTTTGCAATCTCAAAAATAGAGGGCCTACTCTTTTTGTTGGAACCCCATGGTCCTACCCAAAGCAGGCAGTTTCACCTAGCTAGCTTTAAGAAATAAGATTCTCACAAGTGATAAATTGGTCAAGTTAGGTATTGTTGGTCCTTTTAATTGTGTTTTATGTGGGAACATGCTTTAGACAATGGATCACCTATTTGTCCAATGTTCTTTTTCTCAAGCATGTTGGTCTTTCATATTGCAAAAATTAAATTGTTCTCTAGTTCTACCCAATTCTTTGTGGGATCTCTTCATGTGTTGGTTGGTTCTATTCAAGTCATCCCTTTATGCATGTATTTGGAAGATTGTTGATAGGGTAGGGTTGGATGGAACACTCACTGTTCCATGCTCTGGGTCACACCTTGGCAAACCCCTTTGGTGTCACTCTCCACCTTCTTAACCTATAGGACCTATTGCTTGTTAGGCACCCCTGGTTCTCCTGGCCAACCCTACTATCATCTGCATTCCCCTAACCAAGCCAATCTTGGTGCTTTCTCCTGCATTCTCTCCTTAGCCCTTAATCTTCCTAAAGGCTAGCTAAACCTCCAAGCCTCACTAACTTGTTGCAGGGGCGTGTGGTGTCTTCTATAGTTTCAAAACCATCCCTCTAGGGTTCTTGATCAATCACAAGACTCCAATTCTCCATCGCTTCCACCAAACCCTATTCTAGGGTTTAAGAAGGGCTACTAGCCCTTGAGCCCCAATTAGGCCTCCTAACCCGAGAAAGTAGGCTTAAACTCCAATCCTTCTATAGAACATCACAATCTTCCAAAAGGGACCCTGGTTCATTTTCCTACCTCTCCAAGATTTTTGAGGTTATAGGCCTTCACAGGCCGTACACAGGCGTAACCCTCTTTTTGTAGGAATTAGGGCTTTTTAGGCCATTTCTTGACCTCACAGTGAACTGTTTGCTTATTTCAACCACCAAACGGATTGGTGAGATCTCTTGCTTCCTGCCAAGCCTTTATAGGGCCTCCTGCAACCACCACACACTTGGGTTTGCCAGGGAATTGACACCCCTGCAACCTTAGTGCTCTGCTCTCTTTGACTGTCCTAGTCGGGCACTGCCAAGCTCGCCTAGTAACAGCCTTTTACCATGGTTTCCTGCCTCCTAAGGACTCCTAGACCTAACCTATTTACAGGCATGGAGCTTAGCCTCAATTCCCACAGTCTACACACCAGGTATAGAGGAAAATAGAGGTCTAAGACTCCATGATTTACAGCTTGCCGATCTGATCAGCAATGGAAAGAAACAAAACTAGCTAAGAACAAAACTAGAAAATGATGAGAGAACCTAGCTACTGACTACACAAATCTTGTAAGGTAATTATCACATGTGCCACACACTACTCAATGCCTGGAACCCTCCATTAACACACAAATAAGAACTAAAACTAGAAAATTGCAAGAAATTCATTGTTTTTCCTTATAACAGCAAACTTCAAATGAAACAAAAGCTTCTCCAACCCCTGGAACAGGTCGAAGCACACCTTTTAAAGGTTCATAAGGTGGTTACATTTCCCTTGGTCGGACTTAACCACCATATAAGGCCAAAATTGCACAAATGCAACATTTTGGGCTTTATTTCCATCTCCTAGTGAATCCTAGTGGAAACAAGTTGTGAAACTCATCCAATCTACCTTGAACTATTGATCAACCTTCCTTCTAACATATTCTAACATCTCAAACACAAAACTAAATGGTCAACATGACCTTAAAGCATTAAAACACAAAATTTCCTCCTAGGCTCACAAATCTGCCTAATGCAACCTCATGCTTCCTAGGTGCTCCTACACCAATTGTCCTAACAGTTCTCATTTGGAATATTTGAAGGGCTAGAAACAAATGCATTTTTAGAAATGAAAGGTCATCTTGTGAGCAAGTACAATTAAAAATAGAACAAACAGTTTCAAAATTAGTCAATGCATATGTTCAAAATCACAAGAATGTCTCTTCTCTCTTTACGTTTTGGGATAATGACATATTAAAGAAGTGGAATCATATTACCTACCATTTAAGGGTAGTCTTCATCAACCTATAAAGAAAAACATTGTAAAAAATGCAATAAAGTGGTTGCCTCCAATTCAAGGATTCTACAAACTAAATTTTGATGGGGATTCTCATTGTAATCTGGGTTTGTCTTGTCACTACTGAATTTGGCTCCATTTTTCGACAGACATTTGTCAATCGTTTGACAAATATTTGTTGGAAAAGCGACGAAATGACGAAAACAATTTCGTTGCTATTTTTTCATCAAAATTCTAACGACGCATTAAACGTCAAAATAATGGCGCAAATTCATCGGTCATCGGCATCATAAAATGACTCGGACGTTCATCCGAATATCGACAAAAACTTTGTGTATCCACCGACGAATTACAACCAAAATGCAATTGCAATGGCTCTTCTGAAGCGTCGAAACAACACTAGAAGTTCATCGCCATTTCAACAAAATGGGCAAGGAGTTACGACAAATCCTTCGTCGCAGCTAAGCAACTTCGTCGAACCTTTTATGTGATTCGTCGGTAGAGTTCATCGAAATTATGACGAAATGGGCAAGGAGTTCCTACAAATCCTTCGTCGCAGCTAAGCAACTTTGTCGAACCTTTTATGTGATTCGTCGGTGGCCTTCATCGACATTGCGACGAAATGGGCAAGGAGTTACGACAAAGCCTTCATTGCAACTAAGCAACTTCGTCGGACCTTTTCTGTGATTCGTCGATGTCCTTCGTCGAAATTGCAATGAAATGGGCAAGGTGTTACGACGAAGTCTTCGTCGGACCTTTTATGTGATTCGTCGGTGGACTTGGTCGAAATTGCGACGAATCAGGCAAGGAGTTACGACGAAGCCTTCGTCGCAGCTATAGCAACTTCATCGGACCTTTTCAGTGATTTGTCAGTGGTTTTCATTGAAATTGTGACGAAACAATGCAGTTTTTTAAAAATATATATATATTCGTTGAAATGTACCATCACGGAGACTCTTAGCGATGACCACCAAAGCCAACCCATCGGTGAGAGATCAATCATTGGCACAGGATAGAAAACTCACTTCAATAGTCCATGTCTTGCCGATGACTTCGGTCAGCAAGACAGATCCAATGTCACACCGATCTGACCTCTTCAGGAGTTTTGAACACTGCTGGTTATCAGCAAGACATTTGAGGGTCTCACCAATTAAACAAGTGTCTAAGAGCAAGTAAACAAATGGAACCTATTAATTTTCTTATTTTTGGGTTCTTTAAATCATAGAATAGATACTATCTTCTTGTGTATAATGAACTTATATTCATATTTGAATTTGAGACCAATTGTCATTGCACATTCCATTTTACCTGCGCAAAGTATTCTATAAGCAATATATTGATAATGCCAAATGATTTATGGCATTGTACAACTCTACCTATCATCACAGTTATGTTGTCCCCCCCGAGAGAATCCTACAAAGACAAGTTTACAATACCAAGTCAAATAATATGAAAAAGACTTATTTCCATACAAATTAAATGATTATTCTCACAATGGCAATTGTCTAATTACAACAACAATTCCATGAAAGGTTATCCATGCTTCATAAGAGATGACTGATCATACATACAGACTGCAAGATGCATAGAAAAAGCATTACACTTGAGAACAACCAAGGGCTAACAAGGGAAGGAGTTAAGAAACAACTCTACCTATCATCACAGTTTTGTTGTTCCCCCGAGAGAATCTTGCAAAGACAAGTTTACAATACCAAGTCAAATAATATGAAAAAGACTTACTTCCATACAAATTAAATGATTATTCTCACAATGGAAATTGTCTAATTACAACAACAATTCCATGAAAGGTTATCCATGCTTCATAAGAGATGACTGATCATACATACAGACTGCAAGATGCATAGAAAAAGCATTACACTTGAGAACAACTAAGGGCTAACAAGGGAAGGAGTTAAGAAACGTCTGGATTGAAGAGAAAATGTGTAGGGAAAATGTTGAGCAGTGTCAAGAGAATAGAGCTTGTAGAACATATTCTTGACCTAATCAAGCTCTTGAACATCTTAAACAAAATTAAAATATTAACACATACATGAGACATGTAATGAACTTCCAATATCTGCTATCACATACATGAGACATGTAATGAACTTCCAATATCTGCTATCTTTTTTTTGTATTGAAAATAGTTTAAGTTCCATTACATATCATGAAAATTCCTATCCGGAATTAGGATTAGTACAACATCAAAGCATTTTCATAATAGGAAATATACTGTATCAGTACTTTACACAGCAAGAAAGAAACCAAAAAGCACCAGTTGTTTTCAAAACCAGCATAGACAATACAAATTGTTGTTAACAGCACCACAGGTTGTTGCTATTCAAATCAGCGTGAACAATACATAGTGTTGATTACATTCTCCTCATTGCTGACTTCTTCAATATCAAGGTTCGCCATTGTTTCTCCTTGGGGGTCCAACTGTTAGGGGTCGCGCTGTCTTTTTGGGCTTGCAGCTTCATCAATTGCTCTCTGGAGCTCATCTAATGTCTGTCGGAATAGCACGGTCTCTTCCAAGCTCAACCTACAGGTGGGTCCACTTCTCATATCCTCTTTGGTATTGTTAGCAGCACCTTCAGTTATTGACTTCAAGAAATTCTCCATTGAGATCTCCACAAGAGTTGAAACCTACAGAGCAACAAAGTAGAAAGTGAGTCTCTTGCAAGAATTAGTAAGTACCCTCTTGATACCCTTAAATTTATCATCATTTCTCATCTTCCACAAATGCCACATGATCTCATTGGATAAGAAATACCAAAATAGCTTACAATCAAACTTGAGCTTGAAATTACAAAACAGAATATCATGTTAATTAATTTTACCATTGTTATTCCAGACCTTCAGCTTATGGCAGAATAAGTACCAAATTTCTTGAGCATAAAAACATTCAAAAAGAATATGTTTGATAGTTTCTGGAGTCCTGCAGATACTACAGATTTCAACACTTTCATGGTTAGATTTATAGGGATCTATCTTTTTCATTAATGTAGAGGTAAGTAAAGGAGAAATAATTATAATTATAACACTATTCATAGTCCAGTAAATTATGTTCATAATTTGTGTTCAACGGACCTCAATTTTATCATTATACTGCCCATCTAATACCATATTTTAATCCAGGGTTCAACTATCTCAGATCTAAAGAAGCACCTTCAATTAATCATTTAAAGTACTATAAAATAAGGTAAGACTTTTGCTTGAGAAAGATTGGGTACACTTGTAGGATTAAAGTTCTCGCAATCATCAGGATTTATTGGCACACAGACACAACCTGCAACATATGAAGTAATGGATGACTACAAGTTAGTGAAATGGTCCTTAATATGTGAGTGGTTTGCAAATTGATTGTAGAAAATAAGGTTACAAACAGATCTACATGAAAAATTATGAGGACACTCCATCAGAATCATCAAAATAGATGAAAGTGCAAAGGAAAGAGTCGAGCCACATCTCTAGAGAGCCTTAAAAAATACATGCAAGAAACATAAAAAAAGAAGAACAAACCAATTTTTGATGAATACAAAATGGTGCCTTCCACAAGATTCATATGCTTTCACACTTTGACACCGGACATTAAGAAGATTTTAGTCTTCCTCTATGAAATTAACTACTTGCCAAAAATAAAACCCGTAAAACCAATATTATTATACCTCCATGTCTAGCCGAGGGTAGGTATAAGAGAAAATTCTTCAATGCAATGCCAAAAATACCAATGCGGTGTAGGTTTGTATTACTCAAAATATCATTTCAACGCTTAAGGAAAAATACCAAAGTGATGTTTTAAATTTCAATCTTCACATAGGCTCCTCTTATTGCTACACATGCATATACAAGCATTATTCGAGCTCTAAACTATTCAAATATTAAGGATTTAATCAGCTATAAGATGGAAAGTTGTTGTCTAGATAGAATCCATCATCTTTTACATATCTTTATTCACTCCTAGAGCTTCAGATAATTTTTGTAAATGAGACAGAAATGTGAATCTTTTATGACAAAGAAAATTCTTAAAAGGAGGGGGGAGAGAGAAAAGGGTAAGGGGCAAGAGAATGCTTGAATGTATAGCAAAGTATATCATTTTGATCATTATAACAATGAAACTAATCTTAAGTTTGAAGTATTAATATCATTTACAACATTTATGATCAAGAATGAATGTAAGTAGAGAAACTTTTGCATACCAACAGATGGTACAAAAT